>JAVUPR010000374.1:5000-663333 GCA_036785695.1 Gentiana straminea | reverse complement strand
GTTTTTATCAAATTACAATCAAGACTGGAAAAATCAGCCTAAACACATAATTTCTCCCTTAATCGTCTTCTTCAAAATTTCTCCCTTACTTCAACCCACATAAAGAAAAATCAGGCTAATCCCCTCTATTAGTCAACAATATCAGACTAATCACACAAGGCCAACAAATATCAGGCTAATCACCACTACAAAACACTAAAAATTGGAAAATATATACAGCATAATTTAGGAAAAAAATATAACAATAAAACGTTTTAAATGCATCATAAGGGTAAACACTTATACTTTCTATATTGCTTTGATCCATTATGCTTGAGAGCAGAGGTGCCAAATCTGAATATTTGGTGCAAAATCGCCGTCAAACGTAAAGAAACTGATGAAAAATGTAGGGATTAGAACTAGTGGAAGGGAATAGAAGAGAGAGAGAGTTATTCAAAACCCTTCAAGCACCTTACCGTTAAACGTAGGTTTCTCTACGTTTAAACGTAAGGAATCCTACGTTTAAACGTAGGGAAAATTGAACCTTTTTGCCTTCCTAATTTATTGAAAAAACCTACGTTTAAACGTAAAAAATATACGTTTAAACGTAGAGAATCCTACGTTTAAACGTAGGTTATTTCAATAAATTATGAGTTGCATTTATTCAAATTTCTCTACGTTTAAACGTAGAATTTCTTACGTTTAAACGTAGAGTTTCTTACGTTTAAACGTAGAGAACCCTACGTTTACCTGATTTTCCATGTCAGAAAAGGCACGACATGATTTGCAAGTCAATGGTCTGACACAACCTGAATTTCCAATTTCTGCCTGTTCATACCAAGTGCCCCATTCCACCAATGCTCACGAAGGATCACAATATTGGGCAGCGGCAGATTCATAAATTTTATTTAACGGAATTCGTAATATTTTGTAGGGTATTATATATATATATATTTTTATCGTGATGAGTGAAATATTTTTCAATAGAAAAGATGTAGAATATATCATATTTAACGGGGTCTGCAGACCCATTAAATAAAACGTGTGTCTGCCCCTGCCCCTGCCCCTGATATTGGGTATAGTATAGCAATTAGTTGATCTTAGTACCAAGCAAGCTGCAGGTTGCGAGCTCGATCAAGATGGTTACATATAATAACAGAGTAGTGATATATTCACTATTTTTTTACCACAACATCTTACACAACACAATCAACATCACATATTTTGTTGAGCCTATTTTTTTTTCCCTACAAGTGACTTGAGCGTGAAATAAGTTTATTAATGACAAATTGCATACCCTTTTAAGTTCATATTTGGTACTTTACACATATTATATGACAAGTACCTTAACTCTTTCATGTAACACATAAAAAATTGTCCCCAGATTTATGTTAGAGTGCATCTCGATGATCTCCTAATAGCATTTAAATCTTATGAGTAATAACATAGGTTGTTATCATCTACTCTACATGACACATGATGTATAGTCTATTTATAATTTCATTTGAGTTTTAATATCCCTATCATTTCAACACACGTACTTGTGCCTAAAGCTTCCCAACAAAAAGAAAGAACAAAGTATTTCAATTTGAAAAAACGATATTATTATTATAACAGTTGTGACATAACAAACATCATTCGTGATATTGTGACAGTGGTATTTCACTATGATGAACCAAATATAAAAGCATCAAACTTTTCTATGGTTGCTATCCAATCTACGGGAGATTATTGTGTGGTGTCTTCACACGGTGCGGAGACACCGTGTGGCACACTACACACCTTCATTCTGTATTAAAACTGTATGGTTCTGATCGTTTCACCCGTCACTTCACCACAAATTCTCTCACCATACAATAACTTCCTCCGATCTACAATCCACAAGAAAAGAAAAGAAAAAACAATATTTTCATTTTATAATTATATCACACAATCCAATCCTTCTTTACACTAGGCAAGAGAAAAAGTCTCTCTCGGGAAGTTCTATCATAAAGACTCCCGTATAAAGACTGACTCATGTGATACATTCTGGACCACATAAGCTACTCCTCAGGTTGGAGTCTCCAATTAAGAATTTCTCCTCTCTTATAAATTTTTTTTATTTTATTTTATTTATTTGACTCCCCACTCCCACAAAAGAAGGGGGAAAAGAACCTAAAAATTGGCCCTTTTCGATTTCACAAACGAAAAAATAAAAATAAAAATGGAGGCTTTAGGCACAAAAGATTTCGCTACAGATTTTCCCTTCGTGGGCAGTGACGACCTGCTCGATTTCTCCTTGGACGTTGAAGTAGATGAAATCAATAAGGAACATATAAAATTCTCCAAGAGCTCATCTTCTGTTGCTAACGGCGGCTCATCTTCTCTGCCTGTAAGTCATTAGTTTCATTTCATTTTGATATTAGGGTTCGTGCTATTCATTTCGGCGTTGTAGGACGGATGAATTTTACTCGAATTCGCTCCGTACGGGCAGTTTGCTCGAGTTTGAGCTAGTGGCCGTGAGTCGGCGGCGGTGTTTTGGTAGTTGACTCGTGTTTCCAGTTTGGGCCAGCTCTGAAATACGTTGGACTGTTTTGCTGTTGGAACCCTTGGCTAAAACTTAATAATTTGAATGTGCTGGAGGTAATTTAGAGGCTAACTTAGGTTTTTGTTTGGAGATATGGACGCCAAATTGAGGGTCTATCTAAGTTTTTGGGGATAGTTAATTATACCCGTATTAGCATTTCCTGGTCAGTGTTAACGAATTAATATACATTTTGAAGCTTATCTGCCAAATATACTTGCATATAAAAGAGGAATATAGAATAATCGTAATGAAAATGAAGTATAAAAGGATTTTAGGCAGCAAAACATAAAATAAAAAATAAAAATAAAAAACAACCCTGCGGTTTACTTCTTAGTTGACAGTCAAGTGCTCTTTTATCAGCATTGCAGTGGGTAGGCTAGGCACTAATTAATTGTTTGGTTGGCTTTATTCAGGCTGAAGAGGAAGATCTGGAATGGTTATATGCATTCCCGCCTGTGGAATTTGGCATTCTTGATGATAAGCTGCTGGATATTGGGGTACTCAGGCAGCATAGCCCGGATTCTGTTCTTGGAAACGTCGTGAACAGTGGGGAAGCGTATGCAAGAAGTGGCATTGATGAAAGGGCTTACCTAGGTATTTTTGGACAGTTACCTAGTGGCTTCCCATATTTTGTAAGGAAGAAGAGAATCGGGAGAAAGCGAAGAAGAACGGGCTTTGGACATGATAAGCATCTGTTATTGGTGGGGCACGCAATAAGTGTAGTTGATATGAGAAACTATAGGCGAGAACCACCAACTCCTGTGCCGGAGATAGTCAGAGGAAGAAATGGAGTTTCTACCAGGCAGAGGTGTTGCTTGCATTGCGGTACTGATACGACTCCACAGTGGCGACTTGGGCCCATGGGACCAAAGACGTTGTGCAATGCTTGTGGGGTGCGGTACAATTCGGGTCGTTTGGTCCCAGAATATCGTCCTGCTTGTAGTCCTACATTTTCACCCAGGTTGCATTCGAATTCCCATAGGAAGATAATTGAGATGAGGAAGCAGAAACAGGTGGTAGGCATGGTGAAAGACGCATTTTGATGCTTTAGTGTAGGCTAGTCGTCCCCCCTTCATGGTTTCTGTCTTAGAATTTAGAGTCGGTTAACTGTTAAAGATGGATTAGATGGTAAGCTAATCATATTTAATTTCATCATATCTGCTTCAGACATGGAATTTCTGTTTTAGCATGTTCATGTGAAATATCAAGTCATCTCGTATGGGCTTTTTTCTGCTCTACTCTTTTCTTGAATCAAAGTTGTTCAATAATCACCATTCATAATGGCTGAAACCTTTGATCTTTGTACTTTATATGATTGACTTGCATCTTTGATAATGCTCCTCCTCTATAAGTTGTGGTACTTTGTATGATTTTGTGCATATTCTGTAAATAAATTTTGGTGTCCCTTGGACATGGCCCAGTGGTAAAGGGGCTTGAGTGCTTTAAAAAGCAGCTGGACTTGGAGCTGCAGTGTGAAGGTTCGAATTCCGTAAAGGGGCGACTTCTTTCATGTCTGTTTGATATAATAGCAAGCGCATGATTTTGAGCCACTAGGTTATCTAATTAACACCTCTATTCATTCCGTGAGATACAGAAATAGAGTGGGACCTTAAGGTTAGGATTTAACTTTTTTATTTTTTAGATAGGAGTGCGATGAGAGGTTAATCATGAGATCTAGTAGCTCAAGGCTGAGGTTGCTTAATATATCCTCTTACCGAAAGGGGCCGGCCCTTTACGGGACTCTCACTCTCACTCTCCGGCTTTAGGAAACAGCTGGCACTACACCACTTCAACCGCTTACCACTAGGCCATATCCACAAAGCATCTAGTCACATGGTTTGTTTGATGTGAAATGATATGTGCACTACACATTTATAGTGTACATGCCCACTACATACTTGGTATCCATTTATTAAAGTGATCAAATATTTATTGTGATGGGCAGGGGCGGCGCTACTAACAGAGATTTGGGTCAGTTGACCCCCAATAATTTTTTAAAAAGGAAAAAAATTTCTATGTATTTGTACACAATTTAAGAATTTTATATACTTAATATCTATTCATTGACCCGTTAAAATTTTTAAATATTTACGCTTGACTCATAATTATACATATTTTTTATATAATGCATTAAAAATTTGTAATACGATCTGTCGTTCTCGATCTCTAACCCGTATCTTACAATTTCTGCAGCCGTCCCCTGGTGATGGGTCCCAACAAAATGTGTGGTGTTGATTATGTTGTGTAGGATGTTGTAGTAGAATGAGTTGTAGATATATCACTACTCTTGTGTGATATATAGAACATGTTCTATGGTACAAGATGTCCCATCTATCTTATGGAGGACATGTGGTGTATGAGGGGAAGTTATTGTGTGGTGATGGAATTTGAGGTGACGTGACGGGTGAAATGATCAAAAGTACACAGTTTAAATACAGAATAAAGCGTGCGGTCGGAAAGTGCGCGCACGCGTATCCACACCGCGCGTGTGGAAACCACACAATAACTTCCCGTGTATGAGTTGGACATGGACATGGACATCATGAGAAAATAAGGGTCGGAAGTATTACATACATGTGATCTATGAGTTGGACACAGGACATGGGACATGGACTGATGGACATGGGACATGGACATGGACGTCATGTGAAAATAAGGGACTGGAATTATTGCACCATTAGTTGTACTACATGGAGAATATTGCATAGTATCTCCGTGAATATTGTACTACTTTGTCCAGTGATCTGTTTTCATATGATCACATGTTATGACGTGTCAAACATTATTTCTGATATAATTCTGCTGAACATGGAATTAAAATCAATGAAAAATGTTAATTTTACGATAATGTGTCACAATATATTTTTATATCATTGGTTGATTATTATGGGACGTCTAAGAATCAATAGGCCCTCCACATGACCAAAAATGTGTTGTACATTTTGTTGTGGAACTGTCCCTACTTTAAAAACACAGTCTGCGGAAGATGATAGTAGTCATATTTTTCCGTTGAAAGAGTAGTTTTGAACGATTCGTAATGCACAACACATGGTATATCTGACGGTTGGATTGTAAAATCTCTCTATAAATATATGAATATCAATCTAATACATACCATAGAGTGATTTTATAGAATATTTATAAATCTCTCTATAAATATATGACTATGTTGGGTGTGGTTGATCATGATGTAATAAAAAATACTTTGCAGTGGTACTGATTCTGCTTCTCATTCTATATCTGGTTTTTTTTTTTTTTTTTTTTTTTTTTTTTCTGTCGATAGATTATATATATATGCAGTCATGAATCTGCACTCTGCAGTGTATCTTTGTTAAAATCATCAAGATATTTATATATACTAGCAAAATGCACGTGCTCCGCAAGTGTTTTGATTAAAGGAAAGAAATTGACATATATGATATTTTACATGCTTGAACTTACGCATCAATGTAGCTTAGATATGCCATATGCCTTCTTATGTGCTAACGGTTAAAATCATGTGTTAAGAAGAGCATACCTATACATGAATAATTATGGTTATTTTGAAAACAATTGAAAGATAGAGATTGAAAGATCATGATTATCGTTGTGAAAACACTTGAATCAAGAACGTGTTTTAATATATGAGTAAGAAAAAGATACAAAATCTTAGTGTCTTATAGTTAGGCGATGACACATGACTTGTAGTAACAATTTACAGGGCAGTGACACATGATCCTGTAGTGACAATTTACATTGCGAATAATATAAAGGAATTTTATTGATACAGAGTTTTCACTGTGTTATGTTACTACATACACAAAGCCATTTCATAGTTAACTTTTCATTTTTGTTCTATGTAAAATAAAAAATAAATTTCGTTTTTCTTATATGTTATCACTTTTTTAAATATGATGTATTTGCATTTTGTCACCGCGACATGTTTCTACGTACACAATGTGATTGCATAGTAACCACATACGCTTTTTTTTTTCTAAATACGTTTTTTGCCTGGTCATGACACAGAGTCACCGTAAGTAATGACTATGTGCAGTGACACTCGTTGTTAATGTTTTTGTCACTGTCATTGTCATTGCACCCTGCCACTGTCACTACAATATGATAATGCAGAAGTCAAGTTCATTGTCTACATTCTGCCACTGCATATGGTTACTGCACAGAGTCATAAGGTGTTACTGCACATGTAATGTTGATGTCACTGTGCAAAGCTATTGCATAAGAACCGACAATCGTTGTTAAGGTGTCAACGCATATGTAAATATAGATGTTAGTGACTCCGACAGTAGTGGCAATTGCTTTTAATGGAAATGATTTTTCGAAGTTTACAAATTACGATGAAAGAGTATAAAGTGGAATATCAAAATAAACAGAACAAAAAAATATTAATAGTGATGATTGGATGTCTAAGTCAAAAGTTATAGTTATTTGAATTCGGTAAGATAAAGTAAAGTTTAGTTTTTTTTCCCGCATAGAAAAAAAGGGTATTTAGATACAAAATTGTGTCGGATTGTCTTTTCATCAAGGAAAAGTAACCCATGTCCTAAATACAAAGGTTTAAACTTTTTTCCCCTCCTTTTAGACTCATCTTTTTTTTTTTCAAGGAGTGAGAATAAATGACAGTGAAAGAAAAAACAATAGGAATTAGGACAGTGGGTAGCAATTGGGTGAGATGGAGAAATCTTTTGTTCGCTACCCCAAATCCACTATTTCATTGTTTGGTTATTTTTTTACGAAAATGACATCGAAAATGTTGTCAGAAAATATCAAGTGAAACATATAGTAAAGAGGACAGAAAAAAATGATGAGTGAATTATGATGTTTTGACGCTTTGATAAAAAAAAAATTCTTTATTTCCTTACTTACTTATACAAAGAGAGGGCACTTGCCCATACGCTGACAACGTGGCGATTTTTTTTTTTTTTTTTTTTAATTTTTTTTTTTCCTCAACTTATTCTTTAAATAGGTCACAAATTTTTTTCCCCTACTTATTCTTTAAATAAGTCACAATTTTTTTTTATTAGATCATACATATATCCTATCTTATCTCGTTCAACACGGGTCATTATTTTTTTTTCCCCCTCTCCATATTTTGCCTTTTATTTCTGTTTTTTAAATAGTTTCCTGTTTTTTCCTTTATGTTTTATTAAATGGTTTAGGTAAAATGATTTAAATAAATATTTGATTCGGTTGGCGTCCCTATGATACTTAGGAGATGGGTTGCAAGAAAACGAAATAGGAGATGAATTTTTTTTAAAGTGGCTGGAATTATGGATTGTCAATCGGGATGGATTTGTGAGTGTATGGCAGGTGAATAGAATAGTGTGTCTACTCAGGTAGATTTGAGTAAGATTTGGATTAAGCAAACGAGCGATCTAAATATCCGAATCTCATTTACATAAGATGTTCGACTTTATAATGAATGAATATCAATATGGTGTTTTCAAAGTAAATCCTTACTTACTTATACAAAGAGAATGGGCACTTGCCCATACGCTGAAAGGTGGCGGTTTTTTTTTTTTTTTTTTTTCCTCAACTTATTCTTTAAATAGGTCACAATTTTTTTTTCCCCTACTTATTCTTTAAATAAGTCACAATTTTTTTTTATTAGATCATACATATATCCTATCTTATCTCGTTCAACACGGGTCATTATTTTTTTTTCCCCCTCTCCATATTTTGCCTTTTATTTCTGTTTTTTAAATAGTTTCCTGTTTTTTCCTTTATGTTTTATTAAATGGTTTAGGTAAAATGATTTAAATATTTATTTGATTCGGTTGGCGTCCCTATGATACTTAGGAGATGGGTTGCAAGAAAACGAAATAGGAGATGAATTTTTTTAAAGTGGCTGGAATTATGGATTGTCAATCGGGATGGATTTGTGAGTGTATGGCAGGTGAATAGAATAGTGTGTCTACTCAGGTAGATTTGAGTAAGATTTGGATTAAGCAAACGAGCGATCTAAATATCCGAATCTCATTTTCATAAGATGTTCGACTTTATAATGAATGAATATCAATATGGTGTTTTCAAAGTAAATACAAAGAGAAGGGGCACTTGCCCATACGCTGACACGTGGCGGTTTTTTTTTTTCCTCAACTTATTCTTTAAATAGGTCACAATTTTTTTTTCCCTACTTATTCTTTGAATAAGTCACAAATTTTTTTTATTAGATCATACATATATCCTATCTTATCTCGTTTAACACGGGTCATTATTTTTTTTCCCCCTCTCCATATTTTGCCTTTTATTTCTGTTTTTTAAATAGTTTCCTGTTTTTTCCTTTATGTTTTATTAAATGGTTTAGGTAAAATGATTTAAATATTTATTTGATTCGGTTGGCGTCCCTATGATACTTAGGAGATGGGTTGCAAGAAAACGAAATAGGAGATGAATTTTTTTTAAAGTAGCTGGAATTATGGATTGTCAATCGGGATGGATTTGTGAGTGTATGGCAGGTGAATAGAATAGTGTGTCTACTCAGGTAGATTTGAGTAAGATTTGGATTAAGCAAACGAGCGATCTAAATATCCGAATCTCATTTACATAAGATGTTCGACTTTATAATGAATGAATATCAATATGGTGTTTTCAAAGTAAATTTAGTAGAATGACATAAAATACTCCTTAAACTTAATCTAAGATACCAATATTGCGATCATAAAATGATATTTAAAAAAGTTAAAATACTTAATCGCTAACTTTAAAATACTTAACTGCTAACTTAAACACAAAAATATTTTAAAAGGTTTATTACGATAGATTTTCTGATGTCCACTCCTTCTCCCCGATAACTGTGGAATATATTATTTTTTATCTAATGATTGTTGTTAGTGTGTCTACTCAGGTAGATTTGAGTAAGATTTGAATTAAGCAAACGAGCGATCTAAATATCTGAATCTCATTTACATAAGATGTTCGACTTTATAATGAATGAATATCAATATGGTGTTTTCAAAGTAAATTTAGTAAAATGACATAAAATACTCCTTAAACATAATCTAAGATACCAATATTGCGATCATAAAATGATATTTAAAAAAGTTAAAATACTTAATCGCTAACTTTAAAATACTTAACTGCTAACTTAAACACAAAAATATTTTAAAAGGTTTATTACGATAGATTTTCTGATGTCCACTCCTTCTCCCCGATAACTGTGGAATATATTATTTTTTATCTAATGATTGTTGTATAAACAAGACTCAATCTATTTTATAGTTTGACTACACATTTTGTTTTTCATTATTATGTTTACGGAGTTTTTAGCAACATTGCATAAGTTGTACCATAATATTGTATTTGAGCAACAATTATATTTGATCATTTTAATTTGTTTCATATATGTACCAAATTCATATGTACTACATGATGTGTCATATTTTATAAATTGTGCCATATATGTGTGTATATTCTTACTTAATAAAAACTAAAATAAAATAACGGACATGGACTGGGGGTGTGCCACTGATATGCCGGGTAAGGGGGGCTAAGGTACTAATTTGATTAAAAATAATGTTTTTAGAGTCCCTATAGTACACTAAATTAATTCCCACATTAAATGCCACTACTTGCTGTTACCAACTCCCTTTCTCTCTCACGAAAACAGACGACGCTTCCACCCCAGCACCACCCAATCCTTGCAGCCAATTTTCCGGCATACCAACTCCAATCACCCCTCTGATGTCTGTTCATAGACGAAGAAAAAATGTCCCAACTTCTCTGCCAACACACGTTTATACTGTATCCATAATGATTTCTTTACTAACTACGAATTTCAGCCATAAAAGAAGGTATGGATGCCCTTCTTATAAGGACAGAGAAAAAATCGAGTCGTCTTCCACGCTTAAATTGGAATAGAGGTAATTTGCAGTTTTTTCCCTCCAGGTTTACCTCTCCATTATACGCATGCATCTGCATCTTTTTCCTCTGAATTTTTTGCTGGCTGTTGTGGTTTTTCGCAGGTATGTTGTTCATGGATTTGGTCTGCTAGGTGTTCAGTTATTGTACAAAGAATCTGCGTTGCTTAAGGTCTGTTCATTTGATTTTGTTGCACCTGTTCATATTCTGTTTATGTGATTCGGTGAAAACCAAATCTATCTAGATGGCTTTTTATTGTTCTGTGTGATCTGTTTAAGCTTTAATATTTGTGAATCTAAGTGCAAAAATTCCATCTTTATCTATCGCCCTGCTACCTACTGTTCACTGAACCAAATTTAGGGTTTTAACTGTTTCTTTTTTTCTGTTCCACTGTGTAAACTGGGTTTGTTTGATTTGTTTGTATAGGTGAAATATTTGCTTGTATGTAAGTGATCTGTTTGTATATGAGCTTAAACAGATCACTTACATATGTTTATCTGTAAGTGATTATTTGTATGTAAGTGATAGGGAAAACTGGGTTCCAAATTTGTATAGTAAGTGATCTGTTTAAGCTTTAATATTTGTGAATCTGTTTCTATCTAAGTGATCTGTTTGTATGTAAGTGATAGGGAAAACTGGGTTCGTTTGATTTGTTTGTTAGGGAAAAGTAGGTATCAAATAATCACTTCTCCGTTTGTAGACTCCCTTTCCACTAACTCTCTCATATATATGTAACTTGCTTTTGATTGTATAGTGTGGTATATTGACAACCTACAGTTTATAAATCTAATTGAAAATTTTGAACTTTATGTGTCTTTGTTATCACTGCTGTTATACCAACTGTATTTATTTCATTTGGTTGTGTTTGTTCCTCTGTTAATACACTTAGTTGAAATTTTAGAGATCTGCACTTTGTTCATTGTGTTTTATTTAAATTCCCAGTACATGCACTACCACTATTGTTTTTTCCCCCTTGGAACCCCACTTACCTAGCTTGTATTTTTAGCAGTTTGTCTTGGAAGAAAGTGTTGCAGTTTCTGTGCCTTGCAAATAAGTAAATTGCTTAAGGTAAGTGTAGTTAGGGGTGCTACTGCAAACCCCAATAGTTAGGGGATCTATTGCAAACCCCGTAGTTGTGGGATCTACAGAAAATCCCAATTTGCCTACACACATAGACACTCCATGCTTGTTTACACCTACAATGTATGCAATACTTATGCTTACAATTATTAGGTTTCTTATGTGAACCTTTGTTTGTTACATAATGCTATTCCACGATCCAACTGTTAGATATCTTTCTACTTTAGGATTTAGTAGATGCAGTAATAGGTTTCTTCTCTTGTGCGTAGAACTGCAGAACAACCTTCTAAAAAAGGCATAAAAAAACACAAATTAAATACGCATACAGTTGGTACACGTAATGCTTTCACAGATATAGTGGCTGGTCCTGATATCATGCCTCAAGTGAACCACTGTCTTTAAGAATTGTATTTTTTCTGATCAGTTTGGTTTTGGCATTGAAATTTGCTTTTCTTCCTATATATCCCTGTTGGTCTCTGTTGCTGAATTGTCATATGGTTGCTTTTCTATTTGCCTATTATGACTATAATATTCAAGAATAAGTGTACTGTTATGCGATCCACTTTTTCTCCTCTTTACAATTTGCAGCCAAATAAGCATAGTTATTATGTGTTCATAGTATAGGAAAGTAAAATTTTGTTTTACACTTTTGCATGGCAGTCACATGATCTTTCTTACATATGTATTCAAAATATGTTACTTCTTTTTTACTTGACTATGTTCCATCCATGACTGTTTTAATTGTATTATAGACTTTTAAGTTTCAGTAAGCGTATTCTAAATGTATCTGTGTACATATGTGTTCAAGCTGAATCCTGCTACCTGTGTCCATTCATGTACTATGTGCAGTACTTTAATAGTAAGATTAAGTTCTTCTTATTGGCTTCTTTTCCATACTGTGGTTTTGGGAGCTACCTCTGTCTCAATGGTCCAATAACAATGTAGTTGCTTTCATGTCTGGTTCTTTTGACTATGATATTGAAGCACAAATATGCTTAGCTCAGCTATTTCTTAGTTTCTGGTATGATAAAGTGAAATATTTGTATCTGGAAACAATGTCGGCCTGTTTTGATTACATAGTTTTATGCTGCAATGCAGTCATTAATAACTGCACAAGGTTACAAGTATATCAGTATAGTGCCTATATGATCTGGTTGTAGGTTAGGGCCGGTTTATTGTCACACCATAGTTACTATTTGCCATTTTGTGCTTTCTCGGGCTGTCGCTTATTTCCTATTTTTTAAATATATCTATTCACAGCATGTAATCCTTGTTTTACCTTCTTGCATTCAGCTTATAGATATAGTTATTGTACACTGCAGTTTTCCTCTTTTACATATGTGCTAATTGTATGTGTGCACAAACATCTGCTCATACTAAACCAACTACACACATGTGCACACATCTTTTAAAGATTCAGATTTTGTACACTCTGGTTTTTTGTTAGCCTACCATGATTGTTCCTTTTATTTTGTCTGCATATAATAGTTAGCCTGTTCTGAAACTAATCGTGCTAATGCTTTGTGCAGTTATTGCCGTTCAAGGTCATTGCACTTAGTCAGCTCTGACTTTTACAAACAAGGTTACCACTGCTTAAGGTGAGTGTATTTAGGGGTACTACTGCAAACCCCGTAGTTAGGGGATCTATTGCAAATCCTCGTAGTTACGGGATCTACAGCAAATCCCATTTCACTTGTTTACCATAATAGTTAGTATAGAATGTCCTGTTTTGCCTGCTCATTCTAATAATAGCCAGCACTTTGCACATCCATGCCACATAGTTTTTCCCTTGTTACAGTCATTGTAGTTGTTATATTATGGTTTCTTAGGTCTCCTGGGAAGTATAGATATAGCCTTCTACTACCATCTGTGTTTCACACGTAGTTTGTCCTGGACACCACATTCTTGTTGTTTGCTTCCAAGGTGTGGCGTAACATTTACCATGGTTGGATCACACACAAGTTCACAGGTTATCCCACCTTCTTCAGAGGTGTTATTTCCTGTTTTGCCATTGGCACCTAATCTTGCTTCAGGTAGAATAGCTAGAACTCATAAGCAGCGCCAGGTAGCTACAAATAGGCTGCGTGAAAAAAAGAAAGCCCAAAAATATACAAGTCATGAGTCTTCTTCTGTTCTACCAAAAAATATAGCTACTCCTCTTCCTCCAGTTACCCTACCTGTTTTGCCCAAAAATAGAAAACGTGTAAAAGTTGTTGGTTTGTCTGTTGGGTCATATGATAAGTATAGTGGTCAAAAGTCTGACATGCATCTTCCTCATTCGTGTACCATTGAAGCATGTGAATCAGATATGGTTCATGCTTCACACCCTTCCTTGGATGGCTTCCACCTAAATGATGGTCTTGACCACAGTCAGGTTGGCCTGGCCCCATCATTGGCCTGTTCAAAAGTTTTACCTATGGTTTTATTCCCACCTTCATCCTCTGGTGTTTCGTCGCCACTTTCACTGCCAGTAAACAATACTGTCGCTTCAACTAGCGCTGTTTCTCCTACTGTGGAACCTACTAATTCAAGTCTTCCTCATAGGAGAATCCACAGGAAAAAACAACAACCAGATTCAGCCCTACATTTTGAGAAAGATGCCTTTGCAAACCGTTGCCTTAACTCCCGATATCTTATGTCCAGGTTCCCAACCGCGGTTGTTGTGGGGGCGTGAGATTTGCTCACGAGCTTCTCTTACTTCCCGCCGTAGTAGTGGGGATATTGTTCTTGTTAGCACCCCACTTCCTAGCATCTTAGTCGACCTACTGATTTCAGGATCTAACGAATCCAAAAATTTCAGATCATGCATAAGGACTTACAACAATCATCTGGCCTTTACATCTCTAGGTGCAACTTATGACAAGGACCTCTCAGGAGAAATAAAGGCATTTATACTTTCGAGTCCAAGGACAAGTCTACCATTTCATGCCACCTCTTACAGACTCAGGCAATTCTTCACAGAATTTACAGTTCTATCTTCATGATACTGAACATGAAGTGGCAAGTAGATTGGCGAGCTGCCCTAGGTTGTATGAAATGTCTTTAGCCAAAATTCTACTTGTTCTTGAAGCCAACCCATATGCAAGATTCTTTAGAAGCCTTAGGCATGAGGTAGGACTTGAGGATCATGCGATCCTACTCTACTGTAACCCGGATGTAGATCAGCGCACCTATAATATGCCTTCGGTTAATCAGGTTGCTGGTATTTTAGTAGACGGTAGTGAAAATCAGCATAGAAGCATTAAAATATACAGCCTTAGTGGTGATTCTCACAACATACAATACTACTACGCATGCTATGACCCTCTGCAGTATCCCTTGCTCTTTCCTTATGGCCAGATTGGCTGGCACCAAGGGATTGAAAAACAAGGCATAAGGGGAAGGGGTAGGAAAAGGGCCAGATCAAACATTAGCAACGCTAGCTTAGACCCTATGCATGCACATGATGCTGAAACTTTGCTTAATTATGAGGAACAAACAATGAATGCTGGCATAGACAACCCTAACTTTGTTTCCATACGCGAGTACTATTGTTTCAGATTCCAGATTAGGCAATCAGACCAATCATATCTCCTCCACTTTGGCCGTCTGTTCCAGCAATATGCTGTGGACATGTTTGTTAAGCTTGAAACTCAACGCCTAGACTATTTCCGATCCCAACAAGAAAACATTCGGCAAGAATTCCTTCAAGGAGTAGCTGATGCTTTAGCTTCAGGTGAAAAGGCTTGTGGCCAGATAGGACAACGTGTTGTCCTTCCTGCTATATTTATAGGTGTCCCACGACACATGAGGAAAAAATATTTGGATGCCATGTCTTTGGTCCAAAAGTTTGGAAAGCCTGACATCTTCCTTACAATGACATGCAACGCAAACTGGCCGGAGGTAAAGGAACACCTGAAACATGGTGAATTATCTCAAGACATGCCTGATATTGTTTGTCGTGTTTTTAGATCTAAGTTAGAGGAACTAAAGAATGAACTCCTGAAAAAAAAACATATTCGGCAAGGTTGCTGCATACACATATGTTATTGAGTTCCAGAAAAGAGGGCTACCACATGCACATTTCCTCCTCATACTTGAACCACAGTTTAAGTTATATCGCCCTGAGCAATTCGATGCACTTGTTTGTGCTGAAATTCCAGATAAGTTTAGCTATCCCCATTTACACGATTAGTTACGAAACACATGCTCCATGGCCCTTGTGGTGCTAAGAATCCTTCTAATGTATGCATGAAAAAAAATGGAACATGCAAAAATTTCTACCCTAGCTAGGTCTTTCTACAATGAAACAAATGTTACAGATGATGCATACCCAAACTATCGTAGACGCAATGACGGGCCTCGTGTAAAGGTACGGAATGCTTGGCTAGATAATCGGTGGGTTGTACCCTATAACCCTTACCTGCTTTCCAGATTTGACTGCCACATGAATGTTGAGGTGTGCTCGACAATCAAGGTACATCAAGTACATCTATAAATACATTTGTAAGGGTAGTGATCGTATAGTATTCACTGTCGGCTAAAAATCAACCCGACCCTTCTCCCGATAATCTTGTTCAAGTGAACGAGATTGATCAATACGAGTGGCCGGTGGATTTCACCCCGAATCTCTATGGCGCGTGTTCGGGTTCCCTACTAACCGAAATGAAACCACCCGTCATCCAAATGCATCTTCACCTAGAAAATTACCAACCCGTGTCCTTCAAACAAAAACGCTTGCTCTCAAATGTCCTTGACAATCCAATGAACAAAAGAACTATGCTCACTGAATTTTTTTCAATGAATGCAACTGATGCCAACGCAAAGGCACATAACTGTACCTATTCAGAATTTCCAGATTATTTTGTCTGGTTAGCAGACAAGAAAAGATGGAAACTCCGTGCAAGGGGAAATTCTGTTGGGCGAGTCGTTACTGTGCGGCCTGCAGAAGGCGATCGTTACTTCCTCCGGTTATTGCTCAGTAAAATCCGGTGCCCCACGTCTTACACATATCTCCGAACCATAAATGGGCGCCTTTGTGAAACTTTTCGTGAGGCTGCTTTAGAACGAGGTTTATTGGCGAGAAAATAACGACCCGGCAACAATGCATGTCGAGGTCGCAAATTATAACATGCCATCTCGCACTCCGGAAACTTTTTGCAGACTTGCTTGTCCATTCCTGCCCAAATAATCCTTCTCACCTATGGTCCATGTTTGAAAGCAGCATGTCGATCGATATTGCTTACCGTACAAACTTACCAACAAATATGATTAGGAAAAGGTGTTGGACCAAATTAACTCATACTTAATTGGTATGAGAAAGAGCCTTAAATATTATAAAATTTGCCCTACTACCTTGACAGACGACACTAATGAATCCCGTGATACAACAAGAGACTTGAGAATAGAAAAGGCTCTTATTGTCTCCGCTTCAGACTTAGCATCAGAAATATTACTTAATACTGAACAAAAGCATGCATTTGATTGCATAATTGCGTCTGCATATGAGGCTAAAACCCGTGTATTCTTCATTGATGGCCCCGGTGGAACTGGGAAAACCTTCCTCTATCGTGCTCTCTTATCTCATGTACGATCAAGAGGCGACATAGCTTTAGCCACAGCTACCTCTGGTATTGCTGCCTCATTGCTTCCTGGTGGTCGCACTGCTCATTCCAGATTCAAAATACCAATTGACCTAGAGGATGCTTCTGTATGTAGAGTAAGTAAACAATCATCTTTGGGTTTGCTTATCAAAGAGGCAAAACTTATCATTTGGGATGAAGCCCCTATGGCGAAGCGAACTGCAATTGAGGCATTAGATAGTTTGCTAAGGGATTTAATGGAATCTGATACAATCTTTGGTGGCAAAGTAGTTGTGTTAGGTGGTGACTTCCGTCAAACCTTGCCGGTTGTCACTAAAGGTACCAAATCAGAAACTATCAATGCGTCATTAATTAGGTCTCCACTCTGGCCATATCTAACACAATTACGCCTCTTCTCTAACATGCGTGCACGCCTAGACCCAGGATTCACCTCTATTCTCCTTGCTATAGGAAATGGCATGCACCAATCAAAGGATATTGACAATGTTTCTTTACCTGATCACATTTGCCATAAAAAAGTCTCTTCAGCTGATGATTTGAATGAATTCATCTCTGTCGTATACCCAGACCTTGACAACATAGATACTGCTCAACTTGCATTTGCTAATCGAGCTATCTTAACAACCAAAAACATTTTTGTTGATGAGATAAACGAAGCCATTATCCATAAATTCCCAGGTGACCCCGTTGAATATATTGGGTTCGATGAAGCTGTTAACCCATCTGACCAAGGGTTATATGATGACCTCATAAACAGTTTGTCCCCTAACGGCCTGCCTCCACATAAATTAATTGTAAAAATCAATGCGCCGGTTATTTTGTTGCGTAATATAGACCCAGGTGAAGGGTTGTGTAACGGCACGCGTATGGTCTGCAAGTCTTTCTCAAAAAATGTCCTTCACTGCCAAATTGTAATTGGGGATTTTGCTGGAAAGCACGTATTCATACCTAGAATACCCTTGCAACCAAACAAGGGTGAATTTTGCCCCGTACCTTATAAAAGAATACAATTCCGATCCGTTTGTGTTTTGCTATGACAATTAACAAATCCCAGGGACAAACTCTTGATTTTGTTGGAGTCTACCTTAAAGAACCTGTGTTCTCACATGGCCAGCTCTATGTTGCGCTATCACGTGCACGAACTTCTTCCCACGTTAAGATTTTTATATGCAACAATACTGTTGAACCGTCTGAACCGAGGAAACACGCAATGTTGTGTACAAAGAGGTGTTACAATTTTGACAATGCACATTTCATTTTGCCCAAAAAAAAATTCCTGCTCATTTTATGCTCGACAATGTGGTTTTTGGTGTACAGTTATTATGACACATATTTATCTTCAGCCATTATGCCCGGCAAACTTTTGTACTTTTGTAGCTTACTCCCTCACAGCTTGGTTCTATCTTGCTTTTTGCCCATGTACTCTCACCAGTTCCACGATTTAGTTTCATTCAAATTACACTTCAGTCATGTTTTCCAGTTAACACAGATCTGGTTATGTTATTCAGGAATACACTGAAGCATACATAACCAGTACAACAACATGTCCCAGTTCCACCCACGTTTCTCACATTTGCCCGTATGCATTATTTTCCCACCAACTCTGTCACACTGTGTTGAGATGCACAGAAAAACAAAATTATATCATTCACTTTTGTATAGTCTCTATACCATCTGTTCTTCGCTTTCAGAACATGGACAGAAAATTACTTTTTGCGAACCAAATCACACCAACATTTATTGGCAAGTGGTGTGTTTTAATTCAAGTAGTTGAGCGTCGCAATGCCAAGAAAAAGGACAATGGTCCTCTCTACATGAACTACATGGTCACTGACTCACAGGTGCATATACTTTTGAAGCATTTCACTTCTGAATTTATATGTATTTCAGTTTCTGTTTCTTTGTTGTTAAGTTTCTTATAATTTCTTTCAATTTGCCTGACCTTATGAATAGGGAACCAAGGTACCCATTGTCGTCTTCGATCGAAATGTGGCTCATTTCTCAAACACCCTACTACCATTCAAGCGATACTACATTTCAAATGCATATGTGAAAGAGACTCCACGGCCATACATGGTACTCGAATATCCATACACATGGACTCTTTATCGCAAGAATCTTGTGGAAGCTTACGATGATCCAATCCCACCTCCACTGCCTTGTACATTCCATTTTGACAGATTCAGCGAGTTCTACTCCACTGCTGATCAAGAACGCTCTATTTGTAAGCATTAAAACCCCTGTCACCACTCAAAACATTCACCAAGTAAAGACTCATTTTAATTCTGGTCTCACTTACCAATCATTATGAACTTTCTATTAGGCATAAGAGCATTCATCATTCAGGCTCTACCTGTACAAGAGGGCACAACGTCAGCTACCAGAGACTTTGTGGTGATTAACGAAGAGTATATAAAACCATTTTTCTTCTGTTCCTTATTGTTAATTTCAATAAATACAAACACCTTTTAGAAAAAATAACGATATACCCTTACTTGTTTAAATATTTTTGCAGAATGATCCCAATACTGATGAGGGCATGGGATGATCTATTGGTTGACACAGACATCAATATCTACGCTAGATACAAGACTCCAACACTCATTATTGCATACGGGCTGAAAGTAACTACGCTTAATGGTACACTACTACTCTAATACATAAGCTTTTAAAGTAATACAATACATACTATACAACTGCATATCTCCTCTAACTGTTTTATTACTAAAATACACAAATTTCAACATAGGGCTGTCACTCAAAACCAAAACAGGTGCTTACATCTTGGAAAACCCACCCTTGGAAGAACAGCCTCATTTACAAGAATGGTAAATATATTTACACAATCCCAAACTTGACAATCAAAATTACTCTAAATAACATATACAATATTGCTTTGACAAGTATGCTGCCCATACACCAGAAATCACAACCCTTGTTCAAACTCGAGCTTACTTGGACCCAAATAGACTTTTCCATCCACCACGCCCTTCAGAAATCTTGCCACTGGATTTTGCCCTTGCATCTATTCAAAATGTTACTTCTTATCCCAATACTTTACTTTTCCCTTGTACTTATGTTTACTATGACATTGCTAACATGTAAACATTGCAGGCCAAAACAGTTTGGACTGAAGGCAAGCTGACCTATCTGCCTGGACAAAGAAAGCTCTGGTTTGAAGCATGTGAGAAATGCTTGACACCCTTGGATGTAGACATAGATTGGAAGATTAGGTGTTCTGTGTGCCAAGAATTCACCCGCGTGTGCATTCGGTAATAATGCTTCTTTTTCCCTATTTATTACATGTTTCTACCCAACTTTTCATGCTGTTATTGATTTATTTTTCCCTGTAAGAAGAACTTACCATACACAACTTCACTTACTGCAGGTCTGAAATTCATGTCGCTCTAAAGCATGGTCGAACTACAATTGAAGCAATCATCAAATCCACAGAAATTGACAAGCTACTACCCTTCACAGGCATTCAGCTCAAACTGGCTGCTGAAAAGGTAAAATTCCAAAATAATATTTTATATAAACAACAAAACAAAAGAAACTACGTTAATATAATAACATGATTCTTACAAAATCACACACTAATGCAATACATTACAAATATTCATTACATATTTAAAGAATTCAAAACTTCTACTGCCTACTGATTCAAACTAAAAACTATCTATGTTATCAAATATAAATAAATAAAAAATCTACAGAGTCAGTAGTTAGTATAGTTAAAAAAAAGTACTTACCATTGCTTTACTTTTCCCCATAAGAAGTACTTACCATGCACTACTTCAATTGTTTTTAGGGCGAACCACTCACAAAAGAGATCGAAGAAGCTCTGAAAGACAAGCATGTTATTTGTTTCATCAAGTACTACGACCACGAAGCTCGAGGCATAATGCTTCGTCACTACCCTATCATTAAGATCTACAGTGAGGCTGACATTGCGGAATATGATGCAAATCACCATGCAAGTCCGGAAACTGAAGCTACAACCCCCAACCCTACGCCTTTAGAACACATTGGATCATCGACTTGTACTCCACATGTTGCTGTTGTTGAGAAAGAGTTCTTTTCTCCAAGCACAAAAGCTGTGCTTGAAGAAGTCTCTGCAAAGCAGCCAATTGAGAAACTGCAAGTACACGAAACAAGTGGTACAAAAAGGATGCTTGCCTTTGGAGAAAACACCGGTGCCACTGCAACAGATTCAGCATCAAGTGAAATTCAGCCTTGCTTACCCCTTGGTGATACTACTACTCAACTTCCTGCTCATGAAGATGCCGACCCACTTCAGACTACTCCATCAAAGAAGGCAAGAGCCAAGCCTAAGCAGAACTAATATCTCTCTGTATGCAATGTTAGTGTGTATGGTTGAAGACATGTTTCATAAATAATTAGTCATCTTTCCTCTAAATAACAGCACCATATTAGAACATTAATTTTCTGTCTTTACAGAATATCAATGATTCATAATATGTGGCTTATCTTATGTATAAAATAAACCTACCAAGTTTAGTGTCTGACTTGGCTAACAATCATGGTGAACCATATGCCTTGCATCTCTGGTGTTACCATAATGCATATGGCCTTTTGTTAATTATTTTGGTATGTAAAAAAACTTCTGTAACAGTCTCACCATGAATATATATTATGTATCAAAGCCTTGCTTGTAGTAATTTGTAAATTCTGTTGCACTTTTCCAACAGTTTCTATAAATTATGTTGCTTGTAGTATACATATTCTGCAATACAAATATGCTGCATGATAACCCCATCAATGTATATAAAAAAATCTTCTACAAATACTGCAGTGGGCTTAACCCGTGTCTTACACGGCCTATAACCACTAGTGTAATATAATATGAGAGAATGTAAAATTATAGCAAAATAATGACTTATCATTTTTCCTTAAAAAATGCATTGTTCTATTTGCATATTTCTATTCCAGAATGTCATTTTTCACAATAAAAGCCTATTTTTGGTATGAATTGCATGTTTATCGTGGTACTCATTTTCTTAAGTTTATCTCATTTCTTGAGTTTAATTGGTAAATTAACGTATGCTTAGAATGCTATACTTAGGGCTCACCAAAAAACTCAATAAATCCAAACCAACCCAAAATCCAAACCGAACCAACCCGAAATAACCCAACGCAGTTGAAACAAAAAAATTTGGGTTGGTTTTTGACCCAACCTGAATGCTATTGGGTTGGTTTGGGGTTTTTATTTTTCTCTTCGGTTCGACCCAACCCAACCCGAAATACATTACAATACGTAAATCTATTGATAGCCACGAAAAGGGTTATTGTTATTCATTTTTGATCAATATTTATTCTTGTGGCGTGACAATTGATAAAATGAAAAATACATCTCTTAGACAGTCAAAATCAAATCAAAATCAATCAACCCATTGACTGCAGAATCAGACTAAAATGACTAATTGATGATATATATATAATAATTTTTCAAATGAATCATGGACAATTTCTTTAACATTTTAATTTTCATATATGATTTCCTTAATGTTTAACTATTGTTATAAGATTATTGGATTCGTAATATGACGTCCACACAAAATAGCGTCTTTATATATTGTTCTTTATGGAATGTGGTTTAAAATTTGAATTTCGATGGAATACATGTATGAATTGTATAACAAGAAAATTTGATTATAAATACATTTTTTATGGTTTAAAACCCGAAAGCCAACCCAACCCAAAACCAACATGAACCAAACCAATGGGTTTTTCTAATAATTTGGTTTGGTTTGGGTTAGTATTTTTTTTAAACCAACCCGATTAATACTATGAAAAACCCAACTCAAACGAATCCAACCCGACCTAAGCTCAGCCCTAGCTATACTTGGCTATTTTAGTTTAATCGGTCTTATGCTTTTCAATGTCATATTATCATTATTTTGAATAATTTTTCTTTTGAGGCAGAAAATTGTATTTTTATTATAAACAGCTGAAAATAAAATACTATATGAGAATCAAACCGCCTTATAAAATTCTGTAAAGCATCAGCACATAATCCCTCATCATTAAACCTCTTAGTGTCAAATCCACTAAAAGGTCATATTGAGTCCAAAACATAAACGCCTCCTAAAAAAACAAACAAATCAGAATTTATCGTGTTTTTTTCCTCAACAACGATCCCTTTCTTTTTCTTTATATCCTAGATAATTTCTCGCAGAGTTGGATATTCATCACCCCTCTCCGCGCTTGAAGACACTTGTTGAATTTTCACTTCCTTTATAGGTTTTATTGGTGTATGCGCATCCTTTACATTCGACTTAGCTCTAATCCCGGGTGGAAAATCGTCAAAGTCATCATCTATGCCCCCATACGTAGATAAATCAGCATTGCTCTCTTATTCATCATCATCATCATAAATTAGCACTGCTCTTTTATTCATCACATCATCCTCTTGTCTTGCCTTGTGTAAAAAAACTATATCTACGCTAAAACCATTTTCATCAAAAGACAAAGTGTGTGGTATATAGGGTATGTTCAAAGATTTAAATGAGCCTCTTCAACAAATTTTAATTTCATTTGTAGACTTCATTTGTGTATAATCACGTAGCTCTTTATGAAGAGCAAAGTCGTCATCAAAAGAGTCATTACTTCCGACATTGATATCAATCAAAAAGTCATGTTGAATTGGGTCCTCATCTATAACTGGAGTTGGAGCCATAATCACTCGCTCTTCTGTGTCATCATTCACCCATTTCACAATAGGTTCCGGTCCTTCTACAGTTTAAGGTCCATGATTCTACTTCCTCGTGTATTCCAGTCGGGTTTTTATCTGATTGTCCACTATTTTTACCATCAGATTAGGATGTTTTTTAGAGCACTCATGCTCCTTGTGGCTAATACGTCTACAACATGGACAATATGAATGCCCTAATTCATAGATAATCGTTTGTTATCACATCTCCATTCCAGGTACATTCGTCATTTTCTTTTAACAGGTCAACTTCGACCATCACTCTAGCAGCCGGCGGCCTTCTTAAATCGATTTTGGTTGAATTGATTTGAAGCGTATGACCAACCAAAGAGGCGATACGACATAGGTATTCTTCGTTAAATAAAGGTAAAGGTAATTCAACAAGCTCAATCCAAACCGGGGCCAAAGACACCTCTTGGTTGGAGCGAAAATCAATTGTCCAATTCGATAAAATCATAGGAATTTTACCAAATGACCAAAGACGTCTAAAGAAAAGCCGGTTATAATCATGTTGAGACGGACGAATTAAAACATGTTTGTTATCAAGTAGTGCAATAGGACATGAATTTTTAAGCCCTAAACGAATAAATATTTATGCAAATCATCAAGTTCCGTTCTATAATTTGGGAACCTTGCCAATAAAGTGTTTTGATACGATTTGGCAATCAACAACAACAATTGTTCCCTTGAAATTTTGAACGCCGGTTTGCCCTCGTAGAGTGTCAACGCACCCAAGCCAATAAGAATATCCGACCTTTTTACTACGGTCACAAAAGATTTACTATTAAGAGATTTTTCCCAAGCAACCAGAGATTTAACTTCCATGGCAAACGCATTAACGTGTTTATCCTTTTAGGTTTTTTCAATACAGTTTATCCTTTTAGTTGATTGATTGGTTTTTTTAGTAGGATTTTAATGTGTTTTTTTTCCGGTTGAATATGTATTGTAATTTGATTTGATGACTTTTACTTGATTGATTGATTTTTCTAAATAGGATATGATAAGATTTGAAGGTGTATTTATTTTGTTGAAAACATATTCTAATTTTATTTGATGAATATTCATGTATATTTATTTTGTAAAAAAACATATTCTAATTTGATTTGATGATTAATTAATTGTATTACAGTTTGAATTGAATATTTATTCTAATTTGATTCATTTGATGATAATGTTATTATATGGGATTGAATTTGTTTTTGGATTTCTCAAAAGAATAAATGTTTTTGGAAGGATATAGCATGTTTTCTTTTAGGGGATTAACATGTTTTTTTGGGCAGAAGTTGACGTTTTTTTCTTTTTCTTTTTTTTTTTTTTTTTTTTTTTTTCTTTTTCCTTTTCTGAGAATTGTTTTTTTTTTTTTTTTTTTTTTTGAATGATTATGTTGTGGAAAACTTATTCTAATTTGATTATATGAAGGGTTTAACGTGTTTAATTTAATTTATTTATGAAGGGAACGTGTTTAATAAAAAAAAAGGGTAAACCCTACCCCCGATGGTCTCCTTCTCCCCCTGTCCCACGGGATGAGTGGAGATGTAAATCGATCATCCCCCGGAGTCGATGGGGCTTACCTTTAACAGGGAGGGAATAATTCGCCCTTGTGGGAATCGAACCTCTAACCTCCCGCTAGGCTGCAATTACGCACCCACGTCCCTTGCTAACTGGGTTATGTCCTGGGGACAGGGAACGTGTTTAATTGATTGACTTGTTTTGGTGTGAAAAAGATTTAAGAGAACACGTAAATTAAATTCATTTAGATGTAGATAATTGTTTTTTTTTTTGAAAAAAAACCAAACAATTTTATTAAGACAAATCTGCCAACGAAGCAGAGATTACATCGTTCGGCGGGGTAGTACCCCAAACCACTCGACCAAGCAAAGCCACACGATACCTAGTTAGAATGTACGCAGGCACATTACCTGCGCGCTTGACAAAAGAGAACTGACAGGAGTGAAAAGATGACAATAAAGCTAAACAGTCTGTCGCTAGACAACCTAAAACCGAAAAGTCCTCCGAAGGGCGGGAAAGAGCCTGAACACAAGAAAGACAATCGCTCTCAAAGATAACCGAGGTGAGACCCATTTGCGCAGCTTCCTCCATAGCCAATAAGATCGCCCGCATTTCCAGAAGTTCCGGCCCGTCTCCCGGGTCAAAATGAAAGGAAAAGGCGGCCACAATAGTTCCCACACTATCTCGAAAGATTAGGCCGACCCCCGAACCTTCACACGCAACCGAAGCATCCGCATTACACTTCCAAAAAACTTCAAGAGGGGGGCTCCAAGTCTCGGGATAAGAAGACCCAACGCCTGTCGATGCTAAGACAGCCAACGCCTGGCGATACTTCAATGCCCTTGCTACCGATGAAGAGACTGCACGCGAGACGTAGATAGGGGCATCGTCATACACATCACTACACCTAGCCGTCCACATGTGCCAAAGGAGCTGCGAAATAGTGGAAACCTCATCAGCAGTTTATCGTTCCAAAAGCATGGCAAAGTACTCCCTGAAGCATGATGCCTGGTGGGGCCGACAATCGCTAAATGGTGATGCTCTCCATATCGCCCGAGCATAATCACAACCGAATAGAACATGATACATCGTCTCTCTTTCCTTTCCACATGCCAAACACTGACCATCACCAAGATGACGCTTGTGAAGATTCTCACCGATCGGCAAACACTCCTTTAAACAACGCCAGATAAAATGCTGAACTCACGGAGCTACTGCCACCCTCCAAACCTCCCGCCAAATACTATCAGCCCCTATGGAAGATGACGCGGAGTGCATCCCCTCTCTGAAGCTCAACGCAAGAAAATAACCTGATTTCATCGTATACCGACCCTTACGGTCATAGTGCCAGATCTGGCGATCAGTATGAGAGCTACCCGCTATCGGAGTCTGAACAATCACATCTACCTCCCAAGACTGAAAAACCTGTATAAGCAGAGGCATATTCCACTGTCGCTGACCAGGTAGCATCAGATCACTTACCTTACAATCCGTCGGCAATGGGTGTGAGGTATGGGCAATTCGAAAGGAAGGCGGCAGTGAGACCCACGCATCATGGAAAACATACACTGAGCTCCCATCACCAATCCGCCATCGCATCCCTGACATAAGTAAGTCCCGTCCCTCCAAGAGACTTCTTCAAAGGAAGGATGGATGCCTGCTGGTACGGATGTCCCCTGCTGGTACGGACGCCTGCAACCTCACGGACCATCGTGACCGGGACTTTAAAGAATTGCATGATAAAAGTAGGGATGGCCTGCAAGCTCGATTTGATCATTACCTCTTTACCAGCATGGGACAAGAGCTTATCCTCCCAACTAGAGAGAGCTTTTTCCAAATGCACTCACGAATAAAATCAAAGACTTGCCGTTTATTATGGCCAGTGATGAGCGGCATACCAAGATACTTCCCCGTACCATCACCAACTGGTATCTGCAGGAAATCCGATATATACGCCCTATCCTCCTGGCTCAGCCCCTTACTAAAATACAGGCTAGATAATTGTTCTAATTGTTGTTTCACGTAATTAAATAAATCATTATCTTATTAAAAATAGAAATTATTAATTATTAAGTTGTAGAGAAACACTTTTGAGGAGAAATACTTGAAGGGGAAAACACATTGGCTCTTTTATTATAGTTATTATTATTATTATTATTATTAATTTATTAATTAATTAATATAGGTAGGTGTCTTCCTAATCAACTAAAGCATGAGAAATATTAAATTGTTATATAATCATAAATATATTATTGAAGTAAGTAATATTTTAGAGGGACCTATACCATGACACTTAAAAAACAGAAGAAAAATGTTTGTGACATAATAAAATATGTATAAAAAATTGTCATAATACATATTTAAGCCATTGATTTTTATTGTACCATATGATTCAATAGGTCCACGTTATAATCAATAATCATAAAATGTGTTGTGTGCATACAATGTTATGATCATTTTGTGTGGCACCCTTTAAAACAGAATCACAACTTAAAGAACACATGCACCCAAAGATACTCCCTCCGTCCCATTTTATTTGTCATGTTTGACTTTTCACACAGATTAAGAAAAGTGTAAGTTAATTTTGAATCATATTAAATGATCTAATATTTTTACATTTATGCCTTTTAAAAGAATCACAACTTAAAGAACACATGCACCCAAAGATACTAAACAAAACCGGCCCCAGGCCGGCTGGCCTCTAAACAAAAGAGTAAGCAAACCCCTAAAAGTACAACATACACACACTAAAAAAAACAAGCAAAACCCTTAAGGAATTAAGTAACAAACAACATATGCATATCAAAACCTAATATGCAACTACAAAATGCATGCTAATTATCAAATTAATTAAACCCCCTGCTGATCAGACACGTGCGTGCGTCTACGGTATGATTCCACCAACACCACCGACCCCTCCGACACCACCAACACCACCCACGCCACCAAGACCGCCCAGTCCTCCAAGTCCGTTAGCACCACCTAGACCACTGCCACCACCGATACCACCACCAAGACCACTAGCACCACCGATACCGCCACCAAGGCCACTGCCACCACCGATACCTCCACCACCAAGGCCACCAAGACCGCCCAGTCCTCCAAGTCCACTAGCACCACCAAGACCACCAATGCCACCGAGAGTCGGGATTACCCCAGCATATCCTCCAACACCTGCCCATCCACCCATACCACCGTAAGTGATGAAATTCTTCTTGTCTTTCACTCCTGCTGCCGGTGCTGCTGCCACTGCCACATTCAGCTTGTTTTCGGCATGATCCTTTGGATATGCTTCATTAGGAATATTTCTTGCAGCCACGACTGTCAGTACTGCAAGAACAAGTACAAAAAACACAGACATCCTCGCCATCTCTCTTCCTAGAATTCGAGATTAAAAAAAAAATAAAAAATAGAAACAGTCAAAAGAAATTTATTACTACTAGCTATGGTACGTGGTTTTGCATGGCTTTTGAAACAAGGGGTGTGTGATATTTATAATGGCGGATTTTTAGATGAGAGAAAAAAAATGAAGGGATTCATGTATAGGAGTAATTAAATGCGTGCATTAAAATCAACCTGAAGAATCTCGAGAGTAGCATTTTCTTGAAATGTGAGGGTCTATACTCTCTAGAGAGTTAGGTGAACAAGTACTAGTAAGAACACAACATTAAATTAGTACTATCTGCCTCCGGTATAAAATATAAGTAATCATAGCTTTTTTCTTTTGGGCTAATAATATAAGTCATTCACAATACCAAGAGAGCATTAATGAACATTTTTCCTTATCTTATCCCTAATTTATATCAATCCAACCACTTTAATTTACTCCACAATTGTTGCATTTATGATAGTCAAGGCGTGTATTAGACATTTTATCCCTACATTAATTACATTTAACTACTTTCTTAATCAATGTGAAAATTCTAGGATGACTTATATTTTGGACCGGACGGACGGTCCGTAGTCATAAAAAAAGTGTCCACATTTAAAAAAACTTTTGCCTCATAAAAAGTGTTCATTTAGAAACCAATACACCATTTAATGCTATTTTTCCAAACATACCCCTAACCTAACATTTATTGTTGTATATTCATTTCATATTCCAAAGCAAACATTAATTATAAGATAGGGGGTATATATGTCTATTACTACTAAAACACAACACATTAATTGAGTTTCTTAATCTGCGTGAATAGTAAAATGTGGACACTTTTTATGGGACGGAGGTAGTATTTCAAATGCAAACGCACTAAACACGATAAATTAACCCACTCACAATTAAGGAGTGCATGATGCAGCATGAGACTTAGTATAATGTTTAGAGTAATGATACGGGCACAACGAACGGTTGTGTTACAATCAACAAGATCAGAGACACAACCGTTGATCACAATGTGTCTGGTGCAGATCATCGTTATATCACTCGTTGTGGCACAATCGTTGTGTCCGTATCATTACTCAATGTTTATCTAACTCTTCTCCTTACGGTACGTACACCATGATCTTCGAATTGTACCAAGGCGTATGAGTGTGATTAACAACTCACATATAAACACCCCTACTAGCTACTACGTGTGAGAGAAATGTTGAAGTGTTTATGATTGTGCAAGTGTTGGGAGAGATGATCCAACACTTGAGGGGGAATGTTAAAGTGTGTAAAATATTAATTATCTGTATCTTTATCAGCTTAAGCTTTTGGAAGAGGAGGTAATTCAACAGATGGAGATAAGTAACGAAGTTACAAAACAATGGATGTACAAAAAAAAAAACAATTCTTAATCATTCTTGAGTGGGTGCGCAGTTGAAGCAATTGCAACTTAAAAATGATATTTTTACTTGCGATTTTCAAGAATAGTTTTATCTGAACCTAAATAAATGGCAGAACTTTGTCAACCACCATACATAAATTGTCATACCAGCTAGCACAAATGAGTCCAAAGAAGAAGATAGAAGCCAGATGCATGACTCAGCACTCAGCCTGCAACAACTTCTCTTTTATCTTGTAAAAAAAGAAAAAGACCATTATTGCAGACAAGCAGAAAGAGGTTGGAGTGGTATTTTAGGGCTTAAACCATCCGAGCCGAGCCGAGAATTTTATTTATCGAGTTAACCATTCTTCAAATTTAATCAATTTGATTTCGAGCACGAACTTGATATTACTTTGATCTCTAGCTCAATCACGAGCACCTTTTAAAACGAGCCGAACTCGAGTTTGTTTTGAATTAAAATAAAATACGTATGTGTTTTCATTTCCAAAGGGTATCTACAATTAAATATAAATAAATAAAATTCTCGATATATTTCGTTTTAAGATAACATGCTACATAAAATTATTTATAAATGAAATATCTATGTTACTCACGAATGAAAGTAGTAAAACATAATTAAATCGAATAAATATTAATTCAATTTATACATAATTTTTCTCAAATATTTTTAGCTCGAACGTGCTCACGAGTTAACGTGTGGAACATTAAAATGCTTGAGACCAGCTCGATCCTTTAGTACTCGAGCAATATTCAAGACGAGCTCATTCGATCTTAAACCTCATCGAACCAAACTATACGAGTGAAAAGTCAAGCCGAACTTGAATCACTCACAATGATATGATCCGTAAACGAATCAGATTCTAATTTGCCCAAGGACCGATTAAAAGTATCAATAGAACGAGCACTGCGACCCTTAGCTAACCGTAACTAAGAATATTGGTATGACCTCAACCCTTAGATAACCTGTACCTACAAACCTTGGTATACGAACGCCACAAGGTATGACCTTAACCCTTAGATAACACGTATCTAAGAACATTGGTATACGAAGTGCTTCAAGTAGGCGATGGCATTGCTCGTATTCATGGTCTTGATGAAGTAATGGCGGGCGAATTAGTCGAATTTGACGAGGGAACAATAGGCATTGCTCTGAATTTGGAATCAAATAATGTTGGTGTTGTATTAATGGGGGATGGGTTGATGATACAAGAAGGAAGCTCCGTAAAAGCAACAGGAAGAATTGCTCAGATCCCGCACTCCCTAACATCCGATCTTGGAAGCTTCTACTTCATGGTAGTTCGTTTGCCCAAGTCCATCTGTTTCCACAGTATGGCAGGGAATATATCAATCACCCTATATTTGATTTGAAGCTAGTCTCCACCCCGAATCAAAAGCATCAAATGAACGCCACAAGGTATTCTCAGAACCTTGGTATTCGTATGCTCAAAACCTTATAAGTTAATGTTTCGAATATTCTACATAAGAATACTCACAAAAAACTTGAAAGCTTAATAGAATTTTCATTCAATAATGTTTGAACTAATTGTTACAATGACTCTATTTGCTTTTATATAGACTACATAGTCCAAAACGAATTGCTAATTTAACAATGTGGACAAAATAACAATAAATAGAAATAATAACAAAAATAAAAGACCATCTAACAAATGTAGGATAATAAAAGACTAAAACAACAGAAATAATAACTAAAAATAAATAAAAGACTCCAATAAATTTAATAAGTTTATTTTTCAACGGGAATCACATCACACAAATTATCGAGAAAGCATATTGTTGAAGGGATTAGAGCACTTGCATCAAATTCTAACACGAATTCTTTATTTTACAATTTTCAGTACAAATTTTTCTAGTTTATAGAAACTCTATCCAAGATGAAATGCGTCAGATCCTCTATTTTACATAGACCGGTAGATATAAAAGAAAATTTACTGAATCTGGATGAATGTGATAGATTCAAACGAATTGTCTTACAAAATCAATAGAGTATCTACTGTAGTGATATTTTTCCTAAATCTAAATGTTGAAATCTCTAAAATACATTTTTAAAGAATATCCACTCCAAAGTGCTCCTAATTTATTAACAATTCAAATATTTACCATTATTTTATAACAATTTCATTAAAAATAGTCAATGGGTGTTTTAGCATTTCATTTTAGAATTTATTACGTACATTTATCCAATTTCTTAATTTGTGTAAAAACTACTACCTCCGGTCCAAAATATAAGTCATCCTAGCTTTTTTACTTTGGTCGCATAATATAAGTCATTCACAATACCAAGAGAGCATTAATTAACATTTTTCCTTATCTTACCCCTAATTTATATCAATCCAACCACTTTTATTTATTCCACAATTGTTGCATTTATGATAGTCAAGGGGTGTATTAGACATTTTATCCATACATTAATTACATTTAACTATTTTTTTAATCAATGTGAAATTCTAGGATGACTTATATTTTGGACCGGAGGTAGTACATACTACTCATAGAATTTAGTAATGTGCATGAAATTTAGTTTTAAGGAAACAATTCAATTTATCGTACCAATCAATCTTAACTGAGGCTAATTATGTTGGAGTTTTCATGTGTTATTTTTTTATAGCTAATTAATTTTAAACATTAAATATATAAATTATACTATAAAGTAACATTATTAAAAGAATTAGCACACCCACCCGACTTAACAATCCTGAGTTGGTTTTGGTCACATGCCTGACAGCAGCACTCCCATTCAAGAGACTGTTGGGGGCTGTGAACCATTGACAAAGGATGGGCTTATTTGTTGGGTGTTGAAGAATAGTCTATATTCCCTTTCAAAAAAAAAAGTCTATATTTGGGCCGGATATGTTTGGTGGACTGGGCCTGTGGTAGATTTATGCCAAGTGTAATAGATTTGATCTAGATAAGATCAAATTTGTTATTCTATTATGGTACTAGAGGTGCTTAGGCCTTGCACCGCAAGGCCTTGGATTATATGTGGTTTGGTTGAAACATGTTGTGTAACAGGTGGGAAAATAGTACAAGGCATAGAATTATAAGGTGATAATGCGGATTATTATCACGGAGGCTCAACGGTGGTAGTTGATTGGATATCTGGCTTGTTTGTATGTGTTTAATGGTGTATAAGGGCGGAGGTGCCCGGCGGTGCTGCGGTGGATAATATGAACTGTTTGAGAGAAGGTTTTAGCAGAGTATGGTTCTCTTTTTGCTATTAAAATATCTCCTTTTTTGGTTACACAGGCCCTCCTTTTATAGAAGGAGGAAAGCTTAGGGGCTAAGTAAGACAGATAGGCACAAGATACCTTAGTAGTTAAGTAAACTAAATATCTAGACAAGTGGGATAATTATCTTGGCGACGCCTTATGTGGTCGTGTAGGTCGCAATGTACAAGGTCGCTTGCCTCTTCGTCCTGCCTTGCCCTTGCCTTTCGATGCTTCCCTTTAAGCCTTGTGCGATCTCTTATGGATCTGTTGTTAGGGTCGTGGGTCGGCCCCCCGAGCCTCTTATGATCCTATAGGTTCGAGGGCTCTAGACGGGGACCTGACTGAGGCGACCTTGACTTACCTGGAGTCGCGAACACTACGGCCACGGCCCTAATCCGACTAGGTGGTCCAAATAGGTTGTTTCCGGGACTCATAGGTGGCGATATTATTTATGCACATCATAAGGGAAGAAAGTATTTGGGAGCGAACATAGAAGAAGTAAAAGAATAAAACATCATGAACTATTTAGGTCAAAATATAAAACATAGCATAGCAAACATGTATTTTCAGGTGAATGATTTTATGTACATGTTGGAAGCTGTATCATACGAAACAGTTTGCTCGAGAGATGTCTGATTATAGGCATTGCTGAATATAGCAGCATTATGTAACACATGGATAACAACAAGTTTTTTTGCATATGAATAGACATAGAAGAAATGATTGTTTCACCTATTACTTGCAAAAAATATGTTCATGTAGACAACAGCCATAATCGCAACATGCAATCCTAAAACACAAAAATGTCGTGGATGACATTAACTACATAATTACGTCGACATCGCAAGGGAGATGTAGTTGTTAAAAAAACAAAAAAAAGAAACAACCAACTTCAAGTTATCCTTGGTCATAGAAGGATGCAAGCCTTAGTCTTTTTTTTGTGTCAACAAACCCTGATTGCAGCAGCTGCACCACATGCTATTCAAACCAAGGCCCTCTCCATCATATACAGACCAAGGCCTAGAGTGGGATTTTCAAGCCAAAGAAGTTTTCTGGTCTTGCACAGAGACAGACCTATCCTAGTCAAAATGAACCTGCCAAGGTTGCTGATGCTCTTGCAGATCCTCAGTGGTCCAACGAAATGCATGAGGAATACAAAGCACTGTGTGATAATCATACATGGGACTTAGTGTAGGATGTAATATCGCCGGATGGATCTAAGATCCACCCGATTACGCAGCGGAAGATATCAGATCTAGATCTAAACAAACAAAATACATGAATAATAAATCTAACTTACGAGGGGTTAGATTACAAACCTTTTTATGGTGCAAAACTCCAAGAACAAAAGGTCAATCCAATCCCAGCTAGTTGAGAGCCTAGTCGAGAAGTCAAAATCTTCCAACGTGTGTCTCCAAGCACCACCAGGTGGATGATGTTTCAAGCCGCCGGACCTCCTCGATATGCTACCTTAGAAAACCCGAAGTTTTCTAAAACTCGAACCCAAGTACTTAAGGCCGAAAATTCTAAGCCTTAATACTTCCTCAAAACCGAAAATTATGTCATCATAAAGGCTTGAGAGAACTCTCTTTATATAGGAGAATAATCCTTGTCCTCCAAGGATTTAATAATTAAAAGATAATTATTAAATTAATCCTTAATTTAAATAAAAGATAAATATAATAATTATCCCAAACAAATTAGGATAAATAATATTATTATCTATTATTCCATGATTTATCACTTAACAAATAAATGATTAAATCATACATTAAATAATTATCCAAGTAAACTAATTTCCCAATAATTAAATAATACCACTAAAATGCGGCACCTAAACCTTATCATACAAGGGCCACACGCATTTTGACATATTGGGCCGAGTCCACGAAAAATGTTTTTTTTCATATATTTAATTATTTAGTCCAACTAAACAATTAATCCACATATCTATTAAATAGTCCGATCCAACTATTTAATATTAATTGAGGTGAAACGACGAGAAAACATATGCATGTTAGGAGCCACGTCGGGGACCATGGGCCCATATTCAGTAGCTACAATAAATTAAATAAAATTATTCGTCAGACCGAACAATTGTATTCAATCTATTAATTCCGGGATTACACCACCTTAAACCCGAAACTGAACTCTGCAGAATATAGATATAAACTTACACTCAACCATGAGTTGATAAGCGTCGACTGATATAATCATTACATACGGATAAATCCTCTATAGACTGTTCGTTTCGATTCGGGATATTTCCGTAAACCCTTCTCGAAACCTCTTATTCTTATTTACCATTAACCCCTAGTGATCAATTAGTTCATAACTAATATAATATGAACTCCCGAGATCGATCAGTTTCTAGGATTAACAAATAAGGGAACCGTCTGTCTACTTCCCGCAGGAAGGAATATATTCCATATCTGTGAAGTCACAGACTACTCACTTATTCCAGAATAGTGCCAACGAGAAGTGTTAGACAACATTCTTCGAAGTGATCCTTAACTAACACATCAAACCCTACTTTGGACTAAGCAACGAGCGTGATCACTCAGGATTGAGATTAATCTATATATGATCATCTTGTGATTCGATAAGACTTCTCGATTAAGGAATTATATCGAGAACTCAAATCAAATCGGTCCAGCCCTATATGATTATCATCATATATAAATGGCCCACTAGGTACCTTATTACCGACAGTCCGGATAAGACTGTCACACCTAAAGTGTTATGGGCGCATTATTAGCAAATTAATCTAGAGACCCGTACTCAAATTAATAAACGCTACGGACTAAGTTAATTTTAAGTATATTTCACAAACTCAATCCTCGTGTGTATAGCCATACACTGAGTTATGTGGTTACATAATCAATATACTTAGGGTTTTCTGTAGTGTATTAATATAGGCATTAAATGCATATAAATAAGATGAAAGTCATTTATTTAAATAAAACAATTACAATTGTCTTTCGGGCATAAAACCTAACACTTAGTACCACCAGATCCTTCACAACACATAGTTGACAATAAAAATGAGTGTATAAGTTAAAGCTTAAACTAGATGGGAGTGTCCTGAAACATAAAGCAAGGCTGATTGGTAAGGGGTTCCATCAGCAGCCTAGGGTAGACTACAATGACGCCTTCAGTCCAGTGGCCAAATCATCTACAATCAGGGTGATTTTCTCACTTGCAGTTCCGAAGCACTGGTCAATTCAGCAGGTAGATATAAACAATGCTTTTCTGAATGAGACACTTCATGAGTCTGTTTTTAATATCAACTAGAAGGGTTTGTTGACCCAACCAAACCCTCACATTTCTGTCGATTGAACAAGGCAATATATGGGCTTAAGCAAGCCCCCAGGGCAGTGGCGGACGCAGGATCTAGGGTAAGGGGGAGCAATACAATTTTTAATAGCAAATAAAAAAATTTAAGGGGGCAAACTAGATGCATACTACATATATTAGTGTAATTTTCTCGGATCAAGGAGACAGTTGCCCATCTTAGTTGTATGTTGATCCGCCCCTGCCCAAGGGCATGGTTTGATGAGATGAAGACTCAGCTGCTGAAGTGGGGTTTTAGACAATCAATGTCAGATTCCTCTTTGTTTGTTTTGAAACATGACAACATTGTACTATAATGTGCTTGTATATGTGAATGATTTTTTGATCACATGAAACTCAGACACTGCCATTCAAAAGTTTGTGAAGGTGCTGAATTCCAGGTTCCCTCTTAAAGACTCATGGAAGTCCATAGTACAACAGACACACTTATACTCTCTAAAAAACGGTATGCACTGCAACTGCTGGACAAGATGAATATGGGCAACCTGAAACCATGCATGTCCAACTCCTATGATTTCTGGTAAAATTTTGAGGCCTGATGAATGGGAGCCATTGCGAAATCCTACACCTTACAGAAGTGACATTGGGGGGCTCCAGTATTTAACTTTCACCATGCCTGATCTGTCTTTTTCTGTGAATGCATTATCACAGTTTCTTTGAGATTATTAGTTTTCTATTCTATCATGCGAGACCATATATGTTTCTTTGAGATTATTAATTGCAATCCACTCATTTAGTTGGAAATGATCTCAATTTCTCTTTATCATTCAGGTAGAAGCTGATCGAGTATGTTCCTTTGTATATGGTATTGGTTTGACATGCAACATGGAGTCCTCTTGCATTGCATGCGTGCATATATCTGGCCGGGTCTTAACTTCTTTCTGGGAAATACAGCTTGCTTGAGCTGAGCTCTCCTCCACGTACCTCCTAATTCGGATTCTTGTTTTGCATCAGAAAATTACTTAAAACATATACTTCATAATTAAGGAATGACTTACACGTTAACACGGTCCGGACAAATTAAAATAGTGTTGGAATTAATGATTTGTATTGAGGGACAGAAAGGAGCATATTTGATTGGCTAGCTTATGCACAATCTGCATGGCAAGTAGATCCAACATTAATTGGTGGAAGATAAACTGAAGAAAGTTGATGGCCTTAACCCAGTTGCACGCTAGCTAGCTAGGATCGAGTTACATTAATTAATTACCCCAACTTGCTATTGCATTCGGACCTGATCGAGTGCTTCAAATCCTAATGTCTCATCTCTTCTGTTATTACTGGCCGGTGCCACCACTCGATCAGGTCCGTTTCATCAAAGAGTAGTACTGCTAAGTTTCATAACAAACGATAATAACAAAACGATCATATATAATGAAAATGAATATATATAGAAATCGCGGAGTGTTCTGCTTAATTTGCACATTAATTAATTAATTAATTAATAGTACTTCAATTAATCCGCGATCATTCATTCATGTTTTCTGCAATCATCAGATGACCCTAGCTAGCTAGCTGCTGGCCTCTTGTACTTACTACTTAATGAATGCTGTCAGTAAGGTGACTTAAACTCTACATTTTGGTGGAACCAATCTGAAGACTCAGCTGGGTGATGGTCAGCTGAGAAGTGTATTCATTTCTGTGCATCAGTAGGGTGGAGTCTACTGAGCTTCAGCAGGGTAGCTTCAAATAGGGTAACTATCGCGGGGTGATAGTCTGCTGAGTACTTGAATACAGCAGGGTCCCACATCTGTTAATTCTGTTATGTGACAGCTATACAGTGTCATTAAAAGGAGGACACGTGTAGGGGTATTTATGGTGCATCGTACAAAGATTCCTGGCGGCTAGGGTTTAGGGATTTGTGTCTATAAATACGCTTGTTGTCTCATTATCCGTGTGTGTTGAAATCAGTAAAATTCAAGGTGCATAATAAAATATCTCTTTTCTCGCCGTGGTTTTTTTACCTCTCCCACCGAGAGGTTTTCCACGTTAAAATCCGTGTTCTTCTTGTTTCGTTATCTCCTTTGATTGTTTATGTTTGATTGCTTCGTTTCTCGTTTCTTGCATCCGAAGTTATCTCCATCCGTTTTATAACAAGTGGTATCGAGAGACAAGGTTCGAGAAAACGATCGTACGACCAACTTCATCTTCACCAAGACCTTCGCAAGAGGTGCTAGGATCCGTGATATAGTTGTAATCTTTAGCAAGGAAAGATGTCAAGAAGAAACGTAAAAATCGATAAATTTACAGGAAGGAACAGCTTTGGTCCGTGGCAAATCAAGATGCGTGCACCGTTGAAACAAAGCAGGTTTGTGGAATCCGTTATCCGACAAACCAAATACAAAAGTGCAGCAGACATGCCGTCCGGAAGAGAAAGCACATTCAACCATCATGTTGTGCTTATCCGATGATGTTATCACCGAGGTTGCCGAGGAAGACACCGCAGCCAAGTTGTGGAAAAAGCTTGAAAGCCCGTATATGACCAAGTCACCGACCAACAAGTTGTTGTTGAAACAGAGGTTGTTCGCCTTTGAAGATGCATGAAGGAAGTCCACCGAGGGAACATCTGGACTCACCGAACACAATATTGCTTGATTTAAGGAATATTGATGTTAAAATTGAAGATGAAGATGCAGCCCTAATCCCGTTGGTGTCATTACCGGCATCATATGAAAACTTTGTGCGCCTTTCATAGTTGGAAAGGATACGTAGCTTTGGAGGATGTGAGGTCCGCCTTACATGCCAGGGAGCTTAGACACAAGGCCGCATTTGGAACAGACAACAGTCATTGGCTAGGGCTAGTAGCTAGCAGCAATAGTGGAAAAGGATATGGACAGAAGAAGAAAAAGAAGTCAGTGTCCAAAGGTCCTAAGTCTACTGATGTCTGTAATTACTGTAAGGAGCAGGGACATTGGAAGTCCAATTGTCCAAGGAAGAAGAAACAGCAGGAAGGCAGGCACAGCAGCCTTTGGCTACTGAGCAATCTGATGAGGATCTGGTTCTAGTTGCAGGGGATTCTACACACCATAATGATGTGTGGATACTTGATTCTGGAGCATCCTACCATATTTGTCCAAACAGGGAGTGGTTTTCTACTTATGAGCAGATAGATGGTGGTCAAATCTATATGGCCAACAAAGCAAGGTTTGCAAAGTTGTGGGAATTGGCTCAGTGAAGTTAAGGACAGAGGATGGTAAATTTTGTACACTGAAAGATGTAAGACATGTTCCACAGATGACCAAGAATTTGGTATCTCTTAGTCTACTGGACAGCAAGGGGTTCAATTTCAAGGGTGAAGGTGGACAATTGAATGTCTTCAAAGATTCAGTTGTAGTCCTAAAAGGGATCAAGAGGGGAACCTTGTATATATTACAAGGATCTACCGTATCCGGCACCGCCGTCGTTGCATCCTCGCCAGCTCACCGCCTCGGCAGACTCACCGTGGCACGAGACTTGGTCACATACGGGTGAAAGCGGGTATGCGGGTTCTTTCTTCACAGGTTTTCTTGGGGGATATAAGGTCAAGAATCTGGACTTTTGTGAACATTGTGTGTTTGGGAAGTTGCATGAAGTAAATTCTCGCCAGGGTTGCACAATACAAAGGCAACACTTGATTATATCCATTCGACCGCCGGGGTCCATCAAAAGTTGAGTCATTGGGTGGTCACGATATTTTGTGTCATTCATAGATGACTATTCAAGGATGACTTGGGTGGTGATGATGAAGAACAAAAGTGATGCATTCAATAACTTCAAGCAAGTGGAAGGCCCTAGTGGAAAATCGCTAGGCAAGAAAATCAAGAAGCTTCGTACGTATAATGGTCCGGAATTTCGCCGGACGGATTTTGATTCATTTTGTGCAAATTTCCGAGGGTATTGCCGTACATCATACCGTAAGGAATACACCTCGGCGAATGGTGTAGCCGAAAGGATGAATCAAACTCTACCGGAGAGGGCAAGATGTATGCTTTCTCAAGTCGGTTTATCAAGGAGATTTTGGGCGTAGGTCGTAAAAACAAATTTGCTACTTAATCAACAAGTGAGTCCTCACACAGGGATCAATCTCAAGACACCATTTGAGATGTGGTCGTGCAAGCCTCGCCGACTACTCGCCTCTAAGGGTTTTTGGGAGTACAAATTACTATCATGTTAGTGAAGGGAAGTTAGAACCAAGAGCCAAGAAGGGAGTGTTTGTGGGGTATGGTGATGGAGTGAAAGGATATAGAATTTGGTCATCGCAGAGTCCGCAGTAATCCTCAACAGGGACGTTGTGTTTGATGAAAATTCTATGTTAAACTCATCAAATGGGGGAGGTCTACCGAGTCCGAAACCAAGTGTTGAATCCGATAGTGTTGAGAAACAAAGTGGAGCTTCAGTGGGAGTCTACCGATATGCAACAATCGCGGGATCCAAATCAACACTATACCGATCCGGATAATGAACCGTAATCCGATCCAAGCCGGGCCCGCCGAGACCTCAGCAGGGCGTCATACAAACATTGATCAGCAGAGTCTAGCTGCCAGCAGGCCTAGAAGATCTAATGTTGGGATACCTCCAAGGAGATATGGTTATGATGATTTGGCGGGATATGCACTCCAAGTTGCCGAAGAAGTAGAGGTTGCCGAACCTACTACTTACAGGGAAGCAAGTGACATGTACAAAGCATCCCGGTGGCATGCGCCACGGGGATGAAATGGAGTCATTATTGAAGAATCGTACTTGGGAATTGGTCAAACAAATTACCCTACCGACAAGGGAGTTGTGACTTGTAAATGGATTTTCAAGAAAAAGGAAGGAATAACAAAGGCAAGGGGTCGTATAAGGCACGTTTGGTTGCAAGAGGATTCACTCAAAAGGAAGGGGTTGACTTTGATGAAATATTTTCACCAAAGGGTCGACACACTTCAATCGTGGTGTTACTAGCAATGGTGGCACAAAGAGATCCGGAACTTGAGCAATTAGATGTGAAAACCGCTTTTCTACATGGTGAGGTGGATAAGGAGATATACATGACACAACCGAGGGATTTCAAGTTCCCGGTAAAGAAAACTATGTTTGCAAGTTGAAGAAATCATTGTATGGTTTGAAGCAAGCTCCAAGGCAAGGGTATAAAAGGTTTGACAAGCTTTCATGCTTCAAATAGGTTACAACAAGTCCATATGATCGTTGTGTTTACTTCACCGCCGAAAGATGGATCATATATCTATCTTGTTCGTATGTGGATGACATGCCGATAGCCGCAAAGAAGGAAGTCCGATGTTCAAAATCAAGAACCTTCTTAGTGCCGAATTTGAAATGAAGGATTTGGGTGCGCCAAGAAAATCTTGGGGATGGAGATCCGGAGAGATAGGAGTCGAAGAAGTTGTTTTTGTCTCAAAGGTTATGTGCGTAAGATATTGGCCAAGTTTGGGATGTCTCGTCGCAAAACCAATAGATACTCCTATGGCATCAAATGTTCATTTGTCCGTTTATGCTTCACAACCACCAAGAGAAGGAGTATATGTCAAAAGTTCCCTATGCTAGTGCAAATTGCGTCCGATGTATGCCATGGTTTGCACTAGGCCCGATCCGGCTCGTGCGCCGGTGTGTCGCAGGTTTATGGCTCAACCCGGAAAGGAACACCGGAAAGTCGTTAAAAGGATATTCAGGTACCCGAGAGGTACAAATTGATGTTGGTCTCATTTATGGAGGTGATATCGGTCCGGTCACAAAGTGTTACCGTGATGCCGATTACGCAGTGATGTTGACAAGTAGAAAATCAATGACCGGGTATGTGTTTACATTGGGAAATGCAAAGGTCGACCGGAAAGCTACTCTTCAAAGCTACGTAGCCTTATCAACTACCGGCGTAATATATGGCTCTTACCGAAGCAAACGGGAGGGTATCCGGTTGAAGGGGCTAGTCGCTGATTTGGGGTTGCATCGGATCGCCGATATATATTGTGACAGCCTTAGTGCAATATGTTTAGCCAAGGATCGTGTTCATCATGAGAGAACCAAGCATATTGATGTCGTGTATCATTTCTTGAGGAACGAGAAGAGGGTTGTGGTGAAGAAGATTGGCACAAAGGAGAATCCCGTCGATATGTTCACTAAACCAAGCAAATAGAGTAAGTTCCAAACTTTTGTCCGGACTTACCGAATATTCAAAGCTTATAATGCTTCTCGGAAACTCTACCGAGGCGCATCACGGAGTGGATGCGTGGAGATAGTCCGGTACAAGTACATCCGGCATTGACGAATGCATCCGGTACAAGTACATCCGGTTATGCAATCTGTTTGACTCTAGTGAGAGTTGAAGTCAAGGTGGAGATTTGTCGTTAGGTGACTTAAACTCTACATTTTGGTGGAACCAATCCGAAGACTCACCGGGTGATGGTCACCGAGAAGTGTATTCATTTCGTGCATCGAGGGTGGAGTCTACCGAGCTTCGCAGGTAGCTTCAAAGCAGGTAACTATCGCGGGGTGATAGTCCGTCGAGTACTTGAATACAAAGCAGGGTCCCACATCCGTTAATTTCGTTATGTGATGTACTATACAAAGTGTCATTAAAAGGAGGACACGTGTGGGGTATTTATGGTGCATCGTACAAAGATTCCCGGCGGCTGTGGTTTAGTGGATTTGTGCCTATAAATACGCTTGTTGTCTCATTATCCGTGTGTGTTGAAATCAGTAAAATTCAAAGCATAATAAAATATCTCTTTTCTCGCCCGTGGTTTTTTACCTCTCCCACCGAGAGGTTTTCCACGTTAAAATCTGTGTTCTTCTTGTTTCGTTATCTCCTTTGATTGTTTATGTTTGATTGCTTCTGTTTCTGTTTCTTGCATCTGAAGTTATCTCCATCCGTTTTATAACAAATGCAAACCCGGCCCCATGGTTATATATTTTACTCTCCTCGTACGTCTTGTTCAGTTTGCGGTATATATAGGTAGGTAGGTAGGCAGGCGCGCGAGTTAAGGGGAAGATATATGGAGGTATGGCCGGGTATCAGTACAAGTGCAAGACAATTTGCAGCATGCATGATTCCCATTTCTGATCCGTTAGAGTAGAGTAGTGTACGTACGTAATATAAGCCCATATGCATGATTACAACACAAAATGCATGATCCGTTAGAGTAGTGTACTACTGATCAGATATATATATATATATATATATATATATATATATATATATATATATATATATATATATATATATATATATATATATATATATGCAGAAGAAGAAAACGTACATGGATGTTCTTAATTCATTACAACACAAAATATATATGCATGATTGCAGAAAGTAGCTAGTAGTTGTAGGCATATATATATATACTAACTTGAAAATGCTGCTGATCGAGCTAGCTAGGACTCACTCAACAATTTATATAAGCCCATGCATGCCAAACTTCGCTGATCAATCAATCATGCATATATATATATATATATAAAAGCCATTATGCCACAACGACGACGACGACAACTTAAACAAGAACTAATTAATTAATTGTACCTCCAACAACAAGACACATCATACTTGCTATATAACAAGACAGACATGATCACACTGCTACTACTAATTAGAAACATAAAGCAAATTAAACTAAGCGACTTGTAATTAATTCATGAGCACGACATGCATGATTTTCTTGATCAATTGATGATATATCAGGCGGAGGACAGGATACATTGCACTTGCAAATCATGATTAATTTGTTGGGTAGGTAGGTATAGGTAGCTCAGTGGGTGGCCGGTGGTGCATCAGCAGCAGCTCCACCTACAGAGCTACTCGATGCTGCTGCCTGCCGCTGCATGCCTACACTCCTGGTATGAATGAGGAACCGGGTAGCAGCAGCCAAGAACTTGATGGTCTGATGTGGGTTCAATATCTTAAACACATTTCTCATGGTGGAACCTCGAATCCCGTCTGCCTTTTCCATCACCACTAGCATCGCCCCCTTCAGGTCCTCTATAGCATTCACCAGACGTGATTCCTCTCCGTCAACTAGTCGTCCATGTTCCCTCAGCATCCCGTCAATTGTCATTCTCGACACACTTTCTTGAACTTTAGCCATCACCTTGTCAACTTCTCTCTCTTCCTTTTTAGTGTGAGCTTTGATTTTCCCTAAACCTTTTGATTGATCTGCTGATAACTCAACACCGATCGAGTTCTTGATCAAAGGGAACACCATTGATGGCTTGAAACAAGAAACCCAAAGCAAAGCTCGCTCGAAACAAGTGATCCACGGTGGAGATAGCACCAGAAACACATCTTCATTCGCAGCTCGATTCTTCTCTCTATAGTAATCATGGTAATGTTCAAACACTTGCTCGATTACTTCTCTGCATTTTTTGTCGTTTTCTGCATCTGATGACATGGAGAAGGCAAGCATTTGTTCATGAATTTCCTGCTGTTTGCTTATCCAACTTTCATAGAAGGCCGTAAAGGATTCTTCAACCCTTTCCACCATTATTAATTAATTGACACAAGTTGATCAGAGTTAGCTTATGCTTATATCGATCTAATATTTTATTTTATTTTTTTTTTTTTTTCTCTTTTTTGGGGGCAGCGGGGGTTTCTTATCTTATTTCATAAGAAGTTAAATTTCTCAGCGGTAATTATGGTTGTCGATTTAGACACCCCATCGAACATTCGAACCTTGTTATAATAGGTTACCTTACCGCCTAAGTTTTCAGAGAAGTCCATGATAATTCAATATGATGTCAGAGTATTTTGACGGTGATTCAACATAGTATCAGAGTTGTATACTTCGAGTTTAAACCTTTGAGCAAAAAAAATTGTTTCACCTGTGGGCAAGGGAGGAGCCAGAATTTTAAGTTGGGTGGGCTAATTGATTAAATCATATTCGTCGGATGAGCTGGATTAAAAATATTTTTTAGATCGAACCGGGCTATACAAATTTTTTAGTATAATATTTTTTTTTTGTCCGAATGAGCTTAGCCCTCCTAAGTCTATATATACATCTGTCCTTGAGTGTGGGGTATGAAAAAATATATAATAGACCTACACTTAACTTTTGAGGAGCTGTATTAAAATATAGTATAAAATATTAATTATCTATCTCCAACAAGTACTAATATTGAAGGTTGTTGTATTTCAGTTAAAAGTCCTAACATCGAAAGGTCTTGAGTAAAGACAGCACTTGAACTCGTTTGTATGCTTCATAAATTGTTTTTTTTTTCTTCTGAAATAGATAATTATATGAATAAGGGAAAACTCCATGATAGGAAGATTATATATGATAACCCTAATTTCACATTTAGAGGCATACTTTTTTTAAGTAGGGTTACCAGGACAAATTCGAAGATCCGAGGTATTAGTAGAGTTTTGAATTTTTAGAAACAAAACCACATAATTTGAATATAATTATGATAAGAGCTTCGGGGAAAATATTTCTCATCTCATTCAACAACACAATGGTACATTATTTATAGTATAATATAGGGTTTCCTCTCCTATCCGTAATTACCAAACTATCCTCACTAAAATAATTGCCAAATACAACATATAATATCGCAATATATGGTAATATATATTGTAATACCCTCCTCAAGGTGAAGCGTGAACGTCTCGAACGCCCAACTTGCACAATAAGAACTCAAACTGTAGACGACCCAATGCCTTCGTAAATATGTCCGCCAACTGATGCTTCGTGGGCACATATGATGGAAGAATCAACCCATCTGTAATAGCATCACGCACGAAATGACGACCCGCCTCGATGTGTTTCGTGCGTTTGTGAAACACCGGATTATGGGCAATATATAACGCCGATTGACTATCACAAAAGAGGCGTATGCCGGGGGATGCCTTACCCTAAGACCAGCCAGCAACTGGTTCAACCACTTTAATTCACATGTAATAGACGTCATAGATCGATATTCAGCTGCTGTAGAGGAACGTGAAACCGTAGTTTGTTATTGGACTTCCTGGATACGGGCGAAAGACCAAGGAACACAAACCAGCTACTCAAAAAATGCCGAGTAAGCGGGAAACTCGCCCAATCAGAATCACACCAACCCTCGAGAAGGAGAGAACTATTTGAATGCAACAAAATACCTTGCCTAGGATGTTTCTTCAAATAACGAACAAGTCGCAACGCAGCTTCCCATTGATCAACCCGAGGTGCATGCATAAACTGAGACAAGACATAGAGTGAGTATGCCAAGTCGGGTCGTGTTACCCTAAGATAGATAAGTCACCCAATCAAACGATGATATGGTGTAGGATCACTCAACTATTCTCCAGTGGCCAAGGCCAACTCGTGGGGGAACGGGGGCAACGCCCCCTAAAGCTAAACGAATACATGTATCGGTTCATGAAGGGGTTCAAGGATTTTTTTCGAACTGTTCATGCATCTGTTCAGAATTGTTGCATGCAAAGGGATGCACCTCTTGAAACCATGAGGTGCAGTGTTTGGACAAACTGATATGATCCTTCTTGTTCGTGTAGGAGTACCTCACTTCGTTTATGTGGTACTTTCGGCCTATAAAAGGTACAAGTATGCAAATGAATTAAGTCTTACATTTTTACAGCATCATCAAAACAAAATACTGAGTGTCATCGGGTTTGATTCAAACAAGTCACTATTTGAATCAAACACCTCCATTGTATCCCGAGAGAGATTTTCGTTTGAATCCCTAAGTGACAACTGCGTGGGACGAAACATCTCTTTAAAGACAACGATTTGCGTGCCTTGGAGATTTTCTGAGTCTGTCAAATTCTTTAGCGTCAATTTTTTCCAACAACACTTGCATAACCTTGAAACTTGCATTAACATAGCCGCAAAACTATGCACGGATAAGAGGGTGAACCGTAACACCTTTTGATTAGGAAAATGATTATGGCACCGATTTGGTGCACATCTCTTCCCCCGACATTGCATTTGTGTGGTGGAGCTTTATTATTATTTTTTAATTTATCTTCTCAAGTGAATGGTGGAAAATGTTTGTATGTGTATTTGCCTGGACAAGAGGTGGTGGCTCTATCACTATACTTTTGATTAAGCATAACAATGACTAAGGATGACAAACATGGACGGAACTAGGAATTGGTGGTCGGGTGGGCTAATGGACTATATTTGTATGGTCGGGTGGGCCGAATTAAGACGACTAATTGTGTTGGACTGAATCATATAACATTTTTTATGTACCGAAAATAAAACCCGTGTGGGTTGCGCGCGCCCACCGTAGCATTCCTCTAGGTCCGTCCATGATGGCAAACTACACATACCTTTGATTCGGTGTATAAAGATATATACGTTGTTTCCTCGTTAGTCAAGTGAACTTAGGATATATCAAATCTTCAAAAGTAGTTAACTCATAACGTAAAGGCATAAATGCAAATACGTAACAAAGTGTATAATAACACGTAATGTATTTTTTAGGGAACACAATAATCGCAATGTCCGGGTAAATACTTGGGCATGCCCTTTGTCAGAGGAAGGAATAAACGGCATGTTTTTTATTTTCTCCGAGAGAATGTGTGAAAACAAATTGTCTGGTTGGAAAGATAAGCTCCTCTCCCCCGCAGAGAAGGAAGTTATGATTAAATCCACCCTACAAGCTATACCTACGTTCATTATGCAGTGTTTCAAGGTCCCTACCGTGCTAGTCCTAGAGATCGAAAAATGTATTCGTGGCTTCTTCTGGGGGGACACTGAGGCCAAACGGAAGGTACACTGGAGAAACTGGGACACTTGTTGTATGCCCAAAAATCTTGAGGGCCTAGGATTCCGTAATCTTGAGTGTTTTAATTTAGCCTTGTTGGCTAAGCAGTCGTGGTGAATCCTCACTTGTCTCACCGCCCTTCCGAGTCGAGTAATGAATGTGAAATACCACCCGGGTACTACTATTATGGCAGCAGGGTTGGGGAGCAAGCCATCTTTTCCGTGGAGGAGCTTGTTGGCAGGCAGAGATATGTTAATGCAGAGGCTGCGGTGGCGAATAGGAGATGGGAGCTATGTTTATGCTTTCCATGATGCCTGGGTCTCTAGGCCACCATCCTTTCGATTAGCTTATTCATCGCATTCTTTGCCCACGGATAGCAAGGTTCAGGTTTGCTTTTGTCAGGTACTAGGCAGTGGAATTTGCCTCTCCTCAGGCAGGAGTTCCAGACTTAGGAGGTGGGCGCCATCCTCCAGACCCCAATTGTAACCTGCTCGCACCCGGATAAGTTGATTTAGCATTATGATCAACGGGGTAGATATACAGTGAAGTCAGTGTACTTCCTCGCATTGAGCTTGTATGGTGGATTGCCTGATTCGGCATAGGAATCATCGTTTTCAGGGCCGGACAAAGTATGACAGGATGTTTGGAAAGTCAGTGTTCTGCTGCGTGTTCATCATTTTTTGTGTCGATGCCTCCAGGACTGTTTGCCGATTGGAGAGCAGCTTGCCAAGCGCAATATGGGATCGGGTATTTGTTTGGCATGGGGCAGGGAGATGGAGTCCTTACGCCATGTTCTTTTTTATTGTGATTATGCCAGGAAGATTTGGGCAGACTCGTCTTTTGTGAGTCACCGGATGCAGCATGGATCGAATTTTAAGGTGTTTTTTTGGTGCGGTGGTAGCGCGTTAAACTCCGGATGATGTTTCCACTTTTTGTCTGCTTCTCTGGAACCTCTGGAAAGCCTAATGCTGTGCGTTTTTTTGATGATGTGCCTATTTATGTATCCCGCGTGGTTTCTGCATCCTTAGCTGGGGCAATGGAGTATCGTGCGGCTGTGTGCGCTTCCAACACGGAAACGGAGGGGTTTGCCCACCCGGTCATATGGAGTGCTCCTCCGGTGGACAGCTGGAAATGTAATTCAGATGTTTCAGTCACGGATTCAGTTTCTGGTGTGGGGCTGATTTCTAGAGATGCACTCGGCTCGATTACGGCTGCTTTTTCGTTCCACCTCGACCCTGGTATAAGTCTTGAAACTCTAGAGATGCATGTGATCCTCTTGGCAATGGAATAGACTATTCGTTTGGGACTTTCTGTAGTTATCTTTAAGACTGATTGTTTTCCATGTGTTCAAGCCTTATTGAGACCGTCAGATGTTTTGTCTGTCTTCAGCTGTTTAGCGTGTGATTGTCTTGCGCTCTTGTCATCTTTTGTTTCTTCTTCTTTTGCATTTGTCAAGCGCACAAGCAATTTTCAGACGCATTTATTGGCTAGGCACGAGTTAGGTCATGTTGGTCGTTCTGTTTTGGAAGCTTTCCCGCTCATTATGTAATTTCCGTCGCTATTGCGGATTTGGCTTAATAAAAAGACTTTTTTCTTAAAAGGAAAAAAAACACACAATGTCGCATACCGACCTAATAGGTGATGTTTGATACATAAAATGTGTTATAGCCGTAGTATCGTATGCGAAATAAATAAATACACAGAAATAGTAAGAACACTTTTTTATTAATGTGAAAGGAAAATTACAATACTGTAAATAGAAAAGAAAATAATCAAAGGATATTTCCAACTGAGGTGAGATGGAACTCTGTCTTTAAGACAAATTTGCTCCGGCTTGTACCCCGGTTTGTGCAATTATCTCCCAGGATTACTCAGTTACCTGTTCAGAAAAGAGGTACTTCAATTTCTGAACCACTTCGAACTCTGATGGTGTTCTTCAAAAACTCTTCACTATGAATGCAGAAAAACTATTTTGTGCAATGGAATGTATGAATGTTGTTGTATTGCTTGAATACTTGTGTGTTTCTCCATGATGTGAAGGCTTGTTTATATAGAGGTTTGAAGAAGCAATGGAAAAAACATCTGCATTGATAGCCATTAATGCATTTACTTCCACTACTTCCACTTTGATATCAATGATAACAGTTTCGTATTTATTCAGCCATCAGTTTCTAAGAAACTGAACAGTTTCAGCATTTAGTGAATTATATCACTGGGCAGAATTTCAGCTTTACTCAGCCGCCGGCACTTTGCCGAATTTCAGCTTTACTCAGCCGCCAGCACTTAGCCGAATTTTGTACTTCACTCAGCCGCCGGCACTTGGCCGAATTTTAGCTTCACTCAGCCGTTGGCACTTGGCCGAATTTCTGCTTCACTTAGCCGAATTTCTGGAGTCCAAAAATTTAATACTTGACCAGCCCAAGGCCCTCAGGCCCACGAAGGCCCAATTCCCCACGGTCAACGGGCACGGGCGGGCGGCAACGGCGCGCGCTCGCGTGTGGCAATTTTAGCAGAACATCGTCTGTCTAAAACCATTCTGAACTCTCTCCCTTTCTCTAGGAACTTATACCAATCATCAATTATCATCATATAAATACTTGACATTGGAACACTCATGTTCCAATGTGGGACAAAGTTTTACACTACTTTACTTTCCATATCTCACAACAACTTAAAGCGTTAATATCTCATTTACTCGTACTCCGAATTGAATGATTTAAAATCCTATTGTCAACTACGTAACACGTAGTTTCCAATGATTTTAATACAGTCTCGATAACTTTAATAAAAGTCTATCGAACTCGCCTTTTAAAATAGTTGTCATAAATGATTAAAAAATCGATAAAATCATTTTCTCTCTATTTTCTCCAACAAAATGATATGTCATAGGCTTAATGTAAACGAGATATATATATATATATATATATATATATATATATATATATATATATATATATATATATATATATATATATATATAACTTATTTGTAATCTTTAAGATGGGGGAAGGTTTGTAAGCTTCTAACTTATTATTTAATATTGTAACTTATTTAATAATGTTCTTTTAATCTCGTAAAACGTAAGGTTTGTAATCTTTCAGGCTTAATGTATTTTTAATTCTGTAAAGGACAAATAAATATTTAGACATTTAAATTAATAATGTATATTATACCCTTAGTATATGACGATGTTAGATCTCGTCTAATAAATAATCCGGGCCGTATTTTTCTAGTGACAACTATCAAGATCCGAAAACCTCGAAAAATAGGAAAGAGGGGTTGGTTTTGTGGTGATTTAGACTGAACCTGAGATGATGTTTAACCCAAGTTGCCTATTTATCATGTGATTGTTCAGGAATCAAGTCTTTGCGTAGTTTTTTTGATCGTTTATATAGAGGGGATTTACCCTAGGCATGCTTGTGCCTTATTAGTGAGGACTCTTTTTCGTGACCCTTAAGGAAAGGAGGAGATGATCTCGGTATTTAAATGTAGGATCAAATTTTTTATGATTGATGATTCTTTCCATATTTATCTTATAAATATACGCACGTGGACTAAATAAAATGGGTATCTCAGGCCGACCTGCGTCCCGCCCCCAAGGTCGTCATTATGACCTGAACTGCGTTGGCCCTGTTCCGTAGCATCTTGACCGACCTGCAGTGAACTGAGAAGCGAACCAGGACGATCTTTCACCTGGGGTTCAGATCTGCCTTGACTTAAGGTGGGGCTTTGGGCTTTTAATGTTATTGCTTCATTAAATATGTAGTAAATATGGTAATGACATGTAGCGAGGTGCGGTCCGACATCCATCAATATAGTTATGGATGAGATTTTGTATGTATACAATGCATATTATACAATGCATCTCCCTTATATAGAAGATAAATACGATAACAATAAAATTTAAAATCATAAAAAATAATGATAAAATCTTATATAATCTTAACCTAAATTTATATACAAATTATGAATCATTGTTTTAAACTAAACTCATGTCTAATAGCAACTTAATTTATCTCTTTTGGCATTTATCTTACCTCCTTTGATTTATATCTACTAATATATATACTCCCTCCGTTTCATTTTATTTGTCCACATTTCCTTTTTGGTTTATCCCAACATAAGTGTCTACTTTGTATATTTATTGTCAAATTTCTTCAAATGTTCTTCCATCTTTACAATATTTACAATAAAAAGTGTGTAGCATTAAATACTTCAACAACTACTTAAAGGGTATGAATGTAAAAACATTGGATCAATTAATGAGATTCAAAGTAATAACTATATATATTTTTCTTAATCTGTGTGAAATGTCAAACGAGACAAATAAAATGAGACGGAGGGATATATATATATATATATATATATATATATATATATATATATATATATATATATATATATATATATATATACTCATAGGGTGCGTTTGAATTCTTTGGAATGGAATGCAATGGAATAAAATGAAACCGATTCTATTCCTATATTTGGCATGCAGTGGAATGAAATATGCAAGATTGTATTAGATGTGACAAGTAACACGATGGGTGATAAGCGTTCATGATAACGAGGGTAGCAAGCGGTGGTGGGTGGCGGAGGATGATTTGAGGTGTGCGATAGTAGTGGTTGTGGTGGTGGTGATGGTGGTGGTTGTGGTGTGCGATAGTGGTGGTTGAGGTGGTGGTTGTGGTGTTTGGTGGATGTGGTGGTGGTGATGTTGGTGGTTGTGGTGTGCGATGCCATTGGTTGTTATGGCAGCGGCGGTGGTGGGTTGTGATGGTTGTGGATTGGGTTATGATGGGGGATGGTGACGAGTTGTGATGAGGGTGGTGAAATGGTAGGCGGCGGTGGTGGAGGGTGGTGGTGCGGTGGAGGGTGGTGGTGGTGGATTTCGGTGGGGTGGGCAGGTGCTACGGGAGGTTGCGGGCGGTTGGGCGGTGGTCGTTGATTTATTATCGCTAGGTTATGTTTACATTTCATTCCATCAAACCATTCCATTCATTCTATTCATTTTCTGATTGAATGAAAATGGTAAAAAATCATTCCAGTAGATTGAAAATCTATTTCATTCTCTCGCAACCAAACACATCAAAATAATGTATTTGAATGAGAAAAATATACCAATAATTTTATTCAAGCAATCCAAACGTACACTTAAAATGCAAATCCAGATAACTTAGCGTTATCAAATTGCCGCCCATCTCAATATTAATAGTAAGTTATAAAAAAGAAGAGCCTAATAAAAACAAAAGTGATCCACTACTCGATCGGTGCAAACAACAAAGAGATGAGCGTTAATTCTCCAAATAATAAATTCAGGTCACGTGGGAGGGGAGACCCCTTGGGAGTTGGGACTTGGGAGGAGAAGGAAAAAATTGCCAAGTTTCCCCAAGTTTTATCATCTAATGCATGGCTGGATTTGCGACATTTGTATTTTGTCATGTACTGATGTACTGCTACAACTGTAGTTTTGACACTTGTTATTTTGTTTACTCTAAGTTACAGATTGGCCCCGTGTGTATGTCAGCACATTGGCAGTGTATATCAGAGAAAATTATTGTGTGATGAGAGAATTTGTGGTGAAATGATGAGTGAAACAATCAGAACCATACAGTTTTAATACAGAATAAAGATGTATGGTGTGCGACACGATGTCTCCATCGTACCGTGTGGAGACACCACACAATAATCTCCTGTATATCAGTACATTAATTAATTTTTGCTCTAATATTACGTATTCCTACCCTTTCGAGATTGAACACTTTAGAATATACTGTACGATTTTACCTTTTTTTTATTTTATTTTTATAATATTTGTTAAGTTTTTTTTTGTTTTTTTTATTTTCCCATAGGAAACGAAAGTTTTCATTAAACAAACTAAGCGTTACAAAGCCAAACAGGGATACAGTTATGCCAAAACACCCCAATATCCGAACTGAACGAGAAAGCCGCAAGATTGTGAGCTATCATGTTACTTTCGCGTCGAGTGTGAGAGACAAGACATAAATCAAACTTACTGGATAATACCATTATATCCTCAAGGATGACGGAAATGGATACCGGGGGGGGGGGGGGGGGGGGGGGGGTTTGGAACTATTACAATAATTAACCAAAACTAAACAATCCGAATAACAGACTATGCGTTTGACATCCATTGCTAGGCATCTTTCCATGCACCATCGTAATGCTTGGGCCTCCGCTATCAAGGCCGAACTACAATGCGACCTCGGAGAAGTCCAAGCTTCCAAGACTGCATCATCATCCTGGAGAAGAACTGCACCATATCCCGCAAAACCAGAATCCGGCTTCCAGGCTGCATCGACGAAGGCACGAACCTCCACAAACTGGGGGACCTCGCGCTGCAAGACAGGAGAGGAAGAAAAATGATTAGGAACCGTTATGTACCTGCATGTACTCGGACCAAGCCTCACTGGCAAACTGAGCAGTTTCCTCAAATGCCCAATACAAGTGATCAAAAACACGATTACAACGAGCCTTCCAAATATACCACAAAACATAGCAAGATAAAGTAACTCTGTCAGCGAAGGTATTAGAAGGCTTTTCCCTTGAAATAACGTCCCACCAATGCATTAAAGTAGTTTTAGGTGCCTTAAACACATTCCAACATAATCCCACAAGCTTCCAAACATTCTGAGCATACTGACATTCTAAGAAAATATGCTCAACGGATTCCATCTCACAACCACAGAAAGTGCATAAAGATTCATGAAAGCCAAATCTCCTATGTAGCACCTCCGAGGTCGGCAATACCCTTTTCAACAACTTCCAAACAAACACTTTAATTTTCAAAGGCAATTGTAAAGCCCAAATTCGCTTCCAAAATTTATCATTAAAGCTATTAGTTTGTAAAGACGAAGAACTATTTTCTAGCCTAACTCTATTTTGAAGGCAGAAATCATAGGCTGCTTTAGAGATAAACTCTCCGTTATTCGTGAATAAGCAAACTCTTTTATCTGGCGCACCGTTTAGACTAACCGGAATATTAGTGATTTGATTAACATCAACCGGCCAAAAATATTCTAATAGTTTGTCTCGATTCCAAGACCTATTGCACAGAAAATCACTAACTCTTAAATTATTAGAATTATTCCCCTTAGGAGTGATAGGCAAACATCTGTAATTATTTGGTAGCCAAGGGTCGTTCCAAACGTTTATAGATTTTCCATTACCAATAATGTAACAAGTACTATTTTTCAAAAATTCTTGTGCCGACATTAAGCTTTTCCAAACAAAAGAAGAAGCAGAAGGGACTTTACAATCAAAGATAGAGGACTTATAAAAGTATTTACCTTTTAAAACTTTAGAAACCAGAAGATGAGGGTTAGAGTGAACTCTCCAAAGTGTTTTCGCTAAGGCCACAGTGTTTGCAATCTCCAAATTCTTAAAGCCGAGCCCACCCCTACCTTTAGGCATGCACAGGGAGTCCCATTTTACCCAATGATACCCGGAGAAATCTTTATTCGAGTTTCCCCACCAAAAATTTGCCATTAGGGAGTGAATTTTTCTAATAATGCCTTTAGGGAGTTTTGCCACCAACAAGACCAAATTAGGAATTGCAAACAGCGAAGAGGAAAGGAGAATAGCCTTACCCCCTTGACTTAGCGATTTAAATTTCCAACTTTCTAACTTCTCTTTGCATCTATCCACCACGTAGGAGAGGATTTGATTTTTCGACCCACTGAAAACTAGTGGAAGCCCCAAATACTTGGAGTGACTGACAACAGAGAGCCCATCAAGAACAGCCAAAACCTCATTTTTTGTTTGAGTGGATGTATTCCGACTAAAAAAGACCGCGGATTTCTCCAAATTAATAGACTGACCCGACACCGTTTCATATTTTGAAAGTATAGTAGTTAAGCGAGAAGCATAGTGAGCACTAGCTCTTGTCATTAACAAAGAGTCATCAGCAAAAAATAAATGATTTATTCTTGGGCTATATCTAGAGATACGTATACCCGGGACCGCTCCCTCACAGTTAGCTTTATGCAATAAATGGCTTAGCCCTTGAGCGCAAATTATGAAGAGGTAAGGCGAGAGAGGGTCGCCCTGCCTAATTCCCCGCTTTGGTTGGACAAAACCTACCCTTTCCCCATTAATAATGAAGGAAAAAGAGACTGAGGTTATGCATTCCCGAATTAACGCCACCACTCTATCACAAAACCCCAACTTAGCTAAGATGTAGAAAAGAAAGTTCCATTCTACTCGATCAAAAGCCTTAGACACATCCAATTTAAGCGCCATATATTACTTATGACATAAAATGATCGAGTAATACATTTTCTATTCTTTTATTAAACATATAAACTTAAAAAAGTGACACTTTGTGTATCACAAACAGTTTATCATTTTTTAACGCTTTATCACGTTTTTTTTTTTGTTGATAATTTATCACGTCTTTGACATGTTTACTATGTATATTTGAAAGTATCTGAAGGTGACACTATGTAGAATAAATCTAGTTAAAATATGATTACAAACATCCCTATACAAAGAAAAAAAAGAAAAGAAAAAAACTAAGGGAATCAATTACGGATATGGATATGAGTAACGTTGTTGTAACGATTAAATTGACACATGTTTATAAACGACATAAAAAACGACATCTTTGCAAGAAAACCCATTCCAATTTAACCTCAAAAATAAAACAACAGCATGTGGTCATGAGGTTTTGTAAAATACTATCCCGTCCCATAAAAAACGTCAATTTCTTAAAAATGAAGTGTCCCATAAAAATTGTGTATTTAGAAAACCAATACATCATTAATACATTTTTTTCAAACATACCCCTATCACAACTGACGATGTTGGATACCGTCAGAATAATAATTAGGGTCGCTTTATCCTAGTGACAATATTCAAGACCCAAATAGCTTATAGAAAATACGAAACGAGGGAGGGGTGATAGTGAATGATTGAGACTGAGCCTGTGAACTCTTGTTCTCAAGTTGCCTACGGATCCTGGGACTATTTAGAAATCAAGTCAGCCGTAGTTTTTAGGATCGTTTATACAGAGGGCCTTGTGCCCTAGGCATGCATGTGCCGTGTCCAAGATGGACTCTATTTCGTATCCATCAAGGATTTAGACGCATTAATGTCCTTGATTTTAGGAGATAATCACGGAGTTTTGAATAATGATTTAAATGAAAGGATCAGAGTTTTATGGCTTAGGATTCTTTCCAAAATTATCCATATTATGAGCACGTGTGCCTAGTAGTCGGGAGGAATCTGGCCGACGGCGTCGAGCCCCCAAGGCCGTTATGCCCGAACTGCACTGACCCGACCTCGTTGCGCTCTGACCGTCCTACGGTGGACTGAGAGGCAGGTCAGGCCGATCTCCCACCTGGGGTACCGATCTGCCCTTAGGCTTAAAGTGGGCTCATGGCCTTTAAAGTTGGCACTTTTCTGTCTTATTTAATGTTTAATCAACATAAGGATGACTCGTGGTTGAGGGCTAGTTCGACCCTCATCATAAGCCCCTTAGATCTAGCTGAACTCTCGAGGTTAGGTCAGATCTGTTTGGAGATTTAGCCCGGCCACGGTTTTCTAGACTTATATAATTTGAGACGGCTCACTGCCAGGTGGCAGAATTTCGTTATGACACTCTCATAACTGCCCGGGTTTCGAGGCATTGTTACCCACTCGTTTGAAGTGGGTCGGTTTTTGAGAACGTGTTTGGGGTTTTATAACCCCCATCAAATCATTTGTTTGATCAACAGCTGGCTGATGCAGGCTTTTGAGGCCATAAAATATGTAAGTCTCGTTTCTTCAATCGTACTTTGTATGTAACTTGGTAGGATTCCCCATATTTGATGACTTGATGATGCATGGATCCCTTATTGGCCAGGAGGCCTTTGTAAGACTTGCTGCATCTTCTGCCAGCAAGGTGAAGTTGAAGAAGAAGATTGCCGACCTGGAGAAGACAGCCTCCGATCGTCGGCAAAAACTCTGGACGTGACTAAGTCCAAAGACCAAGAAATTGGAGCTCTCAAGGAGCAGCTCCAAGTTCAGGTGGTCAAACTGGAGCCTTGGGAGCGAAGTACAATGCAAGTCTCAAGGAGACTGAGGACAAGCACTTGGAGCAGAAAACCGAGCCGAAGAATACCATTAGGAAACTCCGAGCTGAGAAGACCGCGTTGGAAGCTGTTGTTTTGGGCCAAATTGATCGGGCGATTTGGGACTATAAGGCTTTGGCGTAGCTTGATAAAGATAAAGTCAAAGCTGCAAGCAATAGCCCGAAGCCAACACAACTCCTAAACTTGTCACACAAGACTGACGGTTACCAGATATAAGAATATTCTTCAAATATTCATAGTTGACTGGAATATCCAGGATTATTCCCCATCGACCAAATACACCCTACAACAATGTATAAATACCACAATATGTACAGCAAGTCGTCAGATTTTTGAATAATGAAAAAGTAGTTTCTTTGTTTTACTTAGCCTTTTTCCACCTAGTATCAAAGCTTCCATAGCTCGGTCATGTCTCCTTTTCTGTAACAATGGCTCACCAAAATCAGCAGGGAATCGTTCCGTTAAGCCCGTACTACCTACATCCAAATGGAAATCCTTCATTAGTTCTAGTTCTGCCACCTCTAGATGGAAGCAATTATCATGCTTGGGCCAGGTCAATGCGTATGGCATTAATGTCAAAGAACAAACTAGGCTTTATCAATGGTACTTTGGAAGCACCACCTGAAGATGATGTGGATCACCATGCCTGAGAGCAATGCAACAGTATGGTTCTCTCATGGCTGTTAAATTCAATATCAGCATCAATAGCACATAGTGTAATGTGGCTCAATTCAGCCAAGGAAGTCTGGACAGATTTGCAGGAGAGATTTTCACATGGTGATAATTTTAGACTCTCAGATCTACTTGAGGAGGTAAATTCTGTTAAGCAACATGATTTAAATGTTACTGATTATTATACCAAGCTCAAAATCCTGTGGGAAGAGTTACTATTCATCATGCCATATCCTAATTGCACTTGTAACCCTACATGTAACTGTGGTGCTCTGAGGATTTACAGAGATTATTTTGAGTTAGAATGTACTGTCAGGTTTCTCAAAGGCTTAACTGATAATTTTGCTCCAGTCAAAGCACAGGTGATGCTTATGTATTAACTACCACCAATTAATCAAGTTTTTGGCATGGCTGTCAAGCATGAAAGGAAACTTAGTTATTGCTTAGGTCATCCTGATAGGATTGGCAATCATGTCATGGCTGCACAAAGATCCAATACCGGTGGACAATTTGGTAATCAGTTTGGTCAAAGCACTGCACCAAATGGCAGTGTGCAGTATCCTAAGAGGCCTATGTTTGGCAATAGAAACTTTCAGTGCACATATTGCAACTTGCAAGGGCACACAGAGAATAGATGCTACAGGAAACTGTTAGGAAATCAACTAGTTTAACACATTGGAATTTAAAATTTTGATTTCCAATCCAAGATCGACTTCGTTTAACACAATAAACACGTTAAGTAGTTTGACGGTGTATACCTTGGCTGATCTAAAAGATCGACGCTTTGACCGTCAATGAGAGTAGTACTGTGTGCGAGCCGTCCACGTGTCCGGCCTCTATCGATATCCACACAAACTCCTCACTGGAATCCTCCTTGGATTGCTACTAGAAAAATCCGATTGCTTGACCGTCATTTTCCTCTCTCTAAAACTCTCTACTAGAAGCTTTCTATTTTTCTCAAGAACAATTAGCTCTTAAAATTGTGATGTACAAAAGAGCTAGCCAACCCCTTTCTTATATAGGGAGTATGGCACCCCATATGTCCCTAATCTGATTAGGAGAAGCTTCCTAGTAGATAGATGAAAGAGAAAAATATTTTCTTAATAAAATAAGGAAAATCAATTTGATTGATTTATCTCTTTATTATAATATCTTATATCAAATAAATTCTAGATATTGCTAATATCTTATATTGAATATCTTTATCTAATTACCATAAATCTATTTTCCCAAAATCAATTAATATCCAATATTAATATATGATAATCTTATTAATTAAATTGCACAATCTAAGTGTATCTAATACACCTAGTCACCTGCGCCCCTTCTGCCAATTAATTGGCTTCCGGAATATTTTTTAATTAAGATAATTAATATATTGTATTTCATTTATTCATAATAAATAAATACCGTCATATTATTTTATTCACTATAACTCTTTATAGTCGAGATAAACTTTTCTTATTTGGTTATCACTATAACCGCATTTTAATCCGACTCGATGTTCTTATGTATGCGACCCGATAGACTTCCGAATATGTTGGCCGTAGACACAAAGTGTAAATTACAAAAATACCCTTTATACCTACCGATCACGGGATAGCGTCTAGCAACACACCGTGACCCCATTCATCGGAAGAGTCAAAAGCAATGACTAGCTACTACCTTTCATGTGAAACAGTCACTGTGTAAATAGAATCCTATCGCTGTAATAATATCCATACGATCATGTCTTGAGTGTCAGTACATTAACGATCGTATCTTATAATCTGGATATCATGCACTCTCAGAATAACACATGTACTCTCACTTTGCAAATATTCTCGAGAGCTAGACATTCCTTGTAAGAAGGCCATTTCGGATATTCACTCACAATCATAGGATACGCGGTTCCCGGACAAATTAACATGTATCCTATGCATGCTTCAGTATCACACCCAAGCACTACCGCATGATGGCCCCGTGGCTAGGGGAGACCTCAATAGTGTCAAAGCATGACAATCCACACTGTGATGCCATGAAGACTCCGGTCTCAGGATAATTGCACAACTGCCACATATGCGACACTTAATGTAAGTGGGTCAGTCTAACGTACGCATTCTCTAATACACGTCCACGTACAGTCCAAGTGTCTCTACAATTCGATAGACGAGATTTATCCCTATCTTCAATAAGATAGAAGACATCCAATACGTGCTAGTCTAAGCATACCATCAATGTCCCATTTGTTAGTACATACGACTAGAGACATTTAAGTATCAAACTTGTTAACGTGAATAGAGATCTCATCAACCATAATCACTATCATGGTTTCTCTATCACAGTTTAATATTAGGGACGTTACTACATATATACATATTCAATAATATGAAGACTAACAAATATATAATAACAAAAGTGCTTATATTAATCATAATAAAGTTATTACATGAACTAAAATAGACTGTAAATGACCCGACCCGGTCGGATCCGATCCAACCCGATTGGGTTTAGAACACTATTTCAACAGAAACATTGATTTCCCCCAGGAGGCAGGGGAAGAGGAAGAAATGGTCAAGGTAGAGGTGGTGTTGGCAGGATTGCTGCCAATTAGGTTGATGCTACTGAAATAGCAATGACAGAACCTGCACACCAGTCTGTTACTTCTTTTTTCACACAGGAACAGCTGGATGAGTTGAGGAGTTTGCTGATCACAACTCCTAATACTCCTACTTAGAATGAACCTGAGCACCTGGTCAACTAAGCCACTGTTCTAAGTGCTAATTTTGGATCACCAGTTGCTGGTAAGTTTGTTGGTAAGTTCGTACATTTTAAGTCAAGGCTGTGGATTATAGACTCAGGTGCATCGGACCATATAACATGTACTATGGATGTTTTTCTAACTTACAGGACCATTCCTCATACCAATGTAACCTTACCTAATGGAAACCAAACCACTGCCACACACAAAGGAATTGTGAAACTTACACATGATTTAATTCTATCTGATGTTCTTTACATACCTTCTTTTAAGCATAATTTGCTCTCACTTAGCAAACTACTTTGTAACACCAACTTATCTGTTACTTTTACACCTAATCTCTGTGTAATTCAAGATCTTATGACCAAGATGAGGATTGTATCAGCTAGGCATTACCATGGTCTTTATTACCTAAGTCACCATGACATTCAACATCAGCTCAAATCTGTAGCTACATCTACTGCTATCAATTCTGTTAAATTTTCTGGTAGGCCTGATGCCTATGTGTGGCATCTTAGGTTAGGGCACATGACCAATAAAGTCCTGAATGATGTAAGGCTCATAGAGCCAACTGTTCTGTCTTTTGAAATTGGAGATTGTACTGTTTGTCATCTTGCTAAACAAAGAAAACTATAATTTCCTTTAAGTACTTCTATGGCTGCTGAAGCCTTCGACCTTGTACATATAGACATTTAGGGACCCTACAAAAGGCCACTATATACGACGAGATCTATTTCTTAATAGTAGTTGATAATATAATAGATACACATGGATATTCCTACTTAAAAATAAATCTCAAGTCGGTACTCTAATAAAGAAATTTTGTGCCTTTATCAAAAATCAGTTTGTAAAATGCATCAAAACAATAAGATCTGACAATGGCCGAGAGTTTGAACTGACATACGTTTATGGCACAAATGGAATAACTCACCAAACCTCATGTGTACATACCCCTGAACAAAATGGGATAGTTAAAAGAAAACATCAACATATCCTTAATGTAGCTAGAGCCCTCAAAATACAGTCTAACATTCCTCTATCTTATTGGGGTTTCTGTGGCCAACATGCTTCCACATTGATTAATCTTACTCCATCTCCAAAATCCAGCAGCAAACACCATATCAAAGATTGTATCACAAGCCTCCATTTTATTCTAACCTTATGGTTTTTGGGTGCCTAGCCTTTGCCAATAACCCCAGTGTCAACAAAACAAAGTTTGATGACAGATGTCTACCTGTGCTTTTCTAGGATATGCCCCCAATGTGAAAGGATATGTACTTCTAAACCTGAAAACCAAGGCCATCCTCATCTCAAGACATGTCATGTTCTATGAGGTCATTTTCCCATTATTCCTCACAACTTCCAAGCCCTATAGTCATACTTCCTACTCTTTCCCTTTGCCAGCCAACAACACACACCTCCCATTTAATCTCCGGTCTGTTACAACTTCATCACAGACATCCCATTCATCATCCTCACCAGACCATCCTTCACCTTCCTATCCTAACTATCCAGGCACACCCACCACACCATCATCTCAATCTGAATCACCAACCATTCCACCACACCAATCCTCATCAAGGCAACACAGTCTTTCACCTTCCTATTCTAACCATTCAGGCACACCCACCAAAACGGCATCTTACTCTGAATCCCCAACCATCCCATCACACCAATCATCCTCACCTAGTACCCAATCCTCTACACTCTCTCTAACCAGTCCAACCATGCATGTTAGAGCCTTTACCAGACTTAGGGAACCACCTACCTACCTCAAAGACTTTGTCTGTAATCAAACCACCACAAAACCTAAATATCCTATTCAAGAGTACATGTCTTACGCTTTGCTTGAACCTAACCATAAGAAATTTGCCCTGAGTGTGGATGTTACAGATGAACCTCAAGCTATCACCAGGCTGCTAAAGATCCTAAATGGAGAGATGTTATGACAACAGAGATAGAAGCATTACAAAAGAATTAGACCTGGGATATTGTATCATTACCTAAATGAAAGATCCCTGTTGGATGCAAGTGGGTTTACAGGGTCAAATATATGTCTGGTGGGACTATAGAACGCTAAAAAGCCCACCTTATAGCTAGGGGATACTCTCGGCAGTTGAGAATTGACTATAGTGATACTTATGTACCAGTTGCAAAGCTCACTACAGTAAGAATTCTCGTGGCTGTAGCAGCTACATCAAATTGGCACTTGGAACCGCTTGACATTAACAATGCCTAACTCTATGGAGACTTATCCGAGGAAGTCTACATGAAGGTACCCCCGGGGTACAACACATCTGTTCCAAATGCTGTGTGCAGACTTAGAAAATCTCTCTATGGCCTAAAGCAAGTATGACGTCAATGGAATGCCAAACTTACCTCCTACCTTATCCCACTCGGATTTCATCAATCACGAAGTGACTACAGTTTGTTTACAAAAGGCTGTAACACAACATTCGTGGCTTTGCTAGTCTACGTTGATGCTATTATCATGATTGTACCTAATCTAGGGTTGATTCAAGAAATCAAGACCAATCTTGACAAAACATTCAAAATAAAAGATCTTGGTAAGTTACACTACTTCTTGGGGTTAGAAGTTGCTAGAGGAACGAAATGGATTGCCTTATCACAACGCAAGTATACACTGGACCTTCTTTCCGAGTATAACCTTTTTGCTTGCAAACCGGAATCTACTCCGATGATAACGAGCTGCAAACAGGCAAATGATGATTCACCCTTGCTATCCGATAACACCCCATATTGAAGTCTCGTCGGGAAATTGATCTACTTGACCTTCACACGGCCGGATATAAGCTTTGCCGTTCAACAATTGTCTCAATTTCTAGATTTCCCTACTGTCAATCATCAACAAGTGACCATACGACTTCTGCACTTCCTCAAAGCTTCTCCAGGACAAGGGTTGCTATATCATGTTGCCTCCTACATTAATCTGCATGAATCCATCAGGACCGGCAACGGATTGTCTCCCTCACTACACCTCACAGCGTATTCGGACTCCGATTGGGCTGGATGTCTTGATACATGCCGATCTATAACATGAAGGTGCATCTTCATGGGCAAGTCGCTTATTTCATGGAAAGCCAAGAAATAGAGCACTGTCTCCCGGAGCTCGGCAGAGGCGGAGTATCGGACTCTTGCTGCCACCACATGCAAATTGCAATGGTTGGTATACCTTTTGGCTGATTTGGGTATTAATCTGTCTTACCCATACCACTGTACTGTGACAATCAAAGCGCGTGTCATGTAGTGGAAAATCCCGCTTTTCACGAGCGTACCAAGTACATCGAGCTCGATTGTCATTTTATCCGTGATAAATTCCAAGTTGGACTGCTCATGCCTACTTCAATCCACACTACGAACCAACTAGCAGATGTATTTACCAAGGCTCTTGATGCACCACGTTTCAGTCAACTTTGTCGTGACCTTGGACTATACTCTTTATACTCGTAGTCAAGCTTGCGGGGGGTGATAAAGATAAAGTCAAAGCTGCAAGCAATAGCCCGAAGCCAACACAGCACCAACACAGCTCCTAACTTGTCACACAAGACTGACGGTTACCAGATAGGAGAATATTCTTCGAATATTCCCATTTGACTAGAATATTCGAAGAATATTCCTAGTTGACCGGAATATCCAGGAATATTCCCCATAGACCAAATACACCCCACAACAATGTATAAATACCACAACATGTACAACAAGTCATCAGATTTTTGAATAATGAAAAAGTACTAGTTTCTTTGTTTTACTTAGCCTTTTTCCACATAGCTCTCCCGGGCTATGAGGACTTTGCTGGCCTCGATGTGGAATTATGCCTATACCTTAGGAATTGATGAGGCTAGGGCGCAATTCCCTGACCTGGCGGTTGACAGTCTGGCCCACAAGGCTTTGTACAAGGATGGCATGGGTGTAGTCTATATAGTTCGTCTGAAGGAGTTCCAGGAAGGGGTAGACATTGTGTCTAAGTATGCCCCCCGTTGTGCTGTTGCTCCCTGCAGAGTGCCTTCTGTGGCTGCTCTAGTTACTTTTGTTGCTTCTGCCGAGCTACCTCAGGCGAACACGACTATGGAGAATCTTACTCCTGCCAAAGAGCCCGGGCGGAACTCAGCCTCTAATGCTTCTTAGGTTTTTGAACTTGTATTTCGTTTTTGCTTTTGAAGAGCCTCAAAAATTGTAACATGTACAATGATTATAATACATGCAATTTTCTCTTGCCTTAACTTTATAATATATGCAATTTTTGTTAAGCTCTCTGGCCTTAACTTTTATTTTCAGCACTTTGATTCGTAGCGGGTGTCTTGCCCCACCCCACCCCCCAGTATGCCATGTATTAACTGATAGTTTTATGGATGACATACATAGTAACGTGTGCAAATTTTTACCTGCATACTTGTTTGTTGCGGACTTGCTGAGCTCTGTTCAATGTCTGTTCTGCAGACTTATTTTTTTGTGTCTGTCATGCAAACTTATTTTTTTGAGTCTGTCATGCAGACTTTATTTTTTTGACTGTCATGCAAACTTTATTTTTTGAGTCTGACCTGCAGACTTAATTTTTTGAGCTTGTCCTGCGGACTTAATTTTTTGAGTCTGACCTGCAGACTTAATTTTTTTTTTAGTCTATCCTGCAGACTTAATTTTTTTAGTCTGTCCTGCAGACTTCTTTTTTTAGTCTGAACTGCAGACTTTTTATTTAGTCTGTCGTGCATAAATTTTTTGAGTATGTCCTGCAGACTTGATTTTTTGAGCCTGTCCGGCATACTTGATTTTTGAGCCTGACCTGCAGGCTTGATTTTTTTATTCTGTCCTGCAGGCTTGATTTTTGAGTTTGTCCTGTAGACTTGATTTTTTGAGTCTGTCCTGCAGACTTAATTTTTTGAGTCTGAACCCCAGACTTGATTTTTTTAATCTGACCTGCAGACTTAATTTTTTGAGGCTGACCTACAGACTTGATCTTTTGAGTTTGTCTTGCAGGCTTGATTTATTGAGTCTGACCTGCAGACTTGATTTTTTGAGTCTGACCTACAGATTTGATGACATGCAGACTTAATTTTTTGAGTTTGACCTGCAGACTTAATTTTTTAAGTCCTGTAAACTTAATTTTTTGAGTCTGTCAGCAGACTTAATTTTTTGAGTCCGTCCTACAGACTTGATTTTTTTTTGTCTGTCCTGCAGACTTCGGTTTATATATGATTCTACACCTGTGAAAGAATAGGTATACATAGATGGTGGTGGATGTTATGATAAGATGGTAATAACTAGTTGGGGTTCTTGTTCTAAAAAAAAGGAGGGGTGTGTGGGTAGTTTCTTATGCACACAAGAAATAATATGTGAAGGTTTTATTAATTGATTATGTAACTTATGTTCCCTATCCATGATAACGTTATTTCCTTCAATTCATAGCTACAATGTAATGGTGCATTTTGTTGTATAGCTTTTTATGCAATACAAATCAACTTATGTTAACTTCTTTTTTGGTGTTATAATAAAAATTACTACAAGGTGTTCAAGGCTAGCACAGTGTATTGTTGAAACTTTGTCAATAAGAAGAATCTCTTACCGGAGTTACTTTAATAACCGGGGAGGGGGGATTTTTTTTTAATTTTTTTTTATTGAAACCATACTTTTATTAAATAGTTTAATATTATGATTCTTACCTCATCCCGTGCATGATGCACGAGTTTTAAGGCTAGTTATGAATGTAGTGGTCATCATTCTTTTTTAACTAATAGTCATCGCCATTGTAATCCAAACATGTCAATCTATCTATATACTACCTGTCTCGGATTTTTGCAATGAAAATAAACAAGTAATAAATTTATAAATCCGGTATACCCCAAGTGTAGGGATCGTAGCATAGCGATTAATACCGGAGTCGATCTCAGGGAATCGGGGTATCTAGTTCATTAATTTTCCTAAGATTGATACCATTATTATTAAAACCTAAAATAACAAAACGAAAAGTAAACTGGACAGAGGATTGTCAGTCCAAAGCCAGGGAAGATCGTTGCGAACATAACTAAACTATAAACGAGAAAAACAATAAAACTCATAAAAGCATGATATTGACTATAGCGATTGAACATAGAACAAGCAATGATCCACCAACCCGCAACCCTTAATTTCCTCTCTAGATTATCTTATGATGATTTAACTAAAATTGTGATTCACCTATCAAAGGTATGAACTCCTAATCTCTTAGAAAAGTTCGCCTATCAATCTTTTATCTCTCGATCTTAAAGATTAACGCTTTTAAACCAAGGTGCAAGATTTCTCAATCTAACAATCTAGATATTTAACCTAATCAACTCTCGTTACTTATAGGTTAAAGATCCAATCTTTCCTATGGTGATCTAGGTTTACACCGACTCTCGTCACATAGCAAACATCAATAGCAAAACATCTCTCGATTTAAATTTGCATAACACATAATCATAGAAAAGAAACAACTTTAATTAAAACTCACAAAATCATCCAAAGGGAGAAATAAAAACGCCGCCGAAAAAGTTTCACATGCTTGCCCCAAGTTTGATCGCTTCCACCATCCTCATGATCCGGAAGGAAAACGAAACAAAATAAATAAAACAACTAATCTAACCCTCGGTCGACCAAGCACCAAGGCTTGGCCGACCGAGCACAACTCGGCTTCAGAATTTAGGGTTTTCTGCGGCTGCTGTAATGTGTATATGATAAGATGATAATTAGGGTTGAGAATGCGGCTGCTTTTATAGAAAACTAGGTCGGTTTCAGCATGGCGGCGGACGGACGCCCGTCCACTCCTTCTGGACGCCAGTTCAGTCTTCATAAAAATCTTCGAGTCGGGCCGAGCTGGATCAGACGCCCGTCCTTAGTAAACTTGGACGCTCGTTCATCAGATTTGTCAAAACTCTTAATCAAACTTCTTCAACCCGGACGCCCGTCCAGAATTTCAAACGCCCGTCCAGGTGGACGGGACTTCAAACGCACGTTCAATTAACATCTCAGCTTCCTGAATCCAATTGCTCCTCTGGACGCCAGTTCAGGTATTTGGACGCTCGTCCAGTCCCTTTTTCTTCCAAATTCATCTTGATCTTCATTCCAACTTCATCTCTATCTCTTTCCTTCCATGCAAATCATCACTTGAACATCTTTTAAGCTCCTTTCATCCCTCTCCATGACATGTAAATGTACCTTCAAAACCATAAGAACACGCAAAGTGTAAAACCATAGATAATTACCAATAAAATCACGAAATTAGCTCAAGTTTACACTTAAATACTTTTAAAACTCATTTGCTCAATAATTCGATTAAACCCTTAATTTCTATGCAAATAATACGAATATGGAGGAAATCATTATAAAATATAACGATATAAATCATATAAAATCACCCTTAACACTACCTCCGTCACACAAAAAATGTCTATTTTTTATGGTGCACACAAATTAAAATAATAATTAATGTGTTGTATTTTAAGTAATGATGGACATATATACCATATCAAATAATAAATGCTTTTTTGGAATATGAAATGAATATATAAATATTAATGTTATGATATGGGTATGTTTGAAAAAATTGCATTAAATGATGTATTGGTTTTCTAAATAGACACTTTTATGTGACAATTCATTTTAAAAAACTAGACACTTTTTATGGGACGGAGGTACTCCTCCGTCCCGTAATATAGGGCCTTTTGGATTTTTGGTGGTGTCGAAAAATCTAAGTCCTTCTCACAAAACAATACAATATTAAATGCACTGTTTTACTTTCATACTAAACAATATAATATTATTAGCTAGTTTCAAAAAATAATACAATATTTTGCATTGAAATATTAAAAAATAAGTCATTTTTAGGCTTTCTTAAACGTGTGAAATGGCCAAAATGCTGTATATTACGGGACGAAGGGAGTAGTATATATGTATATCATCCAAATTAAATGCAGATAACTTGGCGTTATCAAACGAGAAACGGTATGTGCACTACACATCTGTATAGTGCACTCTCCACTACATTCACTATTTCTATTGATTAAAGTCATGAATTATTTATTATGATGAGTCCCAATAAAATCAAAGTTGTTATTTATGTTATGTATGATGTTGTGGTAAGATGAGTAGTTGATGTATCGTTGTTCTTATCAAATTGCCGCCCAACTCAACATTAATAAAAAAGAGCCTAATAGAAACAAAAGTGATACTACTACTCGGTGCAGACTTAATTTGGGGTTCTTCTTCTAAAAAAAGAAGGCGGGGGGTGTAGGTGGTTTCTTATGCACAAGAAATAAAATGTGAAGTTTTTATTAATTCATTATGTAACTTATGTTCCCTATCCATGATAAGGTTATTATTTCCTTCAATTCATAGCTACATTGTAATGGTGCATTTTGTTGTATATTTTTTTATGCAATACAAATCAACTTATGACTTCTTTTTTGGTGTTATAATAAAAATTACTACAAGGTGTTCAAGGCTAGCATAGTGTATTGTTGAAACTTTGTCAATAAGGAGAATCTCTTACCGGAGTTACTTTAATAACCGGGGGGGGGGGGGGGGGGGGGGGGGGAGTAGTTATTTTTTTTTATTGAAACCATACTTTTATTAAATAGTTTAATATTATGATTCTTACCTCATCCCGTGCATGATGCACGAGTTTTAAGGCTAGTTATGAATGTAGTGATCATCATTCTTTTATAACTAATAGTCATCACCACTGTAATCCAAACATGTCAATCTATCTATATACTATCTCCGTCACACAAAAAATGTCCATTTTTATGGTGCACACAAATTAAAAAAATAATTAATGTGTTGTATTTTAAGTAATGATGGACATATATACCATATCAAATAATAAATGCTCTTTTGGAATATGAAATGAATATATAAAATTAATGTTATGATAGGGGTATATTTGAAAAAATTGCATTAAATGATGTATTGCTTTTTTAAATAGACACTTTTATATGACAATTCATTTTAAAAAATTAGACACTTTTTATAGGACGAAGGTACTCCTCCGTCCCGTAATATAGGGCCTTTTGGATTTTTGGTGGTGTCAAAAAATCTAAGTCCTTCTCGCAAAATAATACAATATTAAATGCATTGTTTTGCTTTCATACTAAACAATGTAACATTATTAGCTAGTTCCAGAAAATAATACAATATTTTGCATTGAAATATTAAAAAATAAGTCATTTTTTAGGTTTTCAAAACGTGTGAAATGGCCAAAAGCCGTATATTATGGGACGAAGGGAGTAGTATATATGTATATCATCCAAATGCAGATAACTTGGCGTTATCAAACGAGAAACGGTATATGCACTACACATCTACACATCTGTATTGTGCATTCTCCACTACATTCACTATTTCTATTGATTAAAGTCATGAATTATTTATTATGATGAGTCCCAATAAAATCAAAGTTGTTAATTATGTTATGTATGATGTTGTGGTAAGATGAGTAGTTGATGTATCGTTACTGTTATCAAATTGCCGCCCAACTCAACATTAATAAAAAAGAGCCTAATAAAAACAAAAGTGATACTACTACTCGGTGCAAACAACAAACAGATGAGCATTAATTCTCTAAATGGTCAGGTGGAGGTGGTGGTATGATCGATGGATGCCACTTGGGAGTTGGGACTTGGGACTTGGGACTTGGGACTTGGGAGGAGAAGGAAAAAATGCCATGTTTTGCTATGTTTTACGGAAAATGATAGGTGCAAATACACTACATCAAGGATTGTCAATGATCAAAGTGTACTTATTAAAATAATGGATAAGAATGTGTATTGACTACTCATTATATGTAGTGGATGTATCACCATGCATCCATGTTTTATCATCAAATGCGTGGCTTTGTGACACTTGGATTAGTTGGATATTGCCATGTACTAGTACTAGTAGTTGTTATTTTGACCCTTGTTATTTTGTTTACGTACACTAATTAAGTTACAGATTTGTAAGAAAAGCATTGGTGGTGTCAAGGGAAGTTATTGTGTGGTGTTTTCATACCGTGTGAAGATACCGTGTGACACCTTACACATCACAAAATTTTATTCTGTATTTAAATTGTGTGGTACGTTCTGATATTTGTGCCTTTATCAAAAATCAGTTTGGAAAATGCATCAAAACTATAAGATCTGACAATGACCGAGAGTTTAAACTGACATACTTTTATGGCACAAATGGAATAACTCACCAAACCTCATGTGTACATACCCCTGAACAAAATGGGAAAGTTGAAAGAAAACATCAACATATCCTTAATGTAGCTAGAGCCCTCAAAATCCAGTCTAACATTCCTCTATCTTATTGGGGTTTCTGTGTCCAACATGCTTCCACATTGATTAATCTTACTCCATCTCCAAAAATCCAGCAGCAAACAACTTATCAAAGATTGTATCACAAGCCTCCATTTTATTCTAACCTTATGGTTTTTGGGTGCCTAGCCTTTGCCAATAACCCCAGTGTCAACAAAACCAAGTTTGATGACATAAGTCTCCCCTGTGCTTTTCTAGGATATGCCCCCAATGTGAAAGGATATGTACTTCTAAACCTGAAAACCAAGGCCATCCTCATCTCAAGACATTTCATATTCTTTGAGGACATTTTCCCATTCTTCCTCACAACTTCCACAGACATCCCATTCTTCACCCTCACCAGACCATCCTTCACCTTCCTATCCTAACTATCCAGGCACACCCACCACACCAGCATCTCACTCTGAATCACCAACCATTCCACCACACCAATCCTCACCAAGGCAACACAGCCCTTCACCTTCCTATTCTAACCATCCAGGCACACCCACCACAACAGTATCTTACTCTGAATCCCCAACCATCCCATCACACCAATCATCCTCACCTAGTAACCAATCCTCTACACTCTCTCCAACCAGTCCAACCATGCCTGTTAGAGCCTTTACCAGACTTAGGGCACCACCAACCTAGCTCAAAGACTTTGTCTGTAATCAAACCTCCACAAAACTTAAATATCCCATTCAAGTGTACATGTCTTACGCTTTGCTTGCACCTAACCATAAGAAATTTTCCCTGAGTGTGGATGTGACAGATGAACCTGCAAGCTATCACCAGGCTGCTAAGGATCCTAAATGGAGAGATGTTATAACAACAGAGATAGAAGCAGTACAAAAGAATCAGACCTGGGATATTGTATCATTACCTAAATGAAAGATCCCTATTGGATGCAAGTGGGTTTACAGGGTCAAATATATGCCTAGTGGGACCATAGAACGCTAAAAAGCCTGCCTTGTAGCTAGGGGATACTCTCGGCAGTTGAGAATTGACTACAATGATACTTATGTACCAGTTGCAAAGCTCACTACACAAAGAATTCTCGTGGCTGTAGCAGCTACATCAAATTGGCACTTGGAACAACTTGACATTAACAATGCCTAACTCCATGGAGACTTATCCGAGGAAGTCTACATGAAGGTACCCCCGGGGTACAGCACATCTGTTTCAAATACTGTGTGTAGACTTAGAAAATCTCTCTACGGCCTAAAGCAAGCATGGCGTCAATGGAACACCAAACTTACCTCCTACCTTACCACACTCGGATATCATCAATCATGAAGTGACTACAGTTTGTTTACAAAAGGCTGTAACACAACATTCGTGGCTTTGCTAGTCTACGTTGACGATATTATCGTGATTGTACCTAATCTAGGGTTGATTCAAGAAATCAAGACCAATCTTGACAAAACATTCAAAATCAAAGATCTTGGTAAGTTACACTTCTTCTTGGGGGTAGAAGTTGCTAGAGGAACGAAATGGATTACCTTATCACAACGCAAGTATACACTGGACCTTCGTTCCGAGTATGGCCTTTTTGCTTGCAAACCGGCATCTACTCCGATGATAACGAGCTGCAAACAGGCAAAGGATGATTCACCCTTGCTATCCGACAACACCCCATATTGAAGTCTCGTCGGGAAATCGATCTACTTGACCTTCACACGGCTAGATATAAGCTTTGCCGTTCAACAATTGTCTCAATTTCTTGATTTCCCCACTGTCAATCTGTTAGGAAATCTACGTGGGAACGCAGCGGAATTTTAAAAAATTATTTCCTTTGACCAGGATCGACTCCGTTTAAGCAATAAACAAATAAGCTAGTAGACGGTGGTTACCTTGGTTGATCTAAAAGATCGACGCTTTGACCGTCTAAGGAGAGTAGCGATGCACGGAGCCGCCCAAGCGTTCGGCCTCTACCGGTGATCCACACGAACAGCCTGCTGGAATCCCGTCATGGATTGCTACTAGAAAAATCCGGTTGCTAGACCGGTCTTTTCTCTCTCTAATCTCTCTTTAAGAAGCTCTCTATTTACCACAAGAACTATTAACTCTTGGAATTGTGTTGTACAAAAGAGTTAGCCAACCCCTTTCTTATACAGGATGAGTGGCGCCACTTATGTCTCCCAATCTGATTGGGATTAGCTTCCTAGTAGATTGAGGAGAAAGAAAATCTTTTCCTAATAAAATAAGGAAAATCTCTTTGATTGATTTATCTCATTAATATTCAATATCTTATATTAAATATTTTTCCTAAGATATATATTGACAATATCTTATATTGAATATATCTTTATCTTATTACCATAAATCTATTTTCCAAAAATCAATTAATATCTAATATTAATATTATAGTAATCTTATTAATTAAATTTCACAACTCAAATGTATCATATACACTTGTAAATGGCGCCACCTTTAGCCAAAGATTTGGCATCCGGAATATTCTTTAATTAATATAATGCTTTGATTAATTAATTTACAAAATACATGTATATCATGTATATACATATCTCGAAATATATGTATCAATATACATATTTAATTAATCAACATAATTAATATCTTGTATTATATGCATTGATAATAAATAAATACCACCATATTAATTTACCACTATAACATTTATAGTACGAGATAAAATATTTCCTTATTTGGCCATCAACTATAACCGTATTTTAATCCGACTTGATGTTCATATGTGTGTGACCCGATAGACTTCTGAATATGTTGGCCGTAGACGCAAAGTGCAAATTACGAAAATGCCCTTCATGCCTAACGATCACGGGATAGCGCCTAGCAACACACCGTGACCCCCAATCATCGGAAGAGTCAAATGCAATGACTACTACCTTTCATGTGAAACAGTTACCGTGCAACTTACAATCCTATCGCGTTAATAATATCCATACGATCATACGTCGAGTGTCAAACATTTACGACCGTATCTTATAATCTGGATATCATGCTCTCTCGAAGTAACTCATTTACTTCCACTTTGTAAAGATTCACGAGAGTAAGACATTCCTTATAAGAAGGCCCTTTCGGATATTCACCCCTACTAATAGGGTACGCGATTCCCAGACGACCAAACATGTATACTCCGCATGCTTCAATATCACACCCAATCACTATCGCATGATCGCCCCATGGTTAAGGGAAACCTCAATAGTGTCAAAGCATGACAATCCACACCGTGATGCCATGTAGACTCCGGTCCTAAGGATAATTACATAACCGCCACATAGTGCGACACTTAATATAAGTGGGTCAGTCTAACGTACGTATTCTCTAATACACGTCCATGTACAGTCCAAGTGTCTCTACACTTCGATAGACGAGATCTATCCATGCCCTTAAAGATAGAAGACATCTAATATGTGCTAGCCTGTTTGTACTATCAATGCCCTGTTTAATAGTACATTAGCCTAGAGACATTTAAGTATCAAACTTATTAAAGTGATTAGAGATCTCATCAACCTTAATCGCCTATCATGGTTTCTTTATCACAGTTTAATACTAAGGACGTTAACATATAACAATTCATAATCGGTTCTTTTAAAAAAAAGCAAGTATATGACAACAGAAAAGCCATTTATCATATGTGAAAAATAAAGAAATTGTAGAAATGATCCGACCAGGTCGGATCCGGTCCAACCCGATTGGGTTTAGGACACTATTTCAACACAATCATCAACAAGTGGCCATATGACTTCTGCGCTTCCTCAAAGCTTCTCCGGGACAAGGGTTGCTATATCCCGTTGCCTCCGACATTAATCTGCATGAATCCATCAGGACCGGCAACGGATTGTCTCCCTCACTGCATCTCACAGCGTATTCGGACTCTGATTGGGCTGGATGTCTTGATACACGCCGATTTATAACATGAAGGTGCATCTTCCTGGGCAAGTCGTTTATTTCATGGAAAGCCAAGAAACAGAGCATTGTCTCCCGGAGCTCGGCAGAGGCGGAGTATCGGACTCTTGCTGCCACCGCATGCAAATTGCAATAGTTGGTATACCTTTTGGCTGATTTGGGTATTAAGCCGTCTAACCCATACCACTGTGCTATGACAATCAAAGCGCCTGTCATATAGTGGAAAATCCTGTTTTTTTACGAGCGTACAAAGCACATCGAGCTCAATTGTCATTTTATCCATGATAAATTCCAAGTTGGACTGCTCATGCCTACTTCAATCCACACTACGAACCAACTAGCAAATGTATTTACCAAGGCTCTTGATGCACCACATTTCAGTCAACTTTGTCATGACCTTGGACTATACTCTTTATACTCGCAGTCAAGCCTTTTTTGAGTCTGTCCAGCAGACTTAATTTTTTGAGTCCGTCCTGCAGACTTAATTTGGGGTTCTTCTTCTAAAAAAAGAAGGCCGGGGGTGTGGGTGGTTTCTTATGCACAAGAAATAAAATGTGAAGGTTTTATTAATTCATTATGTAACTTATGTTCCCTATCCATGATAAGGTTATTATTTCCTTCAATTCATAGCTACATTGTAATGGTGCATTTTGTTGTATATATTTTTATGCAATACAAATCAACTTATGACTTCTTTTTTGGTGTTATAATAAAAATTACTACAAGGTGTTCAAGGCTAGCATAGTGTATTGTTGAAACTTTGTCAATAAGGAGAATCTCTTACCGGAGTTACTTTAATAACCGGGGTGATGTGATCCGTCCCGAGACATTTTATTTGTTTTGTTTATTTTAGTTTTCAGTGTTTTAATGAATAAAACGGCCTTAAACCCGTGTCAAAAATTGCCCATATGTTAGTATATTGGGCCAGGTGTTTATTTTTAGCAAATAAAAGCCATTTGGGCTTATTTGGGTCAGGTTAGGTTTAGTGCAAAATAAAGTGGCGAAAATTACTATGTAATTTATCCCACATTGCTTAGAAGTTGGTTAGTCATTTATTTTGTAGCCTATATAAAGGCATTCCTTGTAATTTTATATGAATAATGAATGATGAAATATTTATAATGAAATTGAGAGTTTCTCTTCTTGCTTGGTCTGTGATTGATCAAGAACATCGCTTGCGAGCGAGTGATCTCTTTGTCGTAGAGATTGCACCCCTTTCGAGAGCTTATCAGCGTTCTTGAGCAAAGCGTTGAGTTGTTCTTGGCCCTCTTCCTAGACTGCTGCTCAGTTAGGTTAGGGTTTTCGGCTCGCATTGATCCTTTCGTCGATCTCCTGGGATCGTATCGCATCAGTTGGTAGCAGAGCTGAGCGACGAAGGTATCAAATATCCCCGTTTATTTTCCTTCTTTAATTTTCTTATTCAAAAAAAAAATTAGTTACTTGTTTTTTTTTCATTAATTTCGTCCACCCTCTCCCAAGAACATCCAAAATCTTCAAATCTTCATCCATCCTACCCGGAAAACTTGAAGATTCTTCAAACCTTCATCCCAAGAACCCTAATTATTTTCCAGATCCCGTTTTTTATATCAGTTCGTTCCCTAACCAAAACAACTCGAAAAATTCTGCAATATTTACCACATATACAACACATCTCGTTCTACAATTTCTCTCTTTACACCCAATCCAGATTCAACATAAATCTTGCCTAAAACCACCGATTACTCCGAACAATCTGTCCAGAAAAACTGCAGCCGTCAAGCGTCGATCGTTTTAGGTTTTTGTGCTTTAGACGACTCCAAATTACCTGAAAATTGGTGATAGTATAGGAAATACTCTGATATACAACCTTTATCTTTTGAGTTTTTCCAAATTCTCTGTAGTTTTGTCGTAATTGGCACCGTAAGACACTGCTACCAATCTGAAAATCATTGACAGATTGCACCAATTTCCGAAAAGCGATTGTTTGAGCGACTTCCGTATCTCCAAAAAATCTGAAAATTTGACATCCTTTAGAAAACTCTCAGTTCTACAACTTTTGTCTTTTGGATTTTCCCAAATTTGTATTCGTTCGGTGCTTAAATACGTGGGTTTCACACCCAGGGTGTAAACATTTTCACACCTGTGAAATTCTGTTGTCAAAACAATTGTGAAACTAAGGCATCTGGAGGGTATGAATCATTGAAAGGAGAGATGTTTGTGATAAAGAAAGCCTTGAGTAGTGTGGTGAACGTGGAGAATGATTTGCACCGAGAAAATAGTTTTCATACGAGGGTTTTGGTTAGTGGGAAGGTTTTCTTAATGAAAATTGATGCGGGAAGCTGTGCCAATGTCATAAGTGCTGGTTTTGTCTCCGATTTAGCTATTCCTACGACACCTCATCCTCAACCATATACGTTGCAAGGACTCAGTGATGTTGGTCAAGTGCGAGTTACCAAACATGCCTTAATATCTTTTAATCTTGGTAGGCTCGATGATGAAGTTTTATGTGATGTAGCCCCTATGCATGCTTGTCATATCATACTTGGGAGACCGTGGCAATATGATAGGAGGGTTACGTATGATGGGTATTTGAATAGCTACACCTTGCGCCATAAGAGGATGAGACTTACACTCCGTTCCTTATCCCCCAAGGATGCCCACAGAGAGATCAACTCAAACTAGCGGCCGCACACGAGGAAGCTCGTTTGAAACGTGAATCCGAAAGGGAAAAAGCCTTGGTTGAAGCAAACAACGAAGAGAGTGTTAACATTCAAGAGGAGGTAGTCCAAGAGTCTATGGTGGCAGATGCAATCACCGAGGAGAATGAGATTGTGGAAGAAGTAGTGGAGAGTCATGTTGACCATGCGGAACCTGAATTTGTGAATGCGCCTGAATTTGTGGATGAGAAATTAGAGAGTGTGACCAAAGTAGTTAATGATGAGGCGGAAATTGTTGTGGACAAGATAGTGCGCATCGATGAGACCGTTGTTGAAGAACCTGTTGAGTGTAGTGATGAGCATACTGAGGTTCTTGATACACCATCCGAGGTTCCCGGTTTATCTTTGAAGGTAGTTTGTGGTGAGAAACCGGTGCATTGTTTTATGGATCCTTTTGATGTGCGTGTTGACGACGCCCCTACACCATATTGTTCTGATTACATTGCTTCTACACCGAGTGTTCTTGACATCAATCTCAAGCCGTTGGACTTTTCTTTTGTTGCACTGATGAAGAATGACTCATTCGTTCCACGCACCATTGTTGTGATGTCATCTGTCCACTTCATATTTGATCCCGGTATATCTTTGCTTCTCGCTTGCGGGTTGTTCGGGATTGGTTTCGGATGCTGACTTCTATGACGTCCTATTGATTCGAGGACGAATCGTTTCCAACCGGGAGGGAATGATGTGATCCGTCCCGAGACATTTTATTTGTTTTGTTTATTTTAGTTTTCAGTGTTTTAATGAATAAAACGGCCTTAAACCCGTGTCAAAAGTTGCCCATATGTTAGTATATTGGGCGGGTGTTTATTTTTAGCAAATAAAAGCCATTTGGGCTTATTTGGGTCAGGTTAGGTTTAGTGCAAAATAAAGTGGCGAAAATTACTATGTAATTTATCCCACATTGCTTAGGAGTTGGTTAGTCATTTATTTTGTAGCCTATATAAAGGCATTCCTTGTAATTTTATATGAATAATGAATGATGAAATATTTATAATGAAATTGAGAGTTTTCTCTTCTTCCTTGGTCTGTGATTGATCAAGAACATCGCTTGCGAGCGAGTGATCTCTTTGTCGTAGAGATTGCACCCCTTTCGAGAGCTTATCAGCGTTCTTGAGCAAAGCGTTGAGTTGTTCTTGGCCCTCTTCCTAGACTGCTGCTCAGTTCGGTTAGGGTTTCCGGCTCGCATTGATCCTTTCGTCGATCTCCTGGGATCGTATCGCATCACGGGGGGGGGGGGGGGGGGGGGGGTTATTTTTTTTTATTGAAACCATACTTTTATTAAATAGTTTAATATTATGATTCTTACCTCATCCCGTGCATGATGCACGAGTTTTAAGGCTAGTTATGAATGTAGTGATCATCATTCTTTTATAACTAATAGTCATCACCACTGTAATCCAAACATGTCAATCTATCTATATACTACCTCCGTCACACAAAAAATGTCCATTTTTATGGTGCACACAAATTAAAAAAATAATTAATGTGTTGTATTTTAAGTAATGATGGACATATATACCATATCAAATAATAAATGCTCTTTTGGAATATGAAATGAATATATAAAATTAATGTTATGATAGGGGTATATTTGAAAAAATTGCATTAAATGATGTATTGCTTTTTTAAATAGACACTTTTATATGACAATTCATTTTAAAAAATTAGACACTTTTTATGGGACGAAGGTACTCCTCCGTCCCGTAATATAGGGCCTTTTGGATTTTTGGTGGTGTCAAAAAATCTAAGTCCTTCTCACAAAACAATACAATATTAAATGCATTGTTTTGCTTTCATACTAAACAATGTAACATTATTAGCTAGTTCCAGAAAATAATACAATATTTTGCATTGAAATATTAAAAAATAAGTCATTTTTTAGGTTTTCAAAACGAGTGAAATGGCCAAAAGGCCGTATATTATGGGACGAAGGGAGTAGTATATATGTATATCATCCAAATGCAGATAACTTGGCGTTATCAAACGAGAAACGGTATGTGCACTACACATTTGTATAGTGCACTCTCCACTACATTCACTATTTCTATTGATTAAAGTCATGAATTATTTATTATGATGAGTCCCAATAAAATCAAAGTTGTTGATTATGTTATATATGATGTTGTGGTAAGATGAGTAGTTGATGTATCGTTACTCTTATCAAATTGCCGCCCAACTCAACATTAATAAAAAAGAGCCTAATAAAAACAAAAGTGATACTACTACTCGGTGCAAACAACAAACAGATGAGCATTAATTCTCTAAATGGTCAGGTGGAGGTGGTGGTATGATCGATGGATGCCACTTGGGAGTTGGGACTTGGGACTTGGGAGGAGAAGGAAAAAATGCCATGTTTTGCTATGTTTTACGGAAAAAATGATAGGTGCAAATACACTACATCAAAGATTGTCAATGATCAAAGTGTACTTATTAAAATAAGGGAAACATGATATTATATGTCTAAAAAACAAAAGATTTGTATATTATGCCCTGTATGCATTAGTTTGAAAAATATGCTTGAGTCCCCTTTGCTTGGCATGTGCGTGGGGAGCAGAGCCATTCTTTTTTTTATTTTTTTATTTTATTTTTTTTTTTGCAAAACATATATCATATATGTACTATATCCGTATCAATACATAAATCCGTTTAACCATTTTCATATTTTAAGTGTCATTAGTTTTAATGGTAAAAGTGTATTATTCTTTTTGACTCACATTAATGTAATAGTTGTAAAGTAAGTAATGTATAATAAATTAGGGGTAAAAGAAATAAAAATGTAATAAATATTTTATTGATATTCTAAATTGACTTATTTTGGGACAAAGTCAAAAATCTAAACGAATTTACATTTTAGACGAATGTAATATATATTTAGTGTTGCAGATCATTTTGCTCTAGGACACTCTTTTAGACGTAAAATGATCTTAATATATTTTTTGGGTTCTCCCTTGATTTTCTTTTTTTGAAGATCCATTTTTTTAATAACGAATATTGATCGATAAACAATGGTTTTGTTCTGTTTCAATATATAGAATGATAACTGGGAAAATTCAAAAAATACATTTTTTCTACCTTAAATTAGTATGAAAAATACAACCCAAAATAAAAAAACGGAGTCTATCTCCCAGCTTAAGATGGGCGATATCGCCCATCATTGAAAAACGCATATTTTTTTCACATTAAAACGGGTCTCTGGTATTTTTTTTCCATTAAACTCGTTATTTTGATATTTATAAACAAATTGTCGTGCGTTTTTTGTCCAACCAGTGGCGGACCTACATACAGCCAATGGGGCCAACAGCCTCCCCTTAATCCGAAAAAAATACACTAATTTTACAAATTTTAGGGGTGGGGGGCAAACTATATGTATCGTACAAATTTTAGTGTATTTTTTTCGGATTAAGGGGTGACGGTTGCCTCCCCTTGGCTGTATGTAGGTCCGCCACTGGTTAGACAAAAAACACACGGAAATTTGATATAAATATCAAAATAACGAGTTTAATGGAAAAAAAAATACCATAGACCCGTTTTAATGTGAAAAAAATATGCGTTTTTCAATGATGGGCGATATCGCCCATCTTAAGCTGGGAGATAGACTCCGTTTTTTATTTTGGGTTGTATTTTTCATACTAGTTTAAGGGGAAAAAAGGTATTTTTTGAATTTTCCCAATTATTATTCAATATATTGGAACAGAACAAAAACCATTGTTTATCGGCCAATATTCGTTATTAAAAAAAGGGATCTTCAAAAAAAGAAAAACAAGGGAGAACCCAAAAAATATATTAAGATCATTTTACGTCTAAAAGTGTGTCCTAGAGCAAAATGATCTACAACACTAAATATATACTCCCTCCGTCCCAATTTGTTTGGGATTTATTCTTTTTTTGGCTGTCCCAAAATAAATCCTATAACTCAAAATAGATTTAAATTTTTTGCTTTAACTGCCTAAATTGCCCAACACCTCAATTGATGCCTCTTAAATATTGTGAAAATAGAACAGCATATTAAAAGGTTAAAAAGGTAAATTAGTTAAGTTTTAAATGACTAGACAACTCATTAATTGATGTCTCCTTAAATCTTGTGAGTTCCAAAATGCCCCAAATAATTGGGACGGAGGGAGTAATACATTCGTCTAAAATGTAAATCCGTTTAGTTTTTTGACTTTGTCCCAAAATAAGTCAATTTAGAGATTTATTACATTTTTATTTCTTTTACCCTTAATATATTATACATTACCTACTTTACAACTATAATTTAATGTGAGTCAAAGGGAATAATACATTTTATCATTAAAATTAATGACACTTAAAATCCATGTGAAAATGGTTAAACGGATTTATATATTGATACGGATATAGTACATATATGATATATGTTTTGCAAAACAAAATATAAAAAAAAAAAAAAAAAAAAAAAAAAGAATGGATCTGCTCCCGCACGCACATGCCGCGCAAATGGGACGCAAGCATATTTTCCAAACTACTGCATACGGGGCATAGTATACAAACCTTTTACTTTTTGGGCATATAATATCATGTTTCCCTTAAAATAATGGATAAGAATGTGTATTGACATGTTCACTACACACTATATATATAGTGGATGTATCACCATGCATCCATGTTTTATCATCAAATGCGTGGCTTTGTGACACTTGGATATTGCCATGTACTAGTACTAGTAGTTGTTTTGACCCTTGTTATTTTGTTTACGTACCCTAATTAAGTTACGGTAAGTTATTGTGTGGTGAAGGAATGTGAAGGAAAAATGACGGGTGAAACGATCAGAACCACACTGTTTAAATACAGAATAAAACTGTGTGGTCTGGGGACTACCACACGGTTTCTCCGCACCGTGTAGAGACATCACACAATAAGTTCCCTTAAGTTATAGATTTGTAAGAAAAACATTGGCGGTGTATATCAGAGCACATTAATTAATTTTGGGGTGATTCGATGCGAGAGTCTGGTTGACTCAAATTATCGGATCGGATACTGCGCGTGTATATAAGACAAAAAGATTTTTTGTCTTATACACACGTGACACAGATCCGACGCTTGAGTCCAATGTGGACTTTCCGCATCAGAATTACCCTTAATTTTGGCTCTTACTATCCTTTCGAGATGGAACACTTTAGAATATACTACGATTTAACCTTTTTTATTTTTATTTTTTATAAATATTTGTTGAGTTTTATATATGATTAGTATATGTATACTAGTATGGCATAAAATGAGTAATACATTTTCTTTTATTAAAAATATACACTTAAAGAAGTGAAACTTTGTGTATCCCTTTTAACGCTTTATGACGATCGACATGTTTACCTTGTTAAATATTTGAAAGTATCTGAAGGTGACAATATAATACGTACTGCCTCCTTTTCTCATAAAAATTGTCCATATTTTACTATTCACGCAGATTAAGAAATTCAATTAATGTGTTGTGTTTTAGTAGTAATAGACATATATACCCCTATCTTATAATTAATATTTGCTTTGGAATATAAAATGAATATACAACAATAAATGTTAGACTAGGGGTATGTTTGGAAAAATAGTACTCCCTCCGTCTCAAAATGTTTGGGACGTTTGACTTTTCAACCGCTTACGAAAAGTCTAATTAATCCTTCGAATTTCATCAAATGATCTAATACTTTTTACATTTATTTACTTTAAGTTTCACTTTATCATAACTCTAATAATATTACATCAATTAACGAAATTCCAAGGATTAATTAGACTTTTCGTAAGCGGCTAAAAAATGAAATGTCCCAAACAATTTGAGACGGAGGGAGTATTAAATGGTGTATTGGTTTTCTAAATGGACACTTTTTATGAGACAAAACTTTTTTCAAATATGGACACTTTTTATGGGACGGAGGTAGTACCTTCGACCCAAAATATAAATCCATCTACCTTTTATATTTTGTCTCATAATGTAAATCCATTTAAATAACCAAGAAAGCATTTATTACATTTTTCTCTTTCTACCCCTCATTTATTATCTATCCATCCACTTTTCACTACTCCTTATTAATAACAGTCAAAGGGCATTTTAGATTTTTCTATCAAAATTAATGACACATAACCTATTTAAACAACTTTTTTAATCTGTGTGAAAACACCAAAAGGACTTATATTTTGAGACGGATGTAGTAATAAATCTAGTTAGAATATGATTTCAAACATGCATCCCTAGGCCGGCCCTGTATTATACAGGGCCGGCCCAATGCATAGGCAGAGGATGCGTGGCCGAAGGCCCAACCGTCCCGAGTCCCAAAATTACATCTTTCATAAATAAATAAAAATACCGTGTAGATCCAATCCCAACCGACTTAATGTAATGTATTAAATCATTTTTACTTGAATTTATAAATACCCAAAATAGTAGGCCCACTAATATAATGTGTAAAAAAAATTACTTGAATTGAGAGAATTCCAAATTATCGGCCCAAATTCATAATAACTCTTATTCATCATTTCGAATTATATGGGTTCATCCGTTCAGGTTGAACCCCGTTTTGTTACAGTAACCCCAACGCAAATGATAGCAATATATGAAAAAGTATATATTTAATATCAATTAATTTAAATTTTGTATCTATAGATTTTAGAAGTACGCTTTTGAAATAATATTTTGTAATTATATTTTCGAAAAATAATAATTTCGAACTAAAATACCTATTTCGGCGACTTCGCCGAAGGCTAAAAAATATCCGGTGCAGGCCCTGCCTATATATATATATATATATATATATATATATATATATATATATATATATATATATATATATATATATAAAGAAATGAAAGAAAGAAAATAAATACTAAGGGAACCAATTACCGATATAGATATGAGTGACATTATGGTAACGATAAAATTGACACATATGTTCATAAAACGACATCTCATTGCAAGAAAAACCATTCCGATTTAACCTCAAAAATAAAACGACAGCATGGTCATGAGGTTTTGTAAAGTAGAAATTTTATTTTGCCATAGCATTTTGTATACCGTTGATTATGTTTTAAGATCCATTGATTATGATATAGATTCAATAAGATTAAATGTAAAATACGATTTTTCATTAATTGTGTCACATCCGTTATTATAATAGCATCACCTTTGTAATGCTTACAGGCTTGAGTCTCGCTCAAAACAAATGTGTGAGTTATATGTTTGTTGATATAGTTGTCATATTTTTTTCCCCCAGGTTTTGGTCTTCAATTTATTACATTTGTGCTCAATTATTAATGTTATCAATGTGCTCACGAATAGTCATCACCATTGTAATCCAAACATGTCAATCTATCTAGTGTAATGCGGAGTCAGGATTTAATCTATGATGGACTAATAAACAATATCGAGTTCGTCAGGTGTAGTGGATTAAAAATATTTTATTAATCAAACTGGAGTACATAAATTTTACAATTTAATATTTTTTTGTTCGGATGAGCTTAGCCTCCTTTGTCAACAGTATAGGTCTGCGCGCCCTTGATGACACTTCATATTCGTATTCATTTATGTTCAAAATGAGTCGGGGGCGGATCTATTGTTCACTTGGCGGGGTCACGTGATCATATTGAGATCCGGTGATTGTTTTTAGTATTAAAACGATATAATTTTGTTGTTAAAGAAAAGTCGTTTTATAGTTTAAAATGTAGTTTATGCTCCGGTGACACTACATATACAAATTTATTGATAAAAATGTAGTTTCAAACTCCGGTGACCCCACTGAATAAAATTTCTGGATCCGCTCTGAAATGAGTCATCTTGGATTGTAATGATGTCATAGTTATTGGTCTCGTATAATAAATGAATGCAAAACACTTTTAGTATGTAGCACGGGATGTTGATTGCAAGAGGTCATTAGAAATATTTAGCCTCATTAATGCTGATTGCAAAAAGTCTTTAGAAATATCACCTCCGTCGTCCGGGATCATGCGTCCGCCTTTGACAGCAGGTCAGCAAAGCTCAATAAACACAAGCACTTCATATTTCCAAGTTTGTTGGGAATGGATCGAAGATGCTGAAATTCAATCCATGCAAATCAACAATCAACAAAGAAAGAAAAAGATGATCGAGAAGCTGACGCTTGCCTTATTTCTTCAACAAGATTTATGTGAAATTTAGGACAATGGAGAAGGAGGAGGGGGAGGGTAGCAAACTGCGGGTGGGGGACCATTTACAATTGGGTTTAAATTAATTGATAAATAAATAGAGTATTTATATTTTACCATTACCGTATCTTATCAATAATGTCAAACTTATTTTTAAAAAAAATGTCACCTGGAAAAATGTGTCATAATTGAGTCTCTCAATTGGTCCAACTACTACGTTTGCTCTAAAGCTTGAAACCTGGAAAGTGTCAAAGAAGAAGCTTCATGATGAGGAGCATGCACCGTCCACGTACATATAATAAATGAGTCATCTTGGATCGTAATGATGTCATAGTTATTGGTCTCGTATAATAAGAAACACGTGACATAACAAAACATCATAACATCATTTATAACGTTTTTATAATTTTTTATTGTTTTGGAAACGAAAGGAAACACACACTAATATGCCCCAAGCGGGGCTCGAACCTAGATCGTCATGTCAGGGTATAGCCTAGTTAACCGTTAGGCCGATGTACTGAGTATGTTTTCATAATATTTTGATATGTCTTGTTGTGACATTTTAGGTTGTACGGATACAAATACATGAGTACAGTTTTTTTACGGTATTTTATCAATTTGTATAGTTATTTAGTCATTATCCGTAGGTACTTACTCAATTTTTGACATAGTTATTCATTTCACATATTGAGTTATTATCAAAATTCATACACGAATCGTATCCAATTTTTAAAAATTACAAATTCATCCTTAATTAAATGTGTATTGTAAGTATTTGGTGAATGTCGATGTCGGATATATATGTATCAGATATGACACGCGTTACCATACATTTAGTATCCGGTGACATTTTAATTTTAGAGTCCATTTGCAACATCTATAACTTTCATTATGTTAGGGTGATTGCATCAGTACATTAATTATTTTTTATTTTTTAAAAGAAAAGTAATGTTAGTTATACAATAAACGATAAAAACACATTTTTATATAATTTATGATGATTTATATCGTATACATTGATATGATCAGTAATATATTATTATCGACAAGTTGATTCTTACGACCCCAATTTTGTATTTTCGTTTTTCAAATGCTCCATTACCGGTAACAAACCTTGAAGCTAAAACTTCAACAACAGACAATAAATAATATAAATAAAATAATAAAAAAAAAAAAAGCATAGTCACGTACTACTGTGACAACAAGAAGAGAGAATATCATGAAAGCATTGAACAAATTAATGCATAATTAAAACCATGATACAAACACATGAAATCTATATATATTAAGGCGCAGTTACATCATATATTGAAAACATATAATTTTATAACTTTTATTTCATTCTCGCTTCTGAGAAATTAAACATCATAGAACATGAAAAAGAAAGACATTATTTCATTCAGTTCATACAATTTCAAACATGTTCTGATACTCGATCAAGACAAATACGGTACTCATGCGTTGATTTATATATTACATTAAAAGAAAACAAAGAAAAAAAAAACACACACCACTCGACGCCAAATAACTAATTCCTTCTTCAATTCGGGTAGAAAACGATTAGATCAAACGCATCACCACCTCAACACAACAAATGTTGAACAACATTAATTTATCGTGTTAAAATGATTATGAGAGTGTAATCTAACATGCATGCAAACATCATCCATCACTGCTCGGTAGGAGCAGTTGAAGCTGAAGCTGAAGTTGCGGCTGCAGCCTGGGACTCCTTAAGAATCCCAAAGCTCCTAATTCGAAGCACATAATGTGCAGCAGCGGCGAACTGTTTCACAGTTTGAATCGGATTCAAAACCTCCATCACCTTATGGATAGTCGATCCTAGTAGGGCGTCGCCATTTTCAATCGTCTCCAACATCGCCGCCTTGATCTCCTCCATGGCATCATCCAGCCCCGGGATCGCCCCTCCCTCATGTGACAGTACGGACCTTCCGTAAGTCCGGATCAAGTTCACCATCGTCTGCCCAGCCACACGTTCTTGAGCTTGAGCCAACCGTTTTTCAATATCTTTTTCATGTCTCCTTGTTTCAGCTTTAACTATCTCAAGTGTTTCTATTTGCCCTGGTGTTAACTCCTCTCCCACGGAGTTCTTGATGAAAGAGAACACCATTGAAGGCTTATACCCGGAAACCCAGATCAGTGTTCGCTCGAAAGGAGTCAACCATGGTGCAGACAGCACGAAAAACGAGTCTTCTTTTGCTGCATTGCTCTTCTCGGAGTAGTAACGCCTGTAATGCCTCATAACTTTTCCGATTAGTTCGTTGCATTGTTGCTCGTGGTCTGGTGTATTGGTGGGTAGAAGGGTGAAATCAATAAGTTGTTGATGAATTTCATGAAGCTTGGTGAGCCAAGCTTCATAAAAGGCTAACATGGATTCTCTCCTACTTGAATACATATTTGCTTCACTGCACAAGTACCTACCTAAGTGTGAAAGACCTATGGGACTTGGAAGTATATTTATATAGCAATTTTGAGGGCAAACTTGGTTGTGAAGGTATATATTAATTTGTTTATGGCTTTTTTTTTTGGGTAAACTTACTTGTGAAGTAAATTTGTTTTCTTAGCTGATTTTATTTTTTTTATTTTTTAATTTGGGTCAAAGTTGCTTGTGAAGAAATACATTTGTTATTGGTTGAGAATAATTATAATCAAAGACGTAACAAAATGAACCCAAAGTTCACTACCTTGGTAATTGCATATTTTTTGGTTATTGATTTTCATAAAAAATATCCTACTGTCATATATAACGGTCGTAGCATACGAGTGACACAATATAATTTCAAACTACTGATTAATTATAATGACTTTATATAATAATTAATTAGTTATATATCATAATCAATTATACAATTGTGTGTTGTACATGTCGGTCTTTATGTCACACTCATTCTGATAATATCATCTTACGAGTAATGTTTTATTTTTGAACTCATTGTTAAGTGAACGTGAAGAGTTCCTTTCGAGAAAATATCTTATTTTATATTGCAAAAATAGGCATTAACATTAATTAGACACTTGAATAGAGATTAATTAAGAGGAGTGATAGATTAATTAATGGATGTTGATTATGTGAAAAAAATATTATTTATATATAATGGTGTACACGTGTTTTAGGGCTTCCTAAGAATAAAATATGATCACTTAAAATACATAAAGCCGAAAAAAATATATTACACTCTATTGAAATATGATTCAATAGTTATCTATTTTCCTTTAAAGTTCAAGTTTATTTGGAGCATCTCTAACTTTTCTTATCGTATCTCTAACTTTTTTATATATGCCAAACGTCTTAAGAATACATTGAACACATTTGTTCCTTTTGTTTACATTTAGTACTTCAAAAGTCATTTAGTACTTCAAAAGTCATTAATAGTGCTAAGCTTGGAGTCCCAGGTTCGCTGCAACGTAATTCTAAGAGCGTAGACTAATTTGCCTTTTTGTTTGGTATGTATAATTACTTAGTTTATACGGAAATATGAATTATACGTTGAATCGGTTAAAAACTCTTTAAATTAATAATTATTAATTTATCGATAAATTAATAACTCTCTAAATTAATAAATTTCTCCGGTCCCGACATTATTAATTTATAGAGTTTCTACTGTATGTAGTTTATAGAAGGGTATTACTTATGGAATCACACACATTATATACATGTATTTGTTACCCATAAACTACAAATGTATAAGTTGATACAAGTAAGTATGTTACCACAACACACTTTTGTACTATTGATTATGATATGAGATCTATTGATTTGTATGAGTCTTATAAAATTCAAAGATTAAAAATATGTTGTGGTACTTTGTTCCTAGGATGCACGGATACTTTATCCGGCAAGCGTATCGGATTCGATACTCAACGGGTATTGCGGATACTCCGTTGGATATATATTTGGGGTGAATTGTAACTTTCAAAAGTTTGATATTTACCGGATACACGTATCTTGATTACAAATACAAGTATTCAAAAAACATGATACTTTCGATCCATCACGGATGTCACGATTCACACCCACCAATAAATGTCTTGCTTTCGAAAATGGAGATTCGAGTTAGAAATCTCCGGCTAGCTTGGAATATAAAATAGGTTTTTTTTTTTTGCAATTTTTAATTTTCATGAACTCTGATGTACGATTTGAATTTTTCCTCTTTTGATGATATATAAATGGATCGTTCTCAAAAAAAAAAAAAAAAAAAAAAAAAAAAAAAACATGATACTTAAAAAATGAGTTTGAATCTTAATATGTGTACGTACATATACATAGACACACACACACACACACACACACACACACACATATATATATATATATATATATATATATATATATATATGTATTGTTAGGAAAACTAATTGAGCGATAGCCCTTAACGACGGTAACGTAAAATAACAAACGGAAGGAAAAAAAAGGCAAAACACCAAATTTACGTGATTTCGGGCAATGTGCCGACTAGTCCACGGGTTTGAAAGAGAAAATATTACTATAGAGGAAGAATACAAAAGATACAACACACCATAAAATAAAAGGCCTAAACCAATTATATACTGGCCAAAGTCACCAAAAGCCAACTTCATTGACGATGTGGGAAAAAAAAAGGTCCTTGTGGGCTTTTGGCCCATTAACCATAACAAATCTCCCCATTGAGAAAAATTCTCAAAACCAGAAAATAATAATACTGCTATTTCTCCATAAGCTCCAAAAAAATTTCAAACGATGTCAAACATGTCCAAGCATTGCTTGAACTTAACAAATGAGAGATGCTTCGTAATATCTAACTCTGAACACGATACTGCACAGATTGCAGATGTGCCAATGACTGTGGATCCCTGCAAAATATACAAACCTCCAGACCTGCAAGATTTCATAACAAAAAGAGCACTTTTAATTATCTCCAGAACTACATCTTCAGCGGTGTACCTAAATCCAATAGTCTCATGTGCGCCCAAAGAGATGAGATTTTTCGTCAAATCTGGAACATGTTTGACTTTCTAAAGTGTCCTGACAACACCATCATGAGTCTTGATTCTAACCGTACCAATACCAGCAACCTTGCAAACTGCGCCGTTGCCCAACGAAACAACTCCACCTTGAACTGGATCATACGTGGAAAACCAATCCTTATTAGGACATATATGATACGTGCTAATAGAATCCAAGATCCATTCATCAACAGACCTTAATTTATCATCAGCAAAGAAGATCTCTCCATTACTCTCATCTTCAACGATACCGGCCCGACGAAACTCTTTACCACGCTCTTTCTTCTGTTCATGCTTTTCTTTGTTCTTAAGTCGAAAGCAATCAATTTTAATATGCCAAATCTTTTTACAAAATCGCACGTCAAATCTTTATGTCTGGGATTCAAAACAATTTTTTCAGTATCTGCATCATTCTTATTTGATCTGTCCCGAACTACCAGCACGTCTGCATGACTACTACTACTACCCCCAGTTATATCTTTATCAATATGCTCTTTTGATTTCAAAATTGACTTAATTTCTTTGTAAGAAATAGTATCCTTACCATAAAACATTGTTTCTCTAAAATGCTTAAACGACTGGGGAAGTGAACAGAATAACAACATTGATGTGATCCGTGACCGAATCAGACCCGAAATTGCCGAAGGACCGACTGAAGGCACCAATAAAACGAGCACCGCGACCCCTAGCTAACTCGTAACTAAGAACCTTGGTATGACCTCAACCCTTAGATAACCCGTATCTAAGAACCTTGGTATACGAACGCCACAAGGTCTGCTCAGAACCTTGATAAGTTCCGTTTGGAATCCACCAAACAACGGTTTGGAATCCACCAAAACCAACGTGAGAAAACTCACCAAAGCTTAAAAGCTTCAATATAATATATCAACATTTGTCTGATTGTTACAATGACTCTAAATGCGCTTTATATAGGCTACGACTCCAAAACCAATTGCTAATTTAGCAATGTGGGACAAAATAACATTAAATAAAATAAAAATAAAAAAACCTAATAATAAATAATAATAAAAATCTAATAAAATCTTCCATGGAAACGATGTGGGACAAATGGACTCCATGCCAAAAACGTTTCATCTTCGATCACATCAAAGCGAACCCCTGGATCAAACACGAGCCGGATAGACAAAAGGAATCCAATGGCATGTTTTGTTGATGAGTCATACGCCATACATGCAATAGCACAATGCTCCTTCGGCGGAATAGACTCATGGATGACCCCCTGTGAAACAACAATATAGGAATAGAAAGTATCAGTCGGATATGCATCAATAATCGTAGCAAAGGGGTCCACAAATAGGTGTTCTGGCTTGCTAACAATGGCCTCACGGACAGGAATAACCCGCGGCAAGATAAGTGCCGGATCATCTTCAAGTGAAGTATTGAGTACATCCGAATGTTTCTCCTTCTAAGCGAGTTCTGACCGAATCCGTGACCGAATCAGACCCGAAATTGCCGAAGGACCGACTGAAGGCACCAATAAAACGAGCACCGCGACCCCTAGCTAACTCGTAACTAAGAACCTTGGTATGACCTCAACCCTTAGATAACCCGTATCTAAGAACCTTGGTATACGAACGCCACAAGGTCTGCTCAGAACCTTGATAAGTTCCGTTTGGAATCCACCAAACAACGGTTTGGAATCCACCAAAACCAACGTGAGAAAACTCACCAAAGCTTAAAAGCTTCAAATATAATATATCAACATTTGTCTGATTGTTACAATGACTCTAAATGCCTTTATATAGGCTACAGACTCCAAAACCAATTGCTAATTTAGCAATGTGGGTCAAAATAACATTAAATAAAATAAAAATAAAAAAACCTAATAATAAATAATAATAAAAATCTAATAAAATCTTCCATGGAAACGATGTGGGACAAATGGACTCCATGCCAAAAACGTTTCATCTTCGATCACATCAAACATGGACTGATCCTCATCATTAATCTTAGCATCTATATTACTCAAATCCATAACCAGTGAATCAAATTTATCTAAGTGCGATAATATAGATGACCCTTCATACATACGAAGTATATACAAACACTGCTTTAAATAAAGCATATTCTCCATGGGTTTCTTCATATATAAAGATTTTAATTTTTCACATAAATCCTTAGCAGTAACCTCAGTGGCTAACTCTCTTAAAACCTCAGGCACAAGATATAAGTATTTGATATAAGTATTTAATATCTTATATTAAATACTTTCAAAGATATTTATTAATATCTAATATTAAATATATCTTTATATTATTATACTACTAAATATAAATCTATTACACATGTGTACATATAGATCATATATACACATAAAACACAGACACACACAACACATACAATATATATATATATATATATATATATATATATATATATATATATATATATATATATATATATATATATAATACTATAATTAATATCTTGTACTTGTTTATTCATAATAAATAAATACAACAATATTAATTTACACTATAACAATTTATAGCAGAGGCGGATCCACATTGTTAAAGGTGGGTTCACGTGGCCTCCACTGAGATCCGAAGATTTTTATAGTATTAAAGTTTTATTGTTATAAAATGTCATTTTATGGTTAAAATTGTAGTTTTTGGCTCCGATGATCTCACTGAAACAAATTAATTTATGGATAAAAAATGCAATTTTAAGCTCCTGTGACACCACTGGAAAAAAATTCCTAGATCCGCCAGTGCTTTATAGTAGGCATAAATAAATCCTCATCCGGTTTTCACTATAACCACAAATTAATTATGGCTTGTTATTCATATGTGTGTGACCCGATAGGTTTCCAAATATTATGGCCGTAAGCATAAAGTGTATTTACCAAAATGCCCTTCACACCTAACGATCATGATCAGCGTCTATAGCCTTTTATGTGAAACGGTTAGTGTGTAAGTAGAATTCTATCGCTGTTATAATATCCATACTGTCGTATCATGAGTGTCATACATTAACGACCGTATCTTATAATCTGGATATCATACTCTCTCGAAGTAACACATTACTTCCGCTTCGCAAGGACTTTCGAGAATAAGACATTCCTTATAAGAAAACCCTTTTCGGATATTTACTCCTACCATTAGGATACGCGATTCCCGGACGAGCAATATGAATCCTACGCACGCTTCAATATCACACCCAATCAGTACTGCATGATCGCCTCTTGGCTATGGGAACCTCAATAATGTCAAAGTATGACAATCAACACCGTGATGCCATGAAGACTCCGGCCTTAGGATAATTAACACAATCTCCACATGGTGCGACATTTAATAAAGTAAGTGGGTCAGTCGAACGTACGCATTTTCTAATACACGTCCACGTACAGTCCAAGTGTCCATACACTTCGATAGACGAGATCTATCCCTGCCTTCATATAAAAGAAGACATCTAATACATTCTAGTCTAATCGTATTATTAATGTCCCATTTAATAGCGCATGCGACTAGAGACATTTAAGTATCAAACTCTCATCAACCATAATCATTATTATGATTTCTCTTTCACAATTTGACACTAGGAATGTTATCATATATATAATATCATAATTGGTTCGTTAAACAAACACATATATAATAACAGAAAGCCATTTATTGTATGTATAAACATGAATTTGTAGTAGAAACGACCCAACCCGGTTGGATCCGGTCCACCGATTGGGTTTAGGGCACTACATCAATAGGTTTTCCACCGATTCTATGGATGTTAGTCGCTAAGAATCTTGCTAATAGTAGAAATTGTTAGAAATCGTTGGTTTATGTGTTATATGAGTATTGGGTTTGAAAGTTACAGCTTTTTCCCTTCATTTTCACAGATCTGGAAGGTTAGTGGCCTCCAAAAAGGCCTTAGTGGGCGCCAACAGTGAACAGAGAGCTCTATTTGTTGTTGTTGGCCTTCAATAACTCTTGGTGAGCGCCAAGATGGGTTGGTGGCCGCTAACAGCTGACAAGATGCCCCTATTGTCTGTTGGTGGGCGCCATGAATGCCATGGTGGGCACCGGTACTGCAAAAATCATGTTTTGAAGCTCGTTTTGAAGCATGCCTTCGTGTAAAGCCTTTTGTGATGCGTTGTAAAGTTAGGTGTACGTGTTCTAGTGGCTTTGGCTCCGCACCGTGTCTCACGGGAGCATTGGAACATTCTACATTCTAGCCTTATTAGATGTTGACTTGAGTTCAATGTCGTACTTGTAACATGATGGAGTTAAGGGTTCGGTATCTGGTGTATTTGGCTCAGCACCTTGTGGAGACCCTCTGCGGGGAGAAACCCGGGATCATCGAAAGTCTTATTTCTTAGCCTCGTGTGTATTGGATTAGATTCTAATATTTCTGTGCTATGTGCTAGGTAGTGTAATGTAGAGTCCGTCTAAGGTCCAGTGGTCCTTAAGAAGCCTTTTTATGTGTAATTAACTTAAGTGGTTAGATTAATCGCATAAATACGTATTTGACTTGCCTAAAAGCTAAAACATGTTAATCCTTGGTAAGACACATTCATACATAGCTTCACGGTATTATTACGCCTCCACCTGATCAGATATCAAACCGGACTCGTGTAATAATCCACATGGTTTTTTTTTTTTTTGTAAAACTCGAAATTTTATTAAAAGAAGCGAAGTTTTACAAGTGTCATCTCTCACGACAAAGCTCCCAAAAAAATAACGTCATCAACACATGTTCACCACCTCCTCAAAACCTTAGTCCGGCAAACCCGGGGAGGGAAAATCCGGGTGCTAAGGAAAGAGTATGGTCTCCCATGTGTTGGAAAAATAAAGATCTCAAGAGTGTATGACATTTACAAGCGCAAGAAGGAATAAAGGAAAATCTCCGGCCAAAACGGTATCTCTTCTGCGGCGGCTCCAAACTAGGGTGCAAGCTGGTCCAAGCAATAATCCACATCCATCGATTTTTCCCTCATGTCAAAGTGATCACTCCTGCAAAGATGTTGAGGATGATGCGGCACCCAAAACGGTGTATACAACCAAGGAACAAGAAAATAGGGGTACGACTGTTTGCACCCTTCACATCAATGAAGGGTGCTTCCCGATTTTGGATGCCGGGATAGGAAGTCTCAACGGTGAGGGCATGAAAATAGCCATTCTGCAAAAAGTAGAGATTCCCAGGAGCAAAGAGAAGCAAAAAACAGTGATAGACCAGCAAGGATGATTGTACAAAGATAAATACCACCTGTTTGCACCCTTCAAAGTTATGAAGGGTGCTTCCAAATAGATATTGCCATGGTTTATCATCTTGCTCTTGTTCTGATAATGGGTAGTTGAAGGATATCCCGGTTGATGAGAAAGCCAATGTCTCCCTCAAGTTGATGACACACACACGTATAAGAGCTTTGAGTAGTACTAGCCTTTTTTGCAAGGCAATGCGGGGAAGTTAGCTTCTACGAAGATATCTTGAAAATTTGGTAGTGATGCTCTGCAATGAGATGTTTGATTTGTTCAATTTCAAGTTCATATTTCCAAGGAGCTTGAGTTGTGCCCGTAACCATGTTAACTAGAATTTGAGAATCTGTTTCCAAAAGGACATTACGGAGGTTGAGTTGGATACAACTGCTTTGGATTCCGAAAGCGAGCTTGAATTTACGCCATCATGTTTGTATTGACACCATAAGCTTCGCATAACCGGCAACAAGAACATGCCCATGGTGATTTCGATAATGAAACCGCCTCCTTGCAATGCCTGGATTACCTGAAGTGAGCCATCGAAATTCATTTTATAACCATTAAACTCGAGCGCCACTTCACCGGTATATCTTTGTAAGGCGGCTTGGAGACAAAACTATGGATTATGCCATGCTGGATAAGAAGATCGTCATGTATTGATCTTAGTCAACTTAAGAGAAGAACAAGAGAGCCTCGGATTGTCAAGGATAGCAAAGATAATAGTGGCCCCAGTGACTGTCACATCTTCATAAAGAGTTTTGTTCCTGGCTTTCCAAAGCTCCCAGCATATAAAAATAGGAATAAGAGGTAACACAGTATTCAAGGCACCCTGGTTATCAGGATGGAGCCAGATGCTCATGGCTTCTTCTTGATTTCACAATGATGGTGCCCCCAATGAAATAAGGTCGAAAGTGCCCCCGTATTTGTTGAGCTTTAGTGCGGTGCCAAAAGACATGGTCAATAGTTTCTTCATTATTACAAAATAAGCATTTAAAGGCCCATGTATGCCAAATTTTTGAAGGCGATTTGCAAAAGGAAGTAAACCATTTCTCGGTCTCCATATAAAGAAAGATATCTTACCGGGTATGTAGGGCTTCCGATTTCTTTTAAATCATGAAGAGAGCTTGTCTCCTTTTCTGAGAATACCGTAAGCGATTTAATAGTGAAGTTGCCATTGGAAGTTGGAGACCATATCCACTTATTATGACCAACATAATGCATGCATTCATCGGCAATATCTTGAACGGGACTAAGAAGCTTCCGGGCATATAATTTGTAAAGAGGGTAGGCGCCTCTCATGATAGTCTTGGCCCAAAGACCTTGACCTCGTCTCGGCTTCCACCAAAGCTTGCAAGAGAAAGCTTGTTTGAAGAACTTTCGATTTCTAGTTCTAGCCCATTTTCATTGGTGGGAAAGCAAACTTCCTCCCAACATCTCCGGATATGCCTCTTAGATTTTTCGGTGTCTAACCAAAGAAAATGGGAAAGGATATGTTCTATTCTGTTGAACACAGTGGCAGGCATTTTAAGAGCAGCAAGGATGTGTATAGGAATAGAAGACAACACATGTTTAATGAGGATAAGTCTACCCCCAGTGGAGAGAAATCTGGCATACCAACCTTGAAGCTTGTGCTCAAGTTTTTGAATAAGGGGGATAAAGTAACAATGCTTAGGTCTACCCACATAGATAGGACACCCAAGGTAAGTAAATGGAAAAGAGTCTTTTTTCATACCAGTAACAGTCTTGACCATGTCAACAGTAAGAGAATTTGCATGCTTTGATATGAAAAAAGAACTTTTATTTGCATTTATTTGTTGGCCAGAAGCAAGCTCATAGTGGTGTAGAAAAGTAAAAAGATTTTTGAGAGATTTCTTAGTGGCCCTAGCAAAGACAATGAGATCATCGGCATACATACGGTGGGTGATTGGAATGAAACCTGCGGGGACGACATAATGTTCAACATGAGTGTGGAAAATATGTTTAAGGCCCCTAGTAAGGGCTTCGAAACCGAGAATGAACGGGTAGGGGGAAATAGGATCTCCTTGCTTAATACCCCTAGTGTTACGAAATAAACCGACGCGGGGGTGCCATTAATGAGAACGAGAAAACCGAGTGAAGGTAAGATTATTCATAATGAGTTTAACAAAAGTCTCGGAAAAGCCAAATTTAAGTAGAAGAGCTTTGAGAAAAGGCCGGGACACTCTGTCAAAGGCTTTAGTAACATCAAACTTAAAAATGATATTGTGACCTACGGCTTTTCTATGCACAAAGCTGAACCAACTCTTGAACAAAAAGGACATTATCGGCAATATCCTTACCTTTCAAAAAAGCGGTGCTCAAGCGAGATAAGGAGAGGAAGGACCAATTGTAATCTGGTGCAGATAATCTTGGTAAAGATTTTGTTAGCAAAAGTACTAAGGGCAATGGGCCTGAAATCAGCAAAAGTTTTTGGGGCCTCCTTTTTGGGGATCAGAGTAATCACAGTGGCCCCAATAGCTTGAGGAATATAACCACCCAAGAAAAAGTGCTTTACAGCTTCATGAACATCAACAGCAATTATGTCCCAACATGCTCTATAGAAAGACCACTGTGAAGCCATCCATACCGGTTTGCCTTTACTAGGATCAAGATCAAAAACGGCTTTCTTAACTTCATCCATAGAGACTTGTTTGATAAGAGAGGTATTATGGTCTTCGGTGAGGATAGTGGGGATGAAATGGAGGAGGTCTGTATGGCACGATTATCCACACAAAAATCACCCCGAAAAGGTTGCTATAGTAATCCACTTCTTTGCTTTTGCAATATCTGTTGTGAAGTACACCACTTCCCGAAGTATCTTGGATCTTATGTATTGCAAGCCGCCTAATTTTCTCTTTGGCGGTGGCATGAAAGAAAGGCTTGTGTTTTTATCACCTTCCTTGAACCATTTAAATCTAGTTTTACGTCTCCAAAATTCCTCATGTTGAGCAAGATACGGGTTATATTGAGTGTGGCTTTAGAGAGAGCCTCCTGTTATCACCGGTTGGAGATTGGTCATAAATATTTTCAAGGTGTACGATCTCATCTTCACTATCCTTGACCACTTTGATTGATATCCCCAAAAGTATTCTTATTCCAAGTTTTGAGATCTTTTTTGAGCCTTTTAAGTTTAAATACCGAGTCTGTCATACCATCCACTACAAGACAATGTTGATCCCAACTATTTTTGACAACTTGCTTTGGAAGTCCTTATGAAGAGTCCACATATTTTGAAACTTGAACGAAGTTGGACCTACGATTTGATCCGAATGAGCATAGAGAATGGGAGCATGATCGGACCACCTTTCTATTCGAATATACACTTGACCATTATGACCGGCATTAAGCCGGAGAGAATTGAAGAGAAGTCTATCCAACTTTTCTGCACGTAACCATTGTGTCTCCGGCCTACCCGGGTAAAAAGAGAGCCAATAGCAGGGAGCTCTTGTAGACCAGTGTGAGCAATCCACTCATTGAAGTCTTGCATAGATCCCACATTAGGGTGAGAGGGGCCATGATATTCCTCCAAGCTACGAATAGCATTGAAATCCCCACCAATCATCCATGGCAAGTGGAGAGAATCCATGGATTCTAAGTTGGACCAGAGGATAGTTCTAAGAGCCCTGGTGCATTTGCCATACACACATGAGACCAAAAAAGGATGACTACCATGGAACTTAAGAGTAACAGCCTGCTCAAAGCTGTTAATCACATCAACATTTGCAGAATACGACCAGAAGACCCACAATTTATCCTGAGGAGCAGCAATACAATTTGAGAAGCCAAGCTTGACCTTATAACTATCAAGAAAAGTTGAAGAAAGCATAGGTTACGAAATAGAGAGTAAGGAAATTTTATGAAGTTTTATTAATTTTACGAGCCTTAAAGGATGCTTTACCCTTGAGGCCCCTTATATTCCGAGAAAAGGCGAGTTCATCATGGTGGTTGGTTATTTTTAAGAGGCGAAGATACGGTAGTAACATTTGGCTTTGTAGGCTTGCATAATTTCTTCTTCTTCTTCTTACGGGATGTACAATGCGGAAACCATCATTATCGGGCATTATAGATTTTCCATGTTCCAAAGTATTGTTTTTTACGAAATCTCTTTGTAATTTCCTCGGAAAATTTGCTTTCAAACTCTCTTTTGAGCATGCTTAGTACGGATATCATATAATGGCTCATCACTTATCGGATACATTTTCTTGCCCGGTAGCATCCTCTCCCATAGCCAAAATATTGCCATCATCAAGAGCACCTTCCTTGTTTTGAGGATGTAGTTGTTGTGTGTGATCTTCCACTGAAGGCTCTAACATCATCTTGTAGTGCGGCTTGTTGGGTGGGAGTTAAAGAGGAGGTTCCGGTTTCTGCCGATTTTACGGCCAATTTCTTGTATAAATTTGTTGAGGTCTAAAAATTTGTTGATTAAGGTCGGGAATATCCGGTGTAGGTTTCTGATGGTTCAAGTCCGGAACTCTTGCTATAACTGCTTGTTTCGTCTCCAAACTGCGGTGGGGGACCATTTAGGTTGCTCTTATGAATCCCCTGTTCTTGATTTTGTTCTTTGTTGCGATGAAGGGCCTTGGGGCATTGTTGATACGGTTGTGGGTGTTTAAGCTGCGGTGTTCTTCCGGATGTCCTATATGGCAACAATAAGAGCGATAATGTGGTAATTCGGACTCCGGTTCAACAAGCGCCAAAAACCGAGAGGAATCCCCTTGTTGTATCCGGAATCGACGAGGAACGAGGCTTAAGAAGATCAACTTCAATTTGAACACGTCTTTGTCGAAGGCCATTTAAGAGCGGCGGTGGAAGCATCTACACGCAAAAGCTTCCCAAAACTCGAAATTATTCCTTTTAAGGCCTCAACTTTCATCAAATGAGCGAGGCAATTTTGGCAAAGAATCCGAGTGGGGACGATTGAGGATTCGACATCAACATGAAAGTCTGGTGTCCACTTGAGAATACGCATAGGTTTACTGGTGACAAACCATTGACTGCGAGAGTAGAGTCTTATAAAATCCTTTTCCCCAGAAAAATTGATCAGAACATGCTTAGAATCTAACACACCCACCGTATATTGCTCAGCATAGTTCTGAACTTCTAAGAATCGCTTTATAGCATCCAAATTAGGTTTACCTTGAGGGAACTTACCAATTAAAGCAAACTGAAATGGAGAGGCCAAAGAGTCGATTTGTTCCTGTGAGAAGCGAATTGCAATTTCCCCTTTATACAAAGCAATTTCTGGCATAAAATTATCCACCGGAGATGATGAAGAGCTTGTTTGCACCACTTGAGCATAAGATTTCCCCGCAGTAGCCATAACAGGAACGAAAGACAAAAAAAGAAAAAAAGAGAGGAAAACCAGACGGAGAAGAGGGAAAACGAGTGAGCCGGAGAAGAGGGTTTAAGGCGGTCGGAGCTAGTCCGGCCAAAAAATCGCCATCCGAGAAGAAGCTTTTTTTAATTCCTTTTACTTTTTTTTTATGTTATATTCTTGTCAGACGTTCGTTTCCGAATAAGAACTCGATATTTTAGAACGGGACGTCACAATTTTATCGTGATAGTATCATTTTTACTCACTTTTAAATTCATGCCTAGAAGGCTAGCTACAACTTAATTTGTGTCCTGACAAAGAGTTAAGGGTTCTTTTTGATTGTATAAAAAACCTGTCATCCAATATATATAGTATTTTTGAGCTAGTGAGTTGTTTGATTTTCTTTTTGGATTAGTTAGGGTAATATCACCCACGTATATATATTAATGCAGTAAAATCTAATATATATTATGAACTACTATCTCTATCCCACAAAAAGTGTCAACTTTTTAAAAATAAATTGTTTTATAAAAAGCATCGATTTAGAAAACCAATACATCATTTAATGTATTTTTCCAAACATTCTCCTATCTTAACATTTAATATTTGTATATTTATTTCATATTCTAAAAGATCATTTATTATATGATGGTGGTATATATATTCATTCGTACTTAGAATACAACACATTAATTATTTCTTAATCTATGTACACCATAAAAAAAGACACATTTTATAGAATAATACGACTTTTTGAGGATACTTGAGATTTTTATTAAGGCTAGCGCGCTAAATACCTATACAATAACACTATATTAATAGGTGAGTGGTTTAAAAGGACAAAAAAAAAAGGGGAAAATAGGAATCAGGACAGTGGAAATATAAATTGGGTGATAAGGACAAATCCACTGTTCATAACCCCAAATCCATTGTTTCTGCAGTGGAACTCAAATCTAATGTTTCACTATCACAGTGGAATAATGACATGTCCTTTTTACCCGAAAAAAATTTCACTGTTCTTTTTGCATATTTCTATATTCAAATTGTCCATTTTAACAATAAACCCATATTAATATAGCTACTGGCCGGGCATTTAATTTGTTGTTGTGATCAAGACTTAGTACTATATGTAGGCGACATCTATTGACACCACGATTTTACTTCAATTGACACCCTTAACATTATTTTTGGCACCATAATATTTTTATTATTTTGGTGCAACACAACGTCTATGTCACTGACGTTTGTTTTCGATACGAGTATTAGTGACACTTACGTTACCAACATCAGTGATACTAATATTACAGTTATAAATATTGGGAATGGGGATAATGACACAATCTGGAATATTTTTAAGTAACAGGACATCTACATATTTTTTTATAGGGAGAAGGACAACTGCATAATTTTTATAGCGAGAAGGACAAACAGTGAATCCCGAAAATCAGTAAATTTCCCTAGTGAATCCTGAAATCAGTGAATTTCAACAGTGAATTTCGACAGTGAATCCCGAAAATCAGTGAATTTCGAAAATGAATTTTGAAAATTAGTGAATTTCGGCAGTGAATTTCGAACACAAGTGAATTTCGACAGTGAATAAATAGTTTTGTCCTTTATGCAAAAGTTTCAAAAGAATGTCCTTCTACTCAATTGATGAAATATTTCTGTCATTCTCCCTCAATCCTCCTATAAATATATCATTGGTGTAAAACGTCAGACCCACCGACGTAAGTAAAACACAACGTCAGTGGCACTGACTGTTAGAAAATCTACGCGGGACGCCGCGGAATTCAAAAATTTATTTCCTTTTAACCAGGATCGACTTCGTTTAAGCAATAAACAAATGAGCTAGTAGACGGAGGTTACCTTGGTTGATCTAAAAGATCGGCGCTTTGACCGTCTAAGGAGAGTAGTGGGGCACGGAGCCGCCCAAGCGTTCGGCCTCTACCGTTAGTCCACACGAATAACCCACCGGAATCCACCATTCGATTGCTACTAGAAAAATCCGGTTGCTAGACCGGCCTTTTCTCTCTCTCTAAACTCTCTCTAAGAAGCTCTCTATTTTTCACAAGAACTATTAGCTCTTGGAATTGTGATGTACAAAAGAGCAAGCCAACCCCTTTCTTTTATAGTAGAAAGTGGTGCCCCTATAGTCCGAATCTGATTAGGAGAAACTTCCTAGAAGATAGATGAAAGAGAAAATCTTTTTCCAATAAAATAAGGAAAATAATTTTGATTGATTTATCTCATTTAATTTAATATCTCATATTAAATATTTTTAAAATATTGTCAATATCCAATATTGACTATCTTTATCTTATTACCATAAATCAATTTACATATGTGTGTATATCACATATATATATCGCATATAAATATAACTATTGCAAATGTGCACATGTATATCTTATATACATGTAACACACTCATGCTTGCATATATATACAATTATTAATATCCAATATTAATATAAGGTAATACTTATTAATTAAATTGCACAATCCAAGTGTATCTTATACACACAAGTTGCGACACCTTTAGCCTTTAATTAGCTTCCAGAATATTCTTTAATTAATATAATACTATTATTAATTAAATTGCAAAATACATGTGTATCAATATATTTAATTAATCAACATTATTAATATCTTGTATTATATTTATTCATAATAAATAAATACCACCATATTAATTTACTACTATAACATTTATAGTCTTGAGATAAAACTTTCCTTATTTTGTTATCGCTATAACCGCATTTTAATCCGGCTAGATATTCTTATGTGTGTGACCCGATAGGCTTCCGAATATGCTGTCCGTAGACACAAAGTGCAAATTACGAAAATGCCCTTCATACCTAATGATCATGGGATATCGTCTAGGAACACACCGTGACCCTCAATCATCGGAAGAGTCAAATGCAATGACTACTACCTTTCATGTGAAACAGTTACCGTGTAAATAGAATCCTATCGCTGTAATAATATCCAAACGGTCGTACATCGAGTGTCAAGCATCAACGACCGTATCTTATAATCTGGATATCATGCTCTCTCGAAGTAACTCATTTACTTCCACTTTACATAGATTCACGAGAGCAAGACATTCCCTATAAGAAGGCCCTTTCGGATATTCACCCCTACTGATAGGGTACGCGATTTCCGGACGACCAAACATGTATGCTCCGCATGCTTCAGTATCACACCCAATCACTACCGCATGATCTCCCCATGGCTAGGGGAAACTTCAATAGTGTCAAAGCATAACAATCTCACACCGTGATGCCATGTAGACTCCGGTCCTAAGGATAATTACACAACCGCCACATAGTGTGACACTTAACAGTGTAAGTGGGTCAGTCTAACGTACGCATTCGCTAATACACGTCCACGTACAGTCCAAGTGTCTTTACACTTCGATAGACGAGATCTATCCCCGCCCTTAAAGACGAAAGACATCTAATACGTGCTAGCCTCGTTTGTACTATCAATGCCCCGTTTAATAGTACATCGGCTGAGACATTTAAGTATCAATCTTATTAAAGTGATTAGAGATCTCATCAACCATAATCGCCTATCATGGTTTCTCTATCACAGTTTAATACTAATGATGTTCTCATATAACAATTCACAATTGGTTCTTTAAAGAACAAATATACGACAACAGAAAAGCTATTTATCATATGTATAAACATAAAGAAATAGTAGAAATGATCCGACCCGGTCGGATCCGGTTCAACCCGATTGGGTTTAGGACACTATTTCAACACTGACGCGCATATCGCGGTGCCAAAAAGCAATTTAGGGGTAGTGGTCAAGTAAATGGAAAAAAAATGTGCCAATAGTAAATTCGTTGTGGCGATAAAAGCCCCCTATATATATTTCGTGACAATATTATTAAATGTATACACTCCATTCATTTTCATTTCTGTTTACCAACATATAATTTATTTTCTTTGACTGCCTCTGATCCTTCATTGACAAGTGCCAATTTGTCCCACATTTCCTTTGCTGTTTTACAGTCATTGATCCTCATGAACATATTGCTGTCAAGAGTTTTCATTATCATATCATTGGCAACAAAGTCTAGATTTGCTCTCCTCCTATCATCTTTGGTCCAGTCCTCCTTTGGTTTTTCATTAGGTTTACCTTGACCTGGACCTGTGGTTTTCACAGTCATGATTAGAGCTGTTAAACGAACAGAGCCGCTCGTGAACTAGCTCGTGTTCGGCTCGTTAGTGTTCGTGATCGTTTGTTCGTTTATCTTAACGAGCCGAGCTCGAACATGATTGTAGGCTCGTTTGCTTAACGAGCCGAGCTCGAGCTTGGTTCGCGAACGTTCGATTATGTTCGCGAACATGCTTATTATGTTCGCGAACATGCTTATTGTTCGCGAACATACTTATATAATGTTCGCGAACATGCTTATATGCTTATAATATATGTCTAACGAACCGAACTCGAGCCGAATTCGAGCCGAATTCGAGCCAAAGTCGAGCCAAAAGACAAAAAATATGTATAACGAGCCGAGCTCGAACGAGCTCGAACAGTTCATGTTTTAAACGAGCCGAGCTCGAACAGAATTTTTTGTTCGTTTAACAAACGAACGAGCTCGAATGAGCTCATGAGCTTAACGAGCTCGAGTTCGAACAACCAATACTCGGCTCGGCTCGGCTCGTTAACAGCTCTAGTCATGATCTTGATAGGGCCATCATTAATAACATCCAGCATCTTTTCATGAGTTGCTGCAAGATGAGATAACATTCTTATTTTGTATTCATCAAAATTGTTGACATTGAAAAAAGGAATTTTAGACATAAAGTTTGAAGACTCCATAATGAAATTTTATAATAGATACTTAAAACTTTTTGAAAATAGTGATCTCCTTGTTACCATAAATCAAATCTGAACAGGTTCTGATACAAAGAACGTGGCTATGATACTAATTGTTGGTCCCAGAGAAGGGTGAAATATAGTCACGGGGGGGGGGGGGGGGGGGGTTGAATGACTATATTGTGAGTTTAAAAACTTTAAACCTCAGGAGCTGCAAAAACTTTTCTGATGAAAAGCTTTTGGGCAGTAGAAAATTAAAACCCTTCTAAAGCGTATTTTCAAACTATTTAAATAATCACAGACATATAAAGAAATGCAGAAAGTAAATGTTGCAAGTAAATAACACAGAGTTTATAGTGGTTCAGGGTGGTGTATTCCTTTTTGTCCACTCTTCTCCTGTGATGATTGGAGGAAATCACTATTGTTATTCACCAATACCATAGTATGATTGTCCTTGGCTACACAAGATTCACAATCTCAAGACTATCACTCCCTGGCTACAAAGACTTCAGTGACATAGTCTTCAACACTGCTCCTTGAGAACAAATCTTTCAACAGCTATCACAAAAGATTGCAATCCCTTCTCAGACGATCTGATTCAATTGCTTCAGTTGGATGTGAATTGAATTCACAGTGGCTTGATCAGACTCAGTACTCGATATATATTTGATGCTCTGTTTTCTGAGTTTGATCTTCTGGATATGTCTTTTAAGTTCAAAGAGAGGGCTTGAGAAATTGACATAGTTTCTGCACTTAAAGTTCTTGATCGATATATGTGTATTTCCTCTTTTTTTCCTTCTATCAATGCCTTCTATTTATAGCCTTGATTTCCTTGATTTGAAATTTCGTCTGTTGGCTATTTAATGCGGAGAATAATATTTGATTCAATCCTTGATTCTTCCTTGATTTTATTCTCTTTGATTTCAGTGATCTGGATTTTCTTCAAACGTTCATCATAAAATTCATCCTTGATTGATTATGCATTAATTACTTGATTTCCTTATTTTCCACGTTCTGAATCAAATATAGACAGCTTACTTGACTTGCCTGTTTCTTCAATTGGTGTTGCTTTGCCGGTTCGGTAACTCTTCACCTTTATTCTTTATAGTCAACCGACAGGACTTTCACTTAGCCGGTTTGCTTTTTTTATTCTATCTTTCTTTCTCCTTTGATTCTCAATGTCCAACGTATGTTTGTACTTCACTGATCCTTGATTTGGGTCACTACAGGAAATTGGCCAATTTACGGCATGCAAGGCATGCCACAGTTGATAAATTACGGCACACAAATGCAAGCCGTTGATGGACACGCCGTAAATCTATGTTGAAAATTACAACATGCTTTTATAAGCCATAAATGATCTGAAATGCATGCCGTAAATATTGTTGGAGACCAACAGGAAAAATTTGTTCATGGCATGCACGAGCACGCCGTAAAACTCAAACAACAGCACGCCATAAATGGCCTATCTGCATCAAATTACAACGTACAAAGCATGACATAAATTCACACAAAAAATCTACCACGGCATGCACATGCATGCCATAACGACCAATTGGATGCAGGCCATAAATTAATATTAGCGCATGCCTCATACATACACCAAGCACCTTAAACTATGAAAATGAACTGGTATTTTATATAAATAAAACAATATTCAGTCTTATATATTCAGTCTTAAGAGGGAAACTTGGGCTTGTAAGTCAGGAGCCACTTCTATTTGCTACAACTATAAGGAGATACTACATGCTGAGATTAGAAATGCTACTTATGCTGAGAATAGAAATGCTATAGAGCTTCCCGATGCTGTCAAATTCATTGATACACTACCAAAAGCATATATATTTTCTTTTTCAACTCCCCTCATTATTTGGCTGGCTTGAAATCAAGGTTGATAATATATATCCCTTTCCTTCATTTTGCAGGGCCTTGATACACATGTAGGTGAACATGGAGCTCAACTCTCTGGTTGGGAGAAACAGCTGTTAATGCCATTTTATTCAATGCAAATGAACTCAACTAAGGGCAGGAACGGCCAACCATGTCAATAGTTTCCTATGCTGCATGAACATAAATGTGTTATTGATTCTTATACAAACATTAGAAGAGTGCAATACTGCAAGTTAAATACACAGCAAGAATTTACATGAATGTGATTGAATCTGAAATGTATTTTGAGACAAGGACATCATCCATGTCTTAGGGAACATAAGGTAATATCTTCTCATTCAGTCACATGCATGATACTCACCTAACAATAAGATGCACTACTAGTCAGATGGTGTCCCCACACTATACAAAGACATCATTATACACGTAAAAGCCCGCGTTGAAGTTTGCGGGTTTTTACGTGTAAAACGTCATCTAATGAACAAAAGTTCCCATATTACTTAAAATATCAACTCAGTTGCACATATTTTACAGAACTAGGAAAATAAAGGGCTATGGATTTGTTAATTTCACACAACCAAACAGATCAACTCATGGCTAGGACACTAGAGTAGACTTAGACAACATCAAACCAGGACTTGGAATAAATACAAGACTAAGAATCTGATTATGCAGACCAGACAACAGAAGCTACTGTAGACTCAAAACAAGAACAAAACCATTAACCCAGATCATCAGATTAGACCTGCAAATATGCAATATGCAACTTACTCAGCATAATCAATGGCAATGGAGCAACTTGAGGGTTGCAGCGGAGACAATGGTTTTAAGTACAAAACAACCACATTCCAAGGCTTCTCTAGGCAGATAACAATTCAGGCCTTGGATAAACCTTTGGACTCATCCAAAACATGTACATATGTGAAAGCGCATATCAAACAGAATGGCTGAAATAGATGCACAAGTTCTTAGATTGAGAAAAGAGCCATATTAAGCAAGCCAAGTTCATGTTTGATATAAAAATAAGCACAATAGAGTTTACTGATCCGATGCAGCTGACTTTTGGGGCAGGCAACTCACATAATCCTGAAATCATCATACAAAACAGCATGAGAAGAAAACAAGAAAGATCTATATAATAAACAATAACAGTAATAATGGATATGGAGTTTACCTCAGAGTAATTTGATAAAAGCATGATACTGTGCTCCCTTTTGCTCCGTAGAGAGTACTGAATTCTACGGTTGGCCGATACAACGGAATGTCCTCAAACACTTCACGAACCCAAACTTTCCAGTATCCATGACCACAACTGTACAAAAGGTAATTTAGGCAGACACATAACATATTGTAAAATCTGAACTTAACTCAGCCCTCAGCAAGACAAAAAGAAAACAACAGATTCAAAAAGACAGAACTCCATTATGGTTAGGAGGACATTCTATTGTTTTGTACATAAAAAAGAAGGTTTCTGAATCAGATAACATAAATTCTTCAAAAAGTAAATCATGGTTAGGAGTTAATCATGAATTCTTGATTTATCCTATAGCAAAATGTACTGATCACATCATGGTCATTCCCCCTTGACCTTCTGTAATCTACTAGAAAAATTGTTACTATTATCAAAATCATTATAAATTGTTAAAGAGTAAATTCTAAAACTTTCATTTCATCAACTTGTCAAGAGTGCCTAAATGTTGTGGATGCAGTTTCATAGTTGACTGTTATATTGAAATAAATCAAATAGACCAGTCTCCAATTTATCAACCACCATCAAGTCTTCCATAGTTAAAGGGCTGCGGGCATAGACTATTCGAAAGGAAATATAGTGTTCGGTCTCCCCCCACCACCACCCACCCCAATACATCGACAGACATAAAAAATATGTTACAATATTAACGAAATTATATATGATTCAACAATAGATAGAAGTCAAGAAGCATTTAAATTAGGAACTTAGACTTAGGTACATCAGTACATTCTTGGTGCTAATGGCTTACATTTAGAAGTTAAAATGATGGTATAAGGTAGTAGACTATAACCGAGCAGGATTCTAGAGGCCAAACCAAAACCAAAACCATGGAATGTAACATTTATTGTGCACAATCAATGGGAAATGATCATTGATCTATTCCAGGCGCAATAATTCTTCTTACGGTCAATAAAACAAACACGTAATGCACAATTGACTGAATCATATTACGTAGAAACCACAAGCTGGACAAGTCACATAAACTCCAAAGAAAACAATGTTGGATGTAACTAATGCAGATTATATAGATCACAATAAGCATGTGAAAATTCTTAGATTCTAGCTAACTTAATGATTTTAACGAGTCAGCAAGGCGCATTACTGGTTTGGATTGCTCTAATGGTGAATAAGGGAGCTAATGGCTTACATTTAAAAGTTAGAAAGCTGGTATTGGGTATTAGACCATAACTAAACTGAATTCTAGAGGCCAACCATGGAGTTTACCATTATCATGCACAGTCAATTAGAAATGAACATTAAAAGCTTCCGGATGCAATAATCTTCTTATGGTCAAACAAACACCTGGTGTACAATCCAGTGAATCATATTATACAGGAACCAGAAGCTGGACATGTCACATAAACTACAAATAAAATGATGTTGATGTAACAAAATGCAGATTATATATCACAGTCAAAATAGAACTTCACATATTCTTGCTAACTTAATGAACAAGTCGACGAGGACCATTACTGTCTTGGATTGCTCTAATGGCGAATAAGCGAGATGATGGTCTCGAAGCTAATGGCTTACATATAGAACTTTAAATGCTGGTACAGGGTACTAGACGATAGCTAAGCTGAATCCTAAAGGCCAAAACCATGGAGTTTACCATTATCATGCACAATCAATCAAAAAAGTACATTAAGAGCTTCCATTCCAGGTGCAAGTATTCTTCTTACAATCAATAAAACAAACACCTGGTGTACAATTGATCAAATCGCATTACCGCAGAACACAATCTAAACAAGTCAGATATAGTACAAAGAAAACAATTTCTACTTAGCTAATGCAGATTATGCATCACAGGAAGCATGGAAAGTATCAGATTCTTGCTAATTTCTACTTAGCTAATGCATATTGTGCATCACAAACCTATGATCTGTCGCAGATCCGCCGCCGCCTCCGTTCAAATACGTCGCAGCTGGTGTTGCAATAGAGCCGCCGCCGATCAAATAGAGGCACCTCCGATCAAATAGAGCCACCGCCGATCAATTTCCGATTGAAGTGTTTTATCGCTTGCTGATGAGTAGATCTGATCGAAGGGTTTTATCGCTTGAAGTGTTTTTGTTTTGGTCTGTCGATCTTTTTTTTTGGTTTGAAGTGTTTGCCAAAATAATACTCACTTTATTATCACTTTAATAAAACTACAGGCCTGGTTGCGAGAAAAAAAAGACAAACAAACTACAGGCGTGGTAATAGATTTTATGGCGTACATACATGTATGCCGTAAATTAATGTTGTAAAATTAATTTTATGGCGTAAGTAAATGTATGCCGTAAATTAATGTTGTAAAATTAATTTTATGGCGTAGTGGGTGAGATCAGTGTACACCATATTAGAAGAATAGATTCCATCACTTGTAATATATCATAAACTTACCCAATGTCATCATAGACTTCCTTGGTTGTAAGTCAGTCCATAAGTCTTCACTTTACTCTGCTGGTATTTGGCAGTCTTCACTCAGCTGATCTTCTGTTCTTCAATTCACTGAGCCGTCCTAGCAGTCTAGTATAGTGCTTGTCTGACTGAACTTATACAACATGTCAGACTCTAAGTAAAGTCTTTTTTTTTTAGAAAAAAAAAACTCTAAGTAAATTCTTATACATATATTATTAACTTATTTCAGGCTTGCTATAACAGCTAGTATGGTCATCATGAAAACAACTAAAAAGTTCCGGACAGTTCTTTAGGGAGTGTTTATATAGAGGGGGCTTGTGCCCTAGGCCTGCATGGGCCGTGCCCTTGTTGAACTCTGATTTCGTGTTCCGTAAGGAATGAATAATGACAACGTGATCCCATTGATTGTAGGAGATAATCACGGTGGTTTTAAATACAGGATTAGAGCATTTATGACTAATGACACTACTACAAAATAGGATATAGGTCACACTTAAGATAATATAACAATCATTGTTTCAATAAAACCGAGACAACGAAAATATATATATCACACTTACAACTTTCTATCACACTTATTGAAAAACTGAGATAAGTTATATTAATCAATCTCATTTTTAAAGTGTGACTTAATTGATATGATTTTTCTGTCACAATTATTGGAAAACCGAGATAAATTATTTCAATCAATCTCATTTTTAAATTGTGATTGAATTGATATGATATTTCTGTCACAGTTTCTAAAAAACAAGATAAATCATATCAATCAATCTCACAAACAGTGACAGAATTGATATCATATTTTTGTCACAGTTATTCAAAAAACGAGATAAATTATACCGATCAATCACACTTTTAATCTGTGACTAAATTGGTCTGATATTTTTGTCACGGTTATTGAAAAAGTGAGATAAATTAAATTAATTAATCTCATTTTTAAACGTATCGAATTCATGATATTTTTGTCATGCAAATTATAGAAAAGTGAGACAACAAATTATATCCACTAATAAGAAAAGAGACATAGATCACACTTATCTAAAGATAAGGATCACACTTTTAAAAAACCGAGACAAGTAAAATGTATATTTATCACACTTAATTTTTTTTTCACGCTTATTAGGTGTGAAAAAAAAATGACCACACTTTTTTAAGTGTGATTGAAATAATAATAGATCTCGAACTTTTAAGTGTGATAACAACTACTAAAATAGATCACGCTTTTTAAATGTGTTGAAATTATAATCAATCTCGGTTTTTAAGTGTGATAACAACTATAATAGATCACGATTTTTAAGTGTGATAACAACTAAAATAAATCACGAGTTTTTAAATGTGTTGAATTACAATAGATCTCGGTTTTTAAGTGTGATAACAACTAAAATAGATCACGATTTTATTATCACCGTTTTTTTAAGAAAAGCGAGACAAGAACATCAATCAATCACGGTTTTTAACGTGATTAAAATAATATGATATTTTATAATGATATTTTAGATTAGTGTGGTCGAAAATGATAATAAAGTAGGCATCGGCCCAAATGGTAATTAGTGTGGTTCCTTAATCCAGGAGTATCCGGGTTCGAGTCCCGTGGCAACAAAAAAAATATGTGTGAGTTTATTTTGTTTTCGGAAAAAAAGAATGATCACACTTTTTTAGGTGTGATTGAAATTATAATATATCTCGGTTTTGAAGTGTGATGACAACTATTAAAATAGATCACAGTTTTTAAATGTGTTGAAATTATAATAGATCACACTTTTTTAGGTGTGAATGAAATTATAATATATCTCGGTTTGTAAGTGTGATAACAACTACTAAAATAGATCACAGTTTTTAAATGTGTTGAAATCATAATAGATCTCGGTTTTTAAGAGTGATAACAACTATAATAGATCACGGTCTTTAAGTGTGATGACAACTAAAATAGATCACAGTTTTTAAATGTGTTGAAATTATATTAGATCTCGGTTTTTAAGTGTGATAACAACTAAAATATATCATAATTTTTATTATCACGGTTTCTAGAAAAAATGAGACAAAAACATCAATCAATCACAGTTTTTGACTGTGATTAAAATAATATGGTATTTTATAATGAGATCTTAGTTAAGCGTGGTCGAAAATTAGAAGAAAGAAAGCATCGGCCTAATGGTAAATAGTGTGGCTCGTTAATCCAGAGTATCCAGGTTCGAGTCTCGACAAAGACGAAAATATATGTGTGTTTATATATTGTTTTTGAATAAAACACTTTTATTGGTGTGATTTAAATGATAATAGATCACGGTTTTTAAGTGTGATAACAACTAAAATAGGTCACAGTTTTTAAATGTGTTTTAATTGTAATAGATCTCGGTTTTTAAGTGTGATAACAACTATAATAAATCACGGTTTTTAAGTATGATAAGAACTATAATAGATCACAGTTTTTAAATGTGATGAAGTTATAATAGATTACGGTTTTTAAGTGTGATACTGATGAGCGACAAATTGTCAATCATTATTATGACATTTTACCCTAATAATGATAACACTTTGAGCATTTTTATATCAATTTAAGTCATTAATTCCTAAGATTCATCTAAGTATGTTATTAGAAGTTATTATGTAAAATATCGTATTTTTATCATGTTTTTATAAGTTTTTGTACCGGTCTAGTAACCGGAGTGTCGTGTCGGATTTACGCTTGGTATTTTGGTGCTTTATTGCAGATTTTTAGGTAAACCAAAACCCCGAGTGACGACACTTTTTGAAGTTAAAACATATCTTTTGAAGGGTGTAAGAATGTGCCACAAGTTTAAAAGTTCAAGTAGATCAACGTTTCGTAATGCTATTATCGAATTATATCTTCGACGAACAAATGGCTCATCAAAAAGGCATTTTCTGAAGAAGTATCCTTCATGAAAGTTGTAGATCTTTGAAAGAGCTTTCCAACGCATTTTGAATCACGTCAATCGGATGTCTACAACTCAAGATATGAATTTTTCAAGTTTCAGCTCAAAACTGGATGTTTTTTACAGTCCCGGATCGATCCGGCCTTTTCCCGAATCGATCCGGCTTAACTGAAAATCGACATAATGATGATTTTGCACCTGGTTTTGCAGAGGATAAGCCTGGGATAATATTTTTTATTGTTCCCGGATCGATCCGGTCCTTTCCCGGATCGATCCGGCCTGTCCAACTTTATCTATAAATAGGCCCTCATTTCATCAGAATCGTTGCCCCTCTCTTCTCATCTCCTCCTCATTTCTTCCATTTCCCCTCTTCTTCCATCTCCTTTCTTCTCTTTTCTTGTTTTCATCATTTTGGGCCCATATATATATATATATATATATATATATATATATATATATATATATATATATATATATATATATATATAAATATAGTAGTATAGTATCGTTGTAATGGTGGAATAATTATCGAAGATTGTTGATTTCGAAGCTTTGTTATGCGCGCTCTATCCGGTGGAAACAACCCCGATTCAACAGTTGTAATCAGTAATATATTCTAATGTTATTATGTTTATTATTTCTATCTATTTATATATATATATTAGTATTAGTAATATTAGTCAAAATATGTAATTGAACTATTTTAATCTTTTTGGTAAAATGGATGATTGACTATGTTAAAAATGATTAAAATTGAATATGATGAATCTTTTTCTACTTGAGCTTAATGAAACGTTAATATTGACATAGCTAATCAATATAAACGAATCGTAACCTAATGACGAACTAAACGGTGAAGTTAGGATATGAGAAAAAAGGTAGAAAAACCGGAGGGTAAAAATGGCCGAGTGAAAACGTGACAACGGAATCCTATTTCCTACTCGGGGGCATTTGTTTTGAGAGAAACAAATCTTATTAAAATTGTGCTCAAGATCTTATTACGTTGAAATCACCCGTTTAATCGACGATCTTAAAATACGGCCGTATGACAAAACGGGAGTGACCCATGATTAAGATGACATTGGACAGATTGATGAGACATATGATAGTTTTGTACGCTCGTGTGAGTGAATCTTGAGTGAGGTCAGTGCACCGTTTCACATAATAATTACACCTTGAAAAATGAAGATCCGTCTCATCTATTAACTAAAAAGGGATCATGGTTCAATAACATTATCTTGGCTAGTTTTTATATATTATATTAGTATTTATATTATATATATCTATATATCTATATATATATATTTATGTCTATGTATCTATATATATATATATTTATATATATTGTATAAGTATTTATTTACTGTTTTACTAACATCTAGCTCTAACAATCTAACCCTATAAAAGGTAAAAACCGCGACTTAGATCGAGTTAATAATAGCTTCTTGGTGTTTAACCATACTTTGAATTAGATTTTCATTTCCCTGAGGATACGACCTGACTCACCAGACTAGAACTACAATTTGACCCGGTACACTGCCGGTAAGGATTGTATAGCCTAGAAATAGTCCGTCAGATACCAACTATAATAGATCACGGTTTCTAAGTGTGATAACTATTATAATAGGTCACAGTTTGTAACTGTGATTGAATTAAAGTACTTTTTGTCACACCTGAATATGCCACACTATGGAAGCCGTGACTAATGTCACACTTAAAAACCGTGATCTTTATGTTTTTTTGTAGTAGTGTGATTCTTTCCATGTTTATCTGTTATATTATGTACGTAGTCAATATCAGATAAGTGAGGCTCAGGCCGACCTGCGTCGAGCCTCTCCAGACCGACTCGGCCCATACTATGTAGACCCGAGCCTCCAGCAACCTAGCCGACCTCCGGTGGTGCTGTTCGGAAGAACAGGAAAGACCTCCCACCCGGGGTTCAGGTCTGCCTTTGGGCATAAAGTGGAGCTCCTGGCCCTTAATGCTGCAGTTTCTTGTTTTCATTTATTGTTTGATGAAGAGATACACGTGGTGAGGCTCAGTTCAACCCTCGTCATATGAAGATGGAGAAATTGGCCGTGCCTTTGGTTCATGAAACATTGACATTATTAGAGTAGAGATTGTCTTATGAAATACTTGCAAACCCAATCGATGAGAGTTAATTACTCTTTTTCTGTTCTGTTCTGTTAGCGGTAATTAAGTTTTTGGATTCTTAATTCTTTAATGAAAGTGCACAAATATTGACATGCGAAACGCCGCATCTCTTTTAATAGATGATCGATGGGAGTCGTTTAGCTGCAATTGGGAAAATAAATTAAATGCATTCTGACACTAAAAAAAAATGCTTCAATTATAAGTTGGTGCATGGTCTCGTACATAAGATCGACGAAAAAAATGTTGAACCAACATATGCAAACAATTTTGAAGTCTCTATGCCCAGAAGATAGGTAGCTAACCAGGTTGATTTGTATCCGGCCAGATCTATGATTTGCATGCTTGCAGCTGATTTTCTGAATTTTGTTCAATGCAGACCTGAATGTAAAGATCCATTTTGATGTTTTGTCAAGTTTGTTTTACGTCATACTGTATGTATGTATATACATATACTCCCTCCGCTCCTTATTATGTCGCATTTGAAAAAAAAAACAACAAATTAAGAAAATGAGTAATTGCATTGACTTTCATTATAAAATACTAAAAACATATTGAAAAGTGCAGTGATGTATTGAATATTAAAGATTGATTGGTTTAATGGGCCTGGAAAGTTGAAAAGTAATATTGAAATGCGGAAAGAATATTAAAATATGTATTGAAAATATAACTACGATAAATAAAAAGAAAATTGTGATTTTGGCAACTGTGAGAGTTAATTAGAAACGGATGGAGTATATTTTATTACAATTCGAACAGCGTTTTTCTGGTTTTTTTTTTTTTTTTTTCAATTTCCCTAAATCTATATGGATCTCTAATATTTTCAAATATACTTATTGTAGGGGCGCCATGATCCAAGTACTCCCAAAATCAATAAATTTAAGTGTCCCGTCAATTTTTTATCCAATAGCATATATATTTTATATTTTTGCATTGGACTTGAATAACCTATCAACCAACAAGTTATCAATTTAGTGTTGAGTACTATAATTTGACAAGTGACCAGGGTTTGAGCGTAGTTGACATTTTGACTTTCAAGTTTCAAGTAAACAATTGATAACTCCAATCCCAAAATATATTCTTCCATTTAGGGATGAACAAAAAATCACAAACCGACCTACTTTAACCTAACTCAACCCGCAATTGCGGGTTAAAATGGATATGGGTTGTAACACCCCAAAATTTTAAAACATAGTTATAGTGTAGTATTTTATAAACAATGTCTTTTACGTCAATTATATATACTACGTGTATGTTTGTGTATATTATATATGTGTTTAATGTTATAATATTTTTGAGGAAACAAACGATTTTATTAAGCAATATCCACCAAATAGGCGGCAAAAAGTCTCCCGGGAGCGAGGGACCCCAAAGTGTTCGGGCATTAACCAACAATCCATGTCTAGCTAAAAGATGCGCATGGATATTCCCCACACGTCGAATAAAAGAAAAGAAAGCAGAAATAATATTAGGCAGACAAGCCAAACAATCTTGAACTAAACATCCTAGTGCAGTAAGGTCCACGCCAGGCAGTCGAAGCCGCAAAATGCACGACATACAATCACTCTCCACCTCAAGCTTCTGGATCCCCAAGTGCATCGCCTCTTGAAGGGCCAAGGAAATAGCCTTAAGCTCCATATACTCTATCGAGTCCCTTGGATCAAAGTGAAATGCAAATGAGTGCAAAACTGCACCATGCGAATCTCGGAAGATAACTCTTATACCTGCACCCGCCGCAGTGGCGGATGCATCCACATTACATCTCTCCACATCTACTAGAGGTTTCATCCACTTGTCCGGTAGGTGACGGTCTAACGCCTGCGCCCGAAACCTCGATATGGCCTCAGTATATTCAGCTGCCGCAGCCAAAGAGCGCATGCAAACAGCGGAGACATAAACCGCTTGATCATCAAACACGGCTGAACACCGAGCTTTCCAGATCCCCCACATAATCCATACGAACCGCGCTGTGTCCTGGACGCCTTGCTCCTCGATTAGCCGCATGAAGAACTCCCCAAAGGAGGCAGAACGAAGGTGTTGCAAGGTGCCATAGTAAGGCGACACCCTCCAAATCCTATCTGCCATCTCGCACTCAAAAATCTATGCCTCATTGTTTCCAGAGTCTCCTCACAAGCCAAGCAGATGGCATCTCCCATGTTCCGTCTCTGGAGGCCCTGGACAATAGAAGGAGAATCGTGCAGACAACGCCATAGGAAATGCTGAATACGTGGCTGGACAAGAAGATTCCAACAGTTCTCCACATCCGATCCTCCCCCCTCGACGTAGATGGGCCTGCCACAAACGTTGGCCTAAAGAGCAATAAGGCCAAGAAATACCCAGACCACACCGTATATACTCCCCTACGGTCATAGTGCCATATATGTCGGCCCGGATGCCCCCCGGGGCCACAAATGTCTCCAAAATAGCATCAGATTCTTAGGGCCTGAACAACTACCGCACCCGCTGTGTTTCCCACACTCTGGAGCCAGGGATAAAGAGTTCTGACACCGTAGAATCCGCTGGGAGCTTATGACCTGCAAAATGGATGCGAAATGAAGGCTTCCTAACAGTCCATGCATCATGGAAGATATATATTTACATTTTAATTGTACATGTAATATTATATGTAAATATTGTATATACATATCTGTAACAATATATGTTATATGTGTGTATATATGCTGGTATATATATATTTTTATTTTAAAACAAGATTTTATTTCAAATAAGCATTTTGAAACTCACAAAACCGAGTTTCTAGCTTTTTGGAAGAAAAACAGAATGAAAAAAAAAAAAACTTAAGATCAAAGATTTTCTTTTGCTTTCGAGTTCGAGTAATCTTCTTAGCCGGAGTAAACTTCTCTTCAAAAACCTTATCCAAAATGTACTCACCCAGTTGAGCTTTTGGGTCTAAACTCATATATTGGAGCTCGATCAGTTTGGATGGAATCTTGACTATCTAAACTCATATATTGGGGCTCGGCTTCCAAATTAGCAAGCATTGCAAATGAGTTTCTTGTGGATAATGCTTTTGAAGTCCCAATTCCATTGTCTGAAGAGTGAACAGACGAGACCAATTTATTGACTTCCCCTGCTTGGGCATGCTCATGTCTGAGAGACTGAATTTGCTGCTGCTGTTCTGGGGAAGGGACAACCATATCAGTCTGCTTTCCGGATGTTGATGGCAGCATTACATTTCCAATTGCTGCTTGGACTTTGCTTGCTGCAGCATCAGAATTTTGAGTACTCCCACCTATGTTTGAGGCTTCTAAAGAATTTTTATCACACATTTCAGCACCTTTTTGCACTTGTTCTGGTTTTACCTCAAAGATTTCATCAATTTTTGGCAATTATGTACTAACAAACTCATCATACCTCTCTGTAACCCCCCTGTTCTGGGACCAAAGCCAATTGTACATCAATAATAGGGGCAACTTCCCTTCAAACAACCTGATCATTTTCATCACCATTTATATTCACTTCTTCGTATGCTTCCTCATGAATTGGTATTTGCAAATCACTAAACATTGTTGCTGGAGTTGATCCATCATGAACCTTTTGGGATGAGGCATTTGGCTGCTCTTGTTCTTCGGCAAAGGATTTGGGTTTAGGCCTGAATTCTTTGTGAAAGTATGCATGACGTGTGTGTCTCTGTGTATAAGTGTGCTTAAGCTCAGGATGTTTAACTATGCAAAAATCTTCTTCATGTCCTATATGCCAACAAAATTTACAGTATGGAGGTAAACGCTCTTCAATTTCTACAGGTTGCCAAAAACCACTCCCATTTTCTTTTCGGACCCATACCCGATATGGCAGTATTTCGAGTAAATCAAATTCAACTTGCACTCTTGCAACTAAGGGTCTTGTAAGATTTTCAATGGCCTTGTCGATTCTTAACGGTTTGCTAAAAGAAGAAACTAAGGAGAAGATAAACCCCTGATTAATCAAATGAAGCGGAAGATTGGGCAAGGATATCCAAATTGGGACAATCGATGGCTCCCTATTAGTATGAAATTTGGAGTCCATTTTAAAATTTGCATAGATTTACCATGTACATTCCAAATTGGCCTAGAAAATACTCGCACATAATCCTCGGTTGATTCAAATTAAATAGCAATGTGCTTTTATCTAACAAGCCTTCTACCACAATTCCGGCAAAATTTTGAATAGCTAGAAACCTACGAATCATCGCCATACTTGGCTTTCCTTGAGAAAACTTACCAATAATAGTTCTTTCGAATCGCGCAGCAAGAGAGCTTTCGATTTCCTTTGGGATGGTGATTGCGGGCTCCCATTTGAAGATTCCATGGATGAAGTCCGTTGGAGTGAGCAATTGTACAAAGAGAGGGATGAGAGGTGCAGAAGATTTGGGGGTTGGGGCTGGGGCTTTTGATTCCATTGAAGATGTAGCCATTAGCAGGAGATCTAAACCTAATTTCTAGATTCATCGTGAGGAATTTTGGGGGAAGTGCAGAGAACTTTTTGGTGTTTCATATATATATATATATATACTATATAAAAACCCGTGCATAATGCACGGGTGATATAAATATAAAACAAATCTACTTATAATGAAACCTGAATACTTAATTAAAAACAACTCAACTACTTCATATCAAGTGCGAAGGTACATTGTATTAATTGGGATTCACGAACCCCATAAAAAAAGCTCTATATTTTCCTTATAGAAGAATATTTTTGACTGAATACGAAGCACCCTAAAATAAGGATCTGCCGGTATGTCATATTATAACTTGTTCATAGTATCATGATGAGATTAGTGGGAAAATGCTTGAAGCATTTCCCCATAGTTGAGATATACTCAATTCTTCCTTACAAATGAAGTGACACGATGAAGTTAGTAAAGGGAAAAAATCAAACTATGCATTATATGTAAATTGTGCGCAAAATATGAAAAAAGAAAACACGGAATACCAATCAACCATATAGCCAAAATAATTCTTAATGCAGAAATGTGTAGTTCGGAAAGGAGGTTTTGGAACCAAAACAATACAAAAGAAAATCTCACACTTCGCCTGAGAATCGCTAATGAACCCCGTAACATGTACTATTGTGAAATGACTAATTATACAATACAACCGTTGTATGAAGATCGTATCAAGTGACATACATTACCACCTTTTATTTCTTACATCTTGGATACGATAAAAGTGTTTTATGTGAAAGAGAGTAAAAATAGAAGACTCTAATTTATACCTTTTGATACAAATTTCATACGACCATTGCACTATAAAATCTCTCGAAAAAATACACGCAATTGTCAATCAACTTCACGGTTCAATGTAAGTCCACAAATGACCAATATTTATCCACTTCAAATTTTAATCACAATTATAGATTTTCATCAAATCTTAATATTTGTAACCCTTTAATTTGATAAATTGACGTTATCCCTAGACGAATTCTTCTCGTCTGCGGGATCCATATACCATCTACCTTGAATGGTGGTTCCCACGTTCTTCGGCTAAAGGGCTTGATTGCATGGCAACATTCAAAAATGAATACATTTTATGTTAGGCACAAATAGATAAATAAATAAGGTTAATAATAGAAAATTTTATTTACCACTTACATTCTTTATTTTTTTTGGAAACCGAATTATAAATATAAATAATATGTCTAATGTGAGTGTTTATCATGATATGAGTCACATGTGTCTATCATTTCACCACCAAGCTTTATCCCAAGAACCCTAAATTTTTTTTCCCAGACCCGTTTTTGTGGCAGACCGATCCCTAACCAAAAACCCTCTAAAAATTCTGAAATTTTTACCAAATCTCCATCACATCTCGATTTACACTTTTTGTCTTTGTACCCAATCCAGATTCGACGTATACCTTGTCTAAAACTGCCGATCAATACAAACGATCTGCCCAGAAAAACTGCATCGGTAAATCATCGTTTGAATTCGATTTTTGTGGTCTATACGATTCGGAATCACCCGAAACTTGGTGAGATTATAGGGAATTCTCCGATCACCAACTTTTATCTTTTGAGTTTTTCCAAATTCGTTCTAGTTTGGTCACAATCGGCACCTTAAGTCACTGCTATCATTCTGGAAATTTATGACAGATTGCACGGGTTTCTGAAAAACGATTGTTTGAGCAACTTCTAGACCTCCGAAAAATCTGAAATTTTGACATCATTTATAAAACTCTCTGTTCTAAAAATTTCGTCTTTTGAGTTTTCGCAGATTCATCTTAGTTTGGTCATTAAATACGAGGCTATCACACCCAGGTGTGAAATTTTTCACACCCGTGAAATATTGCAGTCATCAAAACTCATTCCTTCTTTTGAGTCCTTTCCTTTCTTGTCTTTAATAATCGCATTTAGCAACTTTTCACACATTATCCCACTCATTCCCATACCTTTCAACCTATTCTCGGTCTGAAAACCTAGAGTCCTTTCTAGAGAGTCGGTTTTGAGTGCTGCTTACTTTTTTGCTTGCTTTTCTGGTTCGTTTGACAAGGGTACTTTCTACGACTTAGAAAGAGGGGAGTGGAAACACGAGAGTTGTGAGGTACTAATGGGCCTTCCATCATTTAGTGGTGCACCTGATGGTGATGCATATTTTTACTGGGAAGCTGAGTTAGAGCACTATTTTGCACGCTATAACTATTCAGATGCGGATAAGTGCTACTTTGCACCACTTCGTTCACGGGGAAGGCTTCGCGATTTTTGAGTCATATACATAAGGTACCAAAGATTAGTACGTGGAATGCTATGAAAAGAGAATTGCAACAAAGAATTTGTGCCCTCGTTACTTGGCTAGAGTGATGCTTCAAAAAGAGGAGGATGCGAGGATAGAGGAAGAAAGACTCCGGATACTAGGGATACTCGCTAAGTGGAAGAAGCAATGCGAGCGAGTAAGCAAGACACGTAACGGTTTAAGAAGAAAAGTGCACTGTTTTGGGCTGAATCTCCACGAAAATGTAAAGAATTGAAAGATGCCATGAGCACACGCCATGAGGACACTATTGCATCCGTTGAGGTGGAGAAAATTCTTGATGAGAGGCTGCCTTGTCCTATTGTGGATGAGGTTATTAACAAGGTGGAGGCATTGGTTGACGTTCATCAGGTTGATAGTGTTGAGGCATCTGAATTTATAGTTGATGATGATGATGCTTCTGTGGTTGAGATGGTCATTGCGGATGCGGAGACACGTGTGGCCACCGTTGAACCACCATTGTATTGTGTTGCCCCGCATTTTCTTTGCAGTGTACTTCATTATCCCCCACTTGCGGGTACCACGGGGTTATTGGATACACCCAATGCCGCCAATATATTGCATTTGGATGTTCATGAAATTGTTGCATGTGGCGGACAGCTGAAGCAAGCATTTGATGATCCATATTTGGAGCATGTTGATGTCTCTCATGATTTTCATTTATATGATCATCTTGCTCCATACCATGGCTTCATTCACCATTATATCCAAATTTCCACGAGCCCGTTGGGCCGTTCCTTTAGTGAAGATCGTGCGACCGCTCAACATGCTATTGATTTACGAGATGTTTGTTCGCTTTATCTTTGAGAGGAGTTTATTTTTGTTTCTCGTGATGTTGTGCGTGATGAAGGTCCGTTCTATGACATCCGTTGATTCGTCCTTTCGACCATAAACTTTACGCTTGTGGATTAAATCCACCGAGATGAGTTAGAATGGCAGTTCCTGCTCCTTGAGAGGTCCTGAATTATTTTTTTAACACGTAGTATTAAACCCATAGTTTGGATAAAGTGCCTATCTAAGCAATAAGACATTAGCTATTTTATTGTATTGTTTGAGACGTTTCGTTGCTACATATTGAATGATAGAGAAAAAAAGAACTCATACTTTTAATTCTTTCTCAAAACCAAAGCATTATTTTTGCTACAAATTATATGTCTTGAAAATCAAAACCGTGAAAAGAAAGTTATTTGAACAAAACTATAACGTTTCGAATCGAACAAAAATTACACTTGAACCATCAAGGACTCATGTTGATACCTTTTTGTTCTTCCATAAAAGCAAATCATCGACCGGACACAACAAATCCTAAAAGCACGTCTCATTAAATGGGGAAAAACATTTTTTGTTCGTATTTAATACTTCACGTACAATCAACCATTATCACGCAATTATATCAAAATTGAAGTAGATTAACACCAATAATTATGTAGAATAATAATAAATTATATCAAAAGCAACAAAGTACAATGAATAATTTAATAATGATAATAGAAGGATTTATGTGTCCTTGTGATGAGAAAGAGTAGCACCAAGAAATGAAGAAACAATAGCACAACATAATGTGCAAAAGAAGTGATTGTAAAACGAAGACATCTATCTTAAACCCTAAGAAGTCAAAATATAGGTTATTGATTGGAAAATAATGATCATTTACGAATCTGAGGGTCATACATACTATGAAAAACCCACATTTCTTCCAAATGGACCTGAAGTCCTCAACTAAATCTTCAATAAATGTAAGTAGCATGACGAAATAATTTTAGAAAATTAAAAAAAACATTAACGACTTACATGGTTTTGTTCTCATCCAATGGCTGACACAATTCTAGCATCCTAGTAGACAACATCAGCCTGGTTTGTATATTGAGTATTAATCACCTAGCAATTGCCAACATACAGAACTACTATTTTTATTAATGGGCAGTAAAAATACTTACACCTCTAATACCAAAGTTCATTCAATTTCCAAGGAAATGAAACAACAATGACAGGGCATAGATAGAACCTTTCTTCAGATCTTTGATCTTTGTGTATCATTTTTTTTTTGGTAGAAAGATTTATGTGTATCTTGAGATGAAAAAAACCTCACCTTCTAAATCATGGAAATATTATCCAAATACAGATCATACTTAGCTCTAATCTCCAGCATATATAATTAAATCATGGTGCAACTCCAAAGGAAAGGGTGAAAAACATACCTGATGATTTGAGCATGCATCAATAAGACGTGTTCATATATCCATTAGGCCAACGTTATCTACAAATTAAATACTTGAAACAACTTTTATGATATTGGCATATTAAACAACTAAAATATCACAAATTGACTGCATAAATTTGATTGAATATATATATATATATTCATCGCAAACCAAATAAATGAAAAAGAAAAATACCTGTAAAAGAAAAAAGACGTACTATAGATTCATATATAATTTCTATCGAGAGAGAAATTAAATGCCATAACAAATCGTTGGTGAAGATGCAAAAATGAATGATAACAACAAAACCCGGCTACATTTAGTGAGAACGAAAATATCCTCTGAAAGGGAAAAAAATCAATTACTCTTTCTCTAAGTGACGTGCTTCACTTGAATCACCCATTTCATACTAGCTATGAAGGTGGTATATTTCAATTCGGGCTATCCTCCTTTGCAAGTACCGCAAAAGGTAGACCACATACCTATCACTAAAAATGAACATAAAACTTTTCGTGGAGAAAACAAACTCAACCTTAGTACCTTACTTCTATGAATGTCTACTTTGTAGAACATGCAGCTGGTCAGCTCATTATTTTCTCTTTGCAGAACTTCTGTCTTAATTTTGACTGAGAATGAACCCCCCATAATCAAGTAAAACATTAAGTATAGATCTTTTGTATTAGAAAGTTCAAAACAATTTTCGAACAAATTAAAACAGGAAACTCAAAACAAAGCACCTGATGTGCCATATTATATTGAAAACAAATAGTCTTCACTTCGACGTACGGAGAAATGCATGAGAAGGTCCATTTGTTCTTTAGTAATTAGAATTTAAGTAAAAACGTGAAAAATACCATCGCAAACCATATCTTTACCTCTAAAAGATGGAAGAATGTGAAAAAGTCAAAACAATAACTCCCAGCTCAAAATCAACTGATAAAACAAATCTGGTTTAAGATTTGCAAATTAAGGTGAGGGATAAATATTGTGCCTATTGTGAAGATGTAAAAATAACATCCTGCATATTTTCTCCTTTGTTGACAAAATCTGAAGTTTCCCCCCTCCTTATTTAAAACACTTCGCCCGGTCATAACTTCTAATGCAATGTAAACAAATCAAGGCAACACCCCATAAATGTAAATCAATAACAAACAAATACATTCAGAAGAAAACTACATCAAAAGCTATTTTTCCAAAGTCCTTTCTCCAACAACAAAAAAATTAAAGAATTCTACGATTGCAACATTCCAACAAAAAAAAAAAAAAAAAGAACCACATTTGTATATAATCACTTAGCAAAAGCAAATACAACACTACCCAAAACTCATAAATGCTTTCTTCGTTGTATTTGGTTATGCTTGATTATGTACAAACCAACCAAATCTATGAATGTATTCAGAAAACAAACAGAAATTAAAGTGCGGTAGAATCATAAGTTCTTATTTCTTCTTTATCATTACTTCACCACTTCCGTATGCATCTTTAACAAACACACCCACAAAAATATAAACTAAATCCATGTCCACCCAAACAACTTCGGTGTGAAGTAGAAGACTGAACGCTTCGCGATCTCTTAATCGATGAATTTCCACCAGTATGATTCCTGTTGTAAACATTAATTTATGGTCAGCCAGACAATCAATTTTATACACATTAAACGCATTTATCAATCTAAGATAGTCTGTGGAGAAAGAAAATTATACAACCGAGCATTTATTTCTACTGAAAAATTAGATGAAATGCAGACAAAAAAAAACCCTCGAAGAATTCCTTCTCTTCTTGCAGAACTTATCATTTACCGATGCTGTTGAATTTGGGACACCAAAATTTTAGAATTTAAAAGAGTCCAAAAGGGACAAAATGCTGGAAAGCAGAAGTATTAATTTACCATTAATTGCTGCTACCATTGCTTGCTTGATAGAAGCTTCACATCCATATGTAAACTCTACCAAAAAAAATTATAATAATAATAATAAAAAAAAATGAGAAACAAAGCTGTTGAACTTGGTTTAATTTCATCCAAAAACCATACTGTCAAGTTTGGATAAATGGCTAACCTGCTTATGAGAAACGATACACATGGCATCAAAACAAAAATGGTCATTAACACAGTCTTTGCATCTTGCTTCATGCATTCCCCGAAAACACATCATACCAGAAACCAATATTGCAGAACCGTGTATATAATCAAACAAAAAGAGGTGAGGAACTCTTGAAATCGCCAACAATCATTGAATAGAGAACCATAAATTTGCAAAATTGAGAGAAATCACCCCGTCATCCACCCGTATTTAAGTTGGAAAAAAAAAGGAAAAAATACAATAGCCCAAAACTCATCAAATTCAATTAGACTATATTTCAACGCAAGCATCAAAGTAGTAATCCATAAATGAATCAATGAGTCTTACATTATGATGCAATATATAAAATGTAGTATACCAAACATATTAAAATATATTTTATTACACTCATTATTGTAACGCCCCGTTCCCGGACACCGAGTTCTTATCCGGAAAAGGAACGCTCGGCACGTATAAAATAAAAATAAATTCACCTTATACGTAAGCCTCTACTACGTCGTATCAAAAATAAGCAAACGGAAGCAAAAGACTCGGGTATAAAATTTCAACAACCAAGAATAGAAATGAAATCTAAAGAAGGAAATGTGATTTATTACATTCAAGAAAAGTACGAAATCCAAAAGAAATGTAACGGTACTACAAGTCTCGAAAGACCAAAAGTCTATAATAATCTATTAAAGAATAAGAAATGAATAAATGTAAACTCTTCAATGAAGCGTCTTCAAACGTCATCATCGAACTCCTCCTCGTAAACATTATCTACATGTTCGTCTTCTCATCCCCAAACACATAGAAAAACATGCATTTGAGATAAGTACAACGTACTTAATAAGAAAGAGAAGCTATGACAACAATTATAATTTATAAGTAAAGTTAATTAAAAGCTTAGTTGATTACGTGTGACCGACTCAATCTAGGGTTCATCTCATGTCCATCAACATGAACTGACTAACCGTTTCTACTTAACTTATCTATGTTACAACCGCACTCAAGAGGCACTACGCATATCCAAGTTTGGGGATATTCTTGGCAACATATTAGTGGATCACACCAATATCCACGAAGTCTAGAAAAGGTAGACTCCGATAGTACGCACACCTCAGCGGAGTCCCTCCGCACTTAGGGTTTTTTTGACCTACGGAGTTCTTCCACCTTCAGAGGTAGCACACACATCGCGATATAGACTGGTGCCTATCCAAGAGAGACATGTTGTTTAATCTTTTACTAGTCAAGTACGTATTTTATCAAGATGATTAACTAACCACCTAAGTGTTTTCAATTAATCTCCCTCACATTAACTACTCTCTTCCTAGACCGCTAGACACCAACAAGGCCTAGCAATTACACAGACATTGATGAATGCTAATTCATCAAAGCACAAGCCTATCATGCCCTTCCGACGGATCCGAACTTCAACTCCCTTTAAGAGTACATTCGGTGTTTTAACTGAACGAATCAGAAGTTCAATTCAGGCTTGTTCAAGCTTATACCATTTAATATATATCATATATCAAGGATTCATAAAGCTAAATCATGCTTATAAGGCTGAACAACAACCAACACAAGAAGAATGACAAAAACAGCTAGACGCCCGCCTGAACCTTATTGAACGCCCGTCCAAAGATGGACGCCCGTCCACTATACCCAGACGCCCGTCCACCTAAAACAGTTTCAATCCTGAATGTAAAACGACACTTCAAACGCCCGTCCAGAAAAGCCAGACGCTCGTCCGTAACGTGCCCCAAGTAGACGCCCGTCCAGAGAGGCCAGACGCTCGTCCACCTGGGCTTTTCCCAAAACGCTAACATCGTTAAGACTCGATTTCAAAACCGTTTCTGACCTATTTGGCATCAAAATAAACACAAAAAAACGTAGAAAACTATATCCAATCAACCGTAGTATCTATGATCCTTCGATCAACATAAAAACACATCTTTTCTAACATCTACAAGTCTCCAAATCACAAACTAAACTTTACAAATTACAACCGAAATCATAGGAAGAGTTTCTTACCTAATTGAAGCCACAAAACCGATCCAAACAGCCTTGAAAGTCTGCAACTCTTCCCACAAAACTGATATCCACACGATGTGCTCCTCACCACGGTTCCAATCCTCTACTCTGATCTGAAAATGGTCAAGCTTTCCTTTAGAATTTGTGAAAACTCTTCTAACCCTTTTCTCCTCTCAAAACTTGCGCACAGGAGAAGAACGTGAAGAATGAATTTTCTGATTTAATTAGGTTATGGGGATCATTGTGTGTTAATTTTCCTTAAATACATATTCCAAATTAATCCCTTTTACCATAATCACCCTTAATTATCAAAAAAATCAGATTTATCCCTTTAATTATATATATAACTCGAAAATATATATATATATTCCAATAATTAATTACTTAACTCCCATAAAAGAAAAGAGATAGTAATATTTCGTTTTCGCAAAATGACACGTCTGCCTTTCCCGAAAATCGAAATATTACAATTATGCTACGAACATTGTGGTAGTAACATTTTCTTTCCCTGTCCTTAACCATTTGATCAATTCAAAAATGTTGAAAATATGTGGTTGAGCTCATAGTTGAAAACTAGCTCGTCACATATAAATTTCAAATTACGTTTTCTCACATTAATTAATTTGTATAGGACTTGGACTTGTTTAAGGACCATATATATCAAGGACCAAATAACATTTCAATTCCACATAACATCCTTGTAGTTGTCAATGATCACGACAGATAGAGGAGACTTCAGAAGATTCGGGATGCATGTTAAAATTTTGTCTTTTTTATTTTTTTTATTTTATTTTATATATATATATATATAAAAACTTAAACTTATGTATTACTACATTTTATTGTGGGTCTTAATAATTAATCAATTTTATAAAATTGTAATAGGATTTTTAACAGTTCGACCATTCCTGGTTAGGATTAGGAGTAGAATTCTTCTTAAAAAAAAGGATTAGGAGTAGAAAACTAAGATGAAAAATAAAAGAAGTGACAATAAATCAAATATGTTTTGATTTATTTATAATTTTATTTTTGTAGAAAATCGGCCAACAACATATAAGAGAATAGATTTTATCCAAAACCTCAGCTAAATCTAGATTATGATGTGAGAAATTCATCTCTTAATTAATATAATGAATAAACTGTTAGATATTTTATTCACAAAGTCAGTTTTTATTTTTAATGAACCCATGCGAATGCATGCGAATGCATACCTTTTCGTAGAGGGATTTTTTCCATTGGGACACACCATTTCGTTGGTCTTGTCCATCATTTTCGTTTGGTCTTGTTCGTTCACGGACATATCCTTTGAAGACGAAGTGGTACCATATCGATTACTTGTCTATATATAGAGAACTCCGGCATTCAGTATGAGAACGTTTTTTCATTCAGAAGCATCATCAGTATAAACATATAGTGTCTCCAAAGTTGTACTCCATTGTATCCTGAGAGAGATCGTAAAAACATCTCTTTAAAGAAGCGTTTAACGTGCCTTGGAGATCATCCTTTTATTGTATTACCGCATTTTTTCTAACATAAACCAATAGCAAATGCCAATATTGGACAACTTTATCAAGTCGCTCACTTGTGGGTCTTCAACAAAGAGTCCAACACTTGAACAATATAAATGAATATGAATTATGGTGCAACATGTATTTGTGAGTTACACCATGTGGAGGGATGCGATTAACTCGTATACACTCTCTCTCACACAGTAGTGTTGTGTAAAGGTGATTTGAATGCATCATACACATCCACTTGGTACAACCCACAAATAATTATTATATAATAATTCTTGTCATATAATTGATGGCTCTGATACCATTTGCAAAATGGCCAAACAACATATAAAATGTTAGACATCAACCTCAAAATCTAGTTAGACTGTTCATTTTATATGTTGTTGGGTCTAACTAGATTTTTACAAGGCGCGCATCATGGTAGGATACATTGAGTTCAAATCTTTGTGTCAACAATGTCTTTATATTTATATTGTACAAGTGTTGATTTTTTTTTGTTGGTTTTGTAGTGCCTTTATATGCATTTGCGTGTCATACTTGAGGGACGTGCGTGTTAAATTATTAAAATATAAATTATCCACCTTTTGATCAGATATGATTAATTAAGTTTTGAATATATAGAGGTAATTCAACATATATAGGTTATATTTTTATCGCTGTAATTATGTCATATGATTCTAAACGTGTGAGACAAATAACTCGATCATCAGATTTCTTTAATATGCAGGCAGAGGCGGAACTAGGGGTGGCTAGGGTAGGCGCAGCCTACCTGGTTTTATTTTCGATATATCAAAAACGTTATATAATTTATTCCATCACACTTAGTCGTTTCCCAAGTGACTATCAATTAATGGATGTCCATGTGACTGCAGCTTAATTTCTTTCAATTTATTAGCCGAACCAATAGATTTGCTCCCATTTTATTTGAAAATTTTGAGTCGTATCTGCTTTAATATTCAGTTGAAACTTAAACATAAAACTAACCTAATTTCTTCACGGCAGCGACTTTACCGTACATCGGAACTTTGACCCTTTACCACCATGGCTACCCCTTCTGCCATGGATACTGATGTCGGAGGGAAATCCACTGAGGAGGCCGACCTCCTCCGGCGCAATAAGGAAAAATGGAAGGAGATTGAAACCACTATGAGGGCAAAATTAGGATTTTAGTCCTCTAACTTGGTCTACTTCGGATTTTAGTCCTGCTCCGGTGAGCAAAATGGTCATCTAACTTGATTTTTTTTTGAAAAATAGTCCTATCCACCGGAAACAGCTGACTGGGCACTGGAATCTTTAAAAAACACTTATGTGACATCCACTAGGCTGCCACATTGAATCCTACATGACTGTGGACTCCATTTTACTTTAAAAAAAATATTTCTCATTCCAATTTCGCCCAATTTCTTTTGGCATGTTGGCATTCCCTCCTATGAGCATTTTGATGGCCTCCTAGGGCGTGAGAAGTTGGGAAGTTTCTACAACAATATTGGCATTCAAATTTCCTTCTACACCATTGTTATCATTACATATTCCCTTAGCATCCTCACTTGCAATTGGAGTTGCATAAGACTCGTCTAGGCCGGTAATTGTGACGGCGGCCAGAGTTTCTCTGCCTCTGAATTCCTTGTCAAATAGCCCAAAGCCCTTTTCTTTATGGGTTGTTGCCGAGCGTATAAAGGGTAATTGAAAGAATGACTCCACATTCATGAAATCATGCGTTTCTCTATGATCAAAAGGGTTGTTTTCCATTTCTGGTTCTAGATTTGATGAATATTTTAGGGTAGTGGGATGCAAAATTTTGGAGAGTGGAAACTAGTGGAATTAAACATGAGGGTACTTAAGGGTTGTTGTAGCCCTTTAATTTGATGGTTCATGGGAGGTATGATTGAAATTGACCAATCCAGGCTAGTAGAATGACTGACAAAGGCCACATGTAGTCCATGTTTGATATTAGATCTGTGGTTGATTGTTGCTTTGTTCTCAAGTGGATAACCTCACAACCTAACAACATTCCTTTTTCCTTTCCTTCATGTCTTTTATACCATAACTGGATACATATGAGGTTCGTTAATTTGCTAGTTCATCCTAACACGCCAATGAAAATAGTTGATAATTGTCAAATCTCCTAACATCGTTAAGGGTATAAAAGAAATTGGGGGAAATTTGAAGGAGAAATCATTTTTTTAAAGTAAAATGGAATCCACAGCAACATAGGATTCAATGTGGCAGCCTAGTGGCTGCCACGTAAATGTTTTTTAAAGATTCCGGTGTCCAGTCAACTATTTCCGGCGGATAGGACTATTTTAAAAAAAAAACAAGTTGGAGGACCATTTTCCTCACCAGAGTAGGAGGACTAAAATCCAAAGTAGGCCAAGTTAGAGGACTAAAATCCTAATTTTGCCCACTATGAGCATGGATCAATCGGCGTGGCTGCTGAAAGGAGGGGCCGACCTTGTGCGAGAACCTAAGAGGCGTGCGATGTTTTATATAGGGGACGGAGAAGACAAGTCCGACATTGCGGACTTCATAACAATTGCTGAAAACTGGAGAGGGACGGACATGGATGATGACCCTATAGACATCCCGGGGGTTGAGTGCATAGATTTATGGCGTCCGTGGCGGAGAGCTTTGATAGTAAAGGTACTTGGCCTAACTATTTCATTTAAAATCCTTCAACAGAGGTTGTATAATATGTGGGGCGGAGCAGGCAAACATGACATTGTAGACCTAGAAAATGATTATTATTTAATCCGATTTGCTAGTAAGGAGGACTATCATCAGGCACTGTCCATGGGGCCTCTTACTATACAAGGACACTACCTTACTGTGATGAAGTGGAGACCGTCTTTTCAATTTTCAAAGCAACAAATTCTGTCTACCTTGGTGTGGGTACGGTTCCCAGGTATGCTTTTGGAGTTATCTGAAGACGAACAATTCCTGTTCAACTTAGCCAAAAGAGTTGGGAAACCGGGAAATGTAGACATTGTGACATCCAAATCAACCAGATCGAATTTTGTCAGGGTATGTGTGGAAATGAATCTGAATCACATTTTGAGAACAAAAGTGGTATTAAATGGTAACACGTTTTGAAGGGTTGAGGCAAATCTGCTTCGAATGTGGAAGGCTGGGGCACAAAATGGAACATTGTCCAAACACTCACCCCCTAGAAGACATGACCGGACAAGCTCCTGCTACTGGATATAAACCTGACCAACCAATGGGCCCCACTCCAAAGAAACCCGTTGGGCCTTGGATGATAGCTAATACGCGTAGAAGGAGACCCAATACGGGACAAAGAAAGAAAGCTCAGAATGAAAATTCGTACGCCAGGTACCAACGAAGCACAGAAAGAAGATGGCTTGTAAGTGGTGGCAGACAAAGTATACATACGGGGTCCAGATTTGATGTGCTAGAAGAGGATGAACCTATGGAAGAAAGGCATGAGCAAAATAATTATCCTGATGATGTAAGGGAATTACATGAGACAATGAAGGATGCCTCTTCAAACTTCAAAGATCCAGTAGTGTCCCTATTGTCCAAAGACGGACCCCCTTCCAAGACAACAAACACGGGACGACCCATGGATATGGAAACTGATGTAATAAGCACAAGAACCCTCCCATAGGAGTCATCAAAGCTAAAAGAACCCACCATAAGTACAGTATCAGACACACTACCCACAAAAGGCCCTCCACTTTGACAGGCACACAGAAGCCTTTAGATACACCAAGCAGACCATTGTATGATATATCTAATGTTAGAGATGGACATGCCGATGGCAGAGATGGGAGGCTAGACATGGAAAACATCAAAAAGGCCACTGTGAAATCGATTCCAACCGGGGACAGTGTACAAACTTGAAAGGAAAACCTCCAAATGAGTACAACAGGGGCAAGAATCTAGAAGATATAAAAAATGCAGGGTTGTGGAAATTGAGAGACGAGCCACCTAACCACCCAGGTGGACATGACCAGGGAGACCACTCTCAACCTCAATAATATTTTTATGAAGATAGTTACTTGGAACTGTTGGGGAGCAGGTTCCTCGGATTTCTACAGAAATATGAAAGCTCGGGTGATAGAGCATAAAATTGATATCCTTTGTTTGATGGAAACTCGAGTGAGTAGTGTGCAAGCGTGGCATATTCTCCGACCCTTCCATTTCACGAAAAGTATTTGCATGAAGGCTAGGGGATTTGCTGGTGGCATATGGTGTTTCTGGAACGACAGTCCTGTACATCTTATCCTTCGGGCACATATAAATTATTGTTTTTCGCTGGCAGTTATGAAAAATAATCTGATCAGCTAGATATTGTCATTTGTTTATGCCTCCCCCATCCCTACGATCCGAAATGAGTGCTGAGAATACTTCATTAGGCTCTCTCACATTATACACCACCATTGGTGTCTCATTGGAGACTTTAACCAAGTTATTAATCAAGCAGATAAGAAAAGTGGACGCCCCATAGGAGGAATAAATATTGATAGCTTGAGGAATATGATTCAAGTGTGTGAATTAGTGCGGCTGTAGTTTCAAGGACCTAGATTTAACTGGCTAGGTCCTGTGTATAAAGGAGTACATATTCAAGAACGGTTAGACCAGTGCTGGTGCAATGTAGAGTGGCTCGCAATGTTTTCAGAAGCAACCATGATCCACTTGCCAAAAACCCACTCAGACCATAATCCCCTCTTTTTGAAGCTCACTCAGACTTGCAAAACTTTCCAGGGCCCCCCTCCTTTGATCTTCCGAAACGCATGGTTTGAGAATTCAGAGTTTGACACATTTGTGGAGGAAAACTGAGACCGAGATGATGAAAATTTTGGGGCAGTTGCTAAGAAATTCATAATCAAGGCCATGTAGTGGAATAAGACAGTATTTGGAAATATCTTTGTTAGGAAGAAGACTTGCCTCAAGAGATTGGCAGGAATTCAAGAATCTCTGGCCAAGTATCCCTCAAACTACCTCTCAGAGTTGGATAGCCAGTTAAGGGCAGAATACAATGACATCTTGCTTCAGGAAAAGAAGTATTGGCATCAACAATCTCACTTGGAATGGATTGTGAAAGGGGAGAGAAACACACATTACTATCATATCACCTCAATGCAGAGAAAGCAGAGAAGAAAAGTCTCTACCCTAAAAAAACCAGATAGTTCTTGGAGCACCGATGAACTTGAAGTGCAGAATATGATCAGACAGTACTATATGAGCCTTTATTCAAGAGAAGATGAGCACCATTTGTGTACTTGCAACCTCTCTATTCTAGCACTGAGCCAGAGCGATCAACAGTTCATCAATAGGCAAGACTGTGAGCAAGAAATAGAAGAGGCTTGTTTTGACATGGGAACCTACAAAGTGGCAGGCCCTGATGGATTACCTCCAATTTTCTTCAAGAAATGTTGGGGTATAGTAGGCAATTCAGTTGTGGAGTTTATGAAAAAGGCCTTTGAGACAGCATGGTTCCCCCAGATGAATGAAGTACTCATCACACTTATACCCAAGGTGGATCACCCAGAACTGCCGAGCCAGTTTAGACCAATTGCCTTAGCAAATGTGATTGTGAAGATGATAACCAAAGTGTTGGGCAACAGACAACAAAGTAATTGGGAAAGTTGTCAGCACCACTCAGAGTGCCTTTATTCATGGAAGGGGCAGCTCAACAAATATTATTTTGGCACAAAATATGATCCACAGCTTCCACAATAAGAAGAAAGGCAAAAAGGGCTTTATGGCCATTAAAGTGGACTTGGATAAAGCATATGATAGGGTGAGCTGGACTTTTCTGAGAAATATTCTTAGCTCTTTCGGGCTATCAGCACATCTCCAGCAGTTGCTCATGCATTGTATCACTTCCACAAGGCTCTTTGTGCTATGGAATGGAGAAAAATTGGAGTCTTTGAGACAATATGACCCCCTCTTACCTCTTTGTCCTTTGTATGGAAGTCTTAAGTGATAAAATCAACACAGCAGTTAATCAGGGGAGATGGGAGGCAGTCAATATCTCTAGGAAAGGGCCCCCAGTCTCACATATATTCTTCGCAGATGACTTAATCCTTTTTGGGGAAGCAAGTGAAAAGCAGGCCATGGTGATTGAAGATATTCTTACAGATTTTTGTAACTGCTCCGGGCAGAAGATAATGTTGAAATAGTGTCCTAAACCCAATCGGGGTTGGACCGGATCCGACCGGGTCGGATCATTTCTACTATTTCTTTATGTTTATACATATATTAAATGGCTTTTCAGTTGTCATATATATGTTCTTTTAAAGAACCAATTATGAATTGTTATATGATAACGTCCTTAGTATTAAACTGTGATAGAGAAACCATGATAGGCGATTATGGTTGATGAGATCTCTAATCACTTTAATAAGTTTGATACTTAAATGTCTCTAGGGCGATGTACTATTAAACGGGGCATTGATAGTATAAACGGACTAGCACGTATTAGATGTCTTCTCGTCTTTAAGGGCGGGGATAGATCTCGTCTATCGAAGTGTAGAGACACTTGGAATGTACGTGGACGTGTATTAGAGAATGCGTACGTTAGGATCGACCCACTTACACGGATAAGTGTCACACTATGTGGCGGTTGTGTAATTATCCTTAAGACCGGAGTCTTCATGGCATCACGGTGTGGATTGTCATGCTTTGACACTATTGAGGTTTCCACAGCCACGGGGCGATCATGCGGTAGTGATTGGGTATGATGCGAAGCATGCGGAGTATACATGATTGGTCGTCCGGGAATCGCGTATCCTATGATTGGGATCGAATATCCGAAATGGCCTTCTTATAAGGAATGTCTTACTCTCGTGAATCTTTGCAAAGTGGGAGTAAACGAGTTACTTCGAGAGAGCATGATATCCAGATTATAAGATACGGTCGTTGATGTTTTGACACTCGACTAACGACCGTATGGATATTATTACGGCGATAGGATTGTAAGTTACACGGTAATCGTTTCACATGAAAGGTAGTAGTCATTGCATTTGACTCTTCCGATGATTGGGGGTCACGGTGTGTTGCTTTAGACGCTATCCCGTGATCGTTAGGCATGAAGGGCATTTTCGTAATTTGCACTTTGTGTCTACGGCCAACATATTCGGAAGCCTATCGGGTCACACACATATGAACATCTAGCCGGATTAAAATGTGGTTATAGTTGATAACCAAATAAGGAAAGTTTATCTCGAGACTATAAAGGTTATAGTGCTAAATTAATATGGTGGTATTTATTTATTATGAATAAATTAAATACAAGATATTAATAATAATTATATTAATTAAAGAATATTCCGGAAGCCAATTAATTGGCATATGGGGCGCATATGATTAGTGTATAAGATACACTTGGATTGTGCAATTTAATTAATGATATTACCTATTATTAATATTAGATATTAATAAAATAAAATAATATATATATTTTAATGAATGTGCGTGTGTGTGCTGTGCATTGATTGTACATGTGCATAATTCCATTAGTTGAATATATTTGTATAGATTTATATGTGTAAAATATATGTGATATATACACATGCGTAATTGATTTATGGTAATAAAATAAAGATAGTCAATATTAGATATTGACAATATCTTGGGAATATTCAATATGAGATATTGACAATATCCTAGATTTATTTAATATGAGATATTATAATAAATGAGATAAATCAATCAATTATATTTTCCTTATTTTATTGGAAAAATGTTTTCTTCCTTTCTACTCTATTTGGGGCGCCACTTCTACTATAAATAAGAGGTGGGTGTCAAGCTCTTTTGTATAACACAATTCCAAGAACTAATAGTTCTTGTGTAAATTAGAGAGCATCCTATAGAGAGTTGGAGAGAGGGGAAAAAGGCCGATCTAGCAACTGGAGTTTTCCAATAGCAATCCATGATGGGATTCCGGCGGGCGTTCGTGTGGACTAGCGGTAGAGACCGAACACTTGGGCGGCTCATGCGGAACTACTCTCCTTAGACGGTCAAAGCGTCGATCTTTTAGATCAACCAAGGTAACCACCGTCTACTACTCGTTTGTTTATTGCTTAAACAAAGTCGATCTTGGGTCGATAGGAAATAAATTTTTAAATTCCGCTGCGTTCCCGCGTAGATTTCCTAACAGATAAGCACTGCTAAATCCAGGTTCTACACATCCAGCAACATGGGAACAACCTTAGTATCAGCCATTGCCCAGAAACTTCATATGACTCACACTGCAGATCTAGGAAAGTATTTGAGTGTTCCTTTAATACATGGCATGATGAAAGTGGGTCACTTCAGGTATCTGGAAGACAAGATGCAGGCAAAGCTAGCTACCTGGAAGTCTAAAGCTCTATCCAAAGTAGGTAAGTGTGTTCCCATTAATGGCTCCCTTTCCACACAGCCCTACTATACTATGCACACAACAATGATCCCTGCCACCATTGTGAAGAGTATGGAAAAGATCTGCAGAAACTTTTTTTGGGGAGATGATGAGACTGGAAGGAAAATGCATACGGTGGCTTGGGGAACACTCTGTGCACCATAACAGGAAGAGGGTCTTGGTTTCAAAAAAGCTATTTCACATGAACGTGGCCATGTTGGGCAAGTTAGTGTGGGACTTAATCAAGCAAAAAGAAGATATTTGGGTGTGTTTGGAGGATTTTGCATCACTAAAAAAAAACAATTTATAAAACCCTAACCTATATGCAAACTAACTCCTAACCGACCGAATATCGGGTAATTGCTAGTAAAGCGTAATGAGTAAGGGGTCGATCCACGGGGAATTGGGCATTTGAATTTAATTTTATTAATTCCTCTAAATTATCACTCAAGAAAACAAATAAAGGAAAAACAAACATAGAACAAATAAGATAAATCTAAGCTAAGAACAATAAAAACGACCTAAGCTAAAGATACATGGGATCAAACGAATACAAACTAAGTGATCTCAATCCTAGTTCATCTCATGATTTTAGTTCAAATTGTGGTTTCACCTTTACACGAGATACAAATTCCTAATCTCTTAGTGAATCCGTTTCTCAAGCTATGAATTCCTAATTCCTTAGTGAATTCAATTATCGATCTCTCCTCTTCCGAATGTTGAGACCAATATTCCATACAAAACGAAGGTGTAGATTCAAGTTAACTCTCGTATTTTAGAATCTAACAACCTAGATAATTAACCGATTAACTTGTCACGAATTAACGATTAAAGATCCTATCTTTCTATGGTGATCTAGCCTAACAACGATTCTCATCACGTTAGACAACGATTAGTAACCGATCTCTCGATCTAGTCACACATAGCATCATAATTCATGGAAAGATACAAGATAAATTAAAGATCATAAAAATAAACTAGAGATTGAATAAATTAAAAAGAGATTAAACTCACATAGTTTATACAAGGGTTGATCTTCAAGCATCAACGATGAAAAAAAAAACGAGAAAAAGACATCCTAATCTAACCCGGATCACCCGAGCACAAGGCTCGGGTGATCGGCCTTGAAACCCCTCAGAAGTGTGGCTGCCTCTTTTTTTAGGTGAATGGTAGTGTGTTTTTTTTTTGGTGATGGAGGTGTGTATATATAATGGGAGGTGTATAAGGGAGGCATCATTTGAGGGAGGTGTATAAGGGAGGTAGCATTTGAGGGAGGTGATAAGTTGGTTAGAAGTTTGTTAGGATGTAATGATGAGTTTGTTAGTTTGTTAGGATATGGTGGGTAGGAGTGGTGAATCATCAAGATAGCATGTGGAGGTAATGATAGTTTAGCATGTGAAGGTGATGAGTCATGCAAGAGTTAGTTACAAGCATGTTACTACTCATCATTACACCCCACATGCATCAATTGAGCCAAAAATATCTCCGGTTCGTCCCGAAATTCCAGCAGTTTGGTAAAAAAATCATAACTTGAGTTGTAGACCTCCGATTGACGTGATTCAAAATGCGTTGGAAAGCTCATTTGAAGATCTACAACTTTCATGAAGAACTCTTCCCCTGAAAATGCCTATAAGTCGGGTCAAATTTCCATCGAAAAACAGGTTACGGTAGAAGTGCGTTGGAAAATATTGATCCGTTGATCTCGTAAACTCGTGGCATCTTCTTCTCTTCCTCAAAAATCCATCTTTTAGGACTCAAAATATGTTGTTACATGGGATATTTTGAAAGCCTTAATCACCAAGTTTGGGGTAGAAAATATCCAAGATATTTTTCCTTGCAAGCTAAGCACATGGGGTGATCATTCAAGCCTTGGACGCCCGTCCGGTAAGTTTCTGAACTCTCTGATCTGATTTCGCTCCGGTGGACGCCGGTTCACTTCTTTGGACGCCTTGATCCAACCGAAGATCACAATCTTGATTTCTTTCCTTAATCTTCCAATCTTCCATAAATCTCTTTAGCTCTTTCCAACTTCGAATTTAGCTCTCTAAAATCATCTTTTCCATCATCAATGAGTATCTACAAGAGGATCAAACATACCAAAGCGTAACATAATTCCAAAATAATATAAATTCATCATTTAAGCACATAATTCGTTACGTTTTGCAATTTAACTCTTAAAAACATCATTTACTCAATATTTCAATATAACGCTCGATTTCTATGGAAAACATCCATATATGGGGGAAATTGATAGAAAATATATCGTTAAAAATCATACAATTTGACCCTAAACAATCGGATTCACCGAGAATCCTTCACCCAACCTCGACGATTGAAACGTGTTCCTTGGTTCTTTAATGGACGAGAAGGTACGTGTGCAAATCAAAACACATATATTTTCCTGCATTCTGTACTTCTGTTGCAAAATTCGATCCTTGGACGGGCGTCCAAGTAAGTGAACGCTCGTCCAGCCCTAACATGCAGGTGAACAAGCGTCTGGATTGTTGAACGGCCGTCCTGTGCAAAAAAGTATCAACTCTGTTATGTTCTGTTTTCAAGAACCAGACGGGCGTCTGTCTTCACTGAACGCCCGTCCGATCTGTTTTCATGGCAAACGAGCGTCTGCCTTGTTGGACGCACGTCCAGGTTCCAGAATTTCTCTTAACTTGATTTTTAATACTTTATTTGACTTGGATACTTTCATACGAGCTTCTGTGGCTAATTTCTTTTACGTAGATGTTCTGAACGTGCATGTTTACATCTTTCCATCTACGAATCCATGTTAAACCTAACCTTGGAAACGGCGCCAGAAAGCTGACGGACATTACCTAGGCTATACAGATCCTAACCGGCAGTGTACCGGGTCAAATTGTAGTGCTAGTCTGGTGAGTCAGGTCGTATTCCTCGGGAAAACATGGTAATTCTTTTAAGTGGGGTTAAACACCAAGAAGCTATTATTAACTCGATCTAAGTCGCAATTTTATCGCTTTATCGGGTTAGATCGTTAGATTAGTTAGATTAGTTAGTAATGTTAGAGTTAGATGTTAGTAAAACGAAAATAAAACAAATAAATACTAATATAATATATATTTTTGGATCTAGCCAAGAATACTTTACTGAATCAATATCTTTTAGTAGAAATAAATGAGACAGATCTTCCTTTATTCAAGGTGTAAATTATATATGAATCGGTGTACTCCTAAGCTAGACAACTCCTCCTCACACGAGCGTATGAAATTGTCATATGTCAAATGTCATCGGTCCAAGGTCCACAACCGCCCCATGCTAATCTTAGTTAGTCCGAACAGTACCGAGTACAAATCTACCCCGGATAAAAGAGGTTATTCCGTTCGTCAGACGGCCGATGTTATTCAAGAGGCTCCGGTTGTCAAGCGGATCGATTTAACACAAACGGTGTAGTTTCAATTAAACTGTGATTTTAACATTATTAAGATCTCGAGTACAAATTTCAGTAAGATTCATCTTTCCAGGACAAATCTGCCCCCGGGTAGGAAATAGGATTCCGTTAATCAGACGGCCATTTTTACCCTCCGGTTTTTCTATTTTTACTCATATCCTGACTTCTCTGGTCAGTACATCGCCAGGTTATACGTGGTATTCATCATGATTGATTATGTCATTCCGAATATATTATCGTTACGTAGCAAAATAGAAAAAGATTCATTATAATTAGTTTTAATCATGATTACCAGAGTCAATCATCCAGATCTATAAAAAGAATAACTAATTCAGATTTATATCTTGGCTAGATATATTTTTAGTTATACATAGATATATATATCAGATTCGTCAAAATGTCATGGATTAAACGGTTGGAAGTTTTCCATAATAGCCTTCTACAAGATGACAAAATTCTATTACAACCAAATTTAGCCTTTCGATCCAAACACTTATCAAATTCTCACATATATATATAGATAGATATAATTATATAGAACAACAAAAAGTAAAACTCAATAAAATTACCCGTTTACTTCGATCTAAGTTGTATTCTTGAAAATAGCAACTTTTCCTAAAGCATTTTCTTCGATAATTTTCTCAAGCATTACAACATTACTACTTTATTTATATATATAAAAAAAACATATATATACATACATAGACATATGTATATATACGGGCCCGAAAATAAAATAAAACGAGAAAAGAGATGAAGAACGAAGATGAAGAAGAAGGGAATGGAAGAAATGGGAGGAGGTGGAGAAGAGAGATCTTGGCCAAGAGTGGCCAAGATGGGGCAAGAAAGATCAATGGAGATGGAGGAGTTTATATAGGAGAAGGGTGTATATGGGGAGGTTTATTTGGGAGAGGTGAGAAGTTTGTTGTGATGGAGGTTGTATTTGGGGAGGAATTATCTCCATTTAGCATGTGGGATAATCTTGGAGAATATTTGCCATCATGTGGAGGTGGTGAATCATGTAGTAGCATGTGAAGTTTGTTACAAGAAATCATTACATGCCACATGCAAGTAACATGCAAGGAACATGCAAGGAACCTCCCTAAAATCTCCCGGTTCGTCCCGAAGTTCGAGCTGTTCGGTATAAAAATCATAACTTGAGTTGTAGACCTCCGATTGACGTGATTCAAAATGTGTTGGAAAGCTCATTTAAATATCTACAACTTTAGTCAAGAACTATTCTCCAGAAAATGCCTCTAATTCGGGTCAAATTTCCATCGAAAACAGGTTACGGTAGAAGCGCGTAGGAAAAATAATTTGATCCGTTGAACTCGTAAGCTTGTGGCATTTTCTTCTTTCCCTCAAAATCCATCTTTTAGGCTTCAAAACATGTCGTTACGTGGAATCTTGGTCAATATATAATCCTGCAATGAACCACCAAAATACCAAACGTAAATCCGACACGACACTCCGGTTACTAAACCGGTACAAAAACTAATAAAAAACTTATAAAAATACGATAATTTATATAATAACTATTACTTATACATTTGAATAAAACTAAGGAATTTTGACTTGATTTCATACAATAATGCTCAAATGGTATCAATATTGGGGTAAAATGTCGTAATAATGATCATAAATTTATCTCTCATCACAACCCCCTACTTAGCTTTTGGTCGTCCTCGATCAAAACAAGCGATAAAACAAAATGAATGAGAGATAAATTCATGAAGATAGAAGATATAAGGGACAACTAGATAATACAACCATTAGAATTACAACCAGGCGTTAACCTCAATATAAATGTATAACAGAGTGTGTGTGTGACAAGCCTTTTCAATTTCCACTATCCTCTCTTGAATAATTCAAGCAAACGCACAAATATCCATTCGATGTACCCCTAATGACTTTCCTAGGTATAGGCGAGAATGCTTCCACACAAAGTTCTTCCGAATACTTATTAGGATAATCCCTAAAGCATATCATTCAGTTTATACTGGGGATAGTCAGAAGATAGCTAAGTTTTCAACCACGCTTAAAATAAATTTTTTTTTCTTTTGATGAACTTAATTTCACATGTGTAGCATATGCCTTCATTCCCAGCAATAGGACGTTTCGTGATAACACCCTAGCTGGACTACTATCATCAGGCAGTCGGGAGCTTTTAAACCTCATAGTGATATAGGACGTTTCGTGATAACGCCCTACTGCACTCAAATCATTGGTAGCTACAACCGACATATAGATAGTTCATCTTAATTTGGTATTCTTCTTTAACTTATATCCTTCCTATCACATTCAAACCTTCGTATATTCACAAGACACATTCAAAAGTTAGGTACTAAGTTACCGCAATTATCTATAGAATAACCACTAGGATACCGAATGGATACAACTTTAAAATTTTCGTTTCAATATCAAAGGCTTACGCGAAGGAATTCATGTTACACAAATATATTTGGAATTACAATGCACTTACGGTTCACATTGGTTATACACATCCAAATTGATCATTATATCTTCAAATCCATGAAATATATACCTTATACAATTTATTTTAATCAACTAAATAATGCTCGAAAAAAAATCGAAAACTAAGGGATTTATTGATACAAAATAAACATTAATTCCATTGCTAGACCAACGACTCCACTCCCCACTTACGAACTTACATTGTCCTCAATGTAAAGTGAGTGTAAATAAGTTGTTGGGAAAGCAATGGTGCACTAAAACAAGTCAAAACAAATACTCGGATGATATTAAAGGGTGGGTGGGTGGGTTAAAGTTATGACCTCCTCAATTCCATAGTATTTGAACTAATATATGTCACACGTTATTTGAAATTTAAAACAGACTAGATCATGAAATGTAACGTATGGCAAAGTATTAACTCTGAGTCTTTTATACCCAGATCCTCAAGGGTTATTTCAAATCGTTCTAACAACCTAAGTCCAAGAAATGACGCATTTGAATTTTTCTCTTTTTTCTCCATCGGGATTTTCGGATAACCACCTAATCGTTCCCGTTTTAATGACATTCAAATATTCATCCTGAGACTTGGTGAAACAAAATGAAAATCAATCCTAAGTATTAGCAAAGTATCATCCAAAGTATGAGTAATTATTATATTTAACATTTTTACGGGCTGCCTCCCGGTAGCGCTTTTGGTTAACGTCGTTTGCTCGACCAAAATGATAATGATTAACTAATATAATATACTAAACAAAACGGGATACTTCTAACAATTACTCACAAAAGCACGTAACAATTAAGCACATAATCCACTAAAAATAAATGCTTAAGGAGTAAAAAGGAAGGATAGTACCCGTCATTGACTACATTTATAGTCTATAGCCGACTTTACCGTGCTTCAGCTTTTAAGGCACCGGTGGTGGGTCATCCTCACGCACCGCATCCTTCTTCAATACCGGTTTCCAACGAGAGGTTAGACAATTCCCACCAATCCAAACGATTCTTGACCTTTTCCTTTGATTTTCGAGCTTTAGGTTTGCGAGCTTTCACATTATTGTCTTTGAAGTCATCTTCTTCAATTACCTGCGTGTTAGTACAATCCACAAAAAAAAAAAAACACAAAGTGTACACACAAGAACAAGATTCTAGTGTAATGCATGGATATTTCAATGAATTGTAAGTGTTGAAGACAACGCTCTCATGATTAACTCCCAAACTTCTCCCTTACTAAAATCGTCAAGAAAACATACATACTTTTTATCCAACTTCATCTTTGTAATAGGGATAGAATGTATACCTCCCTTACCCTTGTCATTAGATGAATATGGTAAAGCTTCCTCGAATGACTGTGTTTCATCATTCTGTACCTTTTTCTTCAAAATATGCATTGGATATGGTGTTGCCTTATCTGGTTGAACCGAGATGAATTTGGGTTGAGCCGGATAAGGTTCGGTTTGAATTGGCCCTTTCAAACTTGGTTCCTTCCAACCTGCTTCCAATTCTGATTATTTCTATTTTTATTTTATTTATTAATATTCCCTTGGGCATGATCAAGCCCTCGTTCGGTGTTTCATCACTAGTTTCGGTCATTCTCGTATTTCGATTTGAAAATGATACTTGGTCGGGATTTCCCGATCGATATGACCGCGTTTACTCTCTACTCTTAACTCGCCTTTCGTAAGTGTTTAAATCGGCCTATAAGGAGTGAGTGAGGCCTTACCACTTCTGGTCATCAACTATCGAAAAATAGAAAAATAACTTGAAATAGATAAAACCTGAATCAGATGGTGTTTCATTACTGATTTCGGCCGTTTTCATAACTCGATTTGACAATTCTTGTGGAATAGAAAATATCGAATAGAAAATAACACGAAATCGATAAAAAAACCACATTTTTTTTTCTCTCGGTAATTACCGAGTCCACTCGGTATTTACCGAGTGTATTTTTTTTTTTATTTTTTAATTGGTATCTTACCAATAGGTAGGTACCAACAAAAATAAACGAACCGCGTTTACTTTCTACTATCGAAAATAGAAAATAACTCGAAATTGGTAGAAGAAGAAAATTGGTAACTAAAAGAAGGTAGATACCAACGGAAAATAAAAAAGAAATGTGATAAGAAGAGTGTTGACTTATCCTCGAGAATTTTGAGCTAATACAAGTAGTAACCCTAGACACAAAGAAAGAAATTAGCGACGTTTTCCCCGGCAACGGCGCCAAAATACTGACAGACCTAAACCTAACCTTGGAAACGGCGCCAAAATACTGACAGACCTAAACCTAACCTTGGAAACGGCGCCAGAAAGCTGACGGACATTACCTAGGCTATACAGATCCTAACCGGCAGTGTACCGGGTCAAATTGTAGTGCTAGTCTGGTGAGTCAGGTCGTATTCCTCAGGGAAAACATGGTAATTCTTTTAAGTGGGGTTAAATACCAAGAAGCTATTATTAACTCGATCTAAGTCGCAATTTTATCAGTTTTATCGGGTTAGATCGTTAGATTAGTTAGATTAGTTAGTAATGTTAGAGTTAGATGTTAGTAAAACAGAAAATAAAACAAATAAATACTAATATAATATATATTTTTGGATCTAGCCAAGAATACTTTACTGAATCAATATCTTTTAGTAGAAATAAATGAGACAGATCTTCCTTTATTCAAGGTGTAAATTATATATGAATCGGTGTACTCCTAAGCTAGACAACTCCTCCTCACACGAGCGTATGAAATTGTCATATGTCAAATGTCATCGATCCAAGGTCCACAACTCGCCCCATGCTAATCTTAGTTAGTCCGAATGCAGTACCGAGTACAAATCTACCCCGGATAAAAGAGGTTATTCCGTTCGTCGAAGACCGATGTTATTCAAGAGGCTCCGGTTGTCAAGCGGATCGATTTAACACAAACGGTGTAGTTTCAATTAAACTGTGATTTTAACATTATTAAGATCTCGAGTACAAATTTCAGTAAGATTCATCTTTCCAGGACAAATCTGCCCCCGGGTAGGAAATAGGATTCCGTTAATCAGACGGCCATTTTTACCCTCCGGTTTTTCTATTTTTACTCATATCCTGACTTCTCTGGTCAGTACATCGCCAGGTTATATGTGGTATTCATCATGATTGATTACGTCATTCCGAATATATTATCGTTACGTAGCAAAATAGAAAAAGATTCATTATAATTAGTCTTAATCATGATTACCAGAGTCAATCATCCAGATCTATAAAAAGAATAACTAATTCAGATTTATATCTTGGCTAGATATATTTTTAGTTATACATAGATATATATATCAGATTCTGTCAAAATGTCATGGATTAAACGGCCGGAAGTTTTCCATAATAGCCTTCTTGTCAAGATGACAAAATTCTATTACAACCAAATTTAGCCTTTCGATCCAAACACTTATCAAATTCTCACATATATATATAGATAGATATAATTATATAGAACAACAAAAAGTAAAACTCAATAAAATTACCCGTTTACTTGATCTAAGTTGTATTCTTGAAAATAGCAACTTTTCCTAAAGCATTTTCTTCGATAATTTTCTCAAGCATTACAACATTACTACTTTATTTATATATATAAAAAAACATATATATACATACATAGACATATGTATATATACGGGCCCGAAAATAAAATAAAACGAGAAAAGAGATGAAGAGCGAAGATGAAGAAGAAGGGAATGGAAGAAATGGGAGGAGGTGGAGAAGAGAGATCTTGGCCAAGAGTGGCCAAGATGGGGCAAGAAAGATCAATGGAGATGGAGGAGTTTATATAGGAGAAGGGTGTATATGGGGAGGTTTATTTGGGAGAGGTGAGAAGTTTGTTGTGAGGGAGGTTGTATTTGGGGAGGAATTATCTCCATTTAGCATGTGGGATAATCTTGGAGAATATTTGCCATCATGTGGAGGTGGTGAGTCATGTAGTAGCATGTGAAGTTTGTTACAAGAAATCATTACATGCCACATGCAAGTAACATGCAAGGAACATGCAAGGAACCTCCCTAAAATCTCCCGGTTCGTCCCGAAGTTCGAGCTGTTCGGTATAAAAATCATAACTTGAGTTGTAGACCTCCGATTGACGTGATTCAAAATGCGTTGGAAAGCTCATTTAAATATATACAACTTTAGTCAAGAACTATTCTCCAGAAAATGCCTCTAATTCGGGTCAAATTTCCATCGAAAACAGGTTACGGTAGAAGCGCGTAGGAAAAATAATTTGATCCGTTGAACTCGTAAGCTTGTGGCATTTTCTTCTTTCCCTCAAAATCCATCTTTTAGGCTTCAAAACATGTCGTTACGTGGAATCTTGGTCAATATATAATCCCGCAATGAACCACCAAAATACCAAACGTAAATCCGACACGACACTCCGGTTACTAAACCGGTACAAAAACTAATAAAAAACTTATAAAAATACGATAATTTATATAATAACTATTACTTATACATTTGAATAAAACTAAGGAATTTTGACTTGATTTCATACAATAATGCTCAAAATGGTATCAATATTGGGGTAAAATGTCGTAATAATGATCATAAATTTATCTCTCATCACAGGAGTCGTTGGTCTAACAATGGAATTAATGTTTATTTTGTATCAATAAATCCCTTAGTTTTCGATTTTTTTTCGAGCATTATTTAGTTGATTAAAATAAATTGTATAAGGTATATATTTCATGGATTTGAAGATATAATGATCAATTTGGATGTGTATAACCAATGTGAACCGTAAGTGCATTGTAATTCCAAATATATTTGTGTAACATGAATTCCTTCACGTAAGCCTTTGATATTGAAACGAAAATTTTAAACTGTATCCATTCAGTATCCTAGTGGTTATTCTATAGATAATTGCGTAACTTAGTACCTAACTTTTGAATGTGTACTGTGAATATCTGAAGGTTTGAATGTGATAGGAAGGATATAAGTTAAAGAAGAATACCAAATTAAGATGAACTATCTATATGTCGGTTGTAGCTACCAATGATTTGAGTGCAGTAGGGCGTTATCACGAAACGTCCTATATCACTATGAGGTTTAAAAGCTCCCGATCGCCCGATGATAGTAGTCCGGCCTAGGGTGTTATCACGAAACGTCCTATTGCTGGGAATGAAGGCATATGCTACACATGTGAAATTAAGTTCATCAAAAGAAAAAAAAATTTATTTTAAGCGTGGTTGAAAACTTAGCTATCTTCTGACTATCCCCAGTATAAACTGAATGATATGCTTTAGGGATTATCCTAATAAGTACTCGGAAGAACTTTGTGTGGAACTGTTCCTGCCTATACCTAGGAAAGTCATTAGGGCTGTCTGAATGGATATTTGTGCGTTTGCTTGAATTATTCAAGAGAGGATAGTGGAAATTGAAAAGGCTTGTCACACACACACTCGTTATACATTTATATTGAGGTTAACGCCTGGTTGTAATTCTAATGGTTGTATTATCTAGTTGTCCCTTATATCTTCTATCTTTATGAATTTATCTCTCATTCATTTTGTTTTATCGCTTGTTTTGATCGAGGACGACCAAAAGCTAAGTAGGGGGTTGTGATGAGAGATAAATTTATGATCATTATTACGACATTTTACCCCAATATTGATACCATTTTGAGCATTATTGTATGAAATCAAGTCAAAATTCCTTAGTTTTATTCAAATGTATAAGTAATAGTTATTATATAAATTATCGTATTTTTATAAGTTTTTTATTAGTTTTTGTACCGGTTTAGTAACCGGAGTGTCGTGTCGGATTTACGTTTGGTATTTTGGTGGTTCATTGCAGGATTATATATTGACCAAGATTCCACGTAACGACATGTTTTGAAGCCTAAAAGATGGATTTTGAGGGAAAGAAGAAAATGCCACAAGCTTACGAGTTCAACGGATCAAATTATTTTTCCTACGCGCTTCTACCGTAACCTGTTTTCGATGGAAATTTGACCCGAATTAGAGGCATTTTCTGGAGAATAGTTCTTGACTAAAGTTGTAGATATTTAAATGAGCTTTCCAACACATTTTGAATCACGTCAATCGGAGGTCTACAACTCAAGTTATGATTTTTATACCGAACAACTCGAACTTCGGGACGAACCGGGAGATTTTAGGGAGGTTCCTTGCATGTTCCTTGCATGTTACTTGCATGTGGCATGTAATGATTTCTTGTAACAAACTTCACATGCTACTACATGACTCACCACCTCCACATGATGGCAAATATTCTCCAAGATTATCCCACATGCTAAATGGAGATAATTCCTCCCCAAATACAACCTCCCTCACAACAAACTTCTCACCTCTCCCAAATAAACCTCCCCATATACACCCTTCTCCTATATAAACTCCTCCATCTCCATTGATCTTTCTTGCCCCATCTTGGCCACTCTTGGCCAAGATGTCTCTTCTCCACCTCCTCCCATTTCTTCCATTCCCTTCTTCTTCATCTTCGTTCTTCATCTCTTTTCTCGTTTTATTTTATTTTCGGGCCCGTATATATACATATGTCTATGTATGTATATATATGTTTTTTTATATATATAAATAAAGTAGTAATGTTGTAATGCTTGAGAAAATTATCGAAGAAAATGCTTTAGGAAAAGTTGCTATTTTCAAGAATACAACTTAGATCTGAAGTAAACGGGTAATTTTATTGAGTTTTACTTTTTGTTGTTCTATATAATTATATCTATCTATATATATATGTGAGAATTTGATAAGTGTTTGGATCGAAAGGCTAAATTTGGTTGTAATAGAATTTTGTCATCTTGACAAAGGCTATTATGGAAAACTTCCAGCCGTTTAATCCATGACATTTTGACAGAATCTGATATATATATCTATGTATAACTAAAAATATATTTAGCCAAGATATAAATCTGAATTAGTTATTCTTTTTATAGATCTGGATGATTGACTCTGGTAATCATGATTAAAACTAATTATAATGAATCTTTTTCTATTTTGCTACGTAACGATAATATATTCGGAATGACGTAATCAATCATGATGAATACCACATATAACTCCGGCGATGTACCGACCGAGAAGTCGTGATATGAGTAAAAATAGAAAAACCGGAGGGTAAAAATGGCCGTCCGATTAACGGAATCCTATTTCCTACCCGGGGGCAAGCATTTGTCCCGGAAAGATGAATCTTCGAAATTTGTACTCGAAATCTTAATAATGTTAAAATCACAGCTTAATTGAAACTACACCGTTTGTGTTAAATCGATCCGCTTGACAACCGGAGCCTCTTGAATAACATCGGCCGTCCGACGAACGGAATAACCTCTTTTATCCGGGGTAGATTTGTACTCGGTACCGTTCGTACTAACTAAGATTAGCATGGGCAATTGTGGACCTTGGACGATGACATTTGACATATGACAATTTCATACGCTCGTGTGAGGAGGAGTTGTCTAGCTTTAACCCGATAAAACCGATAAAATTGCGACTTAGATCGTAAATAAATTTCCTTTATCATGATAGACACTCACCGATATTAGATGATCCCACTTAAATAAATTTCCTTATGATAGGCACATATTAGATGATCCCACTTGCAGTTTGTGTGAGGAAGATGAATCCATCCTCCGTGTACTAAGAGATTGTAAATGGGCTAAAGATGTATGTAATAATGATATACCAGAAGAACGTAGAGCTCAGTTCTTTGGAACGAATTCGGTAGTTGATTGGGTGAACCTGAATTTGAGCATTGACCACAGAGCAACATGGAACATGAAGAAGTGGAAGTATATTTGGGTGGAAGCCACTTATGGAATTTGGATGTGGAGAAACAAGATTAAACATGGGCATGAGGAGGTGCGGCCACTAGCATATTGATGGCCAAAATAGTGCTGGTCCAACTTTAACCGGCAGTGTACCAGGGGTTTAGGTCCGATGTTAGATCTTAAGGTGGGCTCTTGAGCCTTAAGTTTTGTACCTCCCCTATCTGTATTTATTGCTAAATTGGCTTGAAGATGACACGTGGCGAGACGCTAGCTAGTCCAATCTCCGTCATGCGTCATCACATGACGACATTATTGAATTATGCCAAATATTTAATTTCATTATAAGACCATCTCTTTTTTCTTAACAGTACCTGGTTTACTATGTTTTGAGTACTTCCCACATAATTTCACAAATGTATTTTAATATATTCTTGATTTTCTGTACTCAAAACCACCTCTATTTTAGGGGTATAAAAGACCACCATTTTAGTTTCAAGAATTCTTTTTTATTAACCTATTTATTTTGTTCTCACTCCGAGTTAAAATATAAAAAAATATAATAAAAAAAAAGGCGCGCAAATGGTTAAGATTTTTTTACAAGAGAAAATGGTAAAGATTTACTCATTCCGTTCCTTACTATCTGTCGCATTTGGAAAATAAAATAATTGTCATTTCTTGATGATCATTGTCACTTTTTAATTTAAGATTAGTCATTTTTTGAATTATTATGGTCAATTATTTTTTTGACGACTGAGACAGTTAAAAAGAAGGGAGTAAGTCATTTTTTTTTTTTTTTGAGGGAGTAAGGCATTTAACATCGTAATCTTCAATAATATTGCAATTAAGATTTTTCTTAAATTAATTATTTAATTAAGTCAAATAGTTCAAAGTCTTGAGAAGCTTTGGGAGGTCGGCCCTTTGATAAAGCAAATAAAACCGAGAAAAGTTACGGCGAAAGAGTAATTTTAGATTCAGGTATACTAAGTGAAAAATTGTGATTAATTAATGTCACACATGTACATATCTTACGTGGAGAGAATGTACATGTGAGAATTAATAATCTTCAATAATATTGCAATTAAGATTTTTTTTAAAATTAATTATTTAATTAAGTCAAATAGTTCAAAGTCTTGAGAAGCTTTGGGAGGTCGGCCCTTTGATAGAGCAAATAAAATCGAAAAAAGTTACGGCGAAAGAGTAATTTTAAATTGAGGTATATACCAAGTGGAGAAGTGCGATTAATTAATGTCACACATATACATATCTATTACGTGGAGAGAATGTGTGAGAATTAATCACATCTCCACACTTCTTATAAAGGCGGACATATATACAATCAAAGGGTAACTATCCCCTTGATCCGAAAAAATATACTAATATATGTAGTACTTAAAATACTTAAAATAACACCAAAGGCATCTCTTAATATAGATAATTAAATAAAAGTCGTATCCACTGCATGTGTTACAGTGGGAAAACCAGTATGTAAGTTGTAATTCATACGAAGCTATTTTCAAACGTACGTGACGTACCCAACCCAACAACCTCCGCGTCTAGTATCCTTGACTTTTCAACCTTTTAAACTCTTATATTTCCTCAAAAAAAAACCTCTTATAAAAGCATCAGTTTCAGACATCCAAATCCCCCACCGCATCGGACTCTGTATTTTCTCACTCTTTTTCTAAAGCTAATCCTACACTCACATCACCACTTTATAGAAAATAAAAAATAAAAAAAGTCTCCTTCTTTCCATAATGGCCTCAATTGTTTCTGCTTCACAGACTTTCCTTCAAAGTAAATCTTTGGATTTACTGAATGCCCCTCACAGATCACATGCACAACTGGTGAATGTAAGATCATCAATCAAATGTGAGAAAGCAGCCCAATGGATATCCACTCCTCAAAAAGATTCCAACTGCGACGCGAAAGCCTTCGATGCTTCAATGATTGGTGTCAAGGGACTTGTTGATGCTGGTGTTAAAAAGATCCCTACTTTCTTTCATCATGAAAGCCTCAAGACTGAAAAGAGGCGTACCAATATGTCCAAGAAACTTGAGGTTCCACTTATTGACCTTATGGTTGATGGTGCAAGCGACAATGCAGAAACACGGGCTAAGATTGTTTCCCAGATTAGCAAAGCCTGTCAAGAGTGGGGCTTCTTTCAAATTGTTAATCATGGTATTCCTTTGGATGTTATGAAGGAAATGATTAGGAGCACCATCGCGTTTCATGAACAAGATCATGAGGTCAAGAAGCAATATTATAGCCGTGACAGCTCACGGAGGGTCATATATACCAGCAATTTCTTCATGTATAATACTACTGCAGCCACATGGAAAGATACGTTTTTGTGCAAAATGGCTCCCGTTGATCCTAACTGGGAAGAATTGCCTGAGATCTTCAGGTATTCATAACTAACCATGTCACCGTTACATACATATATAAATTTCTTTTGCTTCAAGCTATATAGCTTTCTACCATATTTTTCTTTCCCTTGTTTTTATACACTTATGTCTTTAATCTTTATTTACGTGACAGGGATGTAATGAATGAGTACGCGAAAAACCTTACCAGGGTTGGCCACACGTTGTTTGAACTACTATCAGAGGCTCTAGGACTTGAAAAAAATTATCTACTAAACATGGGTTGCGCCGAAGGACTTTATTGTAAAGGACATTATTCTCCTCCATGCCCTGAGCCAGAACTAACTTTGTCTAGTGTCACCCATACGGATTTTGGATTTCTTACAATGCTCATGCAAAACGAGGTTGAAGGTTTGCAGGTACTTCATGATAACGAATATGTTGATGTCCCATATGTTCCGGGAGCTTTAGTTATTAACATTGGAGACATATTCCAGGCAAGTATTAATTCACTTTTTCGCTTTCTTATATTAGACTTCATGCATGTAATAGTGATTAACAAGTTTCACTTATTTTACTGCAGATAGTATCAAATGATAAGTTTAAAAGTGTATATCATAGAGCATTAGCAAGAGATGTTGGCCCTAGAGTCAACGTAGCAAGTTTCTTAAGACCATGCCATGGAGAAGGATATGCTTCTCGTATCTTTGAGCCAATCAAAGAGCTTTTATCGGCTGAGAATCCTCCAGTCTATCGTCCGGTGACCATTGATGAGTATATAGCTTACTACACTTCCCAAGGCCTTGATGGGTATGCTTCATTGCCTCATTTCAAACTGGAAAAGTGAACTATCAAATGAATTAATTATATGCCTAGAAGAACTACTAAGACAATAATACTCGATTGTAAACTTAAGTAAATGAAAGTGAAAGAGATTACTACCCAGAAAAACTCTCTCTTTCTCTCCCTATCTAGTAAACTCTCAACACTTGCCCTATTCCATCTTCCCCGCTGCTTCCGGCGCCGGCGGCAATAGGCTGCCGGCGTTGGGTTTTGTGTTTTCTTTTGCTTTCTTTGTTGTTTTCCATTTTCTATGTTGTCCTGGCTGCCTTTTTCTCCGGTGATTAGCTCCTCTCCCTTCATCTCGCCTTATTTCTCCTTAAGCTCTCCGAGCTTGCTAATGGCGGATGGTAGTTGATCGGAGTCCTTGGTTGCTGGGGTCGTGAGTCAGCAGGACATTTGCGGATCTGGGTCCTCCCCTGCTGAGATCTGGTAGCTCTTCCGATTGGTCGGTGCTGGCGGTGGCGTTCATGGCGGATTCCGGTAGTGGTTCGGCATTGCTCCGGTGGCGTTTGACTATCATAGTCCCTCTAAGGCTGCGGGCTCTTAGCAAGCGATTATGGCAGTCGCTCTCTCAGCGGGCTCTTCTCTCCGTTCGATGGCGGCGGTCAACGTTGGCGGTTCATCATTCACTCCCCTTTGCTGGTTCTATCTGTCTTGGCCCGCTCCGGCTCTTCGAATTAGTTTTTTGTCTGTTTTGTTCAGTAGTTTTTTTGCCCTCATGGGGATTTCCTTTTGTTAAAGCGGCTCCTTTGTAGCCTGTGCTTTAACAGACAGTTGTTCTCTTTAGTGTTTTTTAGTCTTCTTGTTATGATCTGTATAGTTTGTTGTTCTAGGTTTTTGTCCGGCTTGTTCCGGCTTTGTTTGTACTTTTTACCGGTGTTATCCGGCCTTAATAAAAGCTTTCGTTCTTTGGGGAAAAAAAAAGAAAGTGAAAAAGATTATTGTAGACTTATTTTCCGTCATGTTTACTGAATTCTTTTAATGTTATATTGTTTCTTAATCAAAATATTTCCTTGCTATATTTTAACCATCAATAAACAATTGTTCATATGTAGTTTCATGGATGTAATAGACGATAAAGTCACAGAAGAGATGTCATCAAATAAAATCACAGAAAAGATAGAGAGATATATGTTGTTAAGATTAAGTTAGGTTCAATTAAGATATTTCTAAATAACTTTATTTAAAATTTGAATTCAAAGATTCATCAATTATGATAAATCTATCAATTTATCTTTATGATTTCTTTTCGATATAAGAGATCTATTGTAAGTTTTTAAATTTAATTCAAAAAAACATCAGTTTAGAGTCTTTACGTTTCCGCACGCATTCTGATTTTCTTCATGGTATCAGAGTCAGGGACGAGGGTTCGGATGCCTTAACATTGGTGAACCTTCGCCCGTTCCTGTTCCGCTTAAAAAGAAAAAAAAAATCATGCTTCGTTTCCAATTTTTTGAAGTTGTCTTCTGCAAACACCTGGTCACCATTGTTCAAGTTATGCTTTCAAACAGCATCCTGCTTATCTCAACATTTGATATCCAAACACCAGCATGCTTTTTGTTCTGTTGTTTATTTATTTTTTATTCTCCTTCCCGCAAATCGTTCAAAGCCAAACCAATTCTACCATCCCAAAATCAATCATGCTACCCTTTGTACCTTTTTTTCCTAATAACAAAACCATGAAAAAAGAGGCAATGAACAAAGATTTCTTGCATACTCATATTCTCTGTTCAACATCGGTCCAAATCACACAACAACAAAAAAAACTAAACATTTTTTTCCGTCCGTTTCCAAGCCTTTTTCCTATTTTATCAGTCTTTTTATTATTCATAAATAAATCAAAGTTATTATAGCAGCTATTATTTTCTTTTGGCATCTGTCCTATGTTTATTTTCTCAGGTGACAAAAATACAGAAACAGAACTACTGTAGTTGTCAAAATTGGAGAATTGGAGGTCGATATCAGATTCATTCAACCAAAATGACAGAATCAACCATGCATCCAAAATCAACACAACAAACAATGACTCTCGGAAGATCCGGACATACGAGCGCCGAAAAAAGTCAACATCACAACTATAGACTTCGGAAGAACAGCCGGAGTGGAGATGCCCTCCAAAATCACAACTATGGACTTTGAGAGAACCGTCCGAGTGGAGATGCCCTCCAAAATTACACCACCAATTTCAATCGTTCAAATTCATGCATTGCCTTTCGATCTTCAAATTCATGCAAAGTCACGTCATCTTGCATTGTTTTTTTTCAGTCAATTCCCTTTTTGTTTGGTTTAATTTCTTTTGTAGATAGGTGTTGAGAAAAAAAAAAAGCCGTGATCACATGATCAAAGAAATGGCTCGCTTTTCATCCGTGCCTTTTCAAGTTTGTCTCAAATTTGTTTTAGGTGTTATTTATGAATAAAATTAACCTTACATATATCTCATATCTTTATTTGGCATCTATTTTATGTTCGATTTATTTTTCGATCCAACTAAAAAAGATAGATCCTCCGTCAGACGGTTGTTGCAGAGATCAGAGAGCTTGTTTGTCGTCATCAGAGAAGAGTTAACATATAAATTTAGACAACAAAAAATACCACAAGCCGAAGCCTAGAGCCAAGAGCAAAAAGAGTCAAAAGCCAGGAACTAAGAGCCGTGGGGTCAAAAATATGCATCATTTTCTTTGTTGATAGGCAAACAGTGCATCTAACTCGGCAATGTTTGAGGGAGAGTAATAGAAGATAAAGTCATAGAAGAGATGCCATCAAATAAAATCACAGAAAAGATAGAGATATATGTTGTTAAGATTAAGTTAGGGTTCAATTAAGATATTTCTAGATAACTTTATTTAAATTTGAATTCAAAGATTTATCAATTATGATAAATCTATCAATTTATCTTTATGATTTCTTTTCTATATAAGAGATCTACCGTAAGCTTTTTAATTTAATTCAAGAAAACCCCAATTTAGAGTTTTTATGTTTCCGCACGCATTCTGATTTTCTTCAGGATGTATATAGTTCAGTGAATTTCCATTACGTTGATGCAAAACCAACCCTCCCCCTCTCTCCTCAAAGAAGGCAAAAAAAAATGGTTTGCTTGAATGGTTGTAATTTGTAATTAAAGTCATTCCATGAGTATGCCATGCGCTATTCATTTATGCACATATAAAATCTCATCAATCACATATAAAATGTAACAATTTTAGCATATGTTTAATAATGAAAGATGCCAATAAGGCATTAGCCTAGTGTGTGTTTTTCGTATCCGTAAAAAAAAATTAATAATTATAATGAAAGATGCATCAATTACGTTTAATTACACACTAATTAAACGTATCCTGGTGAGGATCGACCTCAGTTCCTACCTCAGTTTCTTATAAGAGGGGAAAATGTAATAGAAAATGTAATATCCCACATTAGGAATATTACCCCAGGACGGGGCCTGGTGAGGATAGACCTCAATTTCTTATAAGAGGGGGAAAATGTAATAGAAAATGTAATATCCCACACTAGGAATATTACCTCAGGACAGGACCTGTGAGGATCGACCTCAGTTCCTACATCGGTTTCTTATAAGAGGGGTATAATGTAATAGAAAATGTAATATCCCACATTAGGAATATTACCTCAGGACGGGACCTAGTGAGGATCGACCTCCTCAGTTTCTTACAAGTGGGGGAAAATGTAATAGAAAATGTAATATCCTACATTAGGAATATTACCTCAGGACAGGACCTGGTGAGGATCGACCTCAATTCCTACCTCAGTTTCTTATAAGAGGGGGAAATGTAATAGAAAATGTAATATCTCACACTAGGAATATTACATCAGGACGGGACCTGGTGAGGATCGACCTGAGTTCGTACCTCAGTTTCTTATAAGAGGGGGAAAATGTAATAGATACTTTGGAGTTCAGGTTGGTAATGGGCCAATCCCGATTTCTCATCTTCAATATACCGACGACACGGTCTTTTTGGGAAAATGGAGCTTGGAAAACCTGAAGAATCTTAAAAGAATCCTTTCTTGTTTCGAGAAGATTTCGGGTTTGAAAATAAATATGGGGAAAAGTTCTTTGGCAGGGATAAAGGTTGCAGATGAAGATGTTTGCAAGGCGGCAGATTTTTTCTTGTGTAAGAGAGGTAATTTGCCATTCAAATATTTGGGTCTGTGGGTGGGTCAAAATATGAAGATGCTGAAGGCTTGGAAGGCATTATTCAAAAATGTAAGGAGAAGCTGTGTGCTTGGAAATGGTCGTATTTGTCAGAGGGTGGTAGATTGGTCCTCATTAAAGCTGTGCTAAGCGCTCTTCCGCTCTTCTTCTTCTCCGTCTACAAGCCTCCTGAATGTGTGTTGAAACTGTTGGAGAGTGTGAGGTCTTCTTTTTTTTGGGGTGGGGATGGGTCTTTCAAAAAATAAAATTTATTGGGTCGATTGGAAAAAGTTGCAAGCTCCTAAATCTTTGGGGGGCATCGGGGTGGGTAGTCTTAAGTTGCAGAATCTTGCTTTGCTAGGTAAATGGTGGTGGAGATTTTTATCAGAATCAAATGCTTTGTGGAGGAAAGTGATTGTGTCTATTTATGGGGTTGAGGGTGCTTGGGAGTTGAATGTTGTTCGGTTGAGAGGTGGGGGGGTTTGGAAAGGTATTGTTAGTGTTGTAGAAAGTTTAAAGAGGGTGGGGGTGGATCTGTTGGGTTCAGAAAAGTGGGAGGTGGGAGATGGTAGTAGGGTGAGGTTTTGGGAGGACGTTTGGGTAGGCAATGGCCCTTTGAGACTTGCTTTTCCTAGACTTTTTAGACTCTCGTTATCTAAAGGTGCTGTTGTTAGTAGTATAGTAAAATGGGAAGAAGGTAGGTGCTCTTGTCTTTGGGTCTGGAGTAGGAGGTTGAGGGGTATAAAGGAAGGGGAGGTACGTGAGTTGGTGGATTTGATCAACTCTGTTTGTGGTAATTGATGTAGGTCAACCTGATGATATAATTTCTGGTGATATACCCCGTTTTCTGGTGCAATTAGCGATATTTTGATATCAATTTGAGCAATTTGAATGATGATTGGAACCATATTTTGTGTACATAGAATTTTCAGAAAAACCATGTTTCCAGCTATATTATATTAGTATTAGCCGATTTTGTTATCAGATTTATACGTGGTATTTTTGTGTTTATTTTGCAGCACAGATATCACGGTGGGGAGTGTGGATTCTGACCTCAGGGTGGCTTTTGTTTCTTTGGTGATGATTTTTGTTCTGTGGCGAGGATTTCAGCCCACGAGGATTATTGATATACATTAGAGGGTTCAAACCAAGCCATGTGGAAGAATAAATTGTGTTTATGTGATTTATGTTACTGATGACTCGCGTCATGTGACATTGACCTGAGTCAAGGAGTAGTTGGGCATTTAATGCAGATGTCATTCAGCCAACTACCACAAATGACACCTTGACCCACGACAAGAAGCTCCGACCTGCGCCACTAGTGCATTTTGGGCTTGACCTGAGTCAAGGGTGGGATGACCTGAGTCACCAGTGCAGAGTCAGCAATTATTGATTCTTTGTATTCTTCCCAACATGTTATCATCAAAAATACACTTTATCTTCTTCAATTTTTCCATCTTGCAGGCAACCCCCCATCCCTTGGCTTCCATAGCCGAATTTTAGTAGAAATTAGCACTTGAACTTGATTGTAACAATTAAGGACTCTAGTTTAGCTTTGATTTATTGTTTGAAGCTTTACACACTAGTGTTAGCTCCATTGAAGCTTTTGAGGTTGGATGATGAACACCAACTCGAATTTCATCATTTGAAGTGGTAATCTTTAATCTTTATTATCATTCAGTTGTTCTTATGTTTATGAATGTTAATATTGAGATGTTAATGTTTGTAGACATGAGTGGCTATGTTTATCTAGCCAAGATTATGTTGTAGTATTAGTTATCCTCTTGTGATTGATTGGGAATGATTGTTTATGTTGTTAGTTTTGATTGTTATGAAGCTTTGCCTACTTGTATTGCATTGTTGTTTGCATTAGATCAATTGCCTAGTGTTAGCATTTACACGTTTAACGGATACCGAACGGAGATGTTAGACGTGGGAAGAGGGTAGGTGAACCGGAAGGTAAAATCGACCTTTCGTAGGCATTCGATTTCTTATCCGGGGATAGTTGGCATTGCCATTGCATTCACGGGCGTAGCATACCGAATCATTAGGTTTAGGGCACCTAGACCAAGGAGGAGGTAGAGAGCAATTTCATTCACTCGTATGAGGGAGAATTGCTTGTTTAGGAATGCACCTTTTCACAATTTCAAACGCGAATGGTAGGAAGGTAGGAAGTCATTCCCATGACATTGCGAGAGGATAGCTAGACTACACGTTGTCTTGGTTAGCTTCTTTTATAATTTATCACTATCGTTAATTCGAGCACTTTATTTATGCAATTGATTCATCTTTCACTAAATTGCCACCTAGATCGAAGTAATATAGACTTTTTAGTGTGTAACCTCACAAGATAATTCCCCGTGGATTCGACCTTGACTCACCAAACTAGACTACAGTCGACCCGGTACACTGCCGGTTAGATTGGACACCTCGTTTTGGCCGATCAGTAATGCAGGTCCAAGAGATAAACTGAAATAGAATTTATGTCCGAACGGTATCTTCTCGGTGGCTTTATTGCGGAAAATGATCGAGATGGATTTTTTCAAAAATTCTTTTTCGGCTAATGATCAAGTTGCAAAGTGGAATAAGATGTTACCTTCAAAAGTGAATCTTTTTTTGTGGAAAACAAGTCTCAAAAGAATTCCCACAAAACCGAACTTAATTAGTCGTGGAGTGGCAATTCAGGATGCTTTTTGTCCGTTATGCTATAAATTTGAAGAATCAATTAATCATCTCTTTTATGCTTGTGATGTGTCTCTGTTGATATGGTCGCATATTCGATGTTGATGCAAGATTGAGGGGCTAAACGCGTTCTCATTCTGTGATTTTTACCTTGTGAGACCTAGGAGTGTCTCTTCGAATTTGGCATTTTGTTTATGGTCAGCTATTGTTGGCGTCACAGCTTGGGTAATCTGGTTGCATAGGAACAAAGTCATTTTTCAGTTCCACGTTTTAAATCCGGAATTGATATTCAGAGATATTCAGAGGATTTCTTTTTCTTGGTTATCAAATTACAAGGGGCTCAGGAAGCTGGAGTGGGAAAAATGGAAGTCAAACCCGTTGTTGGCAGCAATATAAATACAATGGATGGCTTTTGCTGCTTAGTGACAATAAATATGGTGATTTAATTAGTTGTTTTTGGAAGACGAATTGCTGCATCTATCGGCAGGGAGTATGTTGCATTAGATTTGCTTTGGGCCTCTTTTTTAGTTTGGTATTTGGGAGATTCTATTTTGGTATCATGGACAATTTGTGTATTTTTTAGCATCTTGCTGATTAATAAAAAAAATTGGCTGTTCAAAAAAAAAAAAATAAATAAAATCCCACATTAGGAATATTACCTCAGGACGGGACGTGGTGAGGATCGACCTCAGTTCCTACCTCGGTTTCTTACAAGAGGGGGAAAATGTAATATCCCACGTTAGGAATATTACCTCAGTTTCTTCAAATGCCTCATCTCCTGTAAATCTTCCCAAAATAACTTAACTGGGTTGGCGAGGCACAGTAAAGAGTAATAAACATTAATTAATTTAATAGTACATGTGTATTCTACTGGTATGAATACGCATGCTACATTTGAAAACCGACCAGCTAGTATTCATTTTAGAGAAATGATAGAGTCACAACGAAAATGCACAACAATATACCACAACAATGATCTGCACAATTGATTGTTGTGGGGTGTATATTGATTGAACTAGGTCCCACACTAATCAAAGGTATAAATCATTGTTACGTATTTTCGTTGTGACTCTATCACTCCTCTTCATTTTAATAACCTAATCATAACTAAACTGTAAGAATATCAGTATTACATAGTAATTGTAAGATGCATAAATCATGAGTTTCATACTTATATTATTCATTTCATTGTTTAAACTATTTACTATTCAATATGTACCATTCATTTCAATATAAACAACTAGACCAAGGCTACAACGCATGATATTATCCATATCATGAAGACTTACATTGGCACTTCGACAAACGGTAGGTAGTGAACTATACATCTCTTATAAGAGTAGCACTGCAATATTATACGGTACCTAACCAAGGCTTTAAATTGTGACGTTCTAGCTACTTTCCTCTAGTTAACCAGCTCGGGCCTGCGGTAGGTTTAATTACTTGTGGTGTTTCTCCGCGGTGGAATGTTCTTGCAACTTGTGCGTTTGATTTGGCTTAAACTAGTTGTTTTTTCCCTTTAAAAAAAAAACTATTTTTCTTTTCTCCCTTTTTCAACCTTGATTTTTACTTTGTCACGGTGCCACGTTTTTTTTATGAATGTTATTTTCACCATTGAATATATTTTATCAATGTGAATTTAAAGTGTTGATTTTTATTAGTGCGGACTTTGAATATTTATCATTTATGTTATCATTTGAAAACATAGATGACTTAACTACATCTTTGGTACAACTTTTAAACAGAAGGCGGCCGAACAAATAATAGACAAAAATAACGAATATACACTGAACTTTTATGTTAGACATATTTATTGTATTTATATTGTTGTATTTATTTATTGTATTTATATTTATTCTAGAAGGTTCCGATGTACCTATAAATACACTGTATAGCTCATTCATTCAAGTGTGAATAAAAATATACTCTTCTAATTTGTCTATTATGGTATCGGAGCCCTAATTTTTTTATTCCCGCCGCATAATTTCTTTTCTTCTTATTTTTTTTCTTTTCTTCTTCGCAGCAGCTTCTTCTCTTTCTCCCGTTTCTGCTGCTTTCTCTGCTTGCCGGCACTTATGGCCTCCTCCGGTGCTGCTGCCCCTGTTCCGTCATTTATTGGCTTCAACCCGACCACCCAAGCCACAGTTCGTCTTGATGGCACCAATTATTCTTTGTGGAAGCTTCAAATTGAATCATTGCTCGAAGGGAATGATTTATTGGGTTATATCACCGGCACCACCGCTGCACCACCGAAGACCGTCACTGCTGAAGGTGACGCACAGCCCAAGCCCAATCCTGATTACCATGCTTGGCGCCGACAGGATCGTCTAATTTTCAATCTTCTTCTCAATTCGATCAATCCGGGAATTGCGTCTACTATCTCCCGAACGGATTCAGCCCGGGCTGCTTGGGTGTCTCTTTATGATCAATTTGCCAAGCCTAGTCGTGGTCGAGTACGGGCTATCAAGCAATCTCTCAAGGAACTGACCCGGGGTTCGCAATCGGTGGCTGAATTTATTTATTCTGTGAAGGCTCGTACTGATGAATTAGCTCTACTTGGCTCTCCTATGCAGCATGAAGATGTTATTGATCTTATTTTGGATAAAATGGGACCAGAATATAATGAAATTGCTCGGGCAATTCAGGTACGTGATCATCCTATTGAACTTGAAGAATTGTTGGACAAATTGCTTAATTTTCAGGTTGCCTTTGCTACTGTTAACACTCCCCATCGGCCCCTTGCACCGGCATCCGCTTTTGCTGCTGTCCGCCCGCTGTCTACCCCTTCCTTCAGACCATCCTCACAGCCAAACACTTGGCGGCCCAACCAGTCACCCAATTTCCCACAGCCGCAGCCTCCTCCCTACAATTCTCCTCCCTACAATTCTCCTCGACCCACTGGACCAATTGTCCCTCCTCGACCTGATGCTCATGGCCGTCCCCGTCGACCATGGCAAGGGAAGTGTCAACTTTGTGCTGCGTTTGGTCACTCGGCCAAATTCTGTCCGACTGTTCCCATCTCCCCGCATATGCATCGACCCACCCGCCCCCAAGCCTATGCAGCCGTCACTTACCCCACTCCCCCCTCTCCAACTGTCCCCCACCTTTCCTCGTCTAACTCCTGGCTTTTGGATAGTGGCTCTTCCCACCACGTCACCACCGACCTTCATAATCTTTCCCTTCATACGCCATACTCTGGTTCTGATAGTCTCTTGATTGGTGATGGTTCCCCTCTTCCACTTACTCATACGGGTGAGGCTTCTCTTCCTTATTCTATGTCTAATTCTCTTAGTCTTCAGGATGTTTTATGCGTGCCTGCTGTTTCTCGTAACTTATTATCTATCTCTAAATTATGTCAAACTAATAATGTTTCTGTCGAATTCTTACCCACTGAGTTTATTGTGAAGGATCTCCGGACACATCTTATCCTACTCCGTGGTCCGGTCAAGGAGGGTCTCTATGAATGGCCTGCACCACCATCTCTCCTCGCTTTTGCCACCAGTAAAGCTCCCCCTGACGTCTGGCATCAACGTCTAGGGCACCCGGCTGATCCAGTTTTACAATCTATTTTAAATAATTTTTCTTTACCGCATACTTCTGTTTCTCGATTACATTGCTCTGCGTGTCTTCAGAATAAAAGTCATAAACTACCGTTTGGTCAGTCATCTTTATTTTCTTCCCGTCCCCTGGAAATAATTTTTTCTGATGTTTGGACCTCGCCAGTTTTATCCTTTGATGGTTTTAAATATTATGTTATTTTTGTTGATCACTTTACCCGTTATGTTTGGTTGTATCCTCTTTCTCGCAAATCCGATGTTGCATCTACATTTATTAATTTTCGGGCCTTAGTTGAAAATTTTTTTGACACGACTATTAAAACCGTTTACTCCGACAATGGTGGTGAATTTATTAAATTACGGGACTACTTTACTGCCTTCGGTATCTCGTTTCTTACCACGCCCACTCACACTCCAAAACATAATGGTCTTTCTGAACGTCGGCATCTTCATATTGTCGAAACTGGGCTATCACTTTTATCTCATGCCTCACTTCCCTTAACCTTTTGGCCCTATGTGTTTGCCACAGCCGTATATCTCATCAACCGTATGCCAACTCGGACCCTCCAAATGCAGTCTCCTTACCAGTGCCTATTTCACTCCTCGCCTAATTACTCCTCCCTCCGTGTTTTTGGTTGCCTTTGTTATCCGTGGCTCCGCCCATATACTACTCACAAGCTTCAACCCCGCTCTAAGGCCTGTGTCTTTCTTGGCTATTCCCTTACTCAGCATGCCTATTTTTGCTATGATATGGCTGACTCACGCCTCTATGTTTCTCGACATGTCCAATTTGTTGAAACGGTGTTTCCTGGTGCTCCTTCGACACCCTCACCCTCCTCCTCCGTCTTGTCTGCTCCTCTCACTTCTTGGGTGCCTTACAACCTTCCTTCCTCGCATGTCCCTCCTACGAACCCTTCCCCTATCGTTCCCCCACCTCCGGCTCCATCCCCTCCTTCGTCCCCGGACCTACATCCCATCTCCACCTCTTCCTCCTCGGCTTCTTCTCCTTCTGCCTCTCTCCCAAGTTCATCCTCTCCCTCCACGTCCTCACCCTCTCTCTCTCCACCGCCTCTCACCTCGACACATCCCATGCGCACTCGAGCCCAGGATAATATTCGCAAACCAGTTCAAAAACTTAACCTTGCCACTCGCCTTGCTTCTTCCGAGCCCACCAACATTACCCAAGCCCTCAAAAACCCAGATTGGCGGGCGGCTATGCATGATGAGTATGATGCTTTGGTCCGCAATGACACCTGGGAATTAGTTCCATATGATCCCTCGTATAACGTTATTGGGTCCAAATGGGTTTTTCGGTTGAAGTATCATCCAGATGGATCTATTGATCGTCATAAGGCCCGTCTAGTTGCTAAAGGGTTTGCTCAACGTCCGGGCATTGATTATTATGAGACTTTTAGCCCGGTAGTTAAACCCACCACGATCCGCCTGGTTCTATCCTTAGCTCTGTCGCAGGGGTGGTCTCTTCGTCAGCTTGATGTTAACAATGCCTTTCTCCAGGGGACCCTTCATGAGGCCGTTTATTTATCTCAACCACCCGGTTTCACTGACTCTGCTCGTCCAGATCATGTTTGTCGTCTTCGTAAGGCTATCTACGGTCTCAAGCAAGCTCCTCGAGCTTGGTATGAGGAACTTAAGGGGTTTCTTACCTCCCTTGGATTTATGCACTCTTCAGCTGATACGTCTCTGTTTATATATTCTCATGGTTCAGCTATGATATATGTACTTGTCTATGTGGATGATCTGATCATTACAGGTAATCAGGGAGCTTCTCTTGAGGACTTCATTTCCCTTTTGGGGTCACGGTTTGCTCTAAAGGACTTAGGTCCTCTATCTTATTTTCTGGGGATTGAGGTTCTTCCTAACAAGGATGGTTGTTTGTTGTCCCAACAAAGGTATGCATTGGAGTTACTTTCCCGTCTTCAGCTTCAGGATGCCAATCCTGTTGCAACCCCTCTGCCTTCTGACATCTCGACTCTTCGACATGAAACTGGTACCCCTCTGGATGATCCATCTCAGTATCGTATGGTCCTTGGTAGTCTTCAGTACCTGACATTTATTCGCCCAGATCTCTCGTTTGCTGTAAATCGGCTGTCCCAATATATGCACCGCCCCACTGATTTTCATTGGTCCCTGGTCAAACGTATGCTACGTTATCTTGCTGGTACTCTTCATTATGGGTTACAGTTATTTCGTGAGTCATCTCTCTCGCTTCATGCCTTTTCTGATGCTGACTGGGGCGGTATTCGTGATGATTGGTCGTCCACTAGTGCATATGTTGTTTGTCTGGGGCGCAATCTCATTTCCTGGTGCTCTAAGAAGCAGTCTACTATTGCCCGCTCTTCCACTGAAGCTGAGTATCGTGCTGTTGCATCTGCTTCTGCTGAGCTTGCGTGGGTTTCCTTTATTCTTCGTGATCTTGGTTTTTCATCATCTGACATCCCAGTCATTTATTGTGATAATTTGGGAACGACGCACTTTTGCTCCAATCCGGTTCTCCATACGCGTATGAAACATGTGGCTATAGACTTTCATTATATCCGAGAACAGATTCAGCGTGGTCTTCTTCGGGTTACCCATGTTCACTCCCAAGACCAGCTTGCGGATTGTCTCACCAAGTCTCTTCCGCGTTCTCTTTTTCAGTTGCAGCGTACCAAGTTGGGCCTTCTACCTCGGCCAACTTGAGGGGTGGTGTTAGACATATTTATTGTATTTATATTGTTGTATTTATTTATTGTATTTATATTTATTCTAGAAGGTTCCGATGTACCTATAAATACACTGTATAGCTCATTCATCCAAGTGTGAATAAAAATATACTCTTCTAATTTGTCTATTATTTTAAGTCTTTGATGAAACAAAAAAAAAAAAAAAAAACAATTGTTTTATTGATGGTTGACAATTTGACATATAACAAGGTAACATTTTGATTAAGAAACAATATAACATATATCAAAAGAATTCAGTAAACATGTCTGAAATAAGTCTAGTAGTCTATTTCACCTTCATTTACTTGAGTTTAAGATAGAGTATTATCGTCACAGTAGTTCTTCTCAGCATGTAATTAAGTCTTTTGATAGTTCACTTTTCCAGCTTGAAATGAGGCAACGAAGCATACCCATCAAGGCCTTTAGAAGTGTAGTAAGCTATATACTCATCAATGGTCACTGGACGGTAGACCGCAGGATTCTCAGCCGACAAAAGCTCTTTGATTGGCTCGAAGATACGAGAAGCATAGCCTTCTCCATGGCATGGTCTTAAGAAACTTGCTACGTTGACTCTAGGGCCAACATCTCTTGCTAATGCTCTATGATATACACTTTTAAACTTATCATTTGATACTATCTGCAGTAAAATAATAAAATTATAAAAAAAAATGAAACATGTTAATCACTATTACATGCATGAAGTCTAAAATAAGAAAGCGAAAAGTGAATTAATACTTGCCTGGAATATGTCTCCAATGTTAATGACTAATGCTCCCGGAACATATGGGACATCGACATATTCGTTGTCATGAAGTACTTGCAAGCCTTCAACCTCGTTTTGCATGAGCATTGTAAGAAATCCAAAATCTGTATGGGTGACACTGGACAAAGTCAGTTCTGGCTCAGGGCATGGAGGAGAATAGTGTCCTTTGCAGTAAAGTCCTTCGGCACAACCCATGTTAAGTAGATAATCTTTTTCAAGTCCTAGAGCCTCTGATAGTAGTTCAAACAGAGTGTGGCCGACCCTGGTAAGGTTTTTCGCGTACTCATTCATTACATCTCTGTCACATGAATAAAGATTAGAGAATTTAGTGACTATACGAACAAGGGAAATTAAAGCAAAATATATATGGAAGAAAGCTTGAAGCACAAGAAATTAATGTATGTAATATTGACATGGTTAGTAATGAATACCTGAAGATCTCGGGCAATTCTTCCCAGTTAGGATCAGCAGGAGCCATCTTGCACAAAAACGTATCTTTCCATGTGGCCGCAGTAGTATTATACATGAAGAAATTGCTGGTATATATGACCCTGCGTGAGCTGTCACGGCTATAATATTGCTTCTTGATCTCATGATCTTGTTCATGAAACGCGATGGTGCTCCGTATTGTTTCCTTCATAACATCCAAAGGAATGCCATGATTAACAATTTGAAAGAAGCCCCACTCTTGACAGGCTTTACTAATCTGTGAAACAATGTTAGCCCTTGTTTCTGCATTATGGCTTGCACCATCAACCATAAGGTCAATAAGCGGAACCTCAAGTTTCTTGGACATATTGGTACGCCTCTTTTCAGTCTTGAGGCTTTCATGATGAAAGAAAGAAGGGATCTTTTTCACACCAGCATCAACAAGTCCCTTCACACCAACCATCGAAGCATCGAAGGATTTCGCGTCGCTGTTGGAATCTTTTTGAGGAGTTGATATCCATTGGGCTGCTTTCTCACATTTGATTGCTTTTCTTACGGTCACCAGTTGTGCAGGTGATCTGCGAGGGCCATTCAGTAAATCCAAAGATTTGCTTTCAAGGAAAGATTGTGAAGCACAAAATTTTGCAGAGATTGAAGCCATTAATTATTATACTTAGGGAAAGGAGGAGAATTTTTTATTTTATTTTATTTTATTTTTTGAAAAAAGAAAAAAATCAAGTTGAAAGTGATAGGTAGGTAGGTAGGTAGCAGGATATGTGTAAGAAAGATAGTGATCTGAGAAAATATAAACTCCAATTTGGTGGAAAAATTGAAGTCACCAATATATGGGGTTTTATAGCTAGGAGGAGGAGCTTTAATTTGGGGTTGAAAAGTCAACGTTAAATTGGTCTGACGCGGAGGTTGTTGGGTCTGGAAAAGCAAAATGAAATGCAAGGAAATTTCTTTCGGTATTAAACTCCCCGGCTGGCCCCAAGTAGCTATGAATTTGGTTTGGGTGTGAACGTAAACCGTGAAGTTGAACATTCAAGTGGTTTCCCGGTGTACACAACATATTAGATACCACTTTTCTCTATAAAAAATTGTGATATAATTGTTGTATACTTTGACTTATATAAAAATATCAAATTTCATTGCAATCAAAAATAAAGAAAGGAAATATATCCCTTTTATATATTGTTGCACAAAAATCCTACGTTTGAACAATCACCGTTATATTAGTCGAGAGAAAACACCGAAGATGATCAGAATCAAATCCCTTTTATATATTGTTGCACAAAAATCCTACGTTTGAACAATCACCGTTATATTAGTCGAGAGAAAACACCGAAGATGATCAGAATCAAAGTTCTATGAATTAATCTTTGAAAAGTGGAAGAAATCATTATTTCTAAGCTAATCTAGGGCTAAGAAAATTTAAAATTCGCTAGGGAGTTGTTCTGGAATGTAAAACTACTCTTAATGATAGTCTTATCATGTATATAAGTGTTGGAGATATAAGCATAACCTATGGACCGGGGAGCTTAAAACATGTGTTGAAACAGACAATTTTAGCGTAAATTTCGGATACGCTCCGGTGAGATACACCGGGAGATTATTATGCCTAAAAATACTACTCACGGAGTAGATGAGGTTTGGCTTTGTAGGAGAAGGGAGTTGAAGAGAGAACCTCACTCTATTCTCCCACATTGGAAACTTGTTTGTTGAGAACTCAAGTAATAAGAGCTTGAGTGTATCTTATGGATGTGCCCCAAGGGGCAAAACACTTTTGCGTAGAAGGGAGGACTTAGATAATTCCAAGCGTGCGTGCAGCCGCAGTCGTCCGGGTCGGGTCAGGTGGGGTGTTGCTATTAATTCTTTGGATAAAATTTCTTTATAAAATTAACCAAAAATTAATTTTGGCACGTGATTGTGACATCCGGCCAATCAGAATTCAGACGACACATCATTCGGCCAATCATAACCGAGATTGAAGTCGGCTAAGCAAAGTCGGCATGTTTAGGCATGTGACTTTACAAGGGGAAAAGTCAGCTGATGATGTCGATACTATCATCTTGCTTTTAACGGTTTTTGTATGGTGGATATCTGGCTATAAAGTGTACTAAAGTGGTGTTTGCCGGTGGTGCTCGGCGGTGCCCGCTGATTCCGGCGGTGGTGCTTTATAAGAGAAGAGGAAGTGGACAATTTGGCTTTGCCATCTGTTATATCCTTGTTATCGTCCGTACAAACACCGCTAAAAACAAGATGATAGTTTCGACAGCATCATCAGCCAACTTTGATGATGTGTTTCGGCCAATCAGATTCAAGCATTGATTCCTCATCTCCGCTATATAAAGAACCCCATTGATGAAGGTTTAAGTATCAAATTTTGTCTTGTGTCTTACAAAGAGTCACTATATATTTCTAGATCTTTTGTGACGGCCCGGCTCCTTGCCCTCAGGGTCCACCCGGGGTCGGTGTGGGAGCCGCCTGCGAAGCTCACGCCGCGACTTCAGAATAACTATAATCCTCAAATAAAGAAGTCCATAAAGATAATTCATATAATCCATAATCAGACTTTAGAATTATAGCCCTTGTTCTATCATCAGACTACAAATGATTAAATTATAACCTTCTTTCTAACACGTTGGCGCAGCGTCATCTGGATCCCACATAAAGACATCACTCTCATCGTCATTTCTATCTTCTAGTCATCCGCCTCGAATCCACTCGAGGTAACCGGTTGTACCTATAACACTGAAAAAGGTGTGTGAGCTTTTAAACTCAGAGAGGTTCAGAGTGTGCATAATGTGTAGCTTTCACAAACAACTAGTTGAAACTACACATAGCAGATAAGCACATTTATATATATACAATATTATGTATATAAGAAGTAATGGCCACATAAGGGTCAAAGATCATACCAGACAGCAGATATAACCAGATACCAACCTTGTAACCCCTCACAATCAGATGAAGCTACCTCACACTCTAATGCCGAAATAAATGGCCAGTCAGAATACATATGTCCGGAACATCCGCCAGAGGTATTTGGTGCAGGACTAGTGTGTGCAGAAGACTCAATACTTGTTGGGGAGTTGGTATTTCCCGTTGATTATGGGATGAATCAGCAGTGGATGAACCGTCTAGCTCAGGAACTGAAGGAGAAGTATTGCTGGAAGCGGGATGTGATGTTGGTGGATCTGTAAGGATAGTAGTGGTGTTTGTCTGTGAATGATTGGAAGGGGTTGAAATAGGATCTGGTAGAGGTGTAGCTATGGTTTCTGGGACAAGTCTGGTAGGAGGAATGATCTGATTAATGGGAGGAGTCCATGAGTCAAAGATGTTTAGAACATTTTCTCTATGAATCGTGGGATGATTCTGGTGGTATGGAAAGTAAGTTTCATCAAAGGTAACATGTCTAGAAAGGAAGAATCTTCTTGTAGAGGGATGATAGCATGTATACCCCTTGTATTGGTTGTTATATTCTACAAACACATATTTCGGAGTATTGGCTCAAAATTGTGCTTCTTAGTGTCCCGTGTAAAGGGGTAAAATCTAGACCCAAAGACCCTAAATGTGGTGTAATCAGGAGTTCTATTAAATAACATGTGATAAGGTGAGTTAGACTGAAGTGCAGATGAGGGAAGTATGTTCAAGGTGTATACTATAGTGGAGAAAGCATCTACCCAAAGATATAAGGGTGTTCTGCTATGAAATAACATGGTTAACCCTAATTCTCTAATGGTTCTATGCCTCCTTTCAACCACACGTACCTGTCTGTTCAAGGGTGTGGGGGCATGAGATTATATGGACTATGCATTGATCAGTGAAGTTTTTAACTAATTTCTTATTGATAAATTCTCCACCCCCATCAGTGTGAAACTGTTTTATATGTTTGTTAAATTGTCTGAACACATACTTTTCAAAAGCAATAAATGTATCAAAGAAAGCAAACTTCTGCTTTAAAGGCACAAACCACATATACTTAGTATAACCATCAACCATGCAAGCATAATATTTAAAATGCCCTAAAGAAAGTACTTAGGCAGGGCCCCATAAATCACAATGTATTAAATCAAAACTACTGGAACTAGTATGTTAAGAATAATTGAAAGGGGTTTGCTAAGTTTGCCAAGTTGACAACTTTCACAAAGATGCTCCTGTTTATTTGTTCCTAACACCTCAATAAGGCCTTTATTCTTCAAGAATTGAACAGTAGGAAATTGAATGTGTCATAGCCTTTGATGCCATAGTTCAGTTGTACAGGACCTAAATCTTTGAGAGAGATAAATGACTCCACATTGCTAGGGATAGTGTATGTAATATCCCGATTTTCGAATTAAGGGCAATTCGGTCTTTTAATAAATCGGAATATTATGTTCTTTTGGTTTTTAAAGGTTTTATAAAAGAAAAATGGATAATTAAAGGACTTAAATAATAATTAGAGATAATTGGGATTTATAAAAAGGGATATAATCCTAATTATTAACCTAGTTGTTGTTTTGTCAAAAAAAAAAGGAGCAGCCGCATTCTTTTGAAGAAGGGCGCAAGTTTAGAAAAAAAGAGAGAGGAAGAACTTTCAATCCCCAGGCTTAACCCGTTGATCTTTTGGACGACATCTCAAGGGAAAAAGAATCACCGCGGCAAGAGGATCGTTTGGATATCAACCATCCTTAGAACCGTTAACGTAGTTCTCATCACCGTTCTTGTTTAGGGTTCGTTTTCGCATTCAACCTGCGTTTTTCTCGTGTTTAAGCATCGTAGTAATCCTATGGTGTCAATCGTTTTTAGGCTCGGTGTTAAAAGGTTTATCTTTTTCAAGCTTTGGTTGCGTGGATCGTAGTAGCTCGCAAGAATCGAGGTAACGTGGTTTTCTTATCGTATGGCTAAGTTCTCGTAAGGTTGTAGGCAATCTTTTTGTATTGTTTTCTCATCGTTTTATCTGTTAAAAATCGAGTTTTTGGGGTGCATGTGCGATGGAAATCGCAGGGTTTGTACGACGTAAGGTCTTGCATGTATTATTGAGTTTTTATTTTGATAATATATGTGCCGAGCGCTCTTTCCGGATAAGGACTCGTTGTCCGGGAACGGGGCGTGGCTGGGGCTTGGTATCGAGCGAAAGTGTTTTCCTTGTCATGGGTAGACTTGATTTTTCTTTAAGATAAGGTTGCGCAAGCTTTAGTAACCCCTCTCTTTCTTGGCTACAAGGATGGTGCTTACTGTATGAGAGAGCTAGTTCGTATAACGCCGACGCAGCCTAATACTCGTACATGGAACGCAGTAGACGGGATTTTACCGAGGCTTCGTGGTTCCGAGAAGCCGAGGAGGAGCTGGACTATACCGCTCAGTGTCCCCCCCCCCCTCCGGTCACTCGTGAGCAACCCCGCCATTTGTGGAAATCAAGGACCAAGTAATTCCTGTTGTGAGGTCGAGTGGAACAAAGCCGGGTCCTTCAAGGTTTAACACCCGCGTACCGGTTACTACTTCGGGCCCAAGCGACCACGAGCTCGGACCGGGTCGGGACTTTCTCATCCACCGGCTAGCCAGCTTTTTCGCCTATTCACATGGTGTATCGACGTTTCCTTCCTCGCACCGCCGAGTTTTACACCGCAACCGACGGTTCTACCTCCACCGCCACCTGTGATCGAGTTCTTTCGTAGCACCTCCGCCTACTGCCACCCACAACGCCAGAGTTATCGAATGCCCCACCGGTACAAGCAGCTAGCCAAGACGTTTAGCCAGCTGTTGCGGGGTTAGCGATGTAATTAAATAGATTGGTATGATGAAAGTGAAGTTGCATGTGGTACCAGAAGTTTTTCGGTAATGTCGAGCTGCGAGTTGTGCCAGCATCATGTGGCTTCGTCATTTTGAAAAGGCATGCGTAAATACGAGTGGCCCCGGTAATCTGAACGGGCTCAACAGGCGCATCTCTGTTGGCGTGTAATGCGTAGAGTCGGATCTTCGAGTCTCATTGACAGCAAGCCAATCCTAGAATCAAGCAAATCGGGGCGGTATTCAAGGATTTGTTCTATCAAAGAATACTTCCCTAGAACGGCACAAAATGCAAAGGCCAACGAGTTTCGAAGCTTTAAAACAGTGAAGAAATACTACAAGGACACAAAGATTTCGCGTAAATTTCACGAGCTGCAAGTGCATCTCTATCCCGAGATTGGTGAAAAGTGAGGAAAAGAAGATAGACAAGTTTATGGAAGGGTTGTCAAGCATCACGTGGGCGAAAGGTATGCTCGGGAGATAGACCCACGAGTAATGGCAAATGCGCCAGCGGACAGCATCGACAATGCCGAAAGGCTTGCCACCAGTGCCTAATCGTTGTAGTCGGGGACAAGAGGCCATTCTCAAATTTTCATGAGGTAATGTAGGCGCCTACGCCAGAATGTGTTAAGACAGGAGTTCAGCTAACGAAGAGTTCAATTAACCGAACACCACCAACTTGTGTCAAAGGCAACAAGACACTGGTGAATGGCAAGACGAGTTGTTTCCATCGTTGTCGTGGACATTACTCGAGGGCATGTCCTAAGATCTCAAGGAAATCAGGCAGGGAGGGCGAAGTAACCGGCAGGTAGTCGTCCACGGGTAGCGGACCCGCCGTGTTTTTGCAACAGATGCGGAGCCGGAGGAGTTAGATGACTTTGTGGTGACAGGTACTTTTCGTTGTTTAGTGTTTCTTATAAATATTTAATATGATATAGCGCGCATATGATATTACATATTTATACGTAAATTGATTCACTTTTAGTGTACCATAATCATAGATAATCTAGCAAGCGCGCCAAGCTCTGTTTGATACCGGAGCTTCAGAACTTTTGTTTCTTCAAACATAGTCAAGAAGTTAAACCTACCGCTTAGGAGTTGGAGAGACCCTTGAGTATATCCACCCCTTTGGGCCGAGTCACTAGATGTGCTCAAGTCACACCCTCAGTCGACATTAGAGTTGGGACTTACAAGTGCCAGCATGCCCCGACGGTGTTGGATTTCTCGGACTTTGATGTTATCCTGGTATGGACCGGTTGTCTAAGAACCATGTCTATTTGGATTGCAAAGGCAAGAGAGTAATCTTTAAAGTTCCAGGAAAATCGCCAGGACGTTTCGTGGTACCGTATACAAGCCTAGCAAGAAACAACATCCGATCATCTCGGCGGTAGCTAAAGCTTTAAAAGCCTCGAGGCGGTGGTTGCCAAGGTTTTGTGTCTGTGTACGCGCTAGATAAGGAAAAGCTCAAACCCGAGTTAGGAGAGACTCGTGTGGTTAAAGAATTTCCCGAAGTCTTCCGGAAGATTTGCAGACATATGCACGATAGGGCCATAGAGTTTGAGATCGAGTTAATTGCGGGAGCGCCCGCAGCTAAAGCGCCCTGGCGGGATGGCACCACCGAGTTGAAAGAGTTGAAAATTCAGCTTAAGGAGATGTTAGAGAAAAACATCATCCAGCCAAGTACATCACCGTGGGGAGCACCGGTTTTGTTTGTAAAGAAGAAAGATGGGAGTATGCGCTTGTGCATCGATTACAGAGAGTTGAATAAACCGACAATCAAGAGGATAGTGTAGAAGTCTCCTTTACGATGCCCATTCACATGTACCTGCCATGTTGTCTTTCCTTAATAACACAATCATGATTAGTGAATAAACAATTTGCAGAGTATTGTGAAGGTAGTTGACTTATGGACATAAGATTCTTTGTTATAGCAGGAACATATAGTATATTTTTTTATTACAATAGGATTAGATTCATTGTTATATATGTACAATTCTCATATTCCTTTAATTGTTAGTTGAGCCCCATTTCCTACTAAAATAGGGTCACATTCTTCATATTCTACAAGATTATGCAAGATGGAGAGGTTATCTGTCATGTGATTAGAGGCCCCAATATCCAAAATCCATTCAGTATCTGCTATGGTGTTGTCCAGGGTTAGTGCTGAGAGAACTTTGGGTATGTTATCCTCTTGATTCCGTGTCTTCCACCAACAGATTTTTGCTGCATGTCCAACCACTCCATAGTGTTGACATGTGTCATTCTTGTATTGCGCTCTCTCTCTGCCCTAGTCATCCTTCTGAACACCTTTCCATGATTGTTGGAGCCTTCAAATCTGGGCTTGTTCTGCGGAGCATGGAATCCTCTGCCTGTTGTATTAAACTTTGATGCTCCTTCATTATACTGTAGTGACTTTGGCCATAGAAGGCCAGATGAGACATGGACTGATTGTCTGATTCTTTGGTTGAGAACCATGACCTTTTCTGATTCTGTAGTAATGACACTAATTCTATGTAGGTAGGCCTTGGTGGTTTTAACACAGTGGTAGTGAAGGTTTCATATTGAGGTCCCAAGCTGGTTAACAAAAAGTAGACTTAATATGGATCTTGGATGGGTTTTCCAATAGCTGCTAGGCTATCACGTAGCCTTTTAAACTGCTGAATGTGATCTGTAATGCTTTTCTCATCCTGTTTCCTCAAGTGAGTAATCTGCTGCTTTAGATTGAAATCCCTGAGTCTTGTGCATATGCACATTTAATTGCATTCCAGACCTAGAGACTCTTTTGATAGGAATCCGATAAGCCAACCCCTGAGCAACCTGTCAGATTTCTTCCACTTTGTATATTCTGGATTTGTTGTTTGTGCAGCAGGTGCACTGCTTGCTGCTCTTGGGGTTGCTGCTATGAATTGATCAGGTGCAGGGGTTTCATTTGTTAAGTGGCCAATTAGATCCCGACTTTCAGCAAGAGCTAATGTATGTTCTCTCCATAGAGGGTAGTTTTTTTTTTGTAAGTTTGAGTGATATGAAACTGCTAACGTTTAATGAGAGGGATGTTATGGTGTATGTACAATTTTGGGTGGTGATTAAGCACCAATTGGCTTTGAAACCATGTGAAGAACAAAAAAAAAAAAAAAAGAACTGAAAGTTTTTAGTGATGGTTTTGTGCTTGATGGATTTCCAGTACTACTACCTTACATGTATATAACAATATGAGAGTGCTAATAATCCTATCTTTTGAAATAAACACATAAAAACAGATAAGCATTTGAAAAGAAACGCATAACTCTAGGACTCTTAATACTTCACAGTTCACACATCCAGCCCGACTTTTGTATGCAATCTGTGATAATGTCAACCTTAATTATCTCTTCATTATCATAAGTAAACACAAGTTTCCGACTTATTTCAAACTCTTGATGCAGGTTTATCTTGTAAAGTTTGGATGCACGGCAACTGTTTGAAGAAATGTCCGACACAAGCAGCTGGTTTGTATTTATCTTGTTGAAATGCCTTTGAATTCTTGATAACTCTGATAATTCATGTTAGAGTCTTCACATTGCTCGACTTAGTGTCTGATCATGGGCTGCATCTCGACTTTGGGCTGTCATTTTGACTTATGGATCTTTATTAGGCCTGCACTTGCATGCATCTGGCTGCATTTATTGGGCCTGTACTTCCTGCACTTGCATTTGATCTGCATTATATGCTTTAATATTGAACACTTTATTCCAAATCAATTGCGCAAAAGGAAAAAAAAAGGACACAGTAGAATAATTAATGCCTGTACTTTTTTAATGTTGAACTTTGTCGGAATGCGATTAAGAAGAGCTCTCCACGTGAAAATATAATGTTGATCTTTGAAGGTAGAACTTTACTCTAACGTTGACTATCAACTTTCAAGCCTTACAAGCTGTATGCATGTATAAGGTAGTAGTTTCAAGACTTTTGGGGCGCCGATCGAAAGAAATGAAATATACGCATGCATTGATTTGAGGTCACCACAGTAGAATTATCCGAATCCGATGATGACACTAATTAATGTTCTACAGAAAGAAAGATTGTTGATTATATTATAGTATATATATATTCACAAACGAACCTGAAGGGGTATTTGTTTCCCCAAAATAGCATGATGTACCCCGGCCCTAATTAATGCAAACACTTTCTACGTTTTCGGTGATTTTTACAAATATTAACTATATATACTACTGTCCAAAAAAAAATGGCGGATTTTTCACTACACAACAACCTGAACAACGTACGTAGGAATCACTACTGCAGGATAGGATGCTCAGTCGATCAATGCAGATAGAGGATCCACAGACTCCTTAAAGATATGTTTGAGCATTAACCAAACATCTTTAAGCATCATAATTCGTCTCATTTCTGGGTCTGTATATTCTATTGGCAACGTCAAATGGACTCGATCATGTTCATCTGCATTATTTTCATCATCACCTCTGTATTTCACACTGGACATTGCAGCGGCTTCAAGTCCAGAGGAATCACGGTGTACTTTATAAACAACATAAGCTGCGTAAGTGGTCTTATTAGGAGACAGAATCTTTGCCTCGGATATCAAGCCACCAAACATATAGCAACTCTCCAACCTCAGAAAACCTGTAATTAATCATGCTTGCATTATGCCAATTAAAAGTTTACCTATAGTTAATTTATTAATGCCCCATATATATATATATATGGTATATAATTGCGCTACTATAACTATACATGATACATATATGGATCGGAAGTTGGAGTAAAGTGTGAATATTTCAAACGAAGGAGTTAAGAGTTGAGTTGTAGGTCAAACGACTCTAGCTGCTCACCAATATTAATATGTATACATTAACATACAATATATACCTTGATTGAGGAAAGGGTTTCCAGATCCAATAGGAAGGGTTATGTTGCCAAGCAATAGATAGGTCCCTAGGACCCTAGCACGTAGCATATAACATTTCTTCCCACTTTTTTTACATAACCAGAGACTCTGCTCAACAAGGGAAATTTCAATACTCAACATATGCATTTATTTATTATAACACTTCAAAAAACAAACAAACAAACGTAATACTTCGGTAAACTTAGCATTAGTAAAAATATAAAATAAAAACACACACACACACATCAATTATATATTACCAGTGTGCCCCCATCATTGAGTAGAATATTGGAGTCACATAGCAGAAAGAAAAGCTCCTTCTTGGTGGTGGTGAAATGAAGAGGGTGGTCAGGGGGGGGGTTGTTGATGAGATGATATCTTGATAATCACAAGGTAGAAATTTTTCCCAAACAGAATCAGATTCAGAAGCCGATTTAAATCCAAGGGAGACTGCTGATGAACTGCAAGCATCTTTGACAGAGGTCTTTGATATGATTTCAGCTAAGCAATTTTCAGGTAACAAAGATAAGCCATGATGATGATCGTATTCGTATTCCTCCTCCTCCTCCTCCTCCTCCTCCTCCTCCTCCTTCTCCATAGATTGATATATGGTGGGTGGCTTTTCTCTTTCTGATTATGATCCAGAAGATGGACCAACTAATTAACAAAGAATTTCCCTCAAAAAAAATATTTTTTAACAAAGAATTAATATTTCAAGCAGCTAATTAAGGATGTTTAATTAGTATTGTCCACTAGGTTGGATATGACAAATCTTATTGACTAACCCTCTCTCTGGTCTCTGGATTGGAGGAAACATATACAAAACAAAAGACAAAAAAACATTTACGTAAGAGTTTTTTAATTAATGCCCATGAGTGTTACAGCTTACAAAAGGTTAGAATAGCAAAATAATAATAATAATAATTAATTTAAGTGGATGATGAAGTAATTATATGGAAAGAGCTAGCGTTGGCAGAACAAGTCACACTCTTACTTACATTAATTTTACAGTACTGATGATCGATCAAGATGATGATCATGTACGTACGTGGACTGATAATTCATTCATTCATATGAGTCTCGATCACCATATAATATAATCATTAGTAATCACTGGTGTGAAAAGTTGAAAAAATCGTCAATCCAAAGAAGTATCATAATTAAAACACCACCAAGTGTCCCAAATCTTTGAAGCAAACGGACATAGAAGAAACTGTTAAAGTGTTCCACATTGAGAACTTGTGATTCTTTCACCCACCACCCAACATTTTTGTGACAGTTTTGCAAAACTGCCACTAGCCAACATTAATGGGGATACTTGTTGTGGTGTCTTTTAAAGGGTCTGTCATATTTATTGGGGATACTTGTTGTGGCCTCTATCATATCTATCAAGTTTTGACTTTTATTTTTGTTATCTGATTTTTGTATCACTTACTAAACTGACAGTGTTCTGAAGTTTGCATCTGATTTTTGTATCATTTCGCACTCGATCTGTGCTCATGATATCTACATTCAAGTGTGCCCCGGAGACACTGTTGATGCGCTCTGTTTCTGTGGGAACGGCTTAGAGCGGTAACCACTTCTTCTGTGATTTTCTTGTTACCTATGGAAACCATGCCAAGTAAAGTCGTATCATGATTTTGCAGCAATCTTATGATCATCTTTTAAGAAGTTTAGTATTCCTGGTGGTACTATATATTTCGACAAGGGTCCCACTATGTATATGCACAGTGGATTTATATTTACTGTTTTGGTAAAAAAAAAAAAAATTGCACTGTTACTTTTGTTGTAAGTGTTAAAAAAAGGATTATGCCCTCATTTGGTGATGTATTATCAGCAGTGAAATGTTTCTAAAGAAGTTGATTGATAGGGGTTGTACGGTCTTTCTTATTTTTAAGTTTCTCTACGTACGCTTTGTTGTGTTTTTCCTTTAATGTAAAGAAGCTGATTACACTAGTAATGGGAATGATGTTGGTGGATCAGGGTTTGAGGAGAGGAGAGATGAGACACTGCTTTGAATGTTTTGGAAAATGTTACACTACTAATTAATTATCATTCTATGTATGTTTTAGGGCAGTGTGAGGATGATGTGGACACTGTTGATTGTGTGAAAAATGTTGTTTCTGAGAATTCAAGTTGAATGTGGTAGCTCTATTTCAGGCCAAATTTATCTTTGTGGGTGCTTTATTAGTTATAGTTGTTATCCAAATGGGTGCCAAAATTATCCTCCTCCTCCTCTTCAATCTCATCTTCTGATACTTTAAAATGTATTATTATCTTCTTTTTTTCATTCAATTTTATAGTATTTTTCCTTGTTTTATATGAATCTGTCATAGTTATAATCTTTTGATTGACATTGACTTGTGTCTGCACTCCCGGCTGGTTTTCTATTGGCCTTCTTTCAATAGTCTTTATACATTTGTAGTACTTTCCATTTTAAGTTGAATTGTTATAAATGTTGGGGAAACTGACGTACTGTTGTGCTAATTTTTGCCTTCTGCCCTTGATGCCCAGCTAAGGCCAAGACGGTTAGGTCTAAGAAGAATCGGCCAGGGTGCGTTTCATTGTGTCGTTTTTGTAATAATCGTCTGATTTTTGCAACTATGTTTTGCGTTCTCTGTTTTTACGCTTATCTTCCATTTCTCATTGATTTTTTTTTCCTGATCTTCGAAGGAGACACCATATGATTTGTGCTATGAACAGCTTGTTTAAGGTCTGCCGTTGGGTCTGTTTTTAGTCTCAGAAAAGTCAAGTCTCACTCCTATATGCATCTGATTGTCGCATTCAGATTCCGGCAACTCCAACAACATCTTAATTAGCTGCAACTAATATACTGGAAATGTTTATCGGGTTTCATGAGTGTTGAAGCTGAGAATCGAAATGATACTTGAAATGAAGAAGCTGTAATCCTATGGTGTACGTTACAACAGATAACCAAGGGCTTCAAATTGACAATATACAACACAAAAAAATTGTTTTGAAGCAGATTCTGAATTGCAGATGTGAAGGAGAAGCTCAATCTTCACCATAGATCCGAATTGAAGATGTTTTAGTGAAGAAATTGAGCTTAATCAACTGATATTGAAGTGGAACTACATCACAGTAAGCTTTATTTAGAAGTACTCAATCTTTACATTAATTAGACAATGCCAACTATTCTATCACTTTGATCGTGAGAGAATCAAACATGACCATAAAGATTGAGATACATTTGTGTATGATGTAGTTAATGTGCTTAGTGTCATTTTCCTTGATGTACTTAATTTGCTGCCTACATTTGATTTTCTTCGTAGGTGGGGTGGGGTGGGTGGGTAAGGCTGGGGGTGGGCGGTCCGGTACTATGGCAATTGATTTTAACTTTTTCCCGCGGTGTGGTGAAAGACGTGGCAAGAACATTTTGCCACATAGTTGCTTGTCACGGGTGACACAAAAATAATAGGCGTCACAATAGGTCTATTGTGGTCAATTTTTTTAGGTTTTTGTGGCACTTTGCATCCTCGGCAAAAGCTAGAATTTTTAGTAGTGAGTTCACCTAATTCTCTACCCCTAATCTCCTCCAATCCCACTCTCACTCCCACTAGAGAGTCTTTATCGCAAGCAACATTGAAGAGTCTTGGAAAACGGCATTTTAAGGCATCCTCCCCCACCCAAACATCCTTCCAATATTTTACGAGACTCCCATCACCCACCTTCCACCTAAAAGTGTATGATAACTTATATTTTGGGACGGAAATAGTACATTACAACCAACAAAATAACAATAAACTATTATATTATAGTATATTTATACTAAATTGTATATTATGAGGCGTTTCTCTATTTTTTTAATTTAACAAAATTAATTGATAAACCATTCAAATTTGTTTTCATACATTCAATACAACTCCCCGGCTGACATTAGTATGACTTGACTTCATACACGTGGCACTTAAAGATTTAGTTTGGACCTTCTAAGTAAAACGTGCCTAATGGTCTCAGCTTGAACGTAACCCTTTTAGTTTTTAGGAGAGATGTTAATTCAACAATGTCATGTTATCTAATATAATCGATAACTAGAAATTGAACAATGTCATAGTTATCTAATAGAACCGATAATGATAAATGTATAATTGTCTAATTCCTGATGTTAACATATGACTGATATTGTTAGTTAGTTTCTACCATAACATGTTTCTCGTAATTTATGAACTTATTTATTTTCTATCAAATATAGTCATTTTTTATTTGTTTATCAACTTTTATCAAGCTTAAGATAAATATTACGACACGCTCCTTTAAAATGATCGATCGTTATACAAGAAATAGAACTTTGTATTACTCATGTACAATTACTACAAACATAAATCAAGCAAAAAACATGAATGCATATAAAGAAATAGTAGTACTTTATAAAATAATTACAACAAACATGAATTCATTTTATATAAATTTTCATAATCAATATACAATTACTTTATTAATCAAACATATACTTAACAATGGATGTGATATTATATTACATTTCAAATTTTCTTAAGGATAAAAATATTTGTTTAATTTAGATGTAATATCAATGATTACCCTCTAGTAATTGTCTCAATGGGTAATTTCGTCATGATAGTGTAAAAATTTGAGTTACTTTATGAAACCTATGTCGTCCGTTGTCCCATATGATCGTCCGTTGTCCCATATGAAGTAAGATAATCGCCTAGATCAGATCAACTATTCTAAGGGATCATACACTTTTGGTCCATTTGTTTCACGATTTTTTCACATGTACTTATATCCTTGATGTTTCATATAGGAACTTTTACCTCTAATGTATGCACGTTTTTATCTTTTCAGTCTATTTTTATCACGTGTCAAGTTTTTCTTAGTTGTAATGCAGGCTGTTAGACATGTGACACTTTGAAAAGAACATGTAAAAAATGTATGGTGTGGTGGAATAAGAGTGCCAATATTCTTAATATGTTTATGTTATTTTGTTAAATATGCCAGTAGAAAATTGATTTATGTCATCTGAATTGGATTGGTCTTTGAATTTTTGTTGATACAAGGAATGGTGTTGCTTAGTACTTCATATTCATGATAAGAGGGATAAATATCATAATAGGTTTGGTTAGGTGGAATGGCAAATAAAGAGTACTCTCGTTGATTAACCAAAACTCAGAAGAATAGCCTTTGAATTTGATGCACCAAGGAAAATATTAGAATGTGACACCAATATTATCAGTGGGCACCCTTTAAAAAAATATTATAAGTGGACACCCTTTGAAAAATTATGTTCATTTACATATATACATATTTTATGATCATTGTTCACCATTATCGAACTTCAAAGATGAATTGTCATACCGGTTTAACGTGTAACTATGAATACAAAACTAAAAATATATTTTACTCATGTAGCATGGATAATGATTATATCATTATTAAATTAAAATATCTATTCACACGTCATCATATTATTTTGTCCCACATAACCAAGGGACGGCTCTACCTTATAAAGAATTGGGTCAGGCGACCCGCTAAAAAATATTACAGTGAGAAATTATTTTTAGGTACATATATATATGTGAAGCTGACCCGCTTATTTTTATATATTGATCCATATTGAACTATAATATATGACTGAGTTTAGTAATTACAAAATATGACAAATTTTTGATCCGTTTCATCAAATTCCTAGATCCGCCTTGCACATAACGATAATGATAATTACAAAAGTAAAAAAACACATTTCAACTACATTATAGAGAAGAAATACTACAGCAATCATACTTTCATCAATATTACTATTATTTTAAGTACGTAATAAGTTATCACATACATGGAAATTATTATATTATAAATGTCATGAAAACAAATTTTCACCAAGAACAACATGCTGATAATTTTGTTCTGAATGGAAAAAAACTTTTCATAATTAAATTTTCAAAACTTGACCTATAGAACATATGATGAATACATGATATGGTAACCCTCATTTTGAAACCGATGTGGCTTGTCTACTAACAAAAAATTAAAATTAAATCGAATTGTAATTTTCTTAGTCCAATAATGTAAAAAATGCCCCAAAAATATAAACAACTATCTGTATTATTACCTAAATTATACACTATTATAAAAAAAAATTTGTTATTAGAAATAGTAATATTACTGCATTAGAGAAATACAAAACATACAATTCTCCTAAAGCCAAAACACAAAAGCTAAAATAGGCTAAGACAATTGAGAATTTATCTTAATCGGTACATCTTTAGAATAGGCTCAAGCCTATTATATACTAAGCCATTGTTGGCTCTTAAAGCTAATTCAACGATGTGGGACTTTGCTTCCACTACTTAACAAATCCTTACATTGGGACAAAGTCCCGCATCCAAAAAAAATAATATTATTATTTCTCCAAAACCTCCAAAGTCTTCGAAAGGTGTCAAACAAGTCCAAACACTGTTTGAACTTAACAAACGGATGAGACTTTTAAATATTTAACTCTGACATGATGATGTAGAGATTGCAGAAGTTCCAATGATTGTGATGCCTGCAAAATATACAAACTACCAGACCTGCGAGCTTTCATGACAACCGGGGCCTTTAATTACGTTCAAATTACTTCATCTTCAGCGGTGTACGTATATCCAATAGTCTAAAATGTGCCCAAAGAGATGAGATTTTTCTTCAAATCTAGAACATGTCTGACTTGCGTAAATGTCCTAATAACACCATCATTGGGCCTTGATTCTAACCGTACGAATACCTACGTAACCTTGCAACCCATCAAAAGAACTTCACCTTGATCTGAATCAACAAAGCAAAAACTCTCAATCACTTTCATCTTCTATGATACTGGCATGAGCTGACATTTTTATGCTCTTTCTTTTGTTCACGTTTTTCTTTGTTCTTAAGTCGAAAACAATCAGATTTTGATATGCTCAATCTTCTTACAATAGTTGCACATCAAATTTTTATGTTTGGAATGTTGAATAGGTGTCCTAAACCCAATCGGGTTGGACCGGATCCGACCGGGTCGGGTCATTTACAATCTATTTAAGTTCATGTAATAACTTTATTATGATTAATAAAAGCACTTTTGTTATTATATACTTTGTTTATTTATTAGACCAATTATGATATTGTGTATATGATAACGTCATTAGTATTAAACTATGATAGATAAACCATGATAGTGATTATGGTTGATGAGATCTCTAATCACTTTAATAAGTTTGATACTTAAATGTCTCTAGGCTAATGTACTGTTGAACAGGGCATTGATAGTACGAACGGACTAGCACGTATTAGATATCTTCTGTCTTTAAGGGCAGGATAGATCTCGTCTATCTTCTGTTTGATACATGTTCTATTATATTAACTATTTACTCACTTTCTTAACATATTCATGTCCTTGTCTTTTCCTATCCGTGACTCTTGTCTACTAGCTTTAAGGCGCAGGATACAACTCGGCTAGCACAACTAACTACACCTCCAACATGGGACTTACTTGCCCAAGGTACACTTATAATCACACCGCCTTAAGAACGGCTTGGCTAACATAGCTAGTCACACTTCCGACATGGGTCTTAACTGTGCCCAAGGTACCTCGTCTATTCGTGCTTATTAACGAATACCCTGCTAAGTAGATTCGATAGCATGTAAATCAAATAGGAGCACATAAAGCACATTATTCTATACTAAAAATCCATGTCTAACCTATAGAAAACACGCAAAGCCATAACCACACCATACTACCAACCTATCTCCTCTACAAGTGTAAAACATAACTCAGAAAATTATCCCGAAACCCAAATAATATCCGAAAACACTATTGGCAAGTATCCGGCAACAAATAATTATGTCCAGTTTCGTGCAATTTAACATAAACAATATTAAAACAACTTAAAGGCTTGATCTTTAAATTAAAAACGGATACTTTTGATAAGAAGAACTCCTTACCTCTTAACCTTCAAAGTATTTCTAGCAATTTGCTGAATTCAAGCAAATCCTACGGACAACCCCTACACAACGATTAATTTCTATATCAATTCTATGTCAAAAACTATGATTTTACGATGATACGATGACGAACCCTAATTTCAACCATAGGGCCGAACTGAACAGTTCAGACTGGGAAAATACATTGCTGAAAAATCACCGATTGCTTAGGTAGAACCGTTCTCCTCATTACTGTGATCGTTTTGACTGCTTGTATATGCAAAACAGATCGACGAAACAGTTAAAAGCTAATTATTTCCCTCCCGCTGTATTACGCCGCCGAGAATGCGCATACAACTATAAAAGCAGCTTTTCATTAATTTTGCTCTCTGACAAAACTAGCAGGTGCGCATACATATATATTTTTTGCTTTACCCCCTTTTTTTTCTTTTATTTTCTTTTATAAATAAAAGGTTTTAGGAAAACAATAATTAATTATTATTTCCTTTTATTCCCCTTTATTTTAATTTAAGAAAAATGTTGCAAAAGAAAATATTTTGAAGTGACGAAAATACCCTTATAAGGATCACGGGGTTTTACAATAATATTAATATTGGATATGGAATATAGAATTATGGTAATAAGATAAAGATATTCAATATAAGAAATTGGCAATATCTAGATTTATTTAATATGAGATATTAAAATAAAAGAGATAAATCAATCATAGTGATTTTTCTTATTTTATTAGGAAAAATGTTTTTCTTTCTCATCAATCTACTTGAAACTTCTCCTAATCAGATTAGGAGGCAATAGGGGCGTAGGTTACTCCTATAAAAGGGAGGTTTGACTAGCTCTTTTTTATATCATTATTCCAAAAGCTAATTGTTCTTGAAAAATAAGAGAGCTTCTTAGAGAGAGTATTGTGAGGAAGAAAAAGGTCGACCTAGCAGTCGAGTTTTTCTAGAAGCAATCCAGGAGGATTCCGGCGAGGTGTTCGTGTGGATAACTGGTAGAGGCCGGACGCTTGGACGGCTTGCGCGCATCTACATCTACCGGACGGTCAAAACTTCGATCTTTAAGATCAAGAAAGGTATAATCTTTGTCCTATTTGTTATATGTTTATTGTTTAAACGAAGTCGATCCTTGGATCGGAAATCAAATTTTAATTTTCTGTTGTGCTACTCGTTTGATTTCCTAACATGGAATTCAAATCAAAAGTTTCACTATATGCATCATGTCTACATGTATGGCCAGGCCTACCAACATGTCTACATGTTACTGCCCCCATTTATGTATTTATCAGTCCGATCTTTCGATTTCAAAATAGACTTAATTATCTTGTAAGAAATGGTATCATTGCCATAAATCATCGTTTCTCTATAAAGATTAAATGACTGGGAAGTGCACACAATAACAACAGTTTGTTGCTCATTGTCAATCTTAACATCTATATTACCTCAATCCATAAGTAGGGAATCAAATTTATCCAAAAGCGATAATATAGATGACGTTCCCTTCAGAGATACAAAACATGTATACAAACTCTGCATTAAATAAAGACTATTATCCATAGTTTTTTCATAGAGTAATGATACGGGCACAACTGCTGTGACACAACGTGAATCTACACCATTGATCATGATTGATATAGTAATGATCAATTAGTCTATATTATGAATCAATGGTGTAGATTCACATTGTGGCGCTCGTTGTGTCACAACGGTTGTGCCTGTAACATTACTCTTTTTCATATACAAAGGATTTAATTTTTCCCACAAATTCTTGATACCTCATCGAAAAGAAATAAGATGATACCTACTTGTCGAGACCATCAAACTCCTCATATGACATATTCTTAGGCTTTTCTTTCTTCCCAAGTAGCACAATATCCAAACCCTTCTAAATCAGCATGACCTCCATCTTCAACTGCCACATCCTAAAGTTGACGTTTCTGTCGAACTTTTCAAAATAATACTTAATTACCGTCATAATGGCTAATTTTCTAAATCTCGAAAAACGCCAGCTCTGATATTTGTTAGGAAAAATGAACCTAAGCGAAAGCCCTTAACGACGACAACCATAAACAATTGACTGGATGAAAAAGACAAAACATTAAATTTACGTGGTTCGATCAATATGACCTACATCCATGGGCGAAAACTATAGTGGAGAAATACAAAATCAAAGATAAACTCTCCTAAAGCCTAAAGACAAACCAAAATAGGCTAAGACAATTGAAAGTTTATCTTAATTGGTACATTTTAAACAATAGGTTCAAGCTTATCATATACTAAGTCATTGTCGATTCTTAAAGCTAAATTTACGACGTGGGACTTTGCTCCCACTACTAAACAATTTTCATAGAATAAATGCAAACAAAAATATGATTATTGTTAGTATTATATTCATATCCTTATATAACTTCAAATACAAAGATTATTATTATCATATAATTAACATAAGTACTATAGCATGAATATTTATTGTATCATAATAGAATACTTATTCATTCATACAATTAATTAAGTTGATGCAAAATTTGGTGTATTTTCGTGTGTTCATTTAAATTATTATTCAATGTGCATGAAAATGAGATAAGAAATAACTACATCACGCATGAATTCCTTTTATTTAAATTTTCATATTCAATATACGATTACTTTATTAATCAAGCGTATAGTTAACAATAGATGTAATATTAAACTATATTCTAAATTTCTATATATAAAAATATTTGTTTAATCGAAACACGTGCAACGCAATGCATTTTGCTAATATATATATATATATGCTAGTAAAATAGGGCAGCCGTGCCCAACACGGCTGCGGCCCATGGTGAAGTTTCAAATAATTGCTACAAGCGATTTATACAACACAAACTTGAATATATTAGTACAAAAAAGTAAATTTTTTTTATGGAAAGAAAAAAAAAAAAAACCTTATAGTAAATACCATAGGTTTTGAATATTAATATTACATTGCAACATACCAACACTTTTAGACATAACGTAGAATGGAAAATAAAAACAAACATATGCTACACAATAATGTTAAATACTGATTGCGCCCTTTAATTCATACAGACGGCCTATAAAACTTAGTTAGCACATCCAACTTTTTGAATATTAGTAACTAACATGAAAGGATTTTCCGTCACTCACCGAGTCTCTGAATGTCATAACAAATTTCTACAAATATACAATTTAGATACAAAGAAAATATTGCAATGGTAAAGCATATTTTTTCAAAGATAAAATGATAAATATTGGTTAGAACATGAACAAGACCGAGCCTCCATCTTTCCAAGCTGCCGGTCCGAACAAGGGAAGTGGCGGCTATCGTTTCAAGAAGACTTCGCATTTTTATGCTAAACAAAATTTTTTTTTTAAACGGAAAAAAAAAAAACCTCACATTTTACAATTTTTTTTTTTATTTATCTCTAGCTAAAAGAGTTTAAACACTGATTTTCATTTTAGATTATAATCTTGCTCATCACTAGACCGATTAAACTTGTACTTTAGATTTAATTTTAACCGAGATGAAGCAATAAAATCTGAAATCTAAGGAATACTACAACTTAGTAAAGATAAACAATTGGGAATGACGGTGTGATTATAGGCAAGCATGCTTTCTTGAACATTAGTAATGCAATGCATAACCAAGAACCATGTATACATATGTGTGAAACTACATGATAACACGATTCGCTTTTTCTTGAGCGCATCACAATTTGAGTTGCTAAAACTCAGAAATTTGTTGTTTTTACCATCAATGCAGCCTTGCATCCTTTCTCTAATGTCATTCAACCCAATTACCACAATGGAGGTTAACACAGGACATTCCTATTTTAGAACAAATAAAATAACCAACCTTCTGGAGAAATAAGGTTATGTTGCAGGCGGTAAGTTACTGACATCATCAACTATTGAGAAGGAAACCTCAGTCCCACTGAGAACACAACAATGTCAAATTAGCAAAACACAATAGTTAACAAGATATGAAGTAGAGCATAGTAGAGAACATACCTGAATTTGGCACTATATTTTGATATTGAATTTATCTTTGAAAGCCTCTTAGAAGTTACTTTTTCTTTTAAGTTTAAGCGGAAGTGGTGAATCTCGTTATCTGAAATGCCTGCATTTACTAATAAGTGACCAACAACGTTGATCAGAGCATTTCACTACCCATATAACTTCAAACTTTTGAAGCGCCTTCCTGGTAGTTGTAATCAAAAGCACCCCATCTGCAATGCAAGAATGAAAACTGTAAGAAATTTCTTACTCAAAGGCATACACAAATGATACCATTTCCAGGTATGCTAAACATTTCCATGAAACAAGATTTTTGTACTATGATACGTGATACACACAATAGGGAACATGTAGATCAGATGCACTGCTTCTTTGTGTGTAAAATCCGTGCCGATTGGTATATAATTAAACTTGTAAATTTAGAATGCAAGCACAAGGCCGTACAAACCTTTTATATGATATGAGAAGCTGTATAGAAAGGACTTGAGTGAGCTTGAAAGAGAATTGTGAGATCCATCAATTTGAAGTATTAAACATATAATAGAATGACAAGGTCTGAAACATTTGCGATTAGGACAGAACGAGGAGACTACACAAGAGTAATATTTATGGGAGTGTTTAGCGGCACCACTCTTACAAAGATGGCCATACAACAAACATGTAAATAATTCCATTTTGTGAGATAACACATATTTAAAGTCTCTTCAACAGTTCTATGAAAACCTGAAGTTCATATGCTTACCCCATTTTCCAGACAAAACGGATCGGTGACAAACTTAAATAATGAAAATCCTCCAGTTAGCAGCCAGAACCAGTATCAGAAATTGTTAATAATGGCACAAAAGTAGCAGGTCACAATATCTTCTATCCCCGAAAAGTTTCCACATTAGATCGATTACATGAGAAGTCCTATTCTGAATTCAGCATTGAGATACATCATCACATAATCAGCTCATCACAGATAAGGGATATCAAAAGCATTGATCTAATAATAACAGCAAATGCAAGTATGTTTGTTATGATGCAAAGTCTAAACTTAAACTTGAGGGAAAAAAGCATCATTTGCAAAGCAAATAAGCAATAATAGGAAACAACAACAACCTGTAAGAAAAGTAAATTTCAAAATATATAAGCAAGATTGAAGAAAAACAATCAAAACATAGAAGAACCGGAGCACCTGCTACGTCCAGGCCATCATACACGACGTGATGAACGATCCCGAATGTGCCACGAGCAATCATAGACTTGATGATGAGTTTCGAAAGATCGATTTCCCATCCGTGCCGGACAGGTATCTCCCGATCCTTAACATAACCATTTTCAGCACCAGAATCATTTTTATTGTTGAACGCCTTTTGTTTCTCGGTTTCTCCATACTCCATTGCTTCCTAAGATGCTTTTGCAATTGCTCATCAATACTTTTTAGATCTATTTGGTCTTCAAAGCCAAGCCTGCAAAATAACATAAAATTTATGAAAACTGTGACCTCCAAGATCACAGTTTTCCAAACTATGACCCCCAAACGCACCAAACCAAACTAAATGAAAACAATGTCCTGAACATTCTGGTAGATAGCAATCTAGTTGATGGATTGATGATGATGATGATTTCAGGATCACAAACTACACTGAATATATATAATTTATTTTGGGGGAAAGTACCTGAATAATTAAATTAACAAAATTAAGCAGACGGAGGCATACATACATGAAGAGAGGGAATAAAACATTTCATAAAAACGCCGAACACTAAATTAACCTTATAGCCTTCAATCGCATACTGGAAAAGCTAAATTCTGTTCGAAATCACAAACTCCTTATTTGCAATTCGAAATCACAGACTCCTTATTTGCAGCAGGATAGCCCCGGACACAATTATCTGCACAAAATCACAAATTACTTTCACCACATTAACTCCAAATCTCTCAATTATTATATCTTTGATTTAAAATAATCATCATCAATTATTAGTATTCATCACAAACCCTACAAAATAAACAGAACAAAGACGTATTGCCCTGTAAAAAAAAAGATTACTAATACAAATACAATTGTTATAATAAGTGTTCTTGGCCCAAAAAAAGATCTTTCACAGATAAGAGAACAAGAGGTTACTAACATGTTTAGAAGAAATGTTAAATAGCCATTCTACTAAGTTCAGATCTGTGTTGACAAACAGGAAAAGAGAAGCACTCCATGACCGAAACCAAAATCAAAATCCACAGAAGTATTACAATAATTTTCACATGAGAAAGAGTAAAGGTTGGCTAAAATAAGGAGAAGGATAAGAAATGTGGTGTGGATAATAGAAGTGTTGAAGGGAAGGATAGAGAAAGAAACGACGGAATGAAAAGGAAGGTGGGGTGAAGTAGATGAAAAGGACGTGTGGAATACAGCTGAATATTTTGACTAATAAAGCTATTTTCTATAATAAGACATACGAAAAACAAAACAAAAAAACTATAAAGAAGTTTTTACAGGTGGCATTGCGGGAGGAATTCTCAAGTTTGTAGTAAAGAGGACGTGGCTTAATGTGAGAGTATTATTCTCTCACATTTTATAGATAGGTAGATATTCATGTCAAAAATTCTTGAATTGCTATCCTATTTTCTGTTGCTCTTCTCTCTCTATATTGTATGTTCTTAGTGTATTGTCTTATATACACAGACAAAATAAACTCCCACAAGGATCAAGTTACAACGTTGAAAAAGGAGTATATCCCTCTCCCTCTCCCTCTCCCTCTCCTCTCCCTCTCCTTTGTAATAAGAATGGAGAGGCTGACGTGGCACCCATACAAATGCTTGGAAAATAATATGCTGACGTGGCATTAATTTGGAGCTTGGCAGCATTTTGACAAATAAATAGAAAATATATGAAAAAAAAAAAAAAAAAAGATTATTGGGCTTTTAGACTTAGATTTTAGCCCATTTTAGGATACAATTTGTCTGGCGCGTATTATTCTTTTCCGTGTAAAATGAGATTTGATACCATACACACGCACAAACAATCCTTTACTGCATTGTTTTCTTTTTTAATCAATTTGGATCTATTTATAATGTTTTATAAGTATAGGCATACATTCTTACAAAACATACACTAAAAAAAGGTGCAAGTTTTTCTTTTTGTTAGAGTTGAACTTTTATTTTGGTGTAGGCTTGGAAAATGTAACCTCATGTGGAGATGAAGTGAAGAGCTTTCTTCATGAGTTAATCAAACCATTTGTTTCTAATGGTGAAAGAACTCAGCAAGTCACTTGGAAGGAAATTTGATGAAAGATTTTTATATATTCTATCTTGGGAATTTTTGTTTACATGTTTGTGTTCTCGAGTTGGATACATTGTAGGGGGTATGCCTTATGACATGTAAAGGTGGATACATTGTAACGAAAGTAAAATGTTTGTAATGATGAACATTCAATGTAGAAGCAAGATCGAATATCATTCCTTTTTTTTTTTGCAGATATGCCGTGTAGCCTGTATTTAGTGTGTATAAGTTTATTGTTGTTTTGATTAGTGAGAATTACGTATTATGGCCATTAATAGTACATTCAACGACAATTAATGGTTATGGATAATATGTTAAATTGATCATTTGTTTAGTGAAAGATATCCCACTATTTTGCTTAATGAATGCCTCAAACTAATCTCACAATACTTGATATTTTACAATCTTTGTAATTTGTTACTGGTAGTGTCAATTTCTGAATATATACATGGTTTTTTATCATATTGTTTCTTCTTTGATTTGATCTTGACAAATGAAATAAACATCTTTTGGTTTTTACATATCAAAATATCATATTACTTTGGTGCAACTTAAATCCATCATAGTTGGAAGGGACATGCCATGCCTTGCACGGTACACACAACCACTTTAACTTATAAAGAAAGAAAGAAAAATTACAGAAGATTACATTAATGAAAATGAGAAACATTTTTATTTTTCATTTGAATAGAAGGAGAAACAGATTAAACGGTTTAGTTAAAATACAAAGTAGAAGAACCTTATAGCATGCAAAATTATTTGTGCATGTCTTTAAAGTCTATTTAATATTTAAATACAAAATAAACCTAATTACCACCCCCGGCTCCATAACCTCCACCTGCACCGCCACCGAATCCTCCCCCGGCACCTCCTCCACCACCACCTCCACCCCCACCAAAGCCACCACCACCTCCAAGTCCTCCACCAGCTCCTGCACCTCCTCCAAATCCACCACCAGCTCCTCCTCCTAAGCCTCCTCCGCCACCTCCACCGATTCCGCCACCACCACCAGTTCCTCCTCCTAGCCCACCTCCAGCACCACCACCTGCTCCAAAACCACCTCCAGCACCACTGCCTCCACCCAATCCACCTCCTCCTCCTAATCCACCTCCGCCTCCTGCACCACCACCTCCTCCTAGCCCACCTCCAGCTCCAGCACCACCACCTGCTCCAAAACCACCTCCTCCACCACTACCTCCACCCAATCCACCTCCTCCTCCTGCGCCACCACCCAATCCACCTCCTCCTCCTAGGCCACCTCCACCTCCTAAACCTCCTCCATGTCCCAACCCTCCGCCAGCACCACCGCCAAGACCTCCACCATGACCCAATCCTCCACCGCCACCTAAACCACCTCCACCACCTAACCCACCACCAGCACCTCCTCCTAAACCTCCCCCTTTACCAATGCCACCACCAGCACCACCTCCACCGCCTAAACCCCCACCACCACCAGCACCTCCTCCTAAACCTCCCCCTTTGCCAATGCCACCACCAGCACCACCTCCTAGACCACCTCCACCGCCTAAACCCCCACCACCACCAGCACCTCCTCCTAAACCTCCCCCTTTACCAATGCCACCACCAGCACCACCTCCTAGACCACCTCCACCGCCTAAACCCCCACCACCACCAGCACCTCCTCCTAAACCTCCCCCTTTACCAATGCCACCACCAGCACCTCCACCTTTACCAAAGCCGCCACCAGCACCACCTCCTAGCCCACCACCACCACCTAGCCCACCACCACCACCTGCACCTCCTCCAAGACCACCACCTGCACCACCTCCAGCTCCACCACCATAACCACCACCACCACCTAGTCCTCCACCAGCTCCTCCTCCAAATCCACCACCACCACCACCACCAAGCCCACCGCCAGGACCAAACACAAAACCCTTTCTCCCTAACCCTCCAGGGCCCCCAAAACCAGGATGGGGGTGTTCTCCAAAACCAGGATGGGGATGGGGGTGCCCAAACAAGAATTTCTCATCCCCATTACCTCCATTAACATCACCAAAAACTACACCATCACCAAGAAAATTAGCAAGCAAAACAGCCAAAATAACAGAACTAGCTGCAACAACCCTCATTTCTTTCTTTCTTTTTTTTCTTTTTCTTTTGGTTTTGTTTCGATCGAGGAATTAATTAAGAATAAACTTAATAAAATGTAAAAGAAACCTAAATTAAACGTGCATGAATGGAAGAAGCTTTTCTTATCTTGGATATATGAGCTAATTTGTATCAAATCACATGAATATAAATACTAGTGAATATATGCGAATTACTATAGCTAGTAGTGTCATGCACTTTTGGTGCGTGCTCGATCATTATTCAGAGAGAGGATATTAGTAATTAAATTCGTAGGGTCCCAAAGTTTCAACTGTCACCTACTTAATTTGAGAGAGTAATTAAATGTATTCTGCTTTTTTCAAACAATTAATTAATGGCCGGTTGCTAACAAGTGTTCACTCTTTGAGCTGTCTCCCCTTATATGGCTATGCATATGCAAAGTCATCGATATTCAACAGCTTGCTAGGCGCTAGCACATGGTAATGTTATACCGCAACAAAGTTTATATATATTGTTCCCGTACCCAATTTGACAAGATTATCCTCGTCTCTTGAACAAGCATAAAATTACTGATGATTACATTATTTACATATTGTATATTAATTATTTAGTGTTTCATAATATCAGCCTATAAATAAATTAATCAAGATCTTATAATTAACTCCAAAACGTAACATTACTTTTTCTTTAGAACGCTTTTTTTTTTTTTTTTTTTGGAAAATATTTGTTCCACGATAAAATGTCGTAACATGACACCACTGAAAACATTATGCATGAGACCAATGGATCGAAGCAATAGGTCTTATTACACACCATGATCAATGATGCACACGTCGTTGTGATCATTTTATTTTGGACTATCATTGATCTTTTTTTATTACACTCGTGATCGACATCATTAAAAATGGTGTACTATTACCTATTTATTTAGGAAAATGATTTTGGCACCGATTTGGTGCACCACTCATCCCCCGAATTTGTATTTATGTGCTGCATAATTTTTGTGTTATTTTGTTTTTCTTTTAAGTGTTAAAATATGTGGTTATAAAGTGTTGTATGGATGATTTATGTGTACTTTTTCTGTGCCTAAATCACTATCCATTTATTTATATGGATCTCATTATAATAAATAGTGTAAAAGTGTAGTGTGAAATATAATATATATATATATATATATATATATATATATATATATATATATATATATATATATATATATATATATATGACACTTTGTTATGACATCAGAATCTTTGTTTTTTAAACTACAAGCGTTATTGAGTAGTATATGCATATAAGTTTCTAAACATGCGCCACACATAAAAGAAGAGTGATAATTTCACAACAAAATTGTTACAATAAAGTGCAAAACATAATTTTACACCGATAATAGCGTAGAACCTAATTTATATATACGGAGAGAAATATATATTTTCCGGGAAATGTTATGTTCACTACACATTTGTGTAGTACACATGCCCTTAAATTTTTTGGGATCCATTGGTTGAGGTGATAAAATATTTATTGTGATGGGTCCCAACAAAATGTGTGGTGTTGTGTAGGATGTTGTGGTAGAATAAGTAGTGGATATATCACTGCTCATATTTTTCATGGTTGAAAAGGACGACCAAGAAAAAAGGTTACTACAAGCTAGTTGCAATATTTATAGCAAAAAGTAGATATCATTAAAGAGAAGTTGCATGTGATAAGGGCATTCGCAGCAGAAACTCTATATAGTAGCATATCCCTAAAATAAAGATAAAAAATAGAGTTTACCCCTAATAGCCTCCACAGCAGAGTCTCTATCCTTATTTATCTTTAGAGATATGAACAGTGCATCCCTATTTGTGGAGATGCACTATTCACGTCCCTAAACATATTTAATTATTAAAATTATAGGGATAAGAATAGGGATGCTGCTGGAGTGAAATAATAAATTTTTAATATGTATGAATAGAGTTGTGAGGTAGAATATGTATTATTTAATATTTTTTGAAATGTTATACGAATAAGGATATGAATGTTGTTGTGAAGGTTTTTGAATTAAGATGTTGTAAGATAGAGATATGTATTATTTTATATTATTTTAGGGATAAAATATGGTGATTCCGATAAGAGCGCCCTAAAGCACTTCTGATAGACTAGCTAAATATTGAAACAGGAAGGCATTTGACTTAAATTAAAGAGGCAGGTTGAACAGGGGATGAGATCAGCCCAATTTCGGTTCAAGTAGAAACATTTCTTGAAGAAAATAAAATAAAAATAAAAAACAAAAACCAAAAAATAAAACACACATAAAACGACGTCGTTTTTACTTAGACACCGAAATTAGACACACAAATTGGACAGGTGATCTCATCCCGATTGAACAGTAGCTAGCGGTTGGAGCAATAAATGAGATCGTCTTTATTTGAACCCACCCATGTTCGGTTTAGTTCGGTTCGGTCAGCTCCAAAGTTGGATGGATAGTGTACGGTGTAGAGAGTAGAGATGGAATAATAATGAAGTTAGCTGAAGCAGCTGCCTACAACTAGCTACCTTTGTTCTTCGATCGACTTCAATGCCATCCATGGCTTTACTTTCACTATTTGGGAGCATGCAATTACTACTCCTTAATTTATGACACTATATATTGACTTTTTTGCCTTCTACTTTGCTTCCTTCCGACCATTGTTTCTCGTTTATTTATTCGTATCCTTCGTACGTATATTTAGTTACTAAAACATATCCATCTCTCAATCGTATAACGTTGCTTTTCAAGATTTGAATTTGGGATGGGCCGGTAAGCTTTATGCAAATGATTAGGTTGGTTGCATTATGATGACTAGTTCTAGTTGGATTGGATAAAAGTCCGGTTTGGGCTTAGCCCACTCCAAGTCATGTGTCTTGTGTTCCCTTACGTCCTTCTTACTGTCATAATCACTCAGACACATCGAATTACATACCATTCTTTTAAACTATTGATTATCATGTAGGAAACATTCATGACAATTATATAGACTAATTGTTAAGTCTCATATCGGTAAAGTAGTAGAATGTTCACCCATATACATTCATTTTTGTTTTTTATTTTGTTTTTTAGCTTGCCGAAAAGAAGCAGGAATGAATATTTGTTTTTTTTTCTCTTTTTGTTATTGGACAATCTGGGATTTTTTTTATTTTGATATAAGGATGACACACAGAACAAGAAATAAAGGAATTGAAAACGCAAAGGGACGAATGAGGCTGGAAAAGAAGTTTTTTCTTTTTATGAATAATATATGCAGGAAAACAATCAAGAAAAATGTTGGGAAAATTCAAAAAAAAAATTTGAAGAACAGGAAGGAAGGAAAAAAAAGGACGCAGGAAATAAGGAAAAAAAAAAAAAAAAAAAAAAGATATTTTGATACCGTCAGTTTGACTCTGATACCAAATGTTGTGATCCGTAAACGAATCAGATCCAAAAATAAGACAAGCACCATTACCCTTAGCTAAAAACATTGGTATATATCACCCATAAGGTTCGCTCACAACTTCGATAAGTCCAGTTTGAAATCAACCAACGTGAGAAAACTCAAAGCATAAAAGTTACAAATAAAATATATCATCTCAAAATTTGTCTGACTGCAAATAGTACAACTAAAGCCTTTTTATATACTACAATAAAAGAAATAAAACAAATCATAACCGATGTGGGACAAAATTAAATAATAATAAAAAATCTAATAAAATCTGCTCTGGAAACGATGTGGGATAAATAATCAAATAAATGGACTCCAAGCCAAAACGTCTCATCTTCGACAAAGTCTCACATTCGGTAAAGTAGTAGAATGCTCACCCCCATATAAGTGTGAAACATAAAAGTCTTGTCAACTCGGGTTAGCCCTTTTAGATCAATCGAGGACGGCGGTCCAAGCAGTTGACCGGACCCTTTCTCATTTAGCGCTACCAGACACAGGTATGAGGGTGTTACACTAATCCTGATCAATGTGTAAACACATGTTGTGTATTCCTTGTGTCGAAATAGTTGCGCCAGTAACGTTACGTCTCTCGATTTACAGTCGAAATGGTTAACTGTGTGCAGTAACGTTACATCTCTCGATTTACAGTCGAAATGGTTAATTGTGCAAATGAATGTTGTGTCACTCGTTGTGTATGTATCATTAGTCTTGTTCCATATTGTCATAGGGCAATGTATGTATCATTACTCTTGTTTTGTACTGTCATAGGGCAAGTATGATAGTTAATCCGCGACTAACAAGATTTAAAAATGAAATTATGCATCCCTTTGATATGAGAAGTGAAATAATATATTGTCATAGGGCAAGTTAATCCGCGACTAACAAGATTTTAAAATGAAATTATGCATCTCTTTGATATGAGAAGTGAAATAATTGTTTTCCATATTCACAATTGAACCAACAAAGTATCGCTTTAGTGGTAAGCACTAGGGTATATCCCGTTTGGGACAAAAATGGTGCGTGTGTAAAAACTATTTTTGTTTTCGTAAAAAAAAAAAAAAATTCACAATTGAAGCAATTACATTGTATGTATATGTGTACAAAGAATGACCTAGAATTCAACGAAATCAATCACCTTGATTGTATAATAGCTAAGTATGGTATGTGGATATTCTACTATATACATAATATTTACTACACTAGTCTAATATATATGCTCCTTCAAGCGGGACGGTCAGAATGAAGTCCTAAATTGAACTTGAAATGCACAAATGAAGAACGAGTTAATGGCTTGGTCAAAGCATCAGCCAGGTGGTCATAGATTTTAACATGCGATACTCGGACATAACATTTTTGAACTTGATCTCGAATGAAGTGGTAGTCAATGGTCATTGCTTCATACGGGAGTGAAAATCATGAGTAGCACATAGTTGTGTAGCACAAACATTATCACAAAATATAAGAGGCATGGGAATAATGTTGAAACCAAGGTCACATAACAGATATGTAATCCAGTTGAGTTCAGTAGTTGTGGCAACAACAACAACATAATGTTCAACTTCGGTGGAAGAACGGGCAAATAAAGGTTTGCATTTTAGAACTCCAGGCCACAAGATTCTTTCCAAGAAAAAATAATAAAGTAAGCATTGGTTGAGCAATAATTATCTTTGTTGTAGTCCCAGTCAGCATCAAATAAGACATAAATATGCATTTGAAAGGGAAACATGAAAAAATATGCTCCGAAAGAATAATATTGCTGAAAATATGCTCCAAAAGTAACATTGGAAAACTATGCCTGCGTCGACGCATGAGCCACACACGAGCCACGTAGCGACACATGCGCGACGCAGAACCGAAGGGAGCATAGTATTTCAATGTTAACTTTTAGAGCATATTTTCAATGTTAACTTTTGGCGCATATTTTTTCAAGTTTCCCCATTTGAAAATGGTGAGGCATAGAGTTGTAGCCTTTTTTTAGCTGCACCAGCCAAGGAGCGAAGTAGGCGTTTAATGAATGGACATTGAGGGCATGCATATATTGAGAGAGTTTGTTGAGAACCTACGCAAGATCCGGACGTGTGAATAGAAGACTACCAAGAATCGATCGAAACCGAGTGACACCATAATACGCCTGAGTTGACGCAGTTATAAGGGACAATGCATCATAAGCAGGTGGAGTGGTAACATGTTTAGCATCCTGCATATTCAGTCGGCTCAAAAGATCAAGTGTATACTTATGTTGAGTTAAAATTTAAATTACACCATGAGAATGGGACGTGACTTCCACCCCAAGAAAAATAGGTTAAGCAGCCTAGATCAACCAAGAGGATAAGTTTCCAGCCCATCTCCTAATTACAAAATAAGGTTTATAGCTAGTTGTGGTTTTAAATAATGAGACACTAGGCCGTCTTCCCGTGTACTTTTGGCATGCTACATAGTTGAACAAAAGCAACTTTAATTTTTTCATAAAAAAATTGTATATATATCGTAGTGGGCCGAACATAAAAAAACGTGGTGTGATGCTCGATTTACGGCTCTAAATTAATCATTTTATTTGATTTACAATATTAAAATACTTATATGTTATGTGGAATTTATATTCTCAAACTATTATTCGTTTGTTTTATAACCTTAAATTATTACTTTGCTCGATTTGACATATTGGCTTCAAAATGCGTAAAAATTGCCCAAAGTAAAATAAACTAAATCAATTTCTTTTTTTAAGGAACAAAGAACTTTATTAATTAACGTCCGCAAAAACACGCGGCTAAAATATCTCCAGGTGGCAAAATGCCCCAAGAAGTCATAGTAAGTAAAGACAAAGCATGTCGCACCAGTAGGTGAACAGGTACTTGCCGGTATGACGAACAAAAGAAAAAGCAACAGAATCAAAACTAGGGAGTAGAGCTAAGCAGTCCCTCGAAGACAGCCCTGGGCAGTAATGTCCTCCATAGGGTGCCTAGGCCGCTGCACACAAGCCAGACATTTGTTTTTCCACCTCAACTCGCCGCAAATGCAAACGCTGCGCCTCAACCAGTGCCAAATAGATACCTCGAAGCTCCATATACTCTGGCCGACCTCCCCCATCGAAAGGGTAACCTGCAGAGTGCAATACTACCCCTATTGAATCACGAAAGACAAGCCCAATACCTACTCGATCCGCCCTCACCGCTGCATCAACATTGCATTTCACTACCCCCTGAGGTGGCCGAGCCCAAGATTCCGCTAAATGCTAAGGCGTCCCTTGCATCCGATAGGCTGCCAGGGTCTCCGTATACTCGGCCGTCATAGCCAAAGAACGCGCACACACCGCCGAAACATAAACGGCCTATCCATCATACACCACGGAACATCGCGCTTTCCATATACCCCATATGAGGCCCACCACTCGCACTGTATCTGGTACCCCTCACTCCGTTAGGAGACGAATAAATAAATCTGCAAAAGAGGACGGGTGGAGATACTCCAAAACTCCATTAAAATGAGAGGCCTGCTAGATCATGTCCGCCATCTCGCACTCAAACAAGACATGCCTCAGGGTTTCCACTGTCTCCCCACACACCAAGCATGTACTTGTCCTCATATTACGCCACATAAGGTCATGGCCGATTTCCAAGCAGTCATGAAGACACCTCCATAGAAAATGTTGAATACGTGGCTGGACCGGGAGTTGCCAACATCGCCGCCAGACCCGATCAGCCCCGGCCGAAGTCCCTGGCCCAGCAACCAACGATGGCCGGTATAGCGAGAGTGCCAGAAAGTACCCATAGTCCTAAATTTGACTGTATAGATGCCGTGCCAAACTCGCCGATCCGGTTGAGTCCCTGCGACAATAGTAGTATCCAAAATAGTATCTTACTCCCAGAGTTGGAATACCTCCCGGATTCGAGAGGCATCCCAAGTACGCGTATGCGGCACGAACAAAGACGAAACCTTAGCATCAGTCGGGAGTGAGTGACCTACATAAGGTATGCGAAAAGATGGCCGCCGTGCCGTCCACACATCATGAACACAAAGACTGACTCCCAGTCCCCAACTCTCCAATGCTTCCCACCACTAAGTAGCAAATCCCTGCCCTCCAGTATACTACGCCACATAAACGATGGCCGGGAATCCAATCTGGACGACAAGTAGTGCCCTCCTCAAAGTATTTCGCGTAGAGTACCAACGCTGCAAACGACCCCGGATTGTACATGATCCTTCATGCCTGTTTGGCCAACAGGGCCAGATTAAAACGCTCCAGGTCTCGGAATCCTAGACCACACATGTTCTATGAATCAAATTAAATTAACGTTTATATAAAAAATTACTTGATTATTTTTTTATTATAAAACACATAATTTAAACATTATAAGAAGAATGAATTTTGAATTTTTGCCTATGAGTAATGTATTAGGGTTGCAATTAATGTAATGTAATAATTTAAAGTTGTAAATCAAGTAAAATTATTAGTTTAATGTTGCATATCATACTAGGGGTGGCATCGGGTCGGGACCAGACCCGTAAACCTCCTACCCGAAACCCGTCCCGATAAGATTCGGAATTCAATTTTTCTTCCCGATCCCGTACCCGATAAGCGTCGTGTCCCGACAATCGGGATACCCGAATGTTCGGGATCCCGTCGTGTCGGGAATGAATGTCCCGAACATATTATGTTAAAAAATATTCATGTTAATATAAAAAAAATGACAACAATTACTTGATCAAAACAATAGTTCAAAAGGTGGATGCGGAGAAATGAGTTAACGGCGACAAAGTCGACGACCGGTGGAGGCGGGTGGCTTTTGTGAGGAAGAATACTCTGGTATATTAGAGATCAGACGAGAGGTGCAGAGAAAATGAGAAACGACAGAAGCAGAGAGTGTAATATGTTATGTTTATGTTTTTAGTATTTAGGGTTGTGGGTATTTATATCGGGATGAAAATTGTTATATATATATATATATATTCGGGTCGGGATCGGGAACCCGATGGGATTGAGTTTTATACCCGATCCCGTTTCCGCATTTTTCGGGTCGGGGAAAATCCCAAATTTTCGGGATTGGGAAACTTTCTGGACCGGGATTTTTTCGGGACGGGATCAAGTTCGAATTATCGGAAAATTTGCCACCCTTATGTCATACTACCAATGATGTTTCTCAAAAAAAAAAAAAAATTTAACAATAGATTATAGTTTAATGTTATCGTGGTAAGTAATGGGCATTGTTAATGGCACTACACTCAATATATTCGGGCACCACACCTGTGTAAAATTCGATTTTTTAGGAGTCGAAATAACACATTTCGACTTTGCATGGGTTGAAATAACACATTTCGACCCCTAAAAAGTCGAATTTTACGCAGGTATGATGTCCGAATATATTGGATGTGGTGTCATTAACAATGCCCTAAGTAAATTATAGTGAATATTATGCATTTTTACTCATTTCGTATGGTAATAGCGTGTATGTCTAAAGAAGGTAAATTATATTGAATATAATATATTATTATGTATTTTTACTCCATTTCGTATGGTAATAGTGTGTATGTAAAGAAGATATCCTCTCTTAATTTAGGATTAAATTGACTTTTTCCTAACAATTTTTTTTTTTTAATAACAAATTTTTTTTTATTCCGTTGCAAAATTTTTGTTATTAAAAAAAATAAAATTTGTTAACTGATTCAGCTTCCGTCTTGCTGCGAGGAAAGAACAAGTTTGTTGATGAAAAACGAATGCTACAGAGCAAAATATAGGATCCAATACGCAGCCCGAGGTTTAGTGAGCTGGCATGGAAAATCTTCACGGAAGCGATCGTCAAGATGAAGATGCTGAGGAAATCCCAAATGATTTCCAGTGTTGTGTTTGCCTGTAAGTGTTTCTCTCTCCGTTGTGCGCTTTTTGAGACCGCTAAGCTTGAAATCAGCTAGAAATGTTCACATGTCTCTCGGTATTCTTTGTTTTCTTGGGAAATTGTATATTACTTTTCTATGTTTTTGGAGGATTTTGATTTTTGGGCTTGTAATAAAGAGGCAATTCTGATTTTAATGTTTGACCTGCCTGCAATTTATTGACTTGGAATATTGTAGGAAGATTTTAATTGTCAAACTCGTGGAGTGTTTTAATGTTCTTGTATGAATTGCGACTTTTGTTGAATAACTTCTCATAGGGAGAGAAATCATGTAGGAGAGGTGTTGGAGTAATGTTTATAAGGTACACTGCATGTTCAATGCAAAAACCCCAGTAAGAGATGGGCAACCTGGCTTGAAACCTTAGGCTTCTTGCTACGGAGAGAATATGTTGGTGTTTTCTTTCAACCAACCCATTTTGCTGTGGTGTATGACTACAAGAGATTTGATGTATGGAACCTCTAGAAGCATAGAACTCAGGCATATTGAATTCTTGCCCATTATCAGTCTTAAACACTTTAATCTTTGTGTGAAATTGGGTCAAAACATACTCATAAAAATTGTGAAGAATGTGCCTAACTTCTGACTTTGCATGCATGAGAAAGACCCAACAATACCTACTGTGACCATCCACAATTGTAAGAAAGTAACCTTGATTACTCAAGGTGGGATGCCTATTTGGCCCCCAAATATCCACATGAAGTAAATCAAAACAGGAAGCAGTAAAAGAAGTGCTTAAAGGAAAAGGTTGTCTTTGCAACTTAGCAATGTAACAACTGTCACAGGTTTTATTCCTAGGAACGTTAACATAAGAAGCAGATTGATGAATCACTTGAAGTCTAGGGTTGGACAGATTGTAATGTCCCACATAGGAAAAATAAGATAATGCTCACCCCCATATAAGTGTGAGACATAAAGGTCTTGTCAACTCGGGTTAGCCCTTTTAGACCAAGCGAGGACGGCGGTCTAAGCAGTTGACCGGACATTTATGACTCATTTAGCGCTACCAGGCCCGGGGTCTGGGGGCGTTACAGAATGGTATTCAGAGCCGACTATCAGACGGAACTATGCGCTGCACCGTACAAGAAGACGGGTGTAAGGATGGCCTCTAGTTACCTCTGGTAGGGACGATCCGGGAACAGTCTTGGCCGTCCTGGCGAGGACGCCAGTCCCTTATAAGGGGGGGAGAATGTAATGTCCCACATAGGAAAAATAAGAGAATGCTCACCCCCATATAAGTGTGAGACATAAAGGTCTTGTCAACTCGGGTTAGCCCTTTTAGACCAAGCGGCGGTCTAAGCAGTTGACCGGACATTTATGACTCATTTAGCGCTACCAGGCCCGGGGTCTGGGGGCGTTACACAGATGTCCCAGTCTGTAGTGCCAAAACTGATCATCTGCCATAGTGCAAGAATTGTGTGAAGTCATCTGAGCCACAGATGATGGTGATGTATGAGAGGCTTCTAGGTAATACAACCCACAAAATTCTCTAGCTGTACCGATCGTCTTCATAGCTGTCACCTCCTGTATGATACATGTGGCAGCATGGAAGAGAACAGCATAGTAACCAGATTTAGTGAGTGTACTTAAGGATAAAAGATTAAAGGCAAAGGTTGGCACACATAAGACAGAGTGTAGTGTGAGTGACTCATTAATTTTAACCTCCCCAATGTGTGTGACTGGAATTGAGGTCCCATTAGGCAAAGATATGAATTTGTGAGTGACTGGTTTATAATGACTGAATATAGACAAGGAGCAAGCTACATGATCTGTGGCCCCTGAGTCTAAAATCCATTGTCTAAGGGAATTAGCACTATGCTTACCAGTAGCAGGTTGGTTAAAGTTTGCACTCAGGACTGCTGCTGATGCCTGATGTTGCCCTACTCCTGCATTCTGATTCCCTTGTGCCCCAATGTTCTGATTTCCTTGCATCCTCTGAAATAGTTTCAACATCTCTGCATACTGTTCTGTGCTAAAAACACCATTCCTTGACACATTATCTGTCCCAAAACCAAAAGCAGATGACTGTGTATCATGTTGTGCCAAATTCACTTGTCTCTTGCCTTGATAACCTGGTGGAAATCCATGTTTCCTATAGCAACAGTCCTCAGTATGCCCCATTCTGTTGCAATAAGTACACTGAACATTCTTCTTGTTGGTAGTTCCTCCTGAGCTCTGTGGAGTGTTGGTGATCCTAGACCTCTTGGGAGGCATTTGCCTCACAAAATTTCCTTTCTGATCAGATTAAGTGTTCTGTAGAGCAGTTGGTGTCCCAATCTGTATTCCACCTCTTGGTCCATGAGCTTGCTGTCTCTCCAATTTGATAGCCAAATTATACACTTCATTGATCTTAGGCAAGGGATTTGTCAATAAGACCTTGGACTTTACAGGTTCGAAATTGTCATTGAGACCTCGTAAAAAAGAAATTGTGTAATCTGATTCTATATAATCTTTGAACTCCTGAGAGGTTGGGCAATTACATTGAGGAATTGGTCGCAGCATCACTAGTTCTTCCCACAGAATCTTAATTCGAGTGAAATACTCAGTAACAGAGGAGGTTCCTTGCCTAGTGGCACAAATCTCTTCCTGAATATCAGAAACTCTGAAAAAATCTCTAGTAGTTGAACCTAGGAGGCTTTGACCTATCGTCGGTGAGACTGAATTGAGAATCCACGACAGCACCATGTTATTACACTGATTCCATGCTGCAAAATGCCTACCCTCTGCCGGAGGACAAGGAACTGTTCCATCGACGAACCCTAATTTGTTCTTCGAAATCAACGCCCTACGCACAGCTATGCTCCATCCATAAAAGTTCTTCTCAGTAAGCAGGGGCTGAACCAAAACGATTGACGGATTTTCGTTTGGATGCATGTACAAAGGATGAGCCGGAGTTATTTCGTCCTCTATATTCGCCGCCATTGAAATCAACCAAGCTTCGAACGGGAATCCAAAAGCAAAACGAAAAGAAGATAGAATAATCAGAAATACGACCGGAAACGCTTAATCGTGCTCTGATACCATGATGATTTGTGAAATTGGAAGGTAAGTCATAACCAAATCAAAGAAATCTAGGGTTAGCAAATCCTAGATTCAGTGGAACTGGACAAAAAAAAGGGGAGCGAATTTCATTATTTTCATCAAATATTTTGGTCTATTACAGCAGGTATATATAGTACTCAACTATATGCAAAATACAAAAAAGATCCCTGTACAATCTCGGTCTAAGGCTGGTTTGGTACTTAACCAACGTAAATACACACTCGAGTTACTGGAACAAGTTGGCATGTTGGGCTGCAAACCTGCAATGACTCCCATGGACACCAAGCAAAAGTTGTCCCACAAAGATTCAGCACCTTTCCCTGATATTAGCAGCTATAGAAGCCTCATTGGGAAGCTTTTGTACCTCACTTTAACCAGGCCGGATATCTCATTTGCTGTGCAACAACTCAGCCAATTTTTAGATGCCCCTACCATTTTACATCAGCAGGCAGCACAGCATCTTCTTCGCTATTTGAAAGCCACACCAGGCCAGGGTATATTCTTTCCATCCACAAACAATGTTCAACTGACAGCCTATGCCGACTCTGACTGGGCAGGGTGTGTTGAAACCCGTCGTTCAGTCACAGGTTATTGCGTTTTTTTGGGTAAAGCACTCATTTCTTGGCGGTCCAAGAAGCAAACAACGGTGTCAAAGAGTTCTTCTGAGGCCGAGTATCGATCCATGGCAATGGCCACTTGTGAAATCCAATGGTTACTCTACCTCTTGGCAGATCTGGGATTCAAAAACGCCAAACATGTACCCCTGATAGTGCAATCTACATCACAGAGAACCCGGTGTTTCATGAACGAACGAAACATATCGAGATCGAGTGTCACATCGTGCGTGAAAAATATATGGCAGGCATCATCAAACCACTGCATGTCCGCTCACAGTTTCAGCTTGCAGATTTGTTGACCAAACCACTTGACAGATTTACACTCCAGCATTTGCTCATGGGCTTAGGGATCAAGAATATTTACAGTGGTCCAGGTTTGCGGGGGGGTGTTGATGAAACAGATAAGGGGCATACTTGTAATAAAGAAAGGGTAGATAGTTTATAATTGATTGTACAGGGATCTTTTTTTGTATTTTGCATATAGTTGAGTAGTATATATACCTGCTGTAATAGACCAAAATATTTGATGAAAATAATGAAATTCGCTCCCCATTTTTTGTCCAGTTCCACTGAATCTAGGATTTGCTAACCCTAGATTTCTTTGATTTGGTTATGACTTACCTTCCAATTTCACAAATCATCAACTTTTGTGTGTCTGGTCAAAGAGTTGTGTTGATAAAATTATGTGATTTATTACTGTGAAAGAGCTAGGAAATGTGAGGATCTGTATGGACAACTTGCTCAATTGAGTTGCGGAAGTGGAGTACTCAGTATTCTCTAATGATTATTGAAGATTTTTGAACATTTGAGACACGATACTTATATGTTGCTTTGAAGTTAGATTCTATCTGGAGGAGATAATGCCCCTTCAGAATGATGTTACTTTTGTATATTAGCCTTGAAATGTAGCTATGTAAAGTGAAGTCACCTCAACTTTTGGTCCTCAAAATTTTATGTGTGGGTGCACCTTCTGCAGCATTCTTCTTTTCGTGTTTGACTGCTTGTCTGGCTTGTTAATGTGGATCTATCTGTCAAAATCCGGAACAGGTTATCTTCTGTTCAAATAATAACCATATTCTTTTCATTAATTAACTCTTACTTCATAATAATGCCTTGATCTTTCTATTTGGTCTTCTGATTGTTCATTGTAAAGCTGTTTGAATGCTGTATATTTGTGGAGGTGAGATCTGACTTTGCTTATCATGAAAAGCTGAGCATAAGTGTTTTCCCCTCTGCATCAATTCAAAGGATCTTGTTCATGTGAACACTTAATTTTCTTGTATAGGAACGATTGTCAAACCTATAGCTTGTGTTGCGTTGTATCACTTTTCAGCTATGTTTGACGGGTTTGATAACACTTGTCAGATTTAACTGCCAAATTTGATTTTCAGTGAATTCATCAGCATCTTGAAACAATTCTTTGGTTTTGCAGGGATCTCTTCCACAAGCCAGTTGTATTGGGTAATAATAAATTGCATAACCACATATTTAAGTTGCAATTCTTGCTCAGTTTTGGCTCATTGTTCTCTTTTTTTGCAGCATGTGGACACATTGCTTGCTTTTGGTGTGTATTCAAAGCTATGAAATCTGCACAGACATCACACTGCATGGTGTGTCGCCACCCTTTCAATCATTTTCCTAGGGTGTGTAAATTGTTGCATTACTTGATCATGAAGCTCTATCCTTTGGCCTATAAGAGAAGGGAGAGACAAGTGTCAGGTGCAGCTGAGACCCTTATTCTTGCAAATACTAATTCTTAGCTGTTTGATGTATTAGAAATTCAGGACATGTTTCTACCTCTAGGATTAAGTGTTAACTTTATGAACTGTGTGAAGTGCAAACTAATTGTTATTTGGTGATCTAGTGAAATAAATTGACTAGCTAAATTAGCACTCAACCTTTCTTAGTTGCTATCTTCTAAAGGGAAATTTTTGAAGTGAACCACCAGTGTTTATTGGGATATTAAGGGAAATTCCTCTGATCAACTAGTTTTTGGAACATTTTCATCAAATAAGTTACAAATTAGAGTACTGTACGCCTTGCTTTCTGGGGAACTTTGACAGTCGTTCATTCTTAGTTTTGGATAAGATTGTGGACCACATTGCTCGCAAAAGTTTGTTGATTTTCTTGTTGTTGTGGAGTTTAGATTTTCATGCAGAAACTGTCTCTGTTTATTCGGTTTACCCTTTCCGACTATAGATAGGTTTACACCCTGTTTCTCATGTGAGTATTAAGTGTTCCTCCTGGAAGTGTTTCTTTGGGAACCGCTTGGTAAATTGATAGTTGGTGCAAATCGAGTGATATAAAAGATGCCATATGCAGTTATCACATTCATTCACTTGAATAAAAGTTGAAGTCTACCTTTATACGAGAGTTGCAAGAACATAGAGCTGTCCATATTAATGTATTTTTACTTGGTTTTTGTAGAAATGGAAGAAAAACAGGGTAGTGTATCCCCACAGTTTGAAACTCAGTCAGCTGTCGTCCTATCACTGAATTCCACCGATGGAAGTCCACGTCCTGTGGAAAATGTAGTTGAACCTCTGACTTGTGAGAATGGGGAAGTTCCTTTAACTATGGTTTCCCCTATAGAATCCCCCTGTACATTGATGCGCGGAACCACGTCAAACTCGAATACCCGAGAGCGCATTGCCACGGAAAACGGAGGACAGAAAGGAGCTTGGGAGCCTATACCTGTTAAGGATTTTTCATGCACTTTGTGCAAGCAACTATTATGTCAACCAGTGGTTCTAAACTGCGGTGACGGTAATTAGGACTATAAAATGTTATAGCATATAAGCCGCATAGAAGAGTTTACATTTGCCGCCTTGGTTTCGTGCAGTATTTTGTGAAGAGTGTATAAAGGATCCTTGTGGCGGTGTGAATAGATGCCCGGTTTGTGATAGTCCACATCCAAGCAGCTTCCCAAATGTATGCCTGATTCTGGATCACTTCCTGGAGGAGAGATTTCATGATGTAGAATATTACGAAGCAAGAAAACGGTCATTAAACAAACAAGTGGATGATAGTCATCAGCAAATGAAGCAGTCAACAGGTTCGTTTTTGGTTTCTTCATCTTGCTCAATAAAAATAATAATAATATACTCAGGGTTTAATAATGTGTCACTACATAAATGATAAACCTAATAATACTGTACATAATAAAACCATAAGATGATGGTGGTGCTTATTGAACAGGTTCAGATAATCAAATGGAACCGGCGGCTACCAGTAGCAACTATTTTGCATCATGGCTATCTGGCCTTGGCCAAAAAGTTCATCTTGGAATTGGTTGTGATTATTGTGGGGTAATATCTTTCTATCCATGGATGAAATATGAATCTTACCTCCTCCTCTGACTCTGTATGTGCAATTATTATTATTATCAGTATTATTATTGCAATGTGGTACTGGGTCTCTGTGACCTGTGACAATATCATAAAAAAAAGCCCTGCTTGCAACTATATGAGTATTTGTGCAGATGTATCCTATAACTGGGAAGCGATATAAATGTAAAGAGTGTGTGGAGAAAATAGGGTTCGACTTATGTGGGCAATGCTATCAAACTTGTGGGAAGCTTCCAGTTCCAGCTGGTGGCAGATTTAATCAACATCATAACGAAAAGCACCAGTTTACAACCGTCGAGGCTCCTACTTTCAACGACATATTGCACAGACCTGAAGCTGGAATTACTACTACTACTTTCAATGACGCCGCCGCCATTGTTTTAGCAGCAGACGAGGCACTAGTACATGAAGAGGAAGAGGAAGAGGAAGAGGAAGAGCTCCATCTCCATCTCCATGATCCACAAATCCACCCATCTTCAAGTGTCTGAATATTTTGTATTTTCAAAGAGGACTGGAGTCTGGAGGCCCCACTTTAATCCATTAACCTACCTTTATTTTTACATCATCATATAATAAAAGCTTCTATATTTTTTTTTACATCAGATAATAAAAGCAAGGTTCTATAAACTGAATATATATGTGTGTGTGTGTGTTTCCGTTAACATGTACGTATATTTTTTCTGTTGTTGAATATTCATGTATGTGTTCAAGTATATTCCACCAAAAAATATATATATTGAAGTGTGGTCCTTTTATTAGATATCACTACATGATGCCATACTAGATCGACTTTTAAAAAGCCGATTCTTTAGTTTCGAATTGATTTTAAAAATGTTGATCCTCACCATCGATAGTTGGAAATTCAATTTATTGTGGTGCAAGTAGTGTGATACATCGATTGGTAAAATCGTAGTGAGTCAAATTAAGTTCCAACAAAATTTAAAAAAAAAAAATGGATTTGTAGCTGGGTGATGAAGAAAAAGAAAATGTTAAACACTATTAAAATGTGAGTGAGTGAGTGAGTGAGTGAGGAATGTTTGTGATACAACAAAACGGATACGATAAAATGGTCACAACCCACTTTTGTATTATTGATTTTTATAAGACCAATAAACATCAATTGATGTCACATCACAATCAAAGTGTGTTGAGTGGGACATGAATTTTTTGCCTAGTATCTTTATATGCACCGAAGTGACGGGAGGAATGATCTGAACCATACAATTTGAATCCAGTTTAAAAAAAGATGACCCTTGTGATGCCACATCGTGCGGAGACACCACCTAAAAACCTCCCGTGACGGCACTGTTGCTACTCAAAGAAAAAGGGGAAAAAGAAAATTTGGGAAAGAAAGCAATTGTATGAAATAATAATTGGTGGGGTCATTCTGTGAAGCCGCGTACTGTCCCCATGTTTTGTGATTTATTTAATTGCTTTTTTCTTTCTAAAATTAATTTAGTCATAAAAGAGCATTGGATTCTCCTTGTGTCTCATCTTTAAAATTAATATTCCTTTTTTTTTTTTAATGCAATGAGTACCTATATTTACTTTCGTGAATAATACTATTTCTCACGCACCCCTGTTTTTCCGCAATTAGTAACTCCGTCCGTATCATGTACCCGTGCTCACGAGTATTGGTTTTTTTTTTTTAAGTATAACACATAAAAAAAATGTGAAATTAATTTAATGGTAGATTTTCGTTCAAAAAAAAAAATTAATCGTAGATTTTTTTTTCTTTCAAAATTAAATCGTTTTGTTGATAATTTCTAAAAGTACTTGTATAGTATTCAAAATTAATTCATTTTGTTGATGATTTCTAAAAATGCTTGTATTTGAAGATCACTTAAGGTTAATACTTGAGAGAATCATCGATCAACGACGGGTTTAATTTTAAGACATGTATAGTATGCGGTCGTTGATCCAATTGTGAGTTCCATTGATCAACGACGGATATATATAGGGCCAATTATTTAAAATGACTGATTTTCAACTTATTAGGGGTAGTAGGACACTCCGAAATCTTATTTAGTTATAAGGACATTCTAATTTTAAGAAGGAAACTTATTTAGTTATAAGGACATTCTAACTTCAAGTGGATAAAGAGGAAGAAGGAAAAAAAAAGGAAGGAGGAAAAAAAAAACGTTCAAAGTAAAAATAAAAATAAAAAATTACGTGTGGGTGGGTTTTTTTTTTTGTTTTTTTTTTAAATTTTTTTAAATTCACCATGTTTCTAAAAGCTCATATATTTTGATCTAAAACTCGGATAATCATAATTTTTTCACTAAAATTCATTTTTTTTCGTCTTCTTTATTCTAAAATCAAATTTGATATTTTTCCGAATAAATTTCATAAAATCAATTTTTTTCTTCATAAAAATCGATGTGACATATTGATCACCGTCATGCATTGATCACCTACCCGGATGCATTGGCCACTATTATCCATTAACTACCCCAATGCATTGACCGCCGTGATTCATTGGCTACCATGATGTATTGACCGCCGCGATCCATTGACAACCTTGATCAGTGACATCTCATTGTAGCAATTTATGCAATGACGTCTCATTGTAGCGATTTATGCAGTGACTTCTTATTGTAGCGATCTATGCAGTGATGTCTTATTGTATCGAATCATGCAGTGACGTGTTATTGTAACGATTTATGCAGTGACGTGTTATTGTAACAATTTATGCATACCTTTGGTTGTAAAAATATGCATTTAAACAAAAAAAAAGAAAAAGAAATACAGTTATTTTACAAAGTTATCGAAAATTTAAACCAACACTAATCAAATAAACCAACATCAATCAAATATTTAAAGATAACAAAGAAATAAAGTTACTTTACAAAGTTATCAAATGTGTGTATCAAGTTGTATATGCGGTGACATCAATATCATTTCATCAGTTATCTAATTGTAAATGCAGTCATCAATGTCACTGCTTCAGACATCAATGTCACTGCATAAGTCATTAATGTCCCTGCATCAGACATCAATGTCACTGCATAAGTCGTCAATGTCACTGCATAAGTCGTCAATGTCCCTGCATCAGACATCAATGTCACTGCATAAAACCTAACAACCGCATCCATCAGCTCTTGCTCTTGTTTTGCATTTCTCCAAATGTGGAGCTTTTAATATGGATAGAAGTACAAGTTTGGTGAAACTACAAAGACTCTTCACTATGACTCTTGTAATGGCCACACGTTGTTTGTGCCCTCCTGATAATTTGATTCATTGTGGAATTCCTCAATTCTTTAACACGATCTTGAATCATTTGACGATCTTGTTTAGCTTAATGTCCCTGCATCATTCATCAATGTCACTGCATCAAACATCAATGTCACTGCATGAGTCATCAATGTCACTGCATAAGTCATCAATATCCGTGCATCAGACATCAATGTCCCTGCATCAGACATCAAACCGTATCATTTAGAATTTAAATTTAAAAATAAAAAAATAATTTTTTTTTTCTTCCTTCCTTTCTTTTTTTCCTTCTTCTTCTTTATCCACTTGAAATTAGAATGTCCTTATAACTAAATAAATTTCCTTCTTAAAATTAGAATGTCCTTATAACTAAATAAGATTTCGGAGTGTCCTAAATGATCATTAATTCTCTAACAATGGCCTTATAACTAATATCCACTATATATAATTAGATGATGGTTTTGTCTATGTAGTTTCATTTTCGCTATATATAAACAGACAACTTTATCATATCGTTTAACATATACGTACTATAAGTAGCATCTTGTTTTCTATAACGATGAGTTATATTGTAGTACTATCATCAAATAATAAATAAAATTAACAACCTTTAATTAAAATTGTGGTATAATCCTCCATGAAGATGGAGGAAACTCGATCACAATTGTGGTCGAGGGAAATATATATGTATGTTTGGGAAGTGGCATTGACAATTGATGCCCCAAATTAAGTCGTCGTTGATTTCATGGATTTAGAAAAAGAAAAAAAAGTGACTCAAAAAAAAAGAAAAAGAAAAAAAAGAAAAAAAAAACACTGTCATTTAATCGCGGCCTATATCACTGTCATTATTCATCTATATTGTGATTACAGCACCATCTAGCACTTTACCAAATGTCCTACAATTACCTTTAAATTACTATTAAATAAGTGCCGGGCCATGAAGTACCGCAAATCTGGAGGGAGGAGTGAGAGGGGAGGGTGGTGAGACAAGAAAGTGGTGAATAAAATAGCGAGGAAAAAAAAACAAAAAACAAAAAAAAAAACCATGTAAAGGCAAAAGTGAAGGGCGTGGGGTTTTGGGAAATGTGCGACTGATCGTCTGACTGACTGCCTTTCGAAGCGAATGAAATAGAAGTTTTTGTGTGGTATATCCACATGTATTTCATTAATCGGTAGTTATATAATTTGAATTTTATTTAAAAATAAAAAATGTACAATTATCACATAGGTGTATTCCGTATATGACGGGTGCATCCAATAACTTCCCATAAAGGGGAGAGTTTTTATGTGGTATATTCACATGCATCTAATTGACCGGTAACCACACAGTTTGAATTTTGTTTAAAAATAAAAGATGTACTGTCTGCTACATATGTGTACTCCGCATATGACGGTGCACCAATAAAAATTATGAACACTCATTTTTTGATTATTTTTTCTGATGAACAAAACGTAAGTGACACTGTTCTTGCTATCGAAAACCAACGTCAGTGACACTGACAATGCTATTAAAAACCGAAAGTCAATGGCACTATTGTTTCTAAGTTGTGACACTTTTATAACATAAATGTCGGTGCCACTGACGTTCGTTTTTGAACACCAATGTCAGTTTTCAATAGCAACAACAGTATCACTGATGTTTCGTTCATTAAAAACAATCGTGGTGCCGGAATAATTTTTTGTGGTGTCGGGAGTAATAGGGTCCTAGCAGTAAAAAAATGGTGTGCCAATAGAACCCCCTAAAAAATTGTAATACTTCGGAGCTATTAATCAATCCTTGCCTTCTACGTTTCAAGAGATTTGGCATTTATGTGTTGGTGTTGTATCCTAATACCTTTAGAATTACAAAACAAACAAAATAAAATACGGAATTATTATTGATCAATTAAAAGTTACAAGGTGATTACAATGTGGCTGATCATGGGGTATTTATAACATCATACACATCATTAATCAGTTGTGAGTAAGTTACAAACGGTTATAACATATTACAACAAAGTAACCGTTTTCTCTGTTGAACTAACTAATCAGCATGCTGCTGGTGTTTATACTGTCAGCAGGCTGCTGGTGTTCATGCTGTCAGCAGGCTGCTGATATCTTCATACGATCAGCAGAGTGCACTCAGCATTCCCATCGGGTTTTATACTGTAACACCCCCATCAAGCTGTGAGTGGTTCAAGAACAACTTGCATTGAGCATTCCCATAAGCTACTTGAAGTCTGAAAGATCTTTGAAATTCCCAATTTGTCTAGTAGATAGAAGAAAATGGGTGCATCCAAGGCTTTGGTGAGGATGTCAGCTATTTATTCATTTGTATTGACTGGAAGAAGTTTGATGAGTCCTGATTTGACTTTGTCTCTCACAACATGGCAGTCAATTTCAATGTGTTTTGTTCTTTCATGAAATACATGATTATGAGCAATGTGCATGGCACTGGTATTGTCACAAAATAACACAACAGTCAACTGAACTGGAACCTGTAAATCTTGTAGTATATAGATTAGCCACTGGATTTCACAAACGGCATTTGCCATTGCCCTATACTCAGCCTCTGATGAGCTTCTAGCAATTGTTGGTTGTTTCTTTGCTTTTCAGAAGATTGGAGCATCTTTTAGGAACATCATGTAACCTGATACTGATCTTCTTGTTTCAGGACAACCAGCCCAATCACTATCTGTAAAACCCTTAAGTACAAGATTATTGTCTGCTGGGAAGAATATTCCTTGGCCAGGATTGGTCTTCAAGTATCTCAACAGTCTGTAAGCTGCCTTCATATGTTTTTCAGTCGGGGTATCCAGAAATTGACTTAGTTGTTGGACTGCAAAGGCAATATCTGGTCTGGTAAATGTGAGGTAAATTAATTTACCTACTAGGGATCTGTATGCAGTGTTGTCTTCTAAAAGTGGTGAATCACCATGTTGTAAGGTCTGTTTGGACTCCATAGGTGTCTTAGCAGGTTTGGCTCCAAAAAATTCATATTCTTCTAGAAGGTTAAGTGTGTATTTTCTTTGTGAAATGGATATGCCTTTTGGACATCTAGCAGTCTCAATGCCTAGGAAATATCTCAATTTTCCAAGATGTTTTATGGTGAACTGATGATGTAGAACATCCTTTACTTGCTGAATCAACCCTTCATTGGGGCTTGCGGCTATGATGTCATCAACATAGATTAGTAAAGCAGTAAAGGACTGTCATGCCCTTTTGTGAACAAACTGTGATCATTTTTGGATTGAGTGAATCCTTGAGTCTCCAAATATTCAGTCAACTTGCAATTTCATTGTCTGCTGGCTTGCTTGAGACCATAGTAAGCCTGCAAACTTTGATTTGGTTTGGTTGCTTCACAGCCGGGAGGTAACTGCATGTAGACTTCTTCATGCAAATCTCTATGTAAAAAGGCAATATTGACATCCATCTGATGTTGTTGGCTGCTGCTACTGCAAGTAAGGCTCTAACTGTAGTGATCTTGACAACAGGTAAGAAAGTTTCTTGATAATTAATCCCATATGTTTGAGTGTAGCCTTTTGCTACTAGTCTAGCTTTATATCTCTCTATTGAACCATCAGGGTTGTATTTGATTATGTACACCATTTGCATCTGAAGAGAGTTTGAGAATGTGTTAACACAAGAGTAAACTTCAACTTATCTTTTATTCATTGATAATGTGGAGTATATGTAGATACAATTGAGGAGTTTGAAAGGTCCTAGACAAGATAGTGACCTTTCATAGAAAAAGTAAAAGCTATAAACGAGGCTAGATGCTTTTTAGTCTCTTACATAATAAATGTCTATGACATAAAGTGAACTAGAGTAAAAGCTATGTCTATGACTAGAGTTTGACATATTAATTGTTTATATGTACTACAATTAATATGTCTCTTTATAAATAAATAAAGTGTACACGAAAATCCGGCACAGGTTCGGCACCTGCTCGAACCTCGCGAGACTTATCGCATGTCGAATATTGCCGACATGCTTGAATATTGCCACACCCCACCCCCCTCAAACCGGGTATATGTTGATGCGACCAAGTTTGCTACTTAGTCTCGCGAACATGAGAGGTGGAATAGCTTTGGTGAGAATATCTCGCATTTTGGTCTCCGAGGGAACATACTCGGAGCCGGATAATCTTGGCATCAATCTTTTCCTTTAGGAAGTGTCTGTCAATGTCCACATGTTTTGTTTTGTCATGATGGATCGGATCCTCTCGCTATGCATAGTGCCGAGTGATTATCACGGCGAGAGTGTGATGATAGGTTGTTTGAAGAGGCCGCCGAAGTTCGGTAAGTACTCTTTTGAGCCAAAGAGCTTCACAAATGCCTAAGACAAGTGCCCTGAGTTCAGCTTCAGCACTGCTTCTAGACACAGTAGGTTGTTTCTTGCTCCTCCAAGTAACAAGATTGCCCCATACATAGGAACAAGTAGCTTTGTGGTCGACCTTCTATCTATGTGGCATCCACCCCAATCGCATCGGTGTAGACCTTGATGGATCTATCGCCAGACTTGGTGAAGTGTAACCCTTGGCCGGAGTGGACTTCAAATACCTCAGTATTCTATTTACTGCATCCCAATGTTGCTCAGTAGGGCAATGCATTAACTGACTAACCAGACTGACACCATATGCAATATCAGGTCTTGTATGGGAGAGGTAGATGAGTTTCCCTACAAGCCTTTGATATTGTTCTTTCCCGACAAAGAATGTCACCATGTAGCAGGGGTATGACCGGGGTCTACGGGGGATATAGCGAGGTTTGCACCCCGAAGATGTCGGTTTCCTTCAAACGAGATCCAAGGTACATATTTCCTTTGGGAGAGGAAATGCCTTTGCTTGTTTCTTGCTACTTCCATGCCAAGAAAATATTTGAGAAAACCCAAGTCTTTCACCCGAAACACCTTTGCCGGCGAGAGTCTTCAAATGTTGGATCTCGGTAGAGTCATCTCCGGTGAGGATGATATCATCCACATAGACAATAATAATAGACCTCTTCTCGGTTGGTTGTCTTGATGAACATAGTGTGATCGAATTGCATTGGTGATATCCAAGGCGGCTTTGACCACGGTTGTTAATTTTCCAAACCATGCCCTTGGTGATTGCTTCGGAGCCATATAGAGATTTCCTCAATTTGCACACCTTGCCTTGAGTATGAGGATTGATAAAACCAGGAGGTACATTCATATAAACCTCCTCAGTGAGGTCCCCATTTAGAAAAGCATTTTTGATGTCCAATTGGTGAAGAGGCCAGTCAAGTTGGTGTTAGGTGTGATGCCCGAAAGACAATTTTGTAATTGTTTTATTTAATAAATGAAATGATATTATTATTCATATTTATTATTCTCATATTCACCGATGTGACAATAGTATTTACACTACAGAAAACCCTAAGTATATCGTTTATGTAATCACTTAACTCGGTGTATGGTATATACACGGGAGGATTGAGTTAGTGAAGATGTACTTAAAATACAATTAGCCCGTAGTGAAGTTAATCGAGAGTATCGGGTCTCTCCTTTAACGTGCTATTAATGCGCCCGAACACAATAGGTGTGATTGTCTTATCCGGACTTTCGGTTAAGAGAACCTAGTGGGGCATTTATATATGATAGATATATCATATAAGGCCGGACCGATTTGATTAGAGTTCACGATATAATTCCGTAATCGAGAATTCTTATCGAATCAATGGATGATCATATTTATGGATATATCTTAATCCCGAGGTGATCACGATCAACCGCTTGAATCGGTATGAAGTTTGACTTGACGGTTAAGGATTACACCGAGTCCGTGGTCCGAATTACCCCATCTTGGCATTGTACTTGGATTGAGTGAGTAGTCGTGTTATCACGGATACGGAATCCATTCCTTCCATTTCGGAAGTAGATAGACGCTTCCCTTATTTGTTAATCCTAGAAACCGATCGATCCATGGAGTTCATATTACACCGATTAGCTACCGGTGAGTTGTATGAATTAATTGATCACTAGGGGGTTAATGGTAAATAAGGATAAGAGGTTCTAGAAAGGGTTAACGGTAACTTCCCGATTTAGAATGAACGATCATGGAGGATTAATCCATATGTAATGATTATATCAATGGACGCTTATTATTATTCTCGTGAGGAGATAAATATAATCTCATAATCGGAGGAGTGCGATCACGGGATTATGGTGGCATATTCCCGTGATTGATTTATCGAATATAATTATTCGTTTCGTAAGATAATTATTTATTTGATTTATCGGAGCCGCTGATTATTAGTCCATGGTCCCCGACGTGCCTCCTAATATAGCATAGCTATTCTCGGACGTCGAATCCTAATAATATTAATTTAGTTCTTGTTGGACTTTATTAAAACGATATGTGAATTAATTGTTTAGTTGGACTAAATAATTAAATACACGGAAAAGACATTTTTCGTGGACTCGGCCCGAATAAGTGTGTTGACCTTTTGACTTCATTGGTCAAATATATGAAATGTGCGTGGACCTTATTTGATTAAGGTTGGTGGCGCATGTTTTGTTATATTATTTAATTATTAGGAAATTAGTTTTCTTGGATAATTATTTAATGTGTGATTTATCTTTTATTTGTTAAATGATAATTCATGGAATATTAGATAATAATATGATTTATCTTAATTTGTTTGGGATAATCATTTTATTTATCTTTTATTTGGAAAAAGGATTAATGTAATAATTATCACTTAATTATTTAATCCTTGGAGGCTAAGTTTTACTCTCCTATATAAAGAGAGTTCTCCCAAGCCTTACAACACACAATACATAATTCGACTTCACCTCTTAGAGAGGAGAAGAAATAAATTTCGGCCAAGGGGATTTTGGGGAAAATCTTGGAGATTTTTCCGGGTAGCATATCGGAAGGATTCGAGACGAGGATTTCCTTCCACCGGGAGTTGCTTGGATCACACGTACGGAAGATCGTGGTGCTCTTCACACCTTCTTTCCTTTGCGGTTCTTCAACTTGGATTTTGAGATCCAAGAGGTATGATCTACAACCCCCTTGTAGATGTAGATCTAGTTATTTTATTACGTGTATTTTATAGATCTAGATCCTTAAATCGCTTCCGTTGCGGATGGTATTACTAACAGTGGTATCAGTCGCCAAGGTGATCTATATTTATACGTATAAAATGTTAGATCTAGGAGTGGTAAAACATGTAGATTTTTTGTCCCAATTTTTTTTATTGGGGCCGATGCACATGTATGTATTTTTTATGTTGCGATTGTCTTGGTTGAAGAGATGGATTGGGGTTGGTACTGTTTACTCGTTAGATCTATTGTAGCTCCTTTGTTTAGTAACAATTGAGCATAGGATGTGTAATTTATTTTATGTCATGCGAAAATTGTAAAAGGTAGTACCTTTTGTATTTATTTTTTGATTCCGAGTTCAAGACGACGAAGATCATGATGTTGAAGATCATCTAAAAGGTAAAACGGGAGGAGGCCGAATTGTTTAATTTAATTAGGTCTCGGCATTTTTTTTGCGGCAGCAGCATTGGTTTGATCAAATTAATAACATTGTGTATTTGGCTTCGGCGGCAATTCACATAATTATAAGGCGGCAGCTTCTCTTTTTTTTTTTTTTTTTTTGTCTAACCTAATGGGTTTTGTCGAATAAAAAATAAAAATAAAAAACCTTTTCTTTAATCAGCCGAGAATAAAAATAAAAATAAAAATAAAAATAATAAATTTTTTAAAACAATTATTAATATAGATATATTTTAAATATATTGGTATATTACGGCCTCCTCACCTCGTCGTTCGTGGTTCGTGTAAAGATCGAAGGTTCGAGATCCGGAAGTTGTCAAGATCAAGTTTCGAAGATCAAGACTCGAAGAAATAGATTTAATTTTACTTTTCCTAGGATAGATTAGATACGGGGGTACCAACAATCCATCTCGGTGTTTAAATTTTCCGCAATTTATTTTTTATGTGTTTGATCATAAAATAGACATAAAATCGGAATTGCCATGACATGCATCATATCATAAATCCACTCGATGCATACATGTAGAATTTTAATTTTGGTAATTAAAATAGGCATGTATACAAACTCGCGTAATTAGTTGAAATTTAATTAATACGTGGTAATTAATTAATTTAGTAACTAATTAAAGATCCGAGGACGGGTTATGAAATCGTTAAGCCTTTCGGTGTGTGTTCTCGGTGAACCGCCTTAAAGCCCAAACGAGATCACGTTTTCAATTCGTAGTGTCTACGAGATTGAATGATGGTAAAAGAACAATAAATCTTGGATAAAAACGGTTCGCTTATAGGTTGGGTGGTCAACGAGCTAGGCTCGACCGACTTAACCCTCCTAGTGTGATGTATGCACGGGGGTCCGGCAAGACTAAGCTACACCTTTGGAGAGCGGAGGGGTGATTCCTTCTTATCTCAATGGGGTCGTCTTGACCCGATTTCGTCCGACCGTCACATATGTTCCAACGAATAGGACGGGTAGGCTTGCCTACGTTACCGACACCATTCGGAATCCTTGATTTGATGAGCTTTTATGTTAACATCAAAAAGACGTGGTTAGTTAACCCACCACCACTTCCAAAATATTGAGTGGGAGCGGGGAGGCGACGGCCAACCCCACGGCCTCTACTATAGATACAAGTAAGTGAGAGAAGGGTGACGCCTCGAGGCGCTTTGATTTCGTCCCCAAGGATGGTGTTCACCCCTATCAACATTCATGGCTTGGTCTCCGAAAGGATAGGATTTCGGGTACTCGTCGGGTCACCGACCTATCCTACGACGGCACACTCGGGGCGTACCTAAGAGATCCGATATAGTAGGTCACACTCATAAAGGATATTTTTGGTAATATCTAGGCTAAAAAAGGAAGGTAGTCAATGAATAAAGGGATGTTCGATTCTCGTGGGATGTTCGATTCTCACAAGTTATTCATTGATGAGATTGTCTCGATTTAACCGTCATCTCTTTGACCTACCCTACGGCGGCACTGAGATGCGAGGTTAAAACCTTGGAATGGTAGAGTAGACTTAATTTTAGTTTACAATTCCTAAAATAAATATAGTAGTGTTAACTTGAATTAATATATGTCATTTTATTTACAGCATTATATCCCTTACTAAATTGCTTAAAATTTATACTTGACTAGTATTGACTTCGTTAAAAAGTGGAAAGTAACTAGGACGTTGAACTAGTTAATCGATAATGCAATTAATTTTCGAAAGAGATATTTTCTCTTAAGCCTTTTAAAAACCAGTGACATATAGGTATGTCACTAGTGTCATTCGTGTCAAACGGAAGACAAACTTAGTTTGATCAAAGGTGATTTCGGACTTTGAAATTCTTTTAGTGAATTTTGAGTGTGTAGTAATTACACAAGAAATTTTCTAATTGAAAAATCGGAAAATCATGAAGTGTTACTAGTTGGACGATATTTGGAATCGATGAACTAGTGGGAGCTTTATGATTTGTTGTTTTTCTAGAACATTAGAAAAGTGTAACTGACTACACACGTAACCGCTCTAATTGAAAAACCGGAAAGTCATGAAATATCGCTAGTTGGACGATATTTGGAATCGATGAACTAGTGGGAGTTCTATGATTTGTTGTTTTTCTGGAAACATTGGAACTATGTACGAAAGATTTTCTAATCAAAAAAAAAATCGTAAAATCATAAAAATAAAGCATTGCTCGTTAGACGGTATTTGGAACCGATAAACTAGTGGGAGCTTTAATGTTATGATATCCGAGAAGTCCCGACGAGTAACACTCGAAATAGACATCCCACGGTTCAAGAGTAGTGTCTACTCAAACGAACCGCTGGTTCAAGACTATTTCCATTCACGGAAAGTCAAGAATGGGAGAATATGTCTAAAAGTGCTAGTCATCTAAAATGAGAAAATTTTAAGGCTGAACCGAAAATTAATTAAACTGAAAATCATAGGATAAGGACAGTGATTTTGGATCACCAACCTATGAATCCTTGGATATTTTCTCGAGCTAAGTTCTTTGGAAGAACAAGGTAGCAGTGCATTTAACGATTAAAAGAGTAAACAACGGGCAGTTAATTTTAGCTAGAATAGTGGGAGTGATATAAGGAAATGAATCTCGGATTCAATCCTTGGATATCGCGGAAAATTTATTTTTCAGTTTAAGATTTGTTGGAACGAATGGATTTACCTTCTATTTGATAATTTGTTTGTCATATAGAAAGTGAATGTACCATTTGTAGTACGAATCCAAGACTCGGACTTTTGTTTGATAAAGTCGAAACCACTTAGAACTATTTGAAATATGTTTATAAAACACATCTTAAGAACTATTAAAAGCAATTGGTTTCCATATTTAGATAAACGCATCTTCATATTCCATAGTTAGTGCATAGTCCCTAAAAGACAAGACCTGAAGACTGGCTCAGGGTGATTCCTTTCTCCCAGTCTAGTTAGATTGTCTCAAAGGTTCAATGACTAAGTTTCCTTTCAATCGGGAAAGGATAATGGTTATAAAGAAGTCACATAGCTTGTTCATGACGACCTTCGGGGTCTGATACAAGCTAGTAGGAGCTTCCGAGTAGTGACTTCTTGTCTGATAACTATTCAAATACTCCGGTAAGTTTATCCAAAATATTTTGAGGTTTCTCTGTTTTCAACAGAGATAGAGTATTCTATACTCAGAAATGGGCCATCACATAGTCCTAGGGACTGATGCTCGGCCTGCCTCATAGTGAAATGTTTTCACTAAGTGAGAAACCGTTAAATTGCCTTATATAGTTTTTTAGATGTGCTACAATACACTGCTTAACTCAATAAAGATATTAGAAGCGAAATATCGGTTTACATTGAAATGTAAGACCGAGAAGTCTACCTAGAATATGCTTTGGAATTTACGGATAAGGTGTGGATTCGGTTCACCCCACTTCCATAAATATAAGCATTTAGCACACGGTGCTTGAAGGTAGGTCTGGGAATTTTGCGAACACGTTCGGTCAATGACCAATCGTTATATATCTTGTAGCATTGAGAAAAAGGTGTGTTATAAGACTCTTGAAATCGGGAAGGGACGGTTATCTTGTTGCGTCCTTTACGATAGAATCTATGAACCGTAAAACCTTAAACCTTGCGACGTTTACTCAAAGTAGTTACTAACCGATTAAAATCGGACCACGTCCAACATCGGTTGTTGGTGATAATACTAAATACTACTAAACTATATCGAATTTCGATCCACCCGAATGTAGTGGGAGTATGGTTTATCCATTACCCATTACGGGTTCTCATGGACTTTGTAGTCCGAGGATCGATTGATGACCTATGGCTCTTTTGTGAGCCGTATAGGATTCGATAATGGAGGTTGGTTTACAAGCCATAACCCCGTGAATGGAGTTTGGTACTCCAGAGCTGTTGGTACTCTTGTAGAACCACCTGAGTGTCTCAGGCCCAGTGGGAGTAATTGGATCTACACGGAAAAGAGTAGAATGATTAGGAAAGTTTATCTTTCAGAGTAAAGCTTGAGTGGTCTAGGGGTAATTCCCTAAGAAGTAGAGAGTTAATCAGACCTTGAACTCTCTTACCACTTAGTATTGCTTGATTTCGTTCAAAAGCAGAAAATAGGGGTGATTCCCTGAGACTTTCTTGCCAAACAAACGGAGTCTGGATTCATTCGGAACGAAGGGTATTGCCTTATGAACTTATGACAGGATGACTGTCAAGGCTTATGTCCTTTGTGGATAAAAAGCAAACCTCTCGGTCACCGGAAGTCATATATTTCTACAATATGTGGATTTGACCGAATATTGATAAGTCTTTTGTAGACGGATATCAATTTTAGTACGGTAGTGAATATATACATACATATATTAGTGTTTGGGAAGGATAACACCGCACCGGTTGGAATCAACATGGGTGTGTTATCGAAGTCGAATCGACAATACCACAACTCTCTCGCAACGAGAGATTTCGACAACATTCGAAGAGTTTGACTCGGTCGAATTCATTAGAATCGATCACTTGGTTTCCCATCCATCTTATTGGTTAAGATGATGCATCCGTGTATGCAACATTCAACGAGGAAGTTCTACCCTATGCCTCGGAATGACTCTCTAAATCTTCGGATCAAGAGAAATGGGATAGATTCTCTTTCTAGTAAGAGATGGTCAGGTTATTGAACGTCAACTTTGATCGAATCTTAGATTCGGCGGTTAACAAAGCAAGTTTAGTATGTCCTTTAGTATCTTGAGAGAACGAGGAATAATATGCGGACATATTCATGTATGAACTTGGATATGTGTGATACACTGATTTTGACTTTAAGTCAGATTGAGGATGATCGTTAAGTCGATCTCGGGCTCAGTGTTTACTCAGTACCACATGATTAGATGGACCGGTAACGTTTCGATTCTACGGATCGTCTCAAGCCGACAACCTGACTAATCATTAAGACCCATGACATTTAGATGTAGGTACTCCCCGAGTCACTGACCTATCCTACGACGGCATACTCGGAGTGTACTTTGGAATCGAAATGGTTATGATATGCTTAGTGGGTACTAGCATACGGGATGAGTCTCCATTGCTTTAGAGCAAGTGGGAGATGTAGTTTGTTGTATTTTAAATAATAGGGTGTGCTCTAAAACAATTAATCACATGCTTTCGTGCAAGTGGGAGATTGTTAGGTGTGATGCCCGAAAGACAATTTTGTAATTGTTTTATTTAATAAATGAAATGATATTATTATTCATATTTATTATTCTCATATTCACCGATGTGACAATAGTATTTACACTACGAAAACCCTAAGTATATCGTTTATGTAATCACTTAACTCGGTGTATGGTATATACACGGGAGGATTGAGTTAGTGAAGATGTACTTAAAATACAATTAGCCCGTAGTGAAGTTAATCGAGAGTATCGGGTCTCTCCTTTAACGTGCTATTAATGCGCCCGAACACAATAGGTGTGATTGTCTTATCCGGACTTTCGGTTAAGAGAATCTAGTGGGGCATTTATATATGATAGATATATCATATATAAATGGTGGACCGATTTGATTAGAGTTCACGATATAATTCCGTAATCGAGAATTCTTATCGAATCAATGGATGATCATATTTATGGATATATCTTAATCCCGAGGTGATCACGAGTCAACCGCTTGAATCGGTATGAAGTTTGACTTGACGGTTAAGGATTACACCGAGTCCGTGGTCCGAATTACCCCATCTTGGCATTGTACTTGGATTGAGTGAGTAGTCGTGTTATCACGGATACGGAATCCATTCCTTCCATTTCGGAAGTAGATAGACGCAGTTCCTTATTTGTTAATCCTAGAAACCGATCGATCCATGGAGTTCATATTACACCGATTAGCTACCGGTGAGTTGTATGAATTAATTGATCACTAGGGGGTTAATGGTAAATAAGGATAAGAGGTTCTAGAAAGGGTTAACGGTAACTTCCCGATTTAGAATGAACGATCTATGGAGGATTAATCCATATGTAATGATTATATCAATGGACGCTTATTATTATTCTCGTGAGGAGATAAATATAATCTCATAATCGGAGGAGTGCGATCACGGGATTATGGTGGCATATTCCCGTGATTGATTTATCGAATATAATTATTCGTTCGTAAGATAATTATTTATTTGATTTATCGGAGCCGCCGATTATTAGTCCATGGTCCCCGACGTGCCTCCTAATATAAAGCATAGCTATTCTCGGACGTCGAATCCTAATAATATTAATTTAGTTCTTGTTGGACTTTATTAAAACGATATGTGAATTAATTGTTTAGTTGGACTAAATAATTAAATACACGGAAAAGACATTTTTCGTGGACTTACCCCGAATAAGTGTGTTGACCTTTTGACTTCATTGGTCAAATATATGAAATGTGCGTGGACCTTATTTGATTAAGGTTGGTGGCGCATGTTTTGTTATATTATTTAATTATTAGGAAATTAGTTTTCTTGGATAATTATTTAATGTGTGATTTATCTTTTATTTGTTAAATGATAATTCATGGAATATTAGATAATAATATGATTTATCTTAATTTGTTTGGGATAATCATTTTATTTATCTTTTATTTGGAAAAAGGATTAATGTAATAATTATCACTTAATTATTTAATCCTTGGAGGCTAAGTTTTACTCTCCTATATAAAGAGAGTTCTCCCAAGCCTTACAACACACAATACATAATTCGACTTCACCTCTTAGAGAGGAGAAGAAATAAATTTCGGCCAAGGGGATTTTGGGGAAAATCTTGGAGATTTTTCCGGGTAGCATATCGGAAGGATTCGAGACGAGGATTTCCTTCCACCGGGAGTTGCTTGGATCACACGTACGGAAGATCGTGGTGCTCTTCACACCTTCTTTCCTTTGCGGTTCTTCAACTTGGATTTTGAGATCCAAGAGGTATGATCTACAACCCCTTGTAGATGTAGATCTAGTTATTTTATTACGTGTATTTTATAGATCTAGATCCTTAAATCGCTTCCGTTGCGGATGGTATTACTAACGCTTGGACAAGAGAGATCGAACCCCGACGGTGTTGAGTTTTGCCACCGGTGCAAAAGTTTCCTTATAGTCAATGCCATAAGTTTGAGTGAATCCCCCGGCTACCAATCGGCTTTGTACTTGTCAATAGTGCCATCGCATTGTATTTGATAGTGAATAACCATCCGCAACCGATCGTCTTCTTGCCCCGTGGGAGAGGTGTCAAATCCCAAGTATGATTATCCGAAGTCTTTGTCATCTCTCGTTTTAACAACGACCTTCCATTTATCATTTTGAAGGGCCTCCCGAATATTTTTAGGAATAGAGTGAGAGTCCGTGTCCCGTGAAAACATGGCAAAGGCGGGAGATAACTTATCATAAGATAAATAAGAATGAATAGAGTGATCGGTGCATGATCTCTTTCCCTTCCTAAGAGCAATAGGCCTATCATCAATGTCGCCGAGGCCGCCGAGGATCCGTAGATTGCCGAGTGTCGAGGCTCGGGATCGGCGGGCTCGGGTCGGTAGACTCTTGTTCGGGGAGGTTCTTGAGGAGTATTAGGGGTGTAGAGAGTCGGTAGGGTGCGAAGTTCGATCTGCGAGGATCGATGAGGTTGCTTTGAGGGTTAAGAGTTTGCTTTGAGGGAAGGGGTTTAGGTCAATTTCAATCGGGTTTCCATCGGTGAATGGCTCGGTAGGTTTGCTTTGTAATAAGGGGTCCTTTCAAAGAATTTTACATCCATAGAATTGTAAAATTTCTTTTCGATAGGGAATAACATTTGTAACCTTTTCTCGTCCTTTGCATAACCTAGGAAAATGCACTTGTGAGCTTTAGGATCAAGTTTACTTCGTGTTGAGCATGGATATACACAAACACGGTACAACCAAAGATCTTTGGAGGCAATCGGGAAACAAGATGATGGCGAGAGTGTGTGGTCGGTAGGGTTTGGAGTGGAGTTTTGAAACCTAACACTCGCTGGGAAGTCTGTTGAGTAAATAAGTTGCAGTCAGTATAGCTTCACCCCACATATATTTAGGAACATGTGTGGTGAACATGATTGATCTGGCCATTTCCAGCAGGTGCCTGTTCTTTCTCTCAGCAACCCCATTCTGCTGAGGTGTTTCCACACAACTACTGATATGAACAATTCCTCTATCTGTCAAGAAGGTACTGAGATTAGACTCATAGTATTCTAGAGCATTATCAATTTTTAAGATCTTGACCTTAGTATCAAATTGAGTGGAGACCATATGATAAAATTCTTGAAAGATAGGGCCAACTTCAGATTTGTCTTTCATTAAAAAAACCCAAGTGTTCCTGGTATGATCATCAATAAAGGTGACAAACCACCTTTTCCCCGTTATACTTTTCACCCTGAGGTCCCCACACATCACTTGTGTATTAAGGTGAAGGGTGAGGAATGCAAATGAGGTAACTTAGCATACACAGATTTTGTAAGTTTAGCAAATTGACAAATATCACATTGAAGGTCATTCGGATTACATCCTTTAAACGAGTTCGGGAGTTAAAGATTTTAAGTAACCAAAACTTGGATGTCCTAATCTATAATGCCATAACATGATATTGTCTAAAGTCCGGGAGCGAGTGGCCGAGGCGGTTCGGTCTTCGGTCTTGTCTTCGGCGGGGTTGACCGAAACAATCCGGCGCAAGGTTTAGCCTTCCCAATCACTTCCCGTGAAGTAGGATCCTGGAATGTGCACCGATTTTCCTTAAAAACAACAAATCCAATTCAAATCTTTAGTGAGTCTACCGACGGATATAAGATTGCGGTCTAAGTTTGGAACAAATAGGACATCCCGTAGGCATATCTTATTAGTGAGTTTAACATTTCCAACACCTTTTGCACGAGAGATAGATCCATCGGCGCTTTAATGTTATGAATTTGGTGACAAGGCATATAGTTGGTTATAAGATTTTTATTACCAATATGGGAGGATGCCCCGTAATCAACAATCCATGTTTCATTGCTAAGGGAAGAGTAGAATTTACCTGTATGAGTATGAGTAGCAACATCAGTAGAGTGACTACCTTCCTTTTGTTGATTCAAGAAGGCTTTGAATGCAGCAAACTGAGCATTCATCTGGTTGTCATTCTCCTCCTCACTGATGTGTCTGCCTTGACTTTCCCTGATAGGTTTTGAGGTTTTTGAGGAGTTAGGCTTGCCATGGAGCTTCCGGCGGTTGTCCTTGGTGTGATTTGTGCGTTTGCGGTGATCACGAACGCTTTTCCGCCTTTTCTCGGTAGGCTTCTTGTATGTCTCGGCAACCTCGGCGGCCTTCCCGACGACGGTCGGCGGGCGGCACCTTCGGTAGGGTTGTCGGTAGGGGATTTCGAAGCATGACTTTTCTCCTACTTTCTTCATGTTTGACCTCGGCAAACATGGATTTGAGATTTGGAAGAGGTTTGGTGGCAAGAATTCTTCCTCTAACATCATCAAGAGTAGGATTCAGTCTAGTGAGGAACCTGAATACTCTCTTCTTTTCTATGATGTCTTTATAAAGAGCAGCATCCTTGACATCATTCCAAGAGTGAGTTTCTAACATATCTAAGTGTTGCCAAGCCTTAGATTGTTGATTGAAATATTGAGTTACAGACATATCCCCTTGCCTGCAAGTTTGAATCTGAGCTTCTAGTTCATATACCTCAGATGTATTATCTTTCTTGGAGTAAAGATCTCCGGCATTATCCCGCATTTCTTTGGCGTATCATACATCATAAAGTTTTACTTTATCTCTTTTGTCATTGACCTCGTGAGGATGGTCATGAGTTGATTATTTGTTGTGTCCCATGCTTCAAAACTCGGGGTCGGTTTCGGCGGTGCGGGTTTTGTTCCGGACAAGTATCCCATCTTACTTTGTCCGAAATGTACATTTTCATAGACCTTGACCATAACGGATAGTTGTTACCATCAAGTCTATGGTTTGTATAAGAAGAGGAGTTGTCGGTACTCCCCGGTCGAGGCCGCCGAGAGTCTCGCCGAGGTTGAAGTAATGTCGGATGTGGAAGACATTCTTCGAAATATGAGTTTTGCGGCGGAAAAAGTTAGAACACAAATGTCTCTGATACCATGAAGAGAGTTTGAGAATGTGTTAACACAAGAGTAAACTTCAACTTATCTTTTATTCATTGATAATGTGGAGTATATGTAGATACAATTGAGGAGTTTGAAAGGTCCTAGACAAGATAGTGACCTTTCATAGAAAAAGTAAAAGCTATAAACGAGGCTAGATGCTTTTTAGTCTCTTACATAATAAATGTCTATGACATAAAGTGAACTAGAGTAAAAGCTATGTCTATGACTAGAGTTTGACATATTAATTGTTTATATGTACTACAATTAATATGTCTCTTTATAAATAAATAAAGTGTACACAGAAAATCCGGCACAGGTTCAGCACCCTGCTGAACCTCAGCAGACTTATCAGGATGCTGAATATTGCCAGCATGCTGAATATTGCCACAGCATCCAATAGGTTTCTTGCCTAGCGGTAGATCAACGATCTCCTATGTGTGAGTCGTTTGTAAAGCTTCAAGTTCTTTGTTCATGGCCCCTTCCATTCATCATGCTTTATAGCTTGATTTTAGGTCTTAGGCTCTTTAATTGCATCAATATCATTAATGAATCTGGCATAGTCTGCTAAGAGGTTGTCCAGAGTCATCACTTCACTCAGCAGATGTGGAGTCTGCTGAACATTATGGGCACCCCCTTGATAGAAGGTTGGTGATTTCCTTGTTCTTGTGGACCTTCTTAGTTGTGTGGGTTCAGGTGCCTGATTTACTGGTTCATGCATTGCATTGGACGTATCAGCTGCTGTTGATCCCATTGCTGGTTGGTCTGCTGACTCATTCAGCAGGTCATCAAAGCTGTCCATTATTGGAAAAAGAACAGGCATGTCAGCAAGATGTCTAGACTTTCCCAACACCTGCTAAAAAAGAGGAAAACAAGTTTCATGGAATTGAGTATTTCTAGCAACAAAGATGTATTTGTTGGTAATATCTAAGAGAATAGCACCCTTGGAGGTGGTTGAATTCCCAAGATAGACACAAGTCCTACATCTTGAATCAAATTTGGTTATATACTACTGAAGTGTGAATGAAAAAACTAAGCAACCAAAAACTTTAACATAGAATAGTATGGTTTGGTGCCGTAAAGAATTTCATGTGGAGTGCTTTCTTTCAGTAGTGGTGTAGCCGTGGCATTAATCAATTTTACAACATGTAAAAAACAAAATCCCCAATATTCAATTGGTAGATTACTCTGGAACCTCAAACCTCTTGCAACATTTAGCAGATGCTGATGTTTTCTTTCAACAATACCATTTTGCTCAGGTGTGCTGACACATGATGTCTGATGTATGATACCCTGCTAGCATAAAAGTCTGTAAGTATGCACCATTGTCAGATCTAATTACTTTAATAACTTTATAAACCTGAGTAGAAATAAATTTAACAAAAGATTTAACAAGGTCGGTGGCTTCAGATTTAAGCCTCATAATAAAAACCCAAGTAAATCTAGAAAAATTATCTACAACAGTAAGAGAATATTGTTGTCCATTTACAGTATGTTGTCTCAAAGGACCCCAAATGTCCATATGAACAAGGTCAAAAGTAGCATGTACAGCAGTTGTACTTAAAGGAAAAGGATTTTTCTTCAGTTTAGCCATAGGGCAGACATAACAAAGATCATGATTACAAAATTTGACATCAGCAGATTGTGAACTGATGACTTGCGGTCTTTTATCTGGCAAGTGTCCTAGGCTGTAATGCCATAAAGGTGTATCATCTAATCTATCAGATAAAATATGATTTGCTACAGCATTGGAAACAACAAGTTTTATTGGTTGATCCATGACATAAAGTCATCTCTGTAACTCAGCTGAACCAATCATTTCTTGTTCTTATCATGCAAAACACACTTGTTAGCAGAAAAAACAGCTGCACATTTTGTATGATTAATAAAAGAAGGTAAAGACAAAAGGTTATATTTAAAACCAGGAATGCAAAAACATGTAGGACCAATTGAGTGTTAATCCTCACTTGTCCTATATGTGTTACAGAGACATTATTTCCATTAGGCAGTCCCATTTTTATACCAGATGAATGTTTGGGATTGCTTAACAGATCTAATGAACCAACAATGTGATCTGTGGCACCAGAGTCTAAGATCCATTGTATTGATCTTACTAAATTTAGGTCTCCTGTTCCTGTAGCAGGTGAGTAGTGTGTAACAATATTAGCAGGTTGGCCAACAACAAATCCTGCATGTCTAGGAGGATCATTCAGCAGAGCCATCAACTTTTCAAGTTGTTGTGCAGTAAGGTTGGGAAACCCTGGTCCCGCAGACCTACTTGGTGCCTGATCTTCTTCTGCTCTCTTCTACCACATTTGCCCTTTTTGACTTGAAACCGGGAGGAAAGCCATGCTTCTTGTAACAAGTCTCTTCAATATGGCCATTAAATCCACAAAAACTACATTGCATCTTTTTGGGATTTTTAGGCCTGGGATTTTTAGTAGAGTTAGGTCTGCTGACAGTCTGATTGTGTCCCTCTCCATTCTTTTGTGACAATAGAACCATGGAATCTTGATTCTTGGCCTTGTTAGCCACATATGACTTCTGTCTCACAAACTTGATTGTCATTGCAAAGGCATCATGAATTTTTGGAAAGAGCACCATCAGCATTGCCTGTGAGACCATTGGTTCAAATTCATCCCTTAATCCTTTAAGGAATTTCAGGATATGTTCAGCCTCCATATGATCCATCAGATTGCTAATTGCATTGCAGTGACATTGAGGATCACAGGAACAGACTGTTACAGGCCTGATGGTCTTGATTTGTTCCCAAAGAATCATCAATTTTATGAAATATTGATTGACAGAATCTGTGCCTTGTTTCAGTAGATGCATTTCTTCAAGAAGATCTGAGAGCCTTAATGCATCAACATTTGAAAACCTTGCCGCAAGATTCTTCCATACTGCATGCATGTGCATTTTTTAAGTACATCAAACTTTGTGCAATAGTGTTTTCAACAGAATTCAAGATCCATGATCTCACCATTGTATCACACTGTCTCCAAGCATGGAAGTCGGCTGAATCTGCTTCTGTCCTTTTGATTGTGCCGTCTACGAAGCCAATTTTGTTCTTGGTGATCAACACTATATCCATGGACATTTTCCAGTGATTGTAGTTATTGGCATTCATCAATGGTTGTACAAGAACCAGAGAACGATTCTCATTAGGATGAACATAGAATGGACAGAGGGACTGATTTCTTGTTACTTAGCTGCCATGGCTATCAAGAACTCCAGAATCGATTCTCAAATCAACAATGATAATGGAAAAATGATCAATAACTGATCAGAAACAGGAAAGAGAATGACAGTTTACTCTCAAGAAACTGAAAAACTCAGAAAAAAAATGAAGAACACTCTCAAGTTTCTTCAAAAAATGCAGGAAAGCTTATACAAATTCTTATATTTCTGCTCTGATACTATGATGAAGTTTGTAGAATTACAAACAAACAAAATAAAATGCGGAATTATTATTTATCAAGTAAAAGTTACAAGGTGATTACAATGTGGCTGATCATGGGGTATTTATAATATCATACACCTCATGAATCAGTTGCGAGTAAGTTACAAACGGTTATAACAGATTACAACAAAGTAACAGTTTTCTATACTGAACTAACTAATCAGCAGGCTGCTGGTGTTTATACTGTCAGCAGGTTGCTGGTGTTCATGCTATCAGCAGGCTGCTGATATCTTCATACGATCAGCAGAGTGCACTCAGCATTCCCATCAGCTTTTATACTGTAACAGTAACACTACATTAAAATTTGCTCCAGGTGTATGAAATGCTAACATTCATATTTTTTTTTTCATTTATATACATTGACTTGGATGATTTGTGGGTAATCTTTTTCTATATCGGGTTACAAATTTCCCCGGTTCTCCAAGAAAAAGAACAACAAACCTTTGAATAGACAAAGGGTGGAGTCGGCTTATATGATTTCGAAGACTATACAAGTTTCATAGAAGTGATCGAATAAATCGCTTGTTTTTTTTTTTCCAGCTATGTTTTGTGGAGTTTGTAATGGTTGATAATTTGTGGTCACTATTTTCTGTTTGAAATCTGTTCAGTTTAAGATTTCTATGTTTTTACGTTCTTTTTTTGATATCATCTCATATCTTTATCAGGTTAATAATGCAGCAGCTCTGCTGGGTTTTGTGGGATTCCGGCATTGTAGTCTACGGACACTGTTTCTTTTTATCGAGTTGCAAGTTTTTTTTTTCTCTAACAGCAGAATGTTTAATTAATAAAGACAATTTCCACGCGTTTCTCATAGTGTAATCATGTTTCTTATGTCTTTCATTTATTAGGACAATTTGATAGTTTGAAATTTGAGTTTATTCATTGTTGCATCAAGATGTAAAGTTCTATCTTAATTAGCAGGTATTCTGATGTCAAGGGCGGCCAATAGCTGGGTACATGCAAAGCAAATATTGTATAGTTGTCTCATTACCAAGCAGAAGTCTTAGTCAATTTGAGAAGAAGAATATGTAATTATATACACATAATGTGTAGCATTAATTCTACCTCAAAATGGAAATCATAGATGCATTTTCATTGGCAAACAATTATGTGTTTCACTTCTTAAAAATAAATGTTTTATTTGTTGGTTGACAACTTAATTTTGTGTTATGAATATTAGGGAACAGACGAGCGTTGTGCAGCTGATCGACAAAGAAAATTAGGTTTATTGGTCTATCTAATTTTAAGCTATGCATTTCTTTTTAAACCTGGAATGCTTATTTGTAAGAATTGTTTTGAAGATTTTATAAGAATTTCTTATAAAACTATTGTCTTCTCATGTTTATATAATTCTTTCTTTTTGAAATCTCTCCGGTGCATAGCACGGGTTCTTAGCTAGTCTAGCAATAATCAAATCACATCTCATTATTTGCAATACCTTGATTTAAAAATAAAAAATATTATAGTAATTTCCTTTTTTTGATGCAAGTATTATAGTAATTTCTTAAATAAATTTTTTTATTATGGTAATGGTTAATTAGTAATCATCTAAATAAGGAAGATAACTCTAAAGAGTTAATTCTACTACGTCAAAATAGATATTGATTGTCCACTGATATAACCGTTAATTATGGATTACCCCCCACATATGAATATATGATTTCTATATGAAATCAGACATTGTACGTTCAACCGCTTCATATTATCTTATTTTCGAGTGAAATAAATTTACAAATAATCGATATTTATAATCCCAAATAATAAATGTGATCATTTGATCAATTCAAGAACCGGCAAACGAGATGATCCGTCTTGATCCAAACAATAAGGAATAAACTTTAGGGGTGGTTTAAAAGGACAAAAAGAGGGGGGGAAAATAGAAATAAGGATAATGGAAATATAAATTGGGTGATAAGAACAAATACAATGTTCATAATCCCAAATCCAGTGTTTGCTGCAGTGGAACTGACCTCAAATCCAAGTTTCACTTTTCCACTGTTTATGTTTTTTTTAATTACAAAATGACCTAAAAAATAACATTGAAAAAATATCAAATGAGATGTCTAAATAAATACGACGAAGAAAGGAAAAATGTGATAAAAGAATTACCATATTTCGACAATCTGATCAAAAGATATGTTCGTTTTTATAGTTGAATACGAAAGAATTTATATCACAGTGAAATAAGGATGTCATTTTACAAACAAAAAAAAAATTCCAATGTCCTCTTTGTATATTTCTATGTTTAAATTGTTTTTTTAACAATAAACCATAAACTCTATATATGTGTATCTGAATCCTATATCTAACGTTAATAAATTACATATCTACCCCAAATATGTATTTTAAGCATCACTTACTTATCTAAGACGAATGCATCTCGAATACGGAACACGTTAACAAACATAAGTGTACTACATTATAGTTGTATACTGACACATGTTCATCATAATCAATATTACAAGAATACATTATGTCTGTTGTTGTATCACCGGTTGTTGTATCATAATCGCTAAAATAACAGAATTAAAAAAAAATACCTTTGTTGGAAAAATCCCTTAATTTCCTCGCCCCTGATTCTCCTGTCGCTTCATTCTTCACACAAGTATTTCACCTTATTGGAAAAATCCCCTTAATTTCCTCACATAAGTATTTCCCTTGCTTCCCCCCCCCCCCCCTCCCTCCCCCCTCCCCCCTCACCCACTTTAGGGGTGGTTTAAAAGGACAAAACGAGGGGAAAAAAATATAATTAAGGATAATGAAAATATAAATTGGGTGATAAGAACAAATACAATGTTCATAATCCCAAATCCAGTGTTTGCTGCAGTGGAACTGACCTCAAATCCAAGTTTCACTTTTCCACTGTTTATGTTTTTTTTATTACAAAAATGACCTAAAAAATAACATTGAAAAAATATCAAATGAGATGTCTAAATAAAGATGACGAAGAAAGGAAAAATGTGATAAAAGAATTACCATATTTCGACAATCAGATCAAAAGATATATTCGTTTTTGTAGTTGAATACGAAAGAATTTTTATCACAGTGGAATAAGGATATGTCATTTTACAAAAAAAAAAAATTTCAATGTCCTCTTTATATATTTCTATGTTTAAATTATTTTTTTAACAATAAACCATAAACTCTATATATGTGTATCTGAATCTTATATCCAACGTTAATAAATTACATATCTACCCCAAATATGTATTTTAAGCATCACTTACTTATCTAAGACGAATGCATATCGAATACGGAACACGTTAACAAACATAAGTGTACTACATTATAGTTGTATACTGACACATGTTCATCATAATCAATATTACAAGAATACATTATGTCTGTTGCTGTATCACCGGTTGTTGTATCACAATCGCTAAAATAACATAATTAAAAAAAATATATATATATATATATAAATTACCTTTATTGGAAAAATACCTTAATTTCCTCGCCCTTGGTTCTCGTGTCGCTCCCTTCTTTCACTAATTTTAGGATGGTCCAGGTGCAAGTTTGAATTACCAAGTCAGCATTTTCAAATGGATACATTGGTATAAAGTTTTTACAGGTAGAAGTTCATTGATAGAAGTTGAATTCCTATTGATTTTGGTGCACCAACTAGGATTTACACCAGATCCAACATAAAATTTATGTCCTTCTTCACACAAGTATTTCCCTTTATTGGAAAAATCCCCTTAATTTCCTCACATAAAGTATTTCCCTTCCTTCCCCCCCCCCCCCCCCCCCCCCCTCTTTCTCTCTCTCTCTTTCCTCTGCCAGAGAAAATCCCCCTTTCTGTCATCCCCCGCTCCAAATCAACTCCCAACCTCCTTTCACATACACACCCTTTACATACCATAATCCCCTCTTATTCTTACCCCTTTTGTAACTAATTCGTAACCAAATGCTTTCAGCACCCCTTTGTCTTGTCACTTTTCTGAACCCCATAAAAACCCCAACTTGAGGAAGGAAAGCGAGGAGGAGAAAGAAATTAGTCTAAGAAGATTTTCCATGAAGGCAAATATTGAGCTAGATAAAATTTGAGAAATTAAGAGAAACGAAGATGGGGAAGTATATGAGGAAGTCAAAGGGAACAGGAGGAGTAGCTTTGATGGAGGTGAGTCACAGTCACACACAACCTTCTCTTGGTGTCCGTACAAGGGCTAGAACTTTAGCTCTTGAGCGTTTGCAGACTTCATCATCATCATCGTCAGCTGCGGCAACAGCAGCAGCGGAGGGTTTAGAAGGAGAAGGAGGAAGTGGGTCCTACTTGCAGCTGAGAAATAGGAGGTTGGAGAAGGTATCCCCAATTGTTCTTGATGGAAAAAGACAAAAACTTTCTCAATTGGATACCAATTTGCAGCAGAAAAGTCCAAGTTCTGGAATGAAGGACACTGAGGAGAATAAGGAGGCGCCAGAACCAGAAGAGGAGGAGGTAAAGGAGTGTTTGCGTCATGAAAAAATAGAGGGAGCAATTAAAATGAAGGATAAGGAAAGTAGAGGAAGTGGTGGTGATTTGGGGGTCGAAGAGACGACTTCATTTGGAGAGAATGTGTTGGAATTTGGTGGTAGAGAAAGGTGAGATTTTTATTTTATTTTCCGGTTGTTTTACATGCATGTACGAAATTCATTTTCTTAATCAAAAATATGTTGAGTTCTGAGAAAATGGGGATTGTTTATACATCTGTATTTGATTGAAGGCTTACATGATTTTCTTTAACTGACATGCTAAAAAGGGCTTTTATATGTGTGTTGTGTGTGTGGAGTTTGGGAGGGGAGGGAGGGTCACTCAGATTTTTTGCGCTGCATGTTGAGCTTTTAATGGTGTGTAGTGGTATAAATTTTCTAGGCAAATTTTTACTATGGTCCTGGACTTTTCTAATACTGTGTAAACATTGGTTGTTTGAATCTTATTTATTGAGCAATGGTTTTTCCAAAATTGCATGTAAATTGATCTTTTCTTTTTCTGTTTATGGAGGGGGTGGAGGGCTGGGATACGATGGAAAGTTTCTTACTTTTATATTTGAATTCAGTTTCAGTTGCTGAACATATTAGCTTTTCTTGTTAAGTTGTTGGCTAAGGGACTTGTTTTTGGCTAACAACCTTTTGCTAAACACACAGAATATGGGATTTGCTGCTTTTTAGGGATTTCGAACATTTTCTTGGTCTTTGTATGTTAATCATGTCTCTGTTTTGCTGTTGTAGGCACAAAGCAATTTATTTCTGGGATCAAATTGGCTTCCGTGAAAGATTTCATGGCTTTGTTTAAACTTCAGTTGAATGTTGTCTTTTGTTCATCTATATATTATAAGGAGAGTTAATAAGGTGGGCCTGAAAAATAAATGGAAATTTGAAAGGCTTGAAATTCAGATTCTCCATATTTTGTGCTATTTATACGAGCCTTGGAATTGTTAAGACCTGGAAATGTGACCACTTGTATAGTCATTTTTGTGTGTGGTAATTGGCATATACCCCTCTTTGGTTAGAACTAGGTTCACTTTATGATTGTATCAGCTCACAGTTTGCTATACTTGTTGTTTTTGGTAGGAATAATGTGAACAACCGCAAAGTAGCTAAGCTAAAAACTGGAATGAAGCCCAGTAGTGTGATAGATAATCTCTGTTTTGTAGATTAAGATAATACTCTGCACGTGTTTCAAATAGTTTCAGCACTTTATTTATAGTTAGTATATCGATCTCAAGTCGAGGATTAAAAATCAGGTAATGACCAAGATGATGTTGTTTTACTTTTATCTAAATCAATCACTTTGTTTAAGATAGCATCACTTGAGTAACGGTCTTAGCCACTCCAGAAATGAATACATTCGATCATGTATGTATGAATGTCTCTGACTGTCCTTTATGCACGCACCTGAATGTATGAAAAGGCTGGACATTTGCATATTGAACCATTAAATGGTTTATCTAGAACCAAGTGATGAGTACAGTTTTGTTTCGAATTTGGACTCGGGGGAGGAGACAGAAACTCAGCGGCCTTTTCTTGTATTATAATGAGATGGAAAGTTGTTATAGTTTAATAAATTTATGGGAGCTTCATTTAAAAGGGTATGTATAGTTTAATAAATTTATTCAAGAGTATGTATGTTTGCAGGAGCAGGAGCAGGAGCAGGAGGGAGAGCACGCCTTGCAGTTTGATTAGAGACGCAGACGCCATCAGAACCCCTGGATCCAGTACTCGGAACATACGCGTAGTAACCTCACGAAACAGAGAGAATTTGGCGGCGGCGATCATCCCTGCAGCAGCAGCAGAAGAAATGGAAGTGTTCTTCTCTCGTGTAGAGGAGCTACAACAAAGAAAGTTTGTTGACAAGTATGAGTTGTATTCAATGCACAATTATTATTATTATACATGTTGTATTGTATGTATGATTTGTGTGTATATAATGGTCCTGACTTAAGTCTTACCAGCTGACATGCATTAATAATATGTTTTCAGGTATAACTTTGACCCGGTGAGCGACAGGCCCCTACCGGGGCCTTATGAATGGGAGAAATTGAACCATTGACTGCAGCCTGAGTATTGATCAATCAATCAATCCATCCATCCAATCATCCCATCAGCAAACTGCAAATTGTGTTATAAGATGAGCTTTGGGAAGAATGGTTTAGCTTTACCGGGGGGGATGTAAAAAAGAAAAGGAAAAAAGAAATGTAGGGGCAGTGAATTTAGGGCGGGGCCGGGTGTAATGTAATAGAGTAGTGATGGATGTGTAAAGTAACAGAGGCATAATTAACATGACAAAAATACAAGATGATCCTTTCTTTGTGTTGATCAAAGGGCCGGGCCGGGGGAGAGTGAGAGAGAGTACGTAGTGTTGTGTTACAGTGTTACAGTGTCAGTGATAGTGAAAGTTGTGATTAATTATGTAATTTTCCTTCTTGTCCATGTCCATACACATGCATGTCGTGTACCGTGTACCGTGTACGTAGTGATGGAACTCTTGAGAACTAGTTGTATGAATAATAAAAATAAAAAGGGGAGACCCCTTGGGGGTTAATCATATATCTCTCTCTCACTCTCACTCTCAACTCAAGTTTGTTTTTTTCCTCTCAATTATATGAATATGGGCATGGTGTCTTTGCATTATTCTTATCATCATTTTGGTTGGCCACATGTTTGTATAGTATAGTATAGTATGTACGTTGCTGGTGCTTCTTTGTAGATGTACCTGTACCTGTGCCTGTGCCTGTGCCTGTGGGGTTTGGTTCTTGTTTTTGATTAAATATGTTTGTTTGGGATCTTGCTTGCCAACTTGGCCCTCTTGCAGGTACTTTGTGATAGTATATATATATATATATATACACAGCAGTTTTATGGTGGTCCAGGACCATCATGTTATACTTGTCCTTCAATAATATTTCTTAAAAGAGGGTCAAATTTGTAAAAACATGGCATTTATATTTTACATGGTGGGCTCTGCGTGTTTTTTCTGGATTTCTATTGGTCCTGGATCATCAAGTCATACTTGATCTAGAACCACCATAAAATTTCCGATATATATATATATAGAGAGAGAGCGCACGTATAAAAAGCAAATCTACTTTTAATCATTATTGGGAATGAATTCTCACAAGAAAATTACCTAACAATATACGGTGTTGATACATGTACTACTTCACTTCACTACAAATGCTCACTACATCTTCCTCGTTACGACAATGATCAGATTTTACGACAATATTATTGTCGTAAAATTTCTCTTTACGACAATATTATTGTCGTAACGCATGTAGTGCACATATCATTTTCCAACTATATAATTTATCTTGCAAGCAAAAAGTGTGCCCAAATTAAGGGTTATTTAAATTAAAGGTTAAAAGTTGTGAATGACACGTCTAATTAAATGCCTCTCCTCTGCATGCATGCAGAATAATGTTAACAGGCATCGCACCGCACCGCACCATGTAATTGAATTGAAAATAGTGAAGCTATCTGATAATGAGGAGCTGCTGGCCGGAGACAAACAAGGCCGGAATGAATGCAGCTAGCTAAGCTAGAATAGTAACGATAAAAAGATGAAAAGACAAAGCACTGAGAACGTACGTACCTGTGCATAATTATTATGCTTTTTAATACATACTACATCCTCTATACTCTATACTGGACTCCTTCACCTTCACCTTCACCTTCACCTTCACCTTTGAGTGAAATTATTTTTCACATGCATCATATATATATATATATATATATATTCTTCCTGGCTACAAATTATAAATCATCCATTGAATTTATAGCCTAAAGGGTCCAATAATTAATGTTCTACTTGGTCTACACAATATGCTACTATTAATTATTCGATCACCTTGAATATTTGATTTTATATTTAGGGACAAATTAATTGCTCTAGGCTTAATTGTATTATACATACATATATAATATATTGTTCGTTTGTTCAATGATCAGCATGCATTATATATGTGTTGTGTAGCCAAATATTATTGTATGTACGTGTTCCTTTCTTCCATTGCTATTGCTATTGCTATTGGCAGGGCGGATGTACCCTTTATATAGGGGGGTCAAGCGCCCCCCTTAGATCCGAAAAATACACTATTATGTATGTTGTGTATTTTTTTTTTCCCTTCTTAAAAATTTACATTCGCCCATAGTATCGCCCCCCTCATCCGGAAGCCTGCGTCTGCCCCTAGCTATTGCTATTGCTACGGCTATATATAGCTAGCTAAGAAAACTGAAACCCCGCCCGTGCCCCCCCCCCCCCCCCCCCCCCCCCCCCTTCCTTCCTTTCTTCCATTGCTATTGTTATGGCTATATATAGCTAGCTAAGAAAACTGAAACCCCGCCCGTGCCCCCCCCCCCCCCCCCCCCCCCCCCCCTTCCTCTAACTTCATGGTGTGTGTTGTGTGGGGTTATTTTTGGAACCTTACTGTTTTGCCAGGGGCCCGCCCGGGTAAGGCTATTGACCATAAGCTATTTAATAGCCGGGTGACTCACATGTTGGACAGGAGTAGTAAATTACAGTACTATAATAACCTCAGAAAAAAGAAAGTTGTCTCTTTGGAGAAAATTGTTCTGTGTTGCAGTCTTAAGATTGAAAAGTTGCGTCTTCCACCATTATGATTCTAAGCGTGCATAACCGTTCAGTCATCACGACTAACATAACATGTATTTACACTATTCATTATGATGTATGATTTATAAACAATGATGTACGTAAACCCATCATAATCAATGACAAAATATATATGCATGTAGTGTCACTAAAGACTAATTAAGCAGTTGTGTCCGCATCATTATTCTATGATCTGATATTTGTTATCTACTTACACATATTGCTCATTTACCCCACGTACACCATGCACATGTGTTTTTAATTACAGAACAAAAATGATTTAGGTACACCCATTCATCCCCATCCCATGCCATCCCTCAACCGTGTAATGTGTGGTCCATTTTTGTTTTGTTTCTTTTTAATAATCAAGGTGAGGTTCAAAGTGATTAATCTCGGTGCATTTTTCTGTGCACCTTTCGGTGCTGGAATCACTATCCTTTAGAGAAAGAGAAAGAAGCTTCTTCTTCATCTGGTAGTTTAAAAGCAATGATACATCATACATTTATTAATAGATCTGTGGAATAAGAAAATGTGTAATGATTTTAAAATAATGGTACCCCTAGCTTAAAAGGGACGGTAAATAGCCAAAGAGTATCATGCATATTTGGAAGGAAAAAAAAAAGAAAGAAAAAAAGAAATGATGGTGATTGATCTTTGCTTTGGGTAGCAAATTAGATGTTCCTTCTGTTCATTGATTGATCTTGTACCGGTTTAGGGGTGGTTTTTGTGTAGTATACCCGTGTGCACTGAAGTAATGTGAGAATAAATTAAAAGCACACTGTTTATATCTACATCACTTCGATGCACGTGGACATACTATACAAAATTTCTCCGGTTTAGTAGTGCTTTCTTTTTCTTTACTGGATTGGTCCCTGTGTGTAGAGGAACAGATGGGGGACTGATAATGACACAATAGGCATTTATGGTTTATAGATACTAGCAAGATACACGTGCGTTGTGTTTATATTAAACAAATATTTTTATACTTCAGAAATTTGAAATGTAGTATAATAATACATACATTGTTAAGTATATGTTTGATTTTCTCAACAAAAAAAAGTATTGTTTGATTTATAAAGTAATTGTATATTGAATATGAAAATTTAAATAAAAAGAATTCATTCTTGATGTAATTATTGTATATCTTTTTGCATGCATATTGAATAAATATTTACATGTTACATTTATCTTTCCATTTAACATCATCAGAATTATTGGTTACGAAATCGTACATTTGACTTGAACAAATACTGGGTTTACCTCAAATCTTTGGTACATGTTTTTGTGTGTGGATATTTTATAAGTTTCTCCCGGCCTAAATAATATCATCAAAATCGTAGGCATTCAAACAGTCGTGTATGCAATTTAAATATATATATTTTAATAGTTTTATTTTATTTTAGCTGCAAATAATATTTGTTATGAAATTTATTGTCAATCATATTTCTTGACCATGTAGATGGAGAATTGTGATTGATGTTACATGAATAATACAAAGTTTCATGTCGTGTATGACGATCGATCATTTAAAAGGAGCATGTTATAATATTATCTTAAGCTTGATAAAAAAAATGATACATAAATAAAAAACGACTATATTTGATAGAAAATAAATATGTTAATAAATAATGAGAAACATGTTAAGGTAGAAACCAACTAATAATATCAGTCATATGCTATATCAGGAATTAGACAATTATATTTTTATCGTTATCGGTTATTTTGTTATATTCGATAACTATGACATTGTTCAATTTCTAGTTAATAACAATCAAATATATGTGGTTAAAAACTTATTTATGATTTTAATATTTAATTTTATTAACATAATAAAAGAACACACAAACATACACCAAATTATAATACACCAAATTATAATTCAACTTAATTGCTATGAAATAAATAAATATTCTATTATGATTCAATAATTCTTTTTCAAAACAGATACAATAACTATTTATTCTAATTATATCAGCATACATGAATTTTATTTGTTCATGCATAATTATATACTTATGTTATATGATGATAATAATCTTTGTATTTTAAGTTATATAAGAATGAATAATACTATATATAATCATTTTTTGTTTGTATTTATTCTATGGAAATTGTTAAGTAGTGGGATCAAAGTCCCACGTCGTCAATTTAGCTTCAAGAGCCGGCAAGGGCTTACCATATTAGGTTGAGCCTATTATTTTAAGATGTACCAATTAAGATTACTTTCAATTGCCTTGGCGTATTTTGACTTTTGTCTTTAGGCTTTAGGAATGTTGTATCTTTTGTATTTCTCCACTATAAAAATATTCTCTCTTTCGCCCGTGGATGTAGGTCATATTGCCCAAGCACGTAAATATATGTGACAGTTGAAGATGGAGGCCATGTTGATTCAGGGTGGCTTGGATGCTGCACTACTTGGGAATGATGAAAAGCCAGAGAATATGTGAGATGAGGAGTTCGTTGTTCTCGACAAGAATGCCAAGTTAAGTATCATCTTATGTCTTTTTATGAGGTTTTAAGAGAGCTAGCAACTGAGGTTACTGCTAAGGATTTGTGGGGAAAACTAAAATCCTTGTATATGAAAAAAAAGACTGTGGAGAATTGACTTTATTTAAAGCAGTGTTTGTATATGTTTCGTATGGAGGGTCATCTATATTATCGCATTTGGATAAATTTGATTCCCTGTTTACGGATTTGAGTAATATAGAAGTTAAGATTGATGATGAGGATCATTCCCTATTGTTATCGTGTTCACTTCCAGAATCGTTTAAGCATATTATAGAAACAAATCTTTACGGTAAAATACTATTTCTTACAAGGAAAGTAAGTCGGTTTTGAAATCGAAAGATCAGATTAATAAATATGTAACTAAGGGAAGTAGTTTCATTAGACATGTTGGTAGTTCAAGGCATCTCAATTAAGAAGGATGCAAATAGTGAAACTTTTGATTTGAATCCCAAACGTAAAAATTTGATATGCAATTATTGTATAAAGAATGGGCATATCAAATTTGATTGCTTTCGACTTAAGAAAAAAGAAAAACGGAAAGAAAAAAGAGCGTTGGAAAAGAGCTAGCTCATGCCAGTATCGTAGAAGATGAAAGTGATGGAGATATTTTCTTTGATGATGAAAAAATAAGGTCTGTTAATGAATAGATTTTGGATTCTGGTTGCACGTATCATATGTGCCCTAACAGGGACTGGTTTTTCACGTATGAGTCAATTCAAGGTGGAGTTGTTTTGATGGGACAATTTGCAAGGTTTTCGAGTTGGTATAGTCAGTATCAACACCCATGATCGTGTTGTCAGAACATTTACGCAAGTCAGACATGTTCCAAATTTGAAGAAATATCTCATCTCTTTGGGCGCGTTTGAGACTCTTGGAGATCTGTACACCGCTGAAGGTGGAGTTTTGAAAGTAAATAACTAAATACGTTCCGGTTGTCATGAAAGCTTATAGGTAAGGTAGTTTGTGTATTTTGCAGGGATTTGATATGCCTAAATAGTGCCGCCACCTATATGTCACCGGATAAAGCCTATCTAGCCACCAGGTTGGATAGTGAGGTCCGCGGCCATAACGTCCGCGATGACAATCAAACTGAGGTTGCCAAATTCAGGTCCCCGCCAAGAGCCTTCAAACCTTTAAGGTCACTAGTAGCTCAGGGGGCCGATCTGCGACCCTAAAAGAGTTCCACCAGAGACCGCACAAGCCCTTGGAGGAATAAGTGAGGAAGCAGCCTAGAGACAAGATGGAAAGCATGTGACCCTATAGATGGCGACCTGGTTGTCCATATGACTATATGGCGCGGCCTTATCTTGTTTAATTTGTCTTTAGCTTAAACCCTAACCTTCTCCCCTTCCTATAAAAGCAGGCCTTGTATAATAGAAATGGACACGTACAAATAATAAAGAGAACCAAACTCTGTCAAAATATCTACTCTCTCAAGAATTTATATACATCACCATCACACTGCCGTGCACCACCGGCCATCATCACTTAAATACATCACATAAGCCGGATATCCACTATATAAACCACCGCTAAACAATCGTGATAATTTCAACGTTATCAGTTGGCTCTATTATCGGGAAAGTCATCAAGTTTTTCAGTCACTCAGGCAAAGAGATCACCCATAAAGCTGGCTCAAATCAGAGCTAAGGATCTTCATAGTCTTCGTCGCTTCTTCAAATCAAACAAAGCTTGATCTTACTCAAAGGAGTCTCAGAATCAACATCATCAAAATGGATATACTAAAAAGAGGTAACACTAACGAAGCTTGAACGAAACTCACGAGTTAACATTTGTGAAATCACCTCTCTCGGTGTCTTTAGGGTCGAGCGCTACCCTTTCACCAGTAAACAACCAAGTTATAGCCTTTTAGATTTTCTCTTCCGGAAGAAAAGAGCAACTTTGTTTCCTTGACAGTGCATACGTTTTCGAGATAAAAATCATACAAATTTATGGGGTTTATGCGTTTGAATCATCACATTCTTCCACTGAAATTCATATTTCCGGCCACTACCTCATCTGAGCTGTCACTATCCAAAAGATCTCCGTCTAGCTCCTAAAAAGACAAAGAAAGTACGAAGTAGTTGAGGGTGTCAGAGAAGATCAGATTGTCAGACAGTCGGGGGCGACCATATTAATGATCTTATTTCCAAGCTAAATCAGCTCGCATAAAAGGCGATGGCAGGGAGTAAGGGTTCACCACTGATACCGCACACCCCGACAAAAGGAGGCGCACAAAATCAACCCCGCGCTGAGGGCGGAGGAGAAACATTTGATAATCCCACGGCAGACTGGGACAGATCATAGAGAGGTTCTAGCCACTGACGACGCTAGAAATGTCTTGAATCAGAAGTCCAAATCCAAAGAGGCCGTCGCGGCTTTAGAGGAGGCCCACAGGGAAAAAACCGAAATCGGGGCGACTAGACTGCAGCGAAGCCAAAAGTTGGTACCAGAAGGGATACCCGGATTCCAAGAGGATCCTGAGGTCGCAGAAATGAGGGAATACGCCAAATATGCCGAGAGAATATACCTAACCAATTCTCGGCTGGTAGCTCTAGACCGGGCACCATTACCGGTCCGGGAAGCGATCCCACTCAGTTGCGAGGTCAACCCAAGGGGGCCTGACAGAGGTTGCCCAAGTCAGCCTAAAAGAATAGAGGTTAAGGAAAGTGTTCACTCGTCGGGCCGAAGGGGTCGCAGGGAAGATCAGGAGGTCGTCCAAGCTTCGGCTCAACCTGGTCGCGAGAACCCTAAGGAAAATAGCAAGGAGAAGGGATCCATTCTGAAAAGGCTGGGTGAAAAAGAAAAGGGTCCGGCCCTAAGCCGTCTAGGTCCCCCGGAAAGGGGCGTAACGCCCAGGCAAGAGGGAAGGAACGAAAGAGACGCTCGTCTAATCATAAGAGAAAAACGGGCTCAGCAGGAGGAATCACGAAACCATATGGACTCAGTTTACAGGTCTGAGCGAGCAGCTGAACCATCCCCGCCGAAGCAAAGAGTTGATCCCGTCATGGTCGAGCAAATGGAAATAATGAGAAAGGAAATCGCAGAGCTGAAGAAATCGAGGCTCGCTGAAAAAGCCGCCCCGATCTATGGAATTGATGTACTCGCCAAGAGAATCACCGAAACCCTGCCGACGAAGAAAGAAAAGGTTAGCTATCCCAGTTACAATTACTACAATAGGAACACCTGTCCATATGATTGGCTCACCTCGTTCCTAGGTCGCATCACTTTAGCGACCCAAAACAGATCAGCCTGGTGCATTGCCCTAGTTGGCAGCATGCAAGATAGGGCCACATCCTAGGTCCGCGGGCATCTTCGGGGTTTGGTTGAAAGCTGGGAGGATCTATCCGAAAAGTTTGTGAAAGAATTTGAATCGACTAGCAGACCAAAGAAGACCATAGAGGATCTTTACGAGGTCTGTATTGGAGAAAATGAGTCGGGAAGAGGCTATTATGAGCGGTTCATCAAGGTCTACGATCAGACCAGAAACATTCCCGACGACACCATTATAACTTGCTTTCTCACGGGAATAGCCAAGGGTCCGATGATAACAGAGTTTAACCTACGGCCACCTAAATCAGGCCTAAGGGAGATGTTGGAAAGAGCAAGAATGATCGGGGTGAGTGAGGCACCGTCTCCTTCTGGAAAGGCAATATCTAAACCAGAGCATCACTCGTAGAAGGAGGATCGTGGGGAGGATAGCAAAAAAGAGCGCGGCAGGGACTTAAACTAGGATCACGAGGTAAAGAAACCGTTTGAGTTCAATGAAAACGATTTTATCCCGCTCAATGCCAAGCCGTCACAGATACACTTTGAAATTCGAGAACATTTCGAAAGACCAAGCCCATGAAATTCGGGAACATTTCCATTCGAATAAAATTATCAGCATATATATATATATATATATATATATATATATATATATATATATATATATATATATATATATTTATTTATTTATTTATTTTTGGAAAAAACTTATCAGCATGTTGTATCCCAGTGAAATATATTTTCATGGCATTTATAATTACCATGTATGGTAACTTATTACTACTTATGTACTTAAAATATTAGTTTTTTAGAAATTAAATAATAGTTATATTGATGAAAATATGATATTGTAGTATTTGTTTTTTTTTTTAATTTTAAAACTTTCTTTTTTCCAGAGAACCTTGTATTTTATTAATTGAAATAGAAAGAAAATACAAGGGGTTTGGGCCATTCCCGGCCTCCTCCAAAAAAGGCATCCTCAATACACTTTCCCCATCTCCTTAAAACTCTAGTCCAGAAAACCCAATGTGGGAAAAACCAGGTGCTAGGGAAAGAGCGTGATCCTCCATGTATTGGAATTAAAATAAGAGAAGCAAAATTCAAAATCCTTAAGAGGAGATGCAACTCCAGTACATAAAAAACAAAGAAAGCAAAAGGCATCAAACTTTCATCAGCATTCTTTATGATTATCTGCATACTTTCCTAAGCTCATTTGAAATTGAACCGCAGCTCCAACTCTATCATTACAACAGCTTGTCCGAGCCAATGGCTGAAAATGCGACTCCAGGGCCTACTTCTTGAAGAGGTGGAGAAACCAAACTGTAGCTTGCTTCCAAAAATAATGCTAGAAAGTGACCAGCGGCACAAAAGCCTCGTCCTGAAAATGAAGAAACAAACAAAACACCAACAGCCCGATCCAAAGCTAAAAAACACTAGACAAAGGAGTTTTGTGCAAACGCATGCTTGCACTCTTCAGTAAATGAAGAGTGCATTCGCAGTATAGCAACCGTTCACAAAGAACACAACAAACATATGAGCATTAGATTTTGCAGCCTTCCAGCTCAAGTGCCTCATCCTGAAACGAAGAAACAAACAACACCAACAGCCTGTTCCAAAGCCTAAAATAGCAGTACAGAAGAGGTTTGTGCAAACACCTGCTTGGACTCTTCATTGAATGAAGAGTGCATTCCCATATTAGCAGGCATTCACCAAGCAACTCAACAAAGGATGAGCATCAGAAATCCAGACATGTTGGTTAATTTGCTTCACTTGTGGATTCTCAAGGCAGTAAGATTGAGAACATCCCGCAGGACAAGCAGCCCAAGAGCTCCATTTAATTGCTTACAATTCAAAAGTTTTGAGTTCTGAGTAGAACTGGCAATTCACTTGTAGTATTTGTTTTCTTTAGTACACTTGTAATGTGTTTTTTAATTTTGTTATTATCGTTGTTGTTATGTGGAATAAAATAATAGTTATAAAACAAAAGTATGATAATGTGTGAATAAATATTTTAATTATGATATAATCACTATTCATGCATTATGAGTATAATATAGTTTTTTTTTTTATATGCATAGTTATATAATCACGTTATATCATTATGACAATTCATCTTTGAAATTCGATAATGATAAACAATGATCATAAAATATGTATATACTAGCCTAAAAACCCGTGCATCATGCACGGGACGGTTCAAATCAGTAATATATATACAAAAAGAATTGTTGTTTTTTTACTTTAAAAAACTATGAGAATTGTTGTTAGAACTGAAAATATGTTGGTAGAACGACTACATTTCATGTCTTGCCTTCAGGAATAAAGTAATGGATTAAAATGTAAAAAAACAACATTGACACTAACTTGTTGAAAACCAACATTGATAATAACAACCAAATTTTTGGAGTAGTACAACTTTGAATGGAAGAGGTTTGTGAATCATATTGATGTAATTGGCTTGTTCGCCTTCAAATGGAGGAGGTTTGCGAATGGAAGAGGTTGAGATAATCAATGAGATATGAAAAAATATTTTTAAATAAAGTAAAATAAAAAAACAAATCTTTGATGTCAATCTTTCATCGTTGACATTCTAAAAGACTCAAACTAAAAAACATAGAAAGAATTAAATTCAACGAATCACAAAGCCAATGATATTTTGGTAAAATACTTGGAGACCTTGCAAGTATCGTGGGTAAGAAATCCTTTATTGGTGAATCAAATCCAAAGACTATTCTTCTATGTTTTGGTTAATCAACGGGATTACTTTTCATTTGACATTTCACCTAACCAAACCTAATCTAATAATTATCCCTCTTATTGTGAATAGGAAGTACTAAGCAACAGTACCATTCCATGCCAATATAGCAACATTCGAAGACCAATCCAGTTCAGATGACACTAATCAATTACCTACCGGCGTATTCAATCAAATAACATAGACATATTAAGATTATTGGGACAGCGACACTTTTGTTCCTTTTTGTTTATTTTGTTTCATGGTTATTGTACTTAGGACGACCTACATAATGTTGATGTATTTAGGGCGACCTATGAGACCAATGTCTATTCAAGACCCAATATCGAGCTGAGACCATTAGGCCCGTTTTACTTAGAAGGTCCAAACCGAATCTTTGAATGTCACGTATATGAAGTCGGATCATACTCATGCCAGTCAGGAAGGAGTAATGAAAATGAAAAAAAATTGAATAATTGGTCAACAGTATTTATTAAACTGAAAATACGGGGAAGCATTCATAAAATCGATGTACTATAAATATAATATTTTATTTTTATTTTGTTGGCCGTATATAATATTATATTATTATTATTATTATTATTATTATTATGCAACGTAAAAAAAGCAATATGGTCCCAAAAAAAAAAGCAACGTAAAAAAAAGGGGATATGCATGCTAAAGTATAATGTAATATGGATAAACAAGGTCTGACAAATTAAAAAACATATGTTACTAAAAAATAAAATTAAAAAAAAAGGATAAAAAAAGTTATGGGAGAAACACCAAGGGTAAGAAACATTTTTTAAGGGAAAACACATCATCGCAATTTTATTATGAGTATAAATATAGATATATTATTTCCTCTTGATAATAATAGTAATAAGAGCCATTTAGGAAGTTGCATATTGTATGTTGTGATGTCATGATGTACCGCCACAAGTATGAAATCAGAAGGTACGTATCAGGATTGGAAAATAATATATGCATTGCACAATACATGTATCATTCACTACATATTTTGTAGTTATTGATAAAAATGTAAAGTCATTGATTAAAATGTGTCAGTGAACGTGTAGTGTATATATTGTGTAGTGGATGTATCACCGCTCTAAGGGACTAGTCTTGCATAATTGTCGGAGAAAACTTTGTAGAAAACTATATAAGAAGGTATAAGGGATTGAATGATCAAACAAAACACATCTCTCGAAAAAGTCAATCTCTTTTATTCCAATGATGTTATAAACCATCCTGAGGAAAGTTATTGTGTGGCCGGTGAGGGAATTTAAGGGTGAAATGATGGATGAAACGATCAGAACCATACAATTTAAATACAGAATAAAACTGTGTGGTGTGAAGGCTGCCACACGGTGTCTCCGCACAGTGTTGTGGGAAATATATAAATATATATAAGTAAAGGGTATATTTGTACATTACGATACATTGTGTTTAGGGTTTTGGTGATGTGTTGTTCTATAAATACTTGATCACTGTGAATATACAAATCATCTTTTCTCCCAATTGTGTTGTGTTTAACATGGTATCAGAGCAAATCCTAAATTAGGGTAGATCTTTTTCTCGATCCATCTGAGCTCGAAGGCGTGTTCTTCGTCTCTTCCGCTTCCGATCCATCGTTGTTCCTTGATCTTTTCTGTTGTTGTTTGCGTGCGGTTGTGCATCATAGTTGTGCTTCTTGATTGCTTTTCTGGTACGAGTAGATTGCCGGCCTCCTACTTGTATTTTTATTTTTGCTGCTATCGTTTGCCGTTGCTGCTGCTCCTCTTTTTTGCTAATGCACTGTTCGCTGTTCATTTGAAGAAAAAAAAAATTTAAGTTGTTTGTTGTCTGCATTCAACTCTTTTTGCTGCTTACTCCTAATTTGCGTTAACTAGTCCATTTAATACCATATATTAATGCTGCTACTTTGCTGTTGTTGCAACAAAAAAAAAAACAAAAAAAAACAAAAAAAAAACAAAAAACAACACGCTGCAACTTCTTCCCATGGCCAATGGTGAAACTCGTACCTTTGCCGGCAATACACACAGCCACCGTCAATCCGGCACAACAGAAGTTGGGGAAGGTGATCGTTCGAGTGTTCCGATGTTGTCCAACGATCAATAGAACCACCTTTTATCCGTTTTGAACAATACGAGTCCTAGTCCTGGTTCTTCCTCCGATAAATTAGTCGGTATGTTTAACTCCAATTGGCTTGTTGACACCGGTGCATCGAATCACATGTCCGGTAATCTCTCTTTATTTACCAATTTGCGTGATATTTCATCCTCGGTTGGGTTGCCCAATGGTGCTAGTACTGTTGCTACTAAGCAAGGAAATATTGTGTTCAATGATAATTTAATCTTGGACGATGTTCTCTACGTTCCGGCACTTACGTGTAATTTGTTTGTCGGTATCTCATTTCCTCGAGCAAAATGAATATTTAGTTATTTTCACTAACAAGTTGTGTATTATTCGGGATCGTACTTCGAGGAACCTGATTGGAGCGGGGGTGCTGTGTAATGGGGTCTATTGTCTTCGGCCAGTTTGTTCTTCCATTGTTCAAGTTAATAAAGTTGCTATCTCCGATGCACGAATGTTATGGCATAGGCGTTTGGGTCATCCTTCCATACCCGTTGTTTCTTCTTTCCCAGGAGTTGTCCGTCAAGGCACTTTCGATACTATTTGTGATTGTCAAGTATGTTTTATGAGTAAGCAACCTCGCAACTCTTTCCCTTTAAGTTTGAATAAAGCATCGGATGTGTTTGATCTAGTCCATTGTGATATTTGGGGTCCTTATCGCTTTCCCTCTAGTTGTGATGCTCGCTATTTTCTTACCATTGTTGATGATTATTCCCGCGCCACTTGGGTATATTTATTAGTTGGAAAGCATGAAGTTGGTCCTTTGATTGAATCTTTCTACGCAATGGTCGTTACTCAGTTTAATAAAAATATTAAAAGTTTGAGAAGTGATAACGGACAAGAGTTTTTGCAATTGCACCCTTTCTTTTCTGCTAAGGGTATATTACATCAAACGTCTTGTGTTGACACAGCACAACAAAATGGTCGTGTTGAACGCAAACATCGTCATGTCCTTAATGTTGCACGTGCACTACGCTTTCAAGCCAAATTGCCGAAGTACTTTTGGGGTGAATGTGTTCTTACCGCAGTGCATTTGATTAATTTAACTCCTACTCGTGTCTTAAATGGTAAAACCCCTATGAATGCTTGTATGGCCGCCCCTTCCTATGATCATGTGCGGGTTTTTGGGTGTTTGTGCTATGCTTCTGTTCGTCCTCGGAATACGGATAAATTTGAATCTCGGTCTCGCCGTTGCATTTTTGTTGGCTATCCGTTTGGTAAAAAAGGTTGGTGTTTATATGACCTTGCCACTCATGATTTTTTCGTAAGTCGCGATGTGGAATTTTTTGAAGATCAGTTTCCATTTATTGAGTCCTTACCCGACCCTGACCGTCTTCAATGGGAACGTTATTTTAGCCAACCACCGTTGTGGGATGATGATGATCCGATTATCGAACATGATGGGTCGGCCCCTGTGGACTTTAGGGGGCTTGTGGACATGGTTAGTGATGACACGGTTGCTCCTGCTCCCGAGCCGGGGATTTCTATTGATGAGCCTTTGGGTCGTGGTCATCGCATCAAAGTTCCGTCCAAAAGGCTTCAAGACTACGTCACCAATACGGCAGTTCAAAACGACATAGACCCCACTCCATTACACGCCTCTTCGTTTTCATCCGGCTCTTCAGGTAAACCTTTTGACATAGCTTGTTATGTTGATTATAATAAATTTTCTGTCCGCCACCAGTGTTTTTTGACAGCTATTACAAAGGGTCGAGAACCCGCCACTTTTCGAGAAGCTGTTCATTTGCCCGGTTGGCGTCAGGCTATGCAGGAGGAAATTGATGCTTTGGAACGTAATGGTACTTGGTCTTTGGAGGTTCTTCCTCCCGGTAAACATGCCATTGGTTGTGGTTGGGTGTATAAAATTAAATACACATCCATTGGTGAAGTGGAGCGCCTTAAAGCTCGACTCGTCATTCGTGGTAATCGGCAAGTTGAAGGTGCTGACTATAATGAGACCTTTGCTCCGGTGGCCAAAATGGGCACTCTTCGTGTTTTTTTGTCCGTTGCAGCAGCACGCAATTGGGAATTACATCAAATGGATGTCCATAATGCCTTCCTGCACGGTGATTTGACTGAGGAAGTCTACATGCAACTTCCTCCTGGATATCGTGCTTCCTCTCCTGGAATGGTTTGTCGATTATGTAAATCTTTATATGGACTTAAACAGGCTCCTCGGCAATGGTTTGCCAAGCTATCAGCTGCTTTGAAAAACTTCGGTTTTGTTCAATCTTATGCGGATTACTCGTTGTTTAGTTATACTCGGGATGGTGTTTTCCTCCACGTTTTGGTTTATGTTGATGACTTAATTATTGCGGGTTCCGACCGTGATGCACTTGTTCATTTTAAGCAGTATTTGAGCTCTTGTTTCCATATGAAAGATTTGGGCCCCTTGAAATATTTTCTCGGCATCGAAGTGACACGTGGCCCTGAAGGTATCTTTCTCTCTCAACGCAAGTATGCGTTGGACATATTGACCGAGGGCCGGCATGTTGGGTTGTAAGCCTATTGATACACCTATGGAGCAAAATCATCGCCTCGCTTCCGCTACAGGTCAGCCCTTTGCTCATCCGGATCAATACCGCCGCCTTGTGGGCCGCTTGGTCTATCTATCTGTTACCCGTCCGGAGTTGAGTTACTATGTGCACACTCTTGCCCAGTTTTTGAGTGATCCACAGGTCCCGCATTGGGAGGTTGCGGTGCGTGTTTTGCGTTTTCTGAAAGGAAGCCCTGGTCAGGGAATTTTGTTGCGTCCTATAGATGATTTGTCTTTGACTACTTTCTGTGATAGTGATTGGGCCGCATGCCCCTTGACACGGCGTTCTGTCACTGGATATTTGGTCTTTTTGGGTCGTTCCCCTGTCTCTTGGAAGACCAAGAAGCAGCCTACTGTGTCCCGCTCCTCTGCCGAGGCTGAGTATTGTTCTATGGCAGTTGCCACATGTGAGTTGAAGTGGTTGAAGTCCTTGTTGTCTTCTCTTGGTGTTTTACATCCTCAGCCTATGCGGTTATTTTGTGATAGTCAATCGGCGCTTCATGTCGCAAAGAATCCCATCTTCCACGATCGTACCAAACACATCGAAGTGGATTGTCATTTTGTTCGTGATGAGTTATTGTCCGGTAATTTAGCGCCGTCTTATGTTCCTACCACGCATCAATTGGCCGACATTCTGACAAAAGCTCTCAGTCGGCAACAATTCCGTTTTCTCTTAGGCAAGTTGGGCATTTGTGATTTACATGCTCCAACTTGAGGGGGCGTGTCGAAATATATAAATATATATAAGTAAAGAGTATATTTGTACATTACGATACATTGTGTTTAGGGTTTTGGTGATGTGTTGTACTATAAATACTTGATCACTGTGAATATACAAATCATCTTTTCTCCCAATTGTGCTGTGTTTAACACGTGTGGAGACACCACACAATAATCTCCCCATCTTGACGGTATGAAAAATTCTCTCTCTTTTGGCAAAAAATTAGAAGACGACAGACTGTCTTTAATAATGTTATCCAATAGAGAAAAATCGGGCTAAATTGGTTAACTTTTTTTTCAAAGACCAAAGGGCAGTAACATTCGAAAGTCATTTGGAAGAATCCTCGAATTATAGGGCTTATAACATAACAATGGCTGAAGTTTCCTCGATACAAACTATGAAAAACACTTTCTAATGGCCTAGAAAATATCTCCAGAATTAATCTATGAGACCCTCCTTTGGCTAAAATGCTATTGGAGAAAGTTGCATCCATCAACATTATTAATCTTCTTTACAATGTCATGCCATGCCATGCCATGCCTTGCGGAGGAGCGATACATCATTCAGTTTTCATGGGACTGGAGAGTACAATTTATTGCTGGAGTGCAAAGGCTTGAAGATAATATGCATTGAGGAATAATAGAGGCACAACGAAATTACACAATCGATTGTCACTATGGTGATCTATACTATTGGTTATTGTGAGACATAGATCAATCACTATAGTTGCCACAATAACCAATGATGTATATCACCGTTGTGCCAAGTAGTTGTGTAATTTCGTTGTGTCTCTGTCATTTCTCATATGGATTTCCCCTATACTTATTACTCTAATCACTTCATTTTCTTATCTAAACTAATATCAACTTACTTTTTTTATTTGTTTTGAAAAACCAGTAAATTTTATAGATGAATTGAAATTTACAAGGTTTATAGTGCACATCCCATGCACATTCCAATACAAAAGATATGCCATCAATTCACATACCTCACCTCTCTAAGACTCTAGTCCGGAAAACCCAGGATGAGAAAAACCGAATGCTATGGAAAGAGTAAGAGCCTATGTGCATTGGAAACCTCTATCTAACCAACAAAAGAGAAAAAAACCACTAGCAGCAAAAGCTGCGTACAAACATATGAGAAATTCAGAAAAACCGGAAGCCTAAAGCTATCAGAGCAGCATATGTGACGTCTATGCTCAGCATCCATTGAATCGATCTGCACCGTAAAAAGGACCACAGCACCCAAAAAAAATGCAGCCAAGCCAAAGAAAATTGAAAAAGACGGGAAAATTTACCACCTACGTTGCACCCTTCATTAATAAATGAAGAGTGCCACCCTAGAACGGTGCAATCATCAAAAGGCCAAGGTATCCACCATTGATATCTTGGTTGATTCCATATCCATCAAGCTTTGAGGTGGGCAGGGATCCTACCACCAAAAGACAACACCAGCAAAGGGCTACAAAATCTCAAACACTGATCAGATATTATGGGCAGAGACAATCTGATTGCACTCTATGAAGAGTGCATCCATAAAAAATAGGCAGTGGATTAAGATCCGATCCATCATGAATCCGTATAGCTGGAAGACCAACTAATATCTACTTACTTTACTTAATTAAATTGTTTTTGTTAAATGATTATAAAACCTAATCGAAATATAATTACCATTTTTTTAGGAGTATATTTACCATTTCATTTTCAAAATTTCAGATCCACGTTTTTTTTTCTTTTTTTCTTGAACTTAACGTTTTTCTTAAGGACAATTTTCACCCTAAAAAATAAAAAAGGACAATTTCAGATTATTAGAAAAATAATGTGTGTAAGGGAAATTTTATTATGGTCCCGGACCAATGATGATTTGGTGATCCAGGACCAATAGAAAAATGACAAATAACACAAGGGCCCACCGTGTAAAATATAAATCCCATGTATTGACGTTTTTACCCTTCTTATAAGACATTTCATTGGTGGACAAGTATGACATGGTGGTCCTGGACCACCATAAAACCACTGTGTAATGAAACAGGCCTTTAGTCCCTCCCGATAACAATAACGTAGCCCGTAGGACAAAAAAAGAACGGATAAAAATAAAAAAATAAAAAAAAAACACATGACCCAAAAACCCGCTAAGCCCAGTCCGCGCCATAAAATTCCCAATCCTAAAAAAAACCCTAAAACCGTAGCCTTGATCTCCACACTCACCATTTTCAAGCAGCTGAGCTTGCAGGCAGGCATTGTGTAAGCGATTGAGAGAGGGAGAGATATATAGGGGTAGAAAATGGTGTCAGGATCAGGCATCTGCGCAAGCCGGGTGGTGGTGGATGCGAGGCATCACATGTTAGGGAGGTTGGCATCTATTCTTGCTAAGGAACTGTTGAATGGGCAGAAGGTTGTGGTGGTCAGATGCGAGGAAATCTGCTTATCAGGTGGATTGGTGCGGCAGAAGATGAAGTACCATAGGTTCCTTCGTAAGAGGATGAATACTAAGCCTTCTCATGGACCTATCCACTTCAGGGCTCCTTCTAAGATCCTCTGGCGCACCATTCGTGGGTAATGAACTCTTGTTACTTATAGCTTCTGTAGTTTTCTGAGCGTTAGTTTTGTTTTTCTCATAGAGCGAAATTGGTTTGAGATGATTTGCTTTTGCTTGTTTTACAATCTTGTTTGTAGAATTTATGTTTTTTTTTTTTTTTTTTGAATACGGAATCCATATTGGAAGAGTTGGTTTTGGTGCTTAAAATTTGCTCTTCATGTAATGCTCATGTACATTTTGCTGCATTTAGTGTTTTCACTGATGTTGTTGAGGGATTTGCGCTGTTGATCACGTGATCTTAGAATTTCTTGTGGCTGTCATTCTGATTCATTTTTTTTTTCCTTCCCCTTTTTGAATCTAGTAATGGCACTGTTTTTAGTTGGACAGCTCGGTTTCGTCTCCTCTGTAAAAATGATGCAATCAATTACACTGCTTATTTGTTTAGCTTTCTACTTCCCTTCAATTGCTGGGTTTAAAACATTTAATTTACATCTCTTTGACATTCTTGATTAACATGATGTTAATCTCCTGCTGTATAATGTTGGGTAGAAGAGTTTCTACGATTCTTTCCATTGTTGTTTTTAATTCGTTTTACTTGTTCTGCCTGGTATATTTATTTGCAGAATGATTCCTCACAAGACCAAGCGTGGAGCTGCTGCCCTTGCTCGTTTGAAGGTATACGAGGGAATTCCACCCCCATATGACAAGATAAAGAGGATGGTCATTCCTGATGCCCTGAAGTAAGTCAGTTGGCTGTAATATGGTTTGGACTTGTGCACTCTGAGTTTTTTTTGGTTCCCTTGCTATAACCTTGTGTATTTTTTTCTGTAACAGGGTGCTAAGGTTGCAAGCTGGACACAAGTATTGTTTGCTTGGCAAGCTTTCATCGGAGGTTGGATGGAACCATTATGACACAATCAAGGTGTGTAAGCTTCCTGTAATGGTTTTTTCGGTTGCATCAAAGTTAATTTATTTGTATGTCCCTTTCATTCCCATGGCCTGGTCAGCATATCAATGCCTTAACTAGGACATGTATTCAGGTGGCCATGGTGCTAGATGCAAACTTACATTTAAATTAGTTGTAATTTCAATCTTGCCTACCTCGTTCCTCAGATTGGCGTTTCAAGATAGTATAGTCGACACCAAATGACACCTATGTGATTTAATCTGCATCGTAGCCCAGTTAGTTTTTCAAGACGCTTTAGTGGACACTAACCTTAGTTGCTTTTTTCGGCACTAAACTTGTGACTTTCTACTATGTCTAATATAAAAATTGTTGTGTGTTGGGTGTGTTGCTTAAGCTTTAACGTGTAAAATCCATTGTTAGACAATGATTGTTTGATGAGCACATTTACCTTGTTTTTTGGCATTGTAAGAGTCATCAAAGATACTTTTTAATGAATGGTTTAGTCATGCCTGAGATTTATACTTTGATTGCAGGAACTTGAGAAGAAGAGGAAGGAGAGAGGTCAGGTGGTTTATGAGAGGAAGAAGCAGTTGGCTAAATTGAGGAGTAAAGCTGAAAAGGCTGCTGAAGAGAAGATAGGAGGACCCCAACTTGAAGTTATTGCTCCTATCAAGTACTAATAAAGTAGAGACATTCAAATTGAGTGACGTTGTTGTTGTCGTTGAATGGTTTTGATTTGTGCGTTGAGAGGTTTTTCTTTTTCCTTTTCTTTTTTGACGTGTTGGTGATATTATTTTTCCTAATGAAAGAAAGGTAATGACCATTTTGTGTCTGTGTTATCTGTTGATGTTATTTCCAATGTTGCTTTCTTCTGATGACGGTTTTTTTTTTCCTTGGTAGCTGTTTTCTTGGTTATTTAGCATCATAATATTGTGATATAAATCATATGGGCAGCAGCAGCTTCATTTTGGTAAAAAAAACTGGGGCTGTGGGAATGCATATTTTGAAGGGAATGCCCTCCCTTGAAAACCAGCCAGGAAATTGCTGTTGGGAAGCTCATAGTTTATTTTAAGAGAACCCCCCATGTGATCATGTCAATATGCGAACCGCAATGGTTTATTTTAAACCATGCGATCATGTCCCTCTTTGGGTTATCCTTGTTTAACATCCACAACATAAACCAGAATTCCCTTTTTGTTTTTTTTTTTTGTTTTTTTTATATTGGTTTTGAATGCGTTAGGTGCAGATCGGAAGATGCGTGTGTGTGTGTGTGTGTTTTCTTCAAGGCTTACTACGTACGGGTGGGGCAAAGTCTCTTTTGGAAAATCATTTCTAGATCATGCATTGCATTTGCATTTGCATTGGGTGGTTGGAAAATAATTATAACTTGCTATTGATTTGGCAGTCGAAACCCTAAATCTTAGACTAAGAAATCGAAGATGATAGGTTTAAGCCAAACTTTTTCTTGCCAATTAAAAAAAAAAACACACAAACACACACACACTCTCTGGATCTTGCAATGCTGAAGTAGCTCTCATCTACTCAAGATGCCTTTCCAACACTAACTCGAGATGCTTTACCAACAATAATGGATCCATAATAATGTTCTTAATTTTTTTAACAACACAATTATACCGTTTTAATAAAGTAAAAAATTATTTTCGGATTTCAGCGGAGGCATCTCCTCCCCTAATAGTGTGTGATACATTTAAAGTACAACCTAATATAAGACTCATCTTTTATTGAAACGAAACAAAACGAAGGTATCAAAAGAACGTATTCTCGATAATCCTTTAACAATAGAATACAAAGAAAATCTCATATCAACATATTTACATAATCTATGCCACACTTTTGAAAATACTATCAATTTCTCTCTTTTTATTTTTTTATTTTTTATTATTATTATAAAAAAAAGGAAGAAGTTTATAAAGTCTCAATACTTGAACATAAAATAATATATTACGACCAAGTTATAATGCAAGTGAGGAGAGCATGGGGAAACGTAAATACATAGATGTCAATCATGTTTGGGCGGCTTTATATTTGCATAATAATAATAATAATAATAATAATAATAATAATTATAGTAATAATAGTTATAAGGGTTTCTCAAACATATATAGACAAATATTTTTCTGTCGTTTATGTTGTCTATGAACATATGTATATACGTCCATACAAGCATTGACTCTCTTCTTTTTTTCTTTTCTCTCTAATAGTGAGCAGCAGGTTTCTGTACTCCAAAATATCTTATTTTAATTATAATAAATAATAGTAAGTTAATTAGTATGATAAAACTAGTAATCAAAGGGGAAGGGGCGACAAGGACAAAAAAATTAATAAATGGGTCCCAAGACAAAAAGAACATTTTCACGATTATAAAGGACAAAAATCACAATTATTCTTTAAAATTATTCTTCACGTGTTAATGTTATTTTGTGTTTCACAATTGTTACTTCATATTTACTTTATTCCACATTTGTTACTTCATATTTGTTACTTTTGTCCTGATTAAATTACAGTGTCCTTTTTTTCCGATTTTTTGATAATTTTGTCCTTCTGGACAAAAATCTATAGAATCAATTATATTCACTTGGTAATAAAGAAGTCCTAGCTTATCAAACTGAATTGATGTCTTTTACTTCGGCTAATGCTATAACCACAACTACTTAGATACAATGAATATACGATACAAGATGCATTGTTTTACATCATTGAATATAATATAGACGTATCTTCTATTTTAATATTGCCGGATTAAAAGCGGACAAGTGATTGTGAGTTGGTGCTATATATCATAAGTTATCCCCTATATATATATATATATATATTAATTAATAGCATTGAATAGAATGAATTCCCACCAAATTTCACACAAGTAATCCGCGATAAAGCTAAGGAGAAGGAAAGGAGAGGAAACAATGTATAAACATGCATGCTTATTCTTCCTAGCAACCTTCATGATTACTACTGCCTTTGCTGCTGCTGGTAAGATTTTAACGATCATCCAGATATATATATATATATATATATATATATATATATATATATATATATATATATATATATATATATATATATATATTATATATGTCGTTTCACTTGTAATCCAGGAAACGACATATATCACACTTGTGAAACGACATAATATACCAACTGCATAAGTAATATCAAGTCTTGTGCAATGCATAGCATACATACGACTTCCTATCACACTTGCATATTGTAATTGGTCATATCATCTACCATTATTTTTCATTAACTTGATAGTAGGATCTATGGGTGTAGATGCAGGCTTATGGTCCATATGACCATACCTTTTACGGATATTTTCAATATAATTAAAATGATTTAATGATATAAATCCATATTTCCTCTTTATTTTGATCCTAAGATAACGTTCGCCTCCCACTACAAGAATTGCCAGCTGAAGGGACAAACTTTAAAGGGACGACATTGTCGTCCCTTCAAATATCTTTATTGCGACGACAAATCGTCTCTTTAAATGAATTCAAAAATAGTCAAAGTTCTGGGCGGATTTTTTGGAGGGAAACTTTAAAGGGACGACAATGTCGCCCAATAAATAAAATATTAACCCCGCCTTGCCAGCTTGGATTTCCACGTGGACATGACTATTTAAAGAAACGACAATGTCGTCCCATTAAAACTTTTTTCAGAAAATAATATGTTATACAAAAGAAATTATAAAATTTAGGTTTGTAAAGACGACAATTGTCGTCCCTTTAAAGGCCATTAATTTTTTTTAAAATATAAAACGTTGTGATAATAAATAAGATTCCATTTTTTTTTATAATTTCGCGTTTAAAGGGACGACTTTGTTGTCCCATTAAACGTTTTTCAGAAAATAATATGTTATATAAAAGAAATAATAAATTTTTTTTGTAGGAACGACAATTGTCGTCCCTTTAAAGGAAATTAATTTTTTTTAATATAAAACATTGTGTTAATAAATAAGATTCGCTTTTTTATAAAATTCTAATATACATATTCTAATAAATATTGCGTTAAAAATAAAATTCATAATTTTTTTATAAAAATTCCTTTATCGAACGATAATACAAGTGATTCTGATAATACTCTCTACTATCGATTATCAGTTCGTTATCGAGGGATTGATTTGAATCTCGGGGTTCGTTAATGAGCGATTGATCTCAATCCTGAGATCCGATATCGATTAAGCGATTTCAAGCCGATATCTTTCTTTGTAAATCAATGTGATAGTACTCTCTACTATACATCGTCAGTTCGTTAGCGAGCGATTGATTTGAATCTCGGGGTTTGTCACCGAGCGATTGATCTCAATCCCGAGATCCGTTATCGATTAAGCGATATCAAACCGATTTCTTTCCTTATAGATCATTCTGATAGTACTATCTACTATAGATCGTCAGTTCGTTATCGAGCGATTGATTGAATCTCGGGGTTTGTCACCAAGCGATTGATCTCAATCCCGACATCCGTTATCGATTAAGCGATTTCAAACATATATCTTTCCTTATAGATCATTCTAATAGTACTATCTACTATAGATCGTCAGTTCATTATCGAGCGATTGATTTGAATCTCGGGGTTTGTCATCGTGCGATTGATCTCAATCCCGAGATCCGTTATTGATTAAGTGATTTCAAACCGATATCTTTCTTTATAGATCATTCTGATAGTACTCTCTACTATAGATCGTCAGTTCGTTATCGAGCGATTGATTTGAATCATAAGGTTTATTCACCGAGCGATTGATCTCAATCCCGACATCCGTTATCGATTAATTCACCGAGCGATTGATCTCAAGGGGCTCTTCTCAAATTTTTGCTGACTAATCTTAAGGCTAAGGAACCGGATATGCAAATAGAGGTTAGGACAGAGTCTTCCGATGAAGATGAAGACGATTCTGAAGTTGATATTGACGATGATGCGTAGACATTCTAGAGGAGACTATTGTTACTTTTGGAAACATTGCACAACTTTGTATTTTGCGTAAAAAAAATTCACTAAGCTTTTGTATTTCGTTTTGTTATGAATCCCCATACATTTCTATTTTGTGAGCTTCTGTTATGGATTTTGGAAAAAACATGATTGGTTTGATGTAAATAGCATGGGAGGCCATGCGAAAACAAAAAAAAAAAATTTAAAATAGAAAAACATTTAAAGGGACGACATGTCGTCCCAACAAACATTTAAAGGGACGACATACCGTCCCAACAAATATTTTATAAAATTTTGTATACAAAAATTTTATAAAATATTTTATAAAAAAATTATTTTTGCCCAAAGGTTTTTGAAGGGACGACTTTATCGTCCCAAAAAAGATTTTATAAAAAATTATATATTTTTTTCGTATTGAATTTTATTATTAAAACAAAATGTAAATGTTTTGAAGGGACGACATTGTCGTCCCAAAAAATATTTTTTACATAAAAAAAAATCTTTCTTCATAATAAATGAGTCATGTTTATAGGGACGACAATGTCGTCCCTTCAAAGAAAGCCATGTCAGCACGTTGAAATTTCTTAGAAAAGTTTGTGTCTCGTCAGCATACATTTAAATGGACAACTTTTTCGTCCCTTTAAAAGAGTCAGTTATTTAAAGGGATTGAGCAGAAGTGACGACTTTATAGGAACGACATGTCGTCCTTTTAAACCTTTTCTGGGATGACATTGGTTTTAAAGAGACGATAAAATGTCGTCCCAAAAAACGTGTTTTGTTGTAGAGTCCCCCATATCCTTCATATCAAAGTTAGATTCCAATAATTTCTTGGTCTCCTTTATGGATTCCAAATTCGGACCAAAGATGAGCATATCATCCACATATAAGCAAACAATGATGCATGCACCATTTCGATCTATATGTAGTGTAGATACACTTATTTGCCTCTGAATCCGTTTTACAGCATTACTTTATTGAAATTTTTATGCCATTGCATAGAGGTTTGTTTGAGACCATAAAGAGATTTGACCAATTGCAAACCTTCTTTTCTCTGAACCCCGTTTCGTTGCGGCAATATTAATCAGTACGGCAACTGGTATGTAAACGAAAATTAAAATATTTATTTATAAAAAATATCTAACACAAGAGTGTCTGACAAGTGTCGAGAAGCGTGGCGCGTTGAAAAAGTATCGAACACGGCACACGGTGCACTACGCTCAGAGCCTCAGATTGAAGAGTGTTGGTGCATGATATCCAAAGCACCTCTATCTATTTTATCTGATGAATTATATATCTCTGTATTGATGATTGTGTTGCATAATTTGACAATAGCAAATAGCAATAGCAATAGCATGGGGTCGTCGTCATCGTCGTCAGCGGCAATGAGAGAGCAACTTCCTGGAGGTGGAGGTGGAGGTGGAGGTGGAGGTGGAGGATATACTTATAGTGTTGCTCTTCCATCAACAACAACAACAAAGAGGACAAGTGATGAATTGCGTAATCAGAAGCACTTTAAACAACTGCTAATCGTTTCAGTTATCTGCCCACCAACGGACTGCTATGTAGTTGGTGGGGATCCATGTGGCCCTGGTTGCAAAGCTTGCCGGTTCGTTACACCTGCAGATAATTATCACAAAGGCACTTGCGCACCCACGCTTTTTTGACCTTACTTAATTCTCTTCTTCTATAGATATATATGCTCAATGTTTAATGCTCATCCCATCCCATCCATGGCAGCTCGATGATCACTGCATGCATGTATATATGTCTACTGATCTAAAATAACCCATGCATGCATGCAGCCATTTACTTATATGATTACTTTCTATTTCCTTTTTATATACATGCATCCACATATGTTACTTCTCCTATGTTTTTATCTCTCCTTTTTTTTTTTTCCCTCCCTTTAACTAAATTTTCATATATATGTTTCCATTTTCAATGTCTTTTACATTTTAATTAGACCGTGTGTTATGTAAAATAGACCGAAAATGGAAGGACGTAATGCTTGTCTGTAATCTTACTACAACGGTACTATATATATAAAATCTATCCTTTTTTTTCCCTTTGTTTTCCACGTATTTCTCTACGAGCAATGATATAACCACAACTAATTGTCACCACATTGATTATTATGGGACTTAGATCAATATTCCATAAGAATCAATAGATGTGTAGATCAATGTTATGTCAATTGGTTGTGTCATTTGTGATGAATTTGATCATTTCATGATCAAACAAACAAGAACAATCCAAGAAGGATTCGAAACTTAAAGAAGCGGGAAAATAAAGAGGAAGAACATGAAAACTTTCATTAGAATTATTCTTCAATCTGAAGTTACAAGAGCAATGCTAACTACTTAAATAGAGTGTTGGAGGTCTCAGTTGTAACTGAAAACGGTTACAACAGATCAAACGGAGCTGTACAAGATGTAACTGTTTTCTGAGCTAGGTGTTCGACCTATTGACTCAGTGAAACAGTTTTTCTGTTGCTGCTGCCAATCTTCATACTTAAGTTCAGTTTGTTGTGTTGCTTCTTATATTTCAACACCCCCTCTCAAACTGAACTTTGAGTTTGATATATGTTGATTAGAGGATATGAGCTAAATAAGGCTTGAAATCTTGATGTGTCCAATGGTTTTGTAAATAAATCTGCAAGTTGTGTGCTTCTGTTGTGATTGGTAGAGGTTTTAGTAGTCCTTGTTGATATCTGTCCTTTATTACATGACAGTTTATTTCTATATGCTTGGTCCTCTCATGAAACACAAAGCTTTCTACTATATATAGTGCACTTTTGCTGTCACAGAACAGGGGAATAGGCCTTTCTTGCTTGATGTTGAACTCAGCCAGTAAACAGGTGAGCCATTGTAACTAACAAGATGCCATAGCCATGGCTCTGTACTCTGATTCTGAGGAAATCCTAGAGGTAGTAGTTTGTTTCTTTTAATTGGACCTCCAACTGATGAGGGATTCTCTTAGGAAGACTGAAAAACCTATAACTGATCTTCTAGTATCATTGCATCCTGCCCAATCTGCATCCACATAGCATTTTAACTCCAATTTGTCTTTTGCAAGGAAGAAAATGCCTTGTCCATGTGACTTATTTAGATATTTAAGTAGCCTATGAGCTTCTTGTAGTTGTAATTCTGTAGGCTTGTTTAGAAATTGACTAAGTTGTTGTGTGGCAAAGGTTATGTCTGGTCTTGTCAATCCTAAATATAGTAGTTTGCCCACAAGGCTTATGTAGTAAGAGTTGGAGTCCAGACGTGGAGAATCTTTAGTGTGTAGTTTGATTGAAGTGTCCATGGGAGTATTATGTGCTTTGCAACCTAAGAAACCATATTCCTCAAGTAATTCAAGACAATATTTTCTCTGTAGGTCTCCCAAGTCTTTAATGCCAAATTTCACATTCATATATTGCTTTAACAACTTCATCTCATTCATATCTGGACTGGTGACCAGAACATCATCCATATAGACCAAAACTGCCACAATGATGTTATCAATGCCTTTAACAAATAGACTATAGTCTTGTTTTGATTGCCTGAACCCCCTCTCAAGCAGAGCTTGGGTTAGTTTTATGTACCATTGCCTTCTGGCTTGCTTTAGACCATATAATGATTTCTTTAATCTGCACACCATTCCCGATTCAGTGTTGAATCCTTGTGGTACTTGCATATACACCTCTTCTTCTAAATCACCATGCAGAAATACATTGTTGACATCTAATTGATGCAGATTCCATTTCTTAGTTGCTGATATAGCCAATAAGGTTCTAATTGTTGTAAGTTTTGCCACTGGAGAAAAGGTATCTAGATAATCCAAACCTAGGTGTTGAGTGTAGCCCTTTGCAACAAGTCTTGCCTTGAATCTTTCAATACTGCCATATGAGTTTCTTTTAATTCTGTATACCCACTTACAATCTATTGGTTGTTTTCCATGTGGTATATGGACTACCTCCCAGGTCTGAGTTTGTTGTAGGGCATTAATTTCATTTTGCATTGCCTCTCTCCATTGCTCATGTTGCACTGTTTCACCATAGGTTTTAGGTTCTGCTAAAACTTGAAATCTTAGCACATAAGTCTAATAAGAATTAGATAAGTGTGCCCAAGTGTCTACTTCATCTAGTGTGTGAGGAGACTTTCTTTGTTGAACTTGATTACATAGGTAGTCTTTCAAATAAGAAGGTGCCTCTCTATTTCTAGTGACTTCCTGGTGTGAGAAATATTATCATTTATGTGAGTATTTAAGTGTTCTACATATTCAACATTCTCAATAAAATCCGGTTGAATAGAATCAATTGCAGCTAAGTTTTGATTTGAGTCTGATGGTACTAAGGCATCTGAATTAACAGGTTCAGAACCATCATAGTGCATTTGATCATCTAGAATGTGGGACTGTGTGCTAGTGGCATGCCAAGGAACATAGCGATCAACATGAACTGGTAAGGGTGAAGTAGAGATATCACCTGAAACTGGATCACTGTCTTTGAATGGAAAAGACAATTCATGGAACACTACATCCCTAGCCACAAACATTTGTTTAGTATGCAAATTAAGCACATAATATCCCTTAACATTGGGAACATGACCAAGGTAAGCACATTTAATGCCTCTGGCTGCAAATTTGTTATTGTCATGATGTAAATTATAAGCAAATGCCAAACAGCCAAATACCCTAATGGCACGTTTGGATTGAGGTAATGGAATGGAATGGAATGTTTTTTTCATTCCATTCTATCAATTTGGCATGTTTGGCAACTTAAGAATGGAATGTGTTTCGATTCCAACGGAATGAAAATGGATGATTCCAACTTCTGCGACAAAAAAATCACCGGTTGCTCTCTCCACAAAACCCATCGGATGCTTTGCTTTTCAGGTATTCATCCATTGCTAGTTTAACTTTTTTTTTTAATATCATTTATTCTTCTCTTCGACTACAACCCTCCTTTTTTATTTTTGGTTTAGTCACCATTGTTATCGATCATGAAGGCTCAATTTTACCATTTTTGTGGGTATATTGTTAACTATTGATGAATTTGTGCAGTAGTTATTATTGTGTGTAAATGGTTACGGTTCCTCGGTGTTCTTGGCTGTGAAAATTGTGTAGCAGAGAATTTATAGGTTAATTGATCTCGCATGATGTGAAAATGTGATCATGCTTTGATCATGGTGTGTTTATACGTAGGATATCGGCTATAAAAGTATATAAAAGTGGTGTTTGCCGGTGGTGCCCGGTGGCGGCAATGGTTTCCGGCGGTGGTGCTTTTATAAGAGAAGAGGACGGGGGCAATTTGGCTTTGCCTTTTGTTCTATATATTATTATCCGGCCTCTTTAATGAGTTACATAGCCCTCCTATTTATAGGAGGAGGAAGCTTAAGGGCTAAGCAAGATAGGTGTTACATGATATATTAATAGTTAAGTAAACTAAATATCTAGATGGTAAGTGGATCGAATATCTCGGCGGCGTCCTCATAGGATCGCGTAGGTCGCCCGCTTCGCCGTCATGTCTTACTCTCGCTCTCTACTGCCTCCATTTATATCATTGTTTTGTTGAACTTGAGGTATCTCTTCCTCTAAATGTTATGATCGAGGTCGCCGGCGGACCCGTTTATTGAATGAGATCGCGTGTCGGCCCCCTAATCCTTTCTGTCGTCGCGTAGGGTTGAGGGTTTGGAAAGGATCCGAAGGCTCGCGGCTCTAGTTTTGGCTTGCGAGCTCGAGGGTAGTAATAGCTGGTGGCCTCATCCACTAATGTCGGTGGTCGTCAGACCCGAACAAGGATATGCGGACCGAAGTACAATTTTAGGCACATCAATAGCCCCCTACTCTGTGCCTTAATCATTTTCCTGAAATGTTAGGCGGGGAGTATTAGTCTTTGCGGATCAGTTGCCTTGAAATACTGTGATGGCTCGTTTGTTGTGGCGGATTGCCTGTTAGCTTTGCCTAAGTGCCGTACTCAGAGTAGGTCTTTTCGTTGCTTGTGTGTAGTTGATTAATTTAGCCTTTGGTGGCATGAGAGCTTTCAGTCTTGTAGAGGGCTCGCTCGAAGACGAGTTCCAAAATATGACGCCGACCTGAGGTCGGTCTTACAAGAAGGTTCGCTCGTAGGCGAATTCCAAAATATGATGCCGACCTAGAGGTCGGTCTTATAAAATGCTCGCTCGAGGGCGAGTTCCAAATATGATGCCGACCTAGAGGTCGGTCTTATAAAATGCTCGCTCGAGGGCGAGTTCTAAATATGATGCCGACCTAGAGGTCGGTCTTATAAAATGCTCGCATAGGGCGAGTTCTCGTATGATGCCGCGCTATTAAGCGAACGGACTTATATGGGACCTTGGGGACCTTGTTGTAAGAAGCGTTGCTCGAGGGCGAGTTCCGAATATGACCGGCTCTATTAGTCACCTTGTCGTCGAAGCGACTTCGAAGCAACTTCGGGTCTATTTTTGTGACCTCGTCGTCTTGCGACTTGTTCACTAAACCGTGCTTTTAAAACAAACGGCCTCGAAGCAACTTCGGGTCTATTTTTGCGACCGGTCGTCGTCGATGCGACTTGTTCACTAAGGACCGTGCTTTTAAAACAAACGGCCTCGAAGCAACTTCGGGTCTATTTTTGCGACCTCGTCGTCTGATGCGACTTGTTCACTAAGGACCGTGCTTTTAAAACAAACGGCCTCGAAGCAACTTCGGGTCTATTTAGGACCGTGCTGCTCGAGCGAGCGGCCTTAAAGTGATTGGCTTTATAGCCTGTTCGTGCCGCGCTATTAAGCGGACGGACTTTTGTTGAAGAGAAAATCCCTGTTGATGGCGAGCTTGTAGTAGAGAGCTCGTAATAAGAGAGCGTGTAATAAATGGGCTCGCTGATATGGAGCTTGTAATAAAATGAGCTCGCTGATGTGGAGCTTGCAATCTATCAACTCTTTTGGTCTTGGCCTTTTTCGAATTTTCATTTGTTTGTAATACTTTATTTTTCCGAATCCGACTTGTGGCCGCTTTGGGTTTTGAATGCATGTTTATTTTGCTATTTTAACGATTTTCCCAAAGTATTTTTGAGCTCGCACATTTATTTTTGCTCGAAATATTCCATCTTTTTCGAGTCCGCTATCTATTTGGGTTTGGCATATCCGTATATATATATATATATATATATATATATATATATATATAGGCCCCCTTGTTTTTTGCGAGGTCGAGGAAATTAAAGAATTGAACTTGCTAAAAATAACTGAGCTGAAAGCCTTACTTGTTTCGGTTGAGGTCGGTGATTGAATCGAAAAATCCGATGTGTGGCCCCCTTGTTTTAAGCAAGGTCGTTGCGGGCTTGGTTGAAACAAATGTCGAATTTGAGTCATTCATGGTTGTTTGAAAATTTCCACCTCCACAATCTTGTTTGAAATAAATTTTGCATCTGCGCACTCATATGCCCGTGTGAAAATTTCCCACTCTCGGCCCTTTGTTTTTGGCGGCTCGATGACTGAATCGAAAAATTCCGGTATTCGGCCCCCTTGTTTTGGACAAGATTGAGATCTCGCGTAATTTGTCTGAAACAAATGTTGAGGTCGAGCTCAGAGCTGGCCGATGAGGTCGGATTTAGAGCTAGCCGACTGGGGTCGGGCTTAGAGCTTGCCGATGAGATCGGACTTAGAGCTAGCCGAGCTGAAGGTCGGAATTAGAGCTTGCCGACTGAGAATTCCGGAGAGCTCGTTGAGGGCTCGTAATAAGAACCCGAATGTGGAGATTAAGAGCTCGTATTTGGCGAGCTTGATTTCTTGCGAGTGGGTGAGCTCGATTTGGTCGCATTGGATATACACACCTTATTGAAAAGATCAACATTTCTAATAGTGAAATAAACTCAAAGCTTCCTCCACGTCTCCATTCTTTCCATATCCTGCTATCAAAGAATACCAAGTCTTTTTCTTTTTCTTTATCTTTTTCTTTTTCTTTTTTTTTTTGGGAATTTTTGAAACATCTTAGTCCTCAACTAGACTCTGATTAGCTACAGGACCGCCTGCGTTATCTTCTTCCCTTTTATGTATATACTAGTGATTTCCGGCCGTGCAAGGCACGGCAACCAGATGCCCAGCATAATCAAACTATTCATAACATGATAATGAAGCAGAATTCTGGGAATTGAGTGTGGGATGATTGAAAAAGTTTGCATACAAAACCCGAAACAAGTGTAATCGATACATACCGTGTTGTGAAGGAAGGATTTTAGGCAACATTACAATATAAGAAATAGAAGCAAAAGAAGTCATTATGTAGGCAAACCAACATGAATCGACGATGCTTGAATCAAACATTGAGTGGTATGCCCACATGACCATTTTATGATTGTATATTAAGTGTGGTTGCACCCATTGTAGGCTAGCTCCTATAAACCGCAAAAGCAAGCGGGAAATATTAATGAGGGCCAGGATAGCAATTAATAATGAGCTAAACGAGCATAAATAATAAACAAATATCTTGAATCGGAAGGCAAGGTTGCAATTAGTAATGATCCATGCGAGCATGAATAATTAAATATTAATCATGAAATTAAGGGCAAAGATGAGAGAAAAGGTTTACTATGCGATTAAATTAAAAAAACATCTAATTAAAAGAAAGTGGTTACCTTGGTTACATTAGGATGATCAAGTTTGTACCAAACAGATACCCTCTTGGGCAAAAGATACCCTCACCGAAACATTTACACCGGCCGTTTCGATCTTCTCCTCGACCAAGAAAATTGACTACCAACAATGCATAAACAAAAATTTAGGTACAAAAACGATCATATACACATATACAAGGACAACATGGTTAAACTCATAACCGAATCGAAAGTCATATTTTGCTAAGCTCAATTATGATCCGACCTGAAAGTTTCTGTTTTCTTGTATGCCGGACCCAAATTAATAGTTCATTTACAATGCAAGTAAATGAACAATTACATATTAGGAAAAAGGAAACTTCAGTAAATGAATAAAATGTTTGCACACATGGAAACCGTATGGCACAAGCAAAACTTCAGGTTGATTTCACGTGTAAACCGTTGTTCCCACACGATGTGGATATACCACCTAAAAATTTCTCGATTATTGAAGCACACATTAGCTGGCATTTTTCGTGCTAAAATTGCATCCAAGAACAAACATGTTACTTATAATAACCGCAGATGCAAGTATGTTTGTTATGATGCAAAGTCTAAACTCAAACCTGAGGGGGGGAAAAAAAGCACCATTTGCAAAGCAAATAAGCAATAATAGGAAACAACAACAACCTGCAAGGAAAGTAAATTTCAAAATATATATGCAAGATTGAAGAAAAACAATCAAAACATAGAAGAACCGGAGCACCTTCTACGTCCAGGCCTTGATACACGACGCGATGAACGATCTTGAAGGTGCCACGAGCAATCATAGGCTTGATGATAAGTTTCGAAAGATCGATTTCCCATCCGTGCCGGACCGGTATCTCCCGATCCTTAACAAAACCATTTTCGCACTTAATCATTGTTATTGTTGAACTCCTTTTGTTTCTCCACACTCCATTGCTTCCTAAGATGCTTTTGCAATCGCTCATCAATACTTTTCGATCTAATTGGTCTTCAAAGCCAAGCCTTCAAAATAACATAAAATTTGTGAAAACTGTGACCCCCAAACGCACCAAACCAACTACACGAAAACAATATCCTGAATATTCTGGTAGATAGCATTATGGTGGATGTATTGATGATGATGATGATGATCATGATTTCAGGATCACAAACTGTACCAGAACAAAAAAAAATTGGGGAAAGTACCTGAATAATTAAATTAAGAAGCTTAAGTAGACGGAGGCATACATACATGAAGAGAGGGAATAAACCATTTCACAAAAACGCCTAACACTAAATTCCCTTACCGGACTTTTGAGACTACGCTACTACCTCTCGCTTTCTTTGCTTTCTTTTCATCTTTAGTATTTTTGATCCTCTCCTTAATCTCTCTCGTCACTATCAATTTGTATAGCTTATCGACATACTTGTCAATATAAAGACGGTAACACCGAACCAAAACTCTAAAACAAATCTTCCACACCATTGATTTGCCAAATAAATGTTATACGAACATACGATATATTCAATAAACACCATTAGCCATCAATCAACCAAGTATACGGAGAAGCACAAAAACATAACCTTAGTGCAGCCTCCCTTGCAGCATCTCTCACTTCAGGTTTCTCAGTTCTCTTCTTTCGAATAACTTCCAAAGTAGCACCAACAATAGACCTGGAATAAGGTTTCTTGGTAGCACGTCTCCTCTTCTTCACGGCCTCTTGAGCAACATCCCATGTTAAAACACAAATTTACATTAAACTCACTTTATGTGTAAAAATGAGACCAGCAAAGGCATAAGGCAAGAAGCGGTAAGACAATAGGGTGGTCCGAAACCGATGTTCGGGTTTTGTGTCCATAGTACACGTCTTTTCCTACCCTCTAAACAAATAACCACTTAATACTTTGTAAACAAAAGCTTGGAAGATCACAAGAAATTAATTGATGGAAAAAGTTCCTACCTTCTTATATTGTTTCACGTACATAGTCATTTGTCCGGTGAGTTTTAACGGCTTCGGACGATTGTGGAAGTACCGCTTGCATTTTGAATTGAGAAACGAAAGACTGATAAAACAATAGTGCGAAACACAGGCAACGCATACACATCAAACAAGGTCGGTATAACTTGGACACAATCTGTTGTCAATTCATTACAAATTTCAAATGCCAAAAAAATCATACTTAATCTCCTGTTTTTTCTACATGCCTTTTTTCCCATACAAAATACTCCGGATGAGCAAAGACGGTAGGCCAACGTACAAATTTTACTTACTACTCCAACATAAACATGCTAAATAAAAAGTCCTAAGAACTTTTATAGTTCAATGAGAATTACCCGAGAATCCGAACGAATGAACTCCGATGCCCCTACCAGGGTAAATTCGCACCGCCGAAGCGACAAAGTTCTGTTCTGTAAACCATAACATTTGGTCAAAACAAAGAGTTACAATGTATTGAAAAGAAATAGAATAAAGGTGTTCCCATTTCTTTCTTGCACGGCCATTGAACAAAATCAACACGGCGTAAAGAAATTAGTGTGGGTCAAACAAGTTTTCAAATTCATTTTACTGCAAGCAAAATACATATATAATGAACTTGAATCTGTGTGATTTAGCTAGGCTAAAATTACTACGAATAATCAACAAAATTAGCTATCCGGTGTGCAAGAAGATAATCATATGCGATCTTGGAAGCCGTATATCAAATTAGAGAAACAAAAAACAATCAAAGACAAGAAGAATAAGAAAAACATGGAGATTGCAACAAAACACAAGAAGAAAATGATATATCGGATTACCCGAAGGAGATCGCACGGTGGGAATGACGGGTTTTGTCGGAGTCGAAGACGTTTGAATGGATGGACGGTGTAGTTGAACTAATTGATCTCTTTTGGTCCGATCTTCGATTCGCGATGTCTCCGTATATCCGGACGGTGGGGGACTTGTTCCATGATCGCCGATTAGATTGCCGGTGATCGCTCCTTCCATCTTCGCCGCTGATCGCCTCTTCGTTGTGGAAGATTGGGTTTGAATAGGGTTTGGCCAAAATGTTTATTGAATTGAGGGTGCCGAACGGGGCCTTAACTCGGGCCTAATACAGTGGACTCCCAAACAAAACAAAAAAGCCCAGACGGAATAAAATGTTGAAAACCGTCGACGTGGGTGTTGTGCTTGAGCTTTTCTTCTCTTTTCATATAGAGAAGGATATGTAATGAGCATAACGGCCCTATTGGTCCGATGGAGAGAAGAACCTATGATTAGCTTTTCGGGAAATTTCCAAACGAACAATTTCAACGAAATCTTTCAATTTCTTATTTTACTATGTTCAACTCTATGTATTCCTCTATCCGTAGAGTACATTGAATGCACAGAAATGTTATTGTCGAAAATGTGATCATGCTTTTAGCGGTGTGATAATTCCTATCAAAGAATTATCTATGTAAGACAGGTGTTACATGATATATTAATAGTTAAGTAAGACAGGTGTTACATGATATATTCCTGTCGCGCATACACATCAAACAGTGTCAGGTATAACTTGGACACAATCTGTTGTCAATTCATTATAACTTGGACACCTGTCTTACATAGATAATTCTTTGATAGAAAATGTGATCATGCTTTTAGCGGTGTTACATGTTACATGATATATTAATAGTTAAGTAAGACAGGTGTTACATGATATATTCCGTCCGCATACACATCAAACAGTGTCAGGTATAACTTGGACACAATCTGTTGTCAATTCATTACAAATTTCAAATGCCAAAAAAATCATACTTAATCTCCTGTTTTTTCTACATGCCTTTTTTCCCATACAAAATACTCCAGATGAGGAATACATAGATAATTCTTTGATACTTATTGTCTGGAGTATTAAGGGCTAAGCAAGACAGGTGTTACATGATATATTAATAGTTAAGTAAACTAAATATCTAGATGGTAAGTGGATCGAATATCTCGGCGGCGTCCTCATAGGATCGCGTAGGTCGCCCGCTTCGCCGTCATGTCTTAATCTCGCTCTCTACTGCCTCCATTTATATCATTGTTTTGTTGAACTTGAGGTATCTTTTCCTCTAAATGTTATGATCGAGGTCGCTGGCGGACCCATTTATTGAATGAGATCGCGTGTCGGCCCCCTAATCCTTTCTGTCGTTGCGTAGGGTTGAGGGTTTGGAAAGGATCCGAAGGCTCGCGGCTCTAGTTTTGGCTTGCGAGCTCGAGGGTAGTAATAGCTGGTGGCCTCATCCACTAATGTCGGTGGTCGTCAGACCCGAACAAGGATATGCGGACCGAAGTACAATTTTAGGCACATCAACGTCCAGAAAAAAAGGTAGCCTTTTTGCAAGTTTCATGGGGTGAAGCAGGAGGCCATGTGATAGGAAAGGATGCCATGATTTCATTGTTTCCGAGAGTCGTCGACTTTGCTGCCCTAGCCCTTGGAGCTCGGGGAATTGTACTTGGCACTAGGTCTATACATTTTTTACCTTTAACTTAAAACAGGCCAAAGGGGGATGGGGATATTCGTATCATTTCTTTCCAAATAATGAACAACTTCTTTCATATGCTTAAAATCATTTTTAATTAGGTGATCATACTCAAGTATTATAAGGAATAAGCTTGTTCCGGATAACAGTCCCTTTTTGCAGCTAATACCTTTTAAGAGAGTTCATTACATCGAAAATGACTGTGACCTTCTAACCATTGATCATGAATGGTGTTACTACACACTTGTTATTGATTGATATCAATTTTATTTATTGCTCAATCGTTTCCAAGTATGTAGAGTGTAGAAGAAATAACACAGATATGCAGTGAAATAGGTTCTCATTGATTGAAAGCGTAGTGATGAGAGTCAACTCTCCTACACATTTCACATTTAATTCACTCAAATTTATAGCATTTCGGGGCATGATTTTTACCATTTAGATGCTATCTCACGCTACTTTCACCACTCACGTTTCCACATCGCACTTAACCGAAAATCTCATTTTTATCGTTGATATGTGGACTTTTTTGTAGCACACACGGGGTACAAGATACCTTAGGAAAATTACGTTTGTATCTCGTGTTGTGTATTTTCAGATAATAGATGATAAAGAGTTGTGTTGAGATCAATTTTGGTGATTATGGCACTTTAGGAGTGGTTCTACCCAAAGCAGAAGTACTTCCGGTCATTTTTTGAGGATCAGCCAAAGCAGGCCCACGCCTACCCCTTGTAGGCATGGTTTTGAGCTCTCAGTGATATTCAGGATGGTCAGAAGCACGCCTGCCTGGTGCAAGCCCACTCCTAACGCCCCAGTAAATCAGGCAGCATGTTTTTTTATGCTCAGGACCACTTCTACCTGCTGCAAGCCCACTCCTGCAGCACCGAATTTATGCATTATAAAAGCCTTTTTGCAGCTAGAAGAGGGAGAGATACCATACTTTCTAGATTAAAATTAGATTAGAAAAAACCCCAAGAACTCTTCTCCTAACTTTATTCATTCTCTTAGCTTAAAAGGTAGAATCTTAGGTCTTTAAACTCCAAATTAATGTATAATTGAGCTTGGTCTTTACTCTACAATGGTGAATTCATCATCTCTTTGATGAATCTCCATGGGCTTGGAGCTAATTTCAAGTTTTCTTACTTAATTAAGGTATAATTCCGAATTTAGTATTAATTTTCTATTTCATGGATGTGTTTATTTTAATTTCATCTTTGCTTTGTGTTTTTGTTGAAATCATGAGTAGCTAAACACCCTTGTGGCTTGGATGATGTGAATTTGGGCTAGATTTCTTGTAATTGATTGGGATTCAAGTTGGGTTGCCTTGTATGTCTTAATTTATTCAAGTTATGGTGATTACTCTTTATGGGTGTGATTAATTCACGACTAATTGCATCATCTTAGTACTAATTCGAGGCATAATTGTAAGAATTGGTATGGACACTAGTCACCATGAACACATAGTAAAATCATCTAGAGATAGAATTGATTTCTAATGTGTGTGTTGCCTAATCTTGGATTGGGAAATTCATAGTCCTTTAATGCATAACTATTCATCCTAATCTAGTCCTAGCCGATTGGTTTGGTGTTTGGTTATAGTTCGTTGATGCGAGAGATCGATTGACGTTAATATAGTGAATTACTCCTTGAATGTGTTGAGAATTCGTTAGTGAAGCTTGATTCCGAGTAGTTACGAGAGTTCATAACTAGTTCATTGGAACATCACCCGAGCCACATCATTTCATATCATTTCCCCTTCGTTCGAGTCATTGTAGTTTTAGTTAATCGCATTTTTAGTTCGCCTTTCATTAGTTGTTTCGTAGTTGGTTCACACTTTCTTCTTGATTAATGGATACACGTAGACTAATTGTTTGGGCCGCTTTGGTATTCAACTAGATTTCTCCCTGTGGATACGACCTTGCTCACCGATCTAGACTACAGTCAACCCTTTATATAGGAGGAAATGATAAAAGGTGGTAGGATTTACTGGGATAGTTGGTAGAGGAGTAATGAGGGTGAGGGAATTGAGGGGTTGATTGATGGGATTTAGATGGAGTTATGGTGGAGTGTGGGAAAGGATGAAATGATGGAAAATAGGGAAAATGGGTCGGTTTTGCTGACTGGTGGGCTGACCGATGCAACCTGTGTCCATCACGTGTCATCGAAGAGTCTACTTTTTAATCCGACACGCAAAACCTGAAAAACCCTAGCTCGATAACCCGGGGGTTACTCCCGAATGACCGAGGCCTATTTTCTCCAGATTTTTCTGTTCTCTTGTTCTGCCACCTTAGATTAACTTACTGCTCAATCCGGGTTGGGAAAGTGATCCAAGAGAGGCATTGCATCAACAAAAACTTCTCCATGATGGAAGACATGGCCATGGAGGTTCTTATCCTTATTCATGTGAAAATCACAATCGAGGTGTCGTGGGTTTTGAAGCACCACCTTATTATCAATACAACCCGTACCATCACACAACCATGAATGGGAAAATCCTTCAAATTTTCAAAGTCAATATTCATGGCAAAAGCCAAGGCCACTTCCAAAGCCATATACCTCTACACCCCAATTTTCAAGAAAATTTGTGTTTCCAAGGCCAACCCTCACACTCTCAACAAGCCCCAGTGCCATCACAAGAAAAACCGAGTTGGGAACTTGCCATTGAGAGAATGAAGAGGGCCATAGAAGAATCTTCCAAAAAGAGACAAGAATGTATTCATATTGAGGATCAAACTCAATGCAAACCATCAATAGAACAAGCCTTTTTTCTCAACAAGATTTGGTGCCACTACAAGTAAAACCGGGTTGGGTGCTTGCTATTGAGATGATGAAAAAGACTGTTGAGGAAGCTTCCAAAAAGAGCCATGAGGAGTACTTAGCAAGACTTGAAGAGCCTTTACGAATCTTGGAAACTCAAGTTGGTTTATCGTTGGAGATAAAGATGGTTGAGAAGAGTGGTGAAAATGAGGAAAGCTTATGTGTTCCACAATCTCACCCCGAGGTGATCACCCCACTAAAAGGTAGTGAGGAAGGTAAAATAGATATTGACCCCATTCTTGTTATGCCTTCTTCTTTGGACCATATTGTTGATCTTGTGGTAGTTGATCATGCTAGTTTTGTTGTTGATGATTTATTGTGTACCCCATTACATGCTTCCCCAAAATTTTCCATTCATGTTGACTTGGGGATGAATGAATTCTTTGATTGCACTACTTTTCTTTTGGCCAACCCATCTTGGAAAGGGTTGAGTGATATGGATTTAACTTTGTACCTTATGCTATCACTCAATTCCTTCGATTTATAAAATCACAAAGGTTGGCTCTATCTTGGTATAACTATCCTTAGCATTGTTGTGGATAAAAAAGTCGAACTAATGACTCTAAACTTAGAACGGTATAGTTAGATTTACTTTGCTTTCAATAAAAGTTGTGAAAGTTTTTTTTAATTGCCATGTTCTTGAGGCTTTTGAGCAAAAGATGTGCACTTTTTTTTTCTTTCACGCCACTCGTTCTTTGGGTAGTCGAGCCAACGACGTAAAACAAATGCGCTATCGGGAGGCAACCCGTTGATTTAGTTTCATAGTTGAGTCTCATAGAGTCGATGTGTACTCTCTCCCCGTCGGTTGTCTTTGGTTACTTTTGATTTGGAGTTTTGGGATGTTTCTATAATTGGATGGATGTTTTTGCCCTTGTTTCCCTTTATGCACATGGATGCTTGATTCCGTTTATACTTTGCACTATGATTCCATCATTTGATTATCTTTGCGAGCTTACATGATTACTACTTTCATTTTTATGGCATGCCATCGTTGCATTTTGGGATTGCATGTGAAATTTTCATTTAGATATATCACTTGTGTTAAGCTACGTGTAGGGGTCATTCCCTATTTTGTAGTTCCTTTTTGTGGTTTTCTTTGATTTATGCACAGGTGATCTTTGGACCATTTAAAAAGGGAGGAAACCATGTCTTTCTTGCTTACGGTTGAGCCAATTTTACACCTTATTCCAGTTTCTCCATTTCACTAAAATGCAAGCTAAGTCCTTCTTTCACTCGTTTTACATTGAGGACAATGTCAACTCTTAAGTGGGGGTGGTAGACTTAGCCTTGCATTTTGTGTGTGCATGAGTGTGATTTAATTGTTATGCCTTAGCAATTGGTAGTTTTGAGCAAATTTGGCGAATTTTCAAAAATTTCATGACTTTGGTATTGAGTAGATACAATGTTGAATCATTTTGAGAAGTGTAACTAAAAAGATGACCATTAACATGCATTGACACAAGTTTGTGATTTGGCTACGGAATAGGACTTTTCACGTATAGTTTCGACCCATTAACCCTGACTTTTAGTGAAAGATTATGGTAGCTATAGAGATGGTCCGGCTAGCTAGAACTTATATCATTAACTTTCGAGGAGAAATAGAAGGGTTACTTAGAGATAGGCACAGGATGAAGGTCATGGCGCTTCTTTGACCCTCTAGAGCCAAATAGCCAATCCGGAACGTTTTATCCCTAGTCTCCCCGCCTTAGCCTTTCTTAGTATGGTGAGACCCCCATCCGAAAACGTTAGCCTTTCGGTACTTAGCCCATTTACCTAGCCCCGAAACCCTATTTTTGTGGTCTACATTCCCTTGGCCTCCCTCGCGATTGAGCTTAATCGTTTTACGTTTTGGATATACGTGAGGTATATGACTCATGATTTGGGTATCGGTTGGTGAGTGAGTCCATTTTGGGGAGGGATGACCACATTTTGAATTGTGTTATTTTGGCTACCATCGGTTGGTGAGTGAGTCCATTTGGGGAGGGATGACTACATTTTGAATTGTGTTATTTTGGCTACCATTTATGTAGTTATCTTATTCTATCTTATGTTAAAGTGTGTATTGTATTGTGTTGTGTTGTGTTATGTTGAGTTGGAAAAAAAAAAAAAAAAAGAAGAAAGTTATATAAAAGAAAAAGGCAGCCTTACAATCAAAAGAAAAAGCCAAGGTAAAGTAATTTAAAATAATAAAAAAAGAAAAAAAAAAGGAAAAAAGAGAAGAAAATAATAAAATGCAGTGATACAAAATAAAGTAATAAATTCAATGAAGTGGCATGGTGTGTTGTATATTGTGATCAATGTAATTGTTTAGTTGGGAAAAAGTGATTGAGAGTGGATGTTTTTGAGTTCATTAAGTGTTTGCTTCTAGTTGGCCATAATTTTTGTGGACTACCTATTGAACTCGTGTCGGTAACGGCTATTTTTGCGTCACATTTTCAGTTTACTTTGGTACAATGGGTGAGAGATGAGTGTTACATGTTTCCACGTTTACGGTTAAGCTCTCTCGCGCTTTCTCTTGTTGATATCCTATTATATCCCTTCGGTACCCCCGTCCCTGCCGAACGTACAAGCTTTCAAGTCCTACCCGACTGTGCCCGACTTTAGGTAGCCCCGATTAGTGGAGATAGTTAAGAAATATAAGCCTATGGTCTAGCCCCGACGTCTCATACGTCTATAATCCAAACCGGGAGTTAGGATAAATGGGAAGAGAACTATTCACACACGAACAATATTACCGTAGCTAGGTAGAAACTTGTGCCTTCGCATGTTTATGATCATCTTTCACTTATATTTCGATTAATGACGCTTTATTGTATGTGTTCAATGCATAAGTGATGACTCTTTTTGGAATCGACATTTTGACCGAAGACGACCAAAAGCTAAGTGGGGGGTGGTTGATGAGAGTCAACTCTCCTACACATTTCACACTTAATTCACTCAAATTTATAGCATTTCGGGGCATGATTTTTACCATTTAGATGCTATCTCACGCTACTTTCACCACTCACGTTTCCACATCGCAGTTAACCGAAAATCTCATTTTTATCGTTGATATGTGGACTTTTTTGTAGCACACACGGGGTACAAGATACCCTAGGAAAATTACGTTTGTATCTCATGTTGTGTATTTTCAGATGATAGATGATAAAGAGTTGTGTTGAGATCAATTTTGGTGATTATGGCACTTTAGGAGTGGTTCCACCCAAAGCAGAAGTACTTCCGGTCAGTTTTTGAGGATCAGCCAAAGCAAGCCCACGCCTACCCCTTGTAGGCATGGTTCTGAGCTCTCAGTGATATTCAGGATGGTCAGAAGCACGCCTGCCTGGTGCAAGCCCACTCCTGACGCCCCAGTAAATCAGGCAGCATGTTTTTCATGCTCAGGACCACTTCTACCTGCTGCAAGCCCACTCCTGCAGCACCAAATTTATGCATTATAAAAGCCTTTTTGCAGCTAGAAGAGGGAGAGATACCATACTTTCTAGATTAGAATTAGATTAGAGAAAACCCCAAGAACTCTTCTCCTAACTTTCTTCATTCTCTTAGCTTAAAGTGTAGAATCTTAGGTCTTTAAACTCCAAATTAATGTATAATTGAGCTTGGGCTTTACTCTACAGTGGTGAATTCATCATCTCTTTGATGAATCTCCATGGGCTTGGAGCTAATTTCAAGTTTTCTTACTTAATTAAGGTATAATTCCGAATTTAGTATTAATTTTCTATTTCATGATTGTGTTTATTTTAATTTCATCTTTGCTTTGTGTTTTTATTGAAATCATGAGTAGCTAAACACCCTTGTGGCTTGGATGATGTGAATTTGGGCTAGATTTCTTGTAATTGATTGGGATTCAAGTTGGTTTGCCTTGTATGTCTTAATTTATTCAAGTTATGGTGATTACTCTTTATGGGTATGATTAATTCACGACTAATTGCATCATCTTAGTACTAATTCGAGACGTAATTGTAAGAATTGGTATGGACACTAGTAACCATGAACATATAGTAAAATCATCTAGAGATAGAATTGATTTCGAATGTGTGTGTTGCCTAATCTTGAATTGGGAAATTCATAGTCCTTTAATGCATAACTATTCATCCTAATCTAGTCCTAGCCGATAGGTTTGGTGTTTGGTTATAGTTCATTGATGCGAGAGATCGATTGACGTTAATATAGTGAATTACACCTTGAATGTGTTGAGAATTCGTTAGTGAAGCTTGATTCCGAGTAGTTACGTGAGTTCATATCTAGTTCATTGGAACATCACCCGAGCCACCTTATTTCATATCATTTCCCCTTCGTTCGAGTCATTGTAGTTTTAGTTAATCGCACTTTTAGTTCGCCTTTCATTAGTTGTTACGTAGTTGGTTCACACTTTCTTCTTGATTAATGGATACACGTAGACTAATTGTTTGGGCCGCTTTGGTATTCAACTAGATTTCTCCCTGTGGATACGACTTTGCTCACCGATCTAGACTACAGTCGACCCGGTACTCTGCCGGTTAGAGTGGAAACCTAGTGAGGCCGATCAAGCTTCTTTTTAGGTATACAGTGAGATAGGTTCTCATTGATTGAAAGCGTACTGAGTTACAAGAGATACGAGTAGATCTCAGTCGAAAAATAAAAAAATTAGTGTTCAGGACTACATATATTACTGTGAAGAAGCCTGGTTAGTGTGGAATGATGAAATTTAGACATGTAGATGCATTAGGTGTGCAAGGGCTTGAAGCAGGAGGCCTGAGGCCATGTAATAGGAAAGGATGCGTTGATTTCATTGTTTCCAAGACTTTGTTCAAGGTCGTGATATACCCATAATTGTTGCTGGAGGAATCGTTTTAAGATAGATAGTTTAAATTTTCATTACTGATTTACTGTGGCTGTGTTCATGTGTCCTCTTTGCTTTTAACAGGTATTGTTGACATGGCACGACGTCCTTTGTCGAAAAAAAATAGAAACATTAGTGTTGTTGTGTGTTGGTGGCTTGAAATGCTTCATCTTTTGAATTTCATTGCCATAGCTTTGGGAACCCTCTCCCAACTGCTTATACGTGCAGACAACTCCATTCCTCATGGTGTTAGGAGAGCCCATAAGCGTCATGAACACATACAACTTCTCATTTATGAAGATAATGTTTTTTTGTTCTCTGTCAATTGTTGGAAAAAATAGGGGCAATCTTAGACCAACTAGAGATGTCGGCATAGACAAGATGGTCGCCATATTCCTTAGTATCCTTGCCCATCACACCAAAAACCGCGTCATTAAATTTATGTTTTGGCGATCAACCGAAACTATACATAGAATTTTCCATATAGTATTGAAGGCTTTGTTACAATGTCATAGCGTCCTTCTAGCAGCTCCCGAACCAGTACTGGAAGATTCAACGGACCGACGGTGGAAGTGGTTTAAGGTAAGTATCATGCTACTGACTAAATATGCATAGGTGATCGATGGTTTAACAATTTAAATTACTTGTAGGGTTGTCTAGGTGCCCTTGATGGAACACACATCCCTGTAAGAGTTTATGTAGCTGATAAGCCACGATATAGAATATGCAAAGCACAGATTGCTACCAATGTTTTGGGCGTTTGTAATCCGAAGATGGAGTTCATTATGTATTACCGGGTTGGGAGGGTTCTGTTGTAGATGGTCGAGTATTAAGAGATGCTATTCATAGGCCAAATGGTTTGAGGGTCCCTAGAGGTTTGACAAGCCTCTCTTTAGATAAATTTTAACATTCTTGTTCAAATGTGTCTTATCTTACTAACATAAAAGCTTATGTAGGACAATATTACCTATGTGATGCTGGATACACAAATGGAAATGGGTTTTTGGCACCTTATCGAGGCCAGGGATACCACAGAAGTGAATGGAGAGGAAGTGCACATAGACCAAGAAACCCAAAAGAGCTATTTAACTACATACACTCGAGTGCTAGAAATGTCATCGAAAGGGCATTTGGAGCTATTAAGATGCGATGGGCTATACTTAAAAGTCCTTCATTTTACCCTATTGACATACAAAATTGCATTATCGCTGCATGTTGTCTTCTACACAATCTCATCGTGAGAGAAATGCCTAATGACCCGATAATGGCTGATGTAGACGCACAATTAGAGGAAAATGTGCATGATCCAGAAGATATAATCACTCAGGTGGAAACTTCCTCACAATGGACTCAGTGGCGTGACCAGATCGCTCCAGAGATGTGGAATCTTAGACAACAACTATAGACAAACATCGATATGTTAATTTCTCATTTGTTTTTTTTCTTCTAGATGTTAGACTTTTCTATGTTACTTTGTCCACTTTATCTTCTTTTTTTCTTTTTTTTCTTTCTTCTGGATGTTAAACTGGCTCTATGTTACTTTGTGATCTTAATATCTTTCGTTATAATAAGTTTTTTCATTTTACATATTGGATGATGGCCTTATTATTAGAGCCCATCTATCTTATGAAGTTCGTCTATGTTGGCCTTATTTAATGGAATTCATCTGTGCTATGGCGATTTGCATATATTTAGTTTTAGCATTGTGATATTTGGCATAGTTTATCGTACTTGTATCTTGTAGGTATGAAGGAATTGGCAAGTCATGAAATTTCTAGCCAGGCGGGCCCCGGAAGGAATAAGAAGAATTGGTCAAAAGAAGAAGACACGGCATTGGTGCAATCACTACTAGAACTTGTCGATGCAGGAACACACAAATCAGATAATGGCTTTAAGTCAGGGTACTTGAACATATTGGAGGAAAAGATGGCTTCAAAGGGGCACCCAACAATCAAAGGAAATCGTCACATACAATCTCGTATGAAAGTACTAAAGAGAGATTACGGGTTGTACCATGAGCTGTTAACCTCACCTAACATGTCTGGCTTCGGATATGATTCAGATACAAAATGTGTCATTGCCGATGCAACAGTTTGGGATGACTTTCTCCGGGTAATTGTATTTTAGCGTTGTTCAATTTTTGTTTAATTTTTTGTTGTTGTATTTTAGGTTATTTAAGCTAATTTCATTGAAGCATTTTTTTTTGGATCTTTACAACAATTTTTGTTCAGAATAAAATTTAGTGACAGACAGGAATACAATATAAAAATATTCTAGCCAAATGTCAGAAAAATGAATCTAGATGAAAGAGATGTACAACATTATTTTGTAAGAGATATACAATATTATTTTTTGACAAACGTATATTTTGTTGATTTGTTTTATTCTTTGGCAGAACCCAAACAACGTGAGGTTTCGTCCTCTGCGTAAGAAACATTTTCCTCACTATGAGGATTTGCATTTGGTTTTTGGAAATGACCGTGCCAATGGAAATGCTGACATGAGTTTTTCTGAAATGGCAGATATCGGTAATAGAGATGACACAGACAGAACAACGGGTAGCGAGGATCCTTTTGATGGAATTCCATCACCTAATAATACACAGACATCAGTACCAAGTATCAAAAAAAGAAAGCGAAATGCTACGGCTGAAGCCATAGAAACGATTGCTTCAGCGATGACGGTGATCGGTGAAAAGATTGAAAAAACTGCAGATGTTTTGTATTCAGCTATCCGGGACACTAACAAAATTGAACTGCAACAAAAACTTATGGATGAGTTGAAGAGCCTTGGGGGCTTTACAACAGCACAGCGAATAAGTCTTGTTCAAAAAATAGGCATGAACGAAGATCGGTTGCATATCTTTTATGGAATGAGTGATGAAGACAAAATGGATTTTCTGATTACTAAGCTACGATATGGAAGTGTGATGGTGGTACATAGTTTCTTGGATTAGGTTTACTTTTTCCAATTTATCATGCAATAATTCCACATCCGTACTATTTTAGACCTTCATTATGTTTATTATGTAAATTAAACTTAAGTTTCAACTCTATCTTGCAATAATGCTACATTTGTACTATTTTATCATGTGAGTTTTATTTATTTATTTATTTATTTTATTTTTTTTGCTATCATGAATCAATGTTGCTACACTATAGCCAATATATCAGGTATTTAACATCATTAGTTAATAATTATCATAAGTTGTGTTCATACTTTCCAAAAAAATCTCCAATCCGACATGGACCCGGTGAAATTGAATTCTTCGTGAAGATGCGGAGTACCAACGGCTAGACGGTAAGACCCCGTGCACCTTAACTATAGCTTCGCAGTGACAACCTTGATCGAATGTGTAGGATAGGTGGGAAGTGGTGACACACAACGACCAATCCTGAAAGACCACTCTTTCGTCTAAGGATGCCTAACCGCCGCACCGATCATTCGGGGCATAAGTGAATAGTTCTTTCGTTTTTTGCTTTGAATATGCTACTAAACCCGTTTGGTTGATATATACTTGTTGTAAAATTTTGTTGTTGGTTGAATGAAACGGTAAATATCGTATTGTTGATTTTTTTTTCATAAAAAAAACTAATATTCATTCGCATTCCATTCCATCAAAAGTTTGTTGCGCCAAACAATGAAATGGAAAAAAAACCATTTCCATTCTGATGCTAACAAACTATGGAATGGAATAGAAATGATTATATTCCATTACCTAGCAAACGCGGTAATGGAATGATATCATTTCATTCCATTCCATCAGATTCATTCCATTCCATTACATTCCATCAATCCAAACGAGCCATAAGAGTATCATAATTAGGTTTAGAACCATGTAACAACTCAAAAGGAGTTTTGTTATCCAACAAGGGAGTAGGAGTAAAATTAATCAAATTTACTGCACGAGTAACAAAATATAACCAATACACTAAGGGTAAACCAAATTGAAATCTCAAAGCTTTAGCAACATTAAGAATATGTTGATGCTTTCTTTCAACCACTCCATTTTGCTATGGAGTTTTAACAACAGAGGTTTGATGCAAGATGCCTTTAGCAGCATAAAATTCATGCAAAACAAACTCCAGGCCATTGTCTGTTCTCAAAATTTTAACACTTTTATTACACTGAGTTTGTATCATATTGTAGAATTGATGTACTAAACCTCTTACTTCACCTTTTGATTTTAACATGAAATCCAACAAAATCTAGAAAAGTCATCAACTACAGTGAGAAAGTATCTATGACCACGTACCCCTACAATTCTATATGGACCCCAAATGTCCATATGAACTAAATCAAACAAATTTATAGAAACAGAATAACTAGCAGGAAAACTAAATCTCTGTTGTTTTGCAAGAGGGCAGACTTCACAATTGTGATTTTCAGGCAGTTGGACTGATTCATGAGACTGCTTAATAGTCTTTAATCTTTGATCTGATGGATGCCCTAGTCTATAATGCCAAAGCAGACCAGAAGAACCAGAAGCATGAACATGATTAACAGAAAAATCATAACATGAAGTATCAGCTTAAAAAATGTATAATCCTTTTACTAAATCAGCGGAACCAATCCTCTTTAGGCTGATCAAGTCCTGTATAACACAAAAATCCTTAAAAAATTGACATTATAGGCCCTAGACCTTATCAGTTTACTTATAGACATTAGATTAAATGTAAACTCAGGTACACATAGAACATTATCCAACATCAGATCCTTTGGATGATATAGCAAGCATCATGTTTTTCGCGCTTGCCATGTTGACTCAAAAGATATTTTGAATATATATGTTGGGTATATCAATGAGATATGTCGGCCGGAGAGTCTTTATGCTCAGAATCCGATGCAAGACCAATAGTGTGATTCCAGGCGATTCCAACAATTACAAGTATAAGATTTCTTTGAAGGAGCTGAATTGACCAAGAACTTATACCAACCTGGAAATTACGAAGGGCTCATGTTGAGCTATGAACACGCCGGTGAGAGTATTTATCGATTTTGAGGTGGTTTGAGCCAGAATCAAGTCAAAATTCGCAGAGATCAAGCTTACTTCTTAAGAATCTGCAACTATCTTGATAGAGACAATGGTTTGAGGGCCGTACAACCAACAAACTAAAGTTTTTGTCGATCAGAGAGTTGGAGATGGTTGTACGATCTCGCCGGCGACGCCGTGGAACCAATCTTGCGGTGAAGTTTATGATCTGGAGATGCTAAACGGCAACGATTTCCCGGTAACGGAGCCAACTGATATAGTCTGAAATATCAGGTTTGCGGTAACAGTAATATAAAGGGGATATATGGCTATTTATGGATGATTTCTCAAGTGAAGAGTGGTGGACATCATGAACCACGGTGGTCGGACTCAACTTATGAATGAGACAATGAGTGAGTCGATAAATTGATAGAGTAGCTCTGTGTATATTAATTCTCAGATCCTTTTCCATTACATTATGACCCGATATATATAGGCAGTTGCTAAGATGGTTTAGCTAAACATGACAAGACATTAAAGGTATATAATTAAGTATAATTATACATAAGTCGGCAAGACAGCTGTCAAGGAGAGGTGGCGGAGTGCAGACACGAAGAGTAGTCGGACTTATTTCTTCCTTTGTCTTGTTGTCATCAGCTTAGAGCTGACTGGCCTGATAATATAGGCGGCATCCAATGTGTCCGATATGTCAGAGTATGTAGAAGAGTGTCGACGTCGTAGGTCGACCTTAGCCTGGGTCCGGCTTAATAAATGCGGACTAGCGGTATGGAGGCCCAAGATCTGTCGTTGGGCCTAGATTCAGGCCCAATGTAAATGCTCGGGTTCTGATCCGGATCGGGTATATCAGCTACATACATCTTCTGTCTTTCAAATTTAATGGCCATTGCAAAGGCATCATGGATTTCTGGGAAAGTCACCAACAGCATTGCCTGTGAAACTATTGCCTCAAAATCATCCCTCAAACCTTTAAGGAATTTAATGACATGTTCAGCCTCCATATGATCCATTAGTGTGCTGATGGCATTGCAGTGACATTGAGGATCACAAGAACAAACTGACACAGGCCTGATAGTCTTGATTTCTTCCTATAGAACCATCAATTTTATGAAATACTGATTGACAGAATCACTACCTTAATTGTTTCAGCAGATGCATCTCTTCAAGAAGATCTGAAAGCCTCAAGGCATCAACATTAGAAAATCTAGCTACGAGATTCTTCCAAACTGCATGTGCACTCTTGAAGTACATCAAACTTTGAGCAATTGTGTTCTCTACAGAATTCAAGATCCATAATCTCACCATTGTATCACATTGTCTCCATGCACGGAAATCTGTTGAATCTGCTTCTGGCCTTTTGATTTTGCCGTCTACGAAGCCAATTTTATTCTTGGTAATTAATACCATCTCCATAGACATTTCCATGGATAATAGTTGTTGTCATTCATTAATGGCTGAACAAGAACTAGAGATGGATTCTAATTTGGATGAACATAAAATGGACTTGAGGGACTTATTTCTTGTTTCTTAGCTGCCGTGGCTATCAAGAATTCCAAAAAAGATCTCAAATCAACAGTGAAAGTGAGATTACAGGAAAACGATCAAGAAATTATCAGAAAACTCTAGGGGGGAAAACGATGACAGTTTACTCTCAAGAAACTGAAATCACAGAAAAGTTGAAGAACACTCTCAAGATTCTTCAAAAAACTCAGAGAAAAACACAGGAAAACATTCAGAAATTCTCGAATTTCTGCTCTGATGCCATGGTGAAGTTTATAAAATTATAAACTAAAGATAAAATGCGGAATTATTATTCATGAACTAAAAGTTACAAGTTAGATTACAATGCTCCTAATCATGGGGTATTTATATCTTCATACACCTTATGAATCAGTTAGGAGTAAGTTACAAACGGTTACAACAAACTATAATAGAATAACCGTTTTCTACATTCTACATTCTACATTGCACTACACTATACTCAGCAGGCTGTTATGTCTACACTATGCTCAGCAGGTTGCTGTTGTGTTGCCCCTCACCGTCGGTTTCCACTAATCCCGACTCACCACCTTCTTCGGATGCGGCCCGGTCCCTTTCACATTCTCCTTCCTCCCCGAAAACTACCATCTCCTCCCGTTCCCCATCAGATGGTCACCCGGACAAAAACAAATACTCTAAAACCCAAGGACTTACCCCCCGACTTCGTCCGCCATCCTCCCCCTCGATCCTTCACCGTCCAGACCGATTCCCTCAAACCCACCTCGGTAACCGAAGCCTTAAAACACCGTGAGTGGAAGGATGCCATGAGAGATGAATTTAATGCTTTGGTCCAGAATGATACGAGAGACCTCGTTCCATATTCTCCCTCTTACAATCTTCTGGGTAATAAATGGGTTTTCCGTATTAAACAACATGCAGATGGTCATATTGAGCGCTACAAAGCGCGGTTGGTTGCTAAAGGTTATCACCAGGAAGCTGGTGTGGATTTTTACTCATACTTTTAGTCCGGTTGTTAAACCAGTCACAATTCATGCTTTATTATCTCTTGTTGTTTCTCGTAATTGGGTTATTCGACAGATTGATATCCAAAATACTTTTCTTCATGGTTTTCTTTCCGAAGACATCTATATGCAGCAGCCCCAAGGCTTTATTCATCCGGATTTTCCTTCTCATGTCTGCAAGCTCAAACGGAGCCTTTACAGGCTTCGGCAGGCTTCTCGTGCATGGTTATCCCAGTTCACTGATGTTCTCAAGCATTTTGGATTCTCCCTGTCTCGGGCCGATTCCTCCCTATACATTTACTATCATGGCGCGGCTTCTGTTTATGTTTTGATATATGTTGATGATGTTATTATTGCAGGTACTTCTGATGCTCTGGTTCGTGCGGTCATTACTCACTTCCCTGTCAAGGACCTTGGTGACCTCTCCTATTTCCTTGGCATCGAGGCATTGCGCACCGATGATGGCTTATTACTGTCTCAGCGCAAATATTTATAGTCTGTTGTCTTGTCCTGGCATGCTTCATGTGAAGCCTTGTATTACTCCTATGGCTAGAAACTTACGCCGATGATGGCTTATTACTGTCTCAGCGCAAATATTTATAGTCTGTTGTCTCGTGCTGGCATGCTTCATGCGAAGCCTTGTATTACTCATATGGCTAGAAACTTACGTCTTAGCCGTGAAGATGGAAAGCCCTTTGACGACCCATCTCTTTATCACAGTATCGTGGGTGGTCTTCAGTATCATGGTTTCACTCGCCCTGATATCGCATTTGCGGTTCATAAGGTGAGCAAATTCATGCATGCCCCTCTTGATACTCATTGGATCTCCGCCAAGCGGATCCTTCACTATTTGAAACATATTTGCGATGGTCTCCTTTTCCGTTCCTCGAAGTCGGTTCACTTACAGGCCTATACCGATGCTGACTAGGCTTCTGATCCTGTTGATCGTCGTTCCATTGGCTCCTTTTGCATTTTTCTTGGTCCGAGCGTGATTAGCTGGCGCTCTAAACAACAACGCTTGTGGATATCAAACTCAAAATTTGATACTTTGAGTTGGAGATGAAAATTTGATACCAGTCTGAACATTGTTCATAGGTATCAAATTTAAATTTTGATACCATTGGCATTGGACTTGCCCTTAGGGCACCTAATCTTCACCACCTCAGATGCATGCCCGCACACATGTTGTTGCTGGCGGCTAATAAAAGTCCAGGCCTACATGCACTTCTCTTAGTCAGACGTGGGCTTGACAGATCTTGGACAAGGAGTTCAGGTGTGGCCTTCTCCCTCTCCCTCTCCCTCTGAGGCACACGTCAATGTGTTTTTACATAAAATAACGCTTTTCTTCAAAAATCTTTGCTTCTTTTTTCCGTTGCCCCCATTTTCATCCATGGCCTATCATTTAATACTCCTACATCACCTCACAACTGGAAAAAAAAAAAACACGCAAACAAACCAACGCGTGTAATAACCGTAGGATACTAAATACCCCTATGTGCTAAAAACGTTCACATTTATCTTACATGCTGTAATTGACACCCTGTCCGATCTATCTAGTGTTGGCACCCCAACTGTTACTAAAATGACAATCTAGTAAACGAAAATTCAGCCCTAAAACTAGCCTCACCCCAACTGTTACTAAAATGACAATCTACTAAAATTCAGCCCCTAAACCTAGCCTCACCCTGCCCGTTATTTTTGACCCTTTTTTTTTTTTTTTTTTTTTTTTTTTCTTTCATAAACGAATTACCTCGTTTAGAGGATAATAAGTCACGCGCACACGGTGGGACATCCGCTTAATTACTAGAGTTAAGCTCATCTGCTTTGGGGAGATGAAGAGTGAAAAATGCATTGATTCTAAGATTCTCTGCCCAAGAGCATCAAGGATTCTAAGGGGAAATTGATTTGAAGGAGAGATGGTAAGATAAAATGGACTTTTAAGAGATTTTGCTTTGTTATGATATGAGCTCAATATACATCTCAATTTGGTTCATATCTGGTGTAGACAATGTACTAGAAGAAGGATGAGCAAGGTTGTTGAGTTGAGAAAAGAAAAGAATTTGAACATGGAGTGGGGGGGGGGGGGGGGGGTGGGTGGGAACCAAACGAAGGTTAGCGGATAAGTTTTGGGAGGGAGAAACAGAGTTGTTAGGTGGCTGGGGCTAATGGGCCAGAGGCGGATAGGGGTGTAATTTTTCCACATACTGACAATTATATTTGAATTGCTCCGGCACTAATTTATGTGCTCTAGCAATACCGGAAGCCATGCCTATTGCTCTCGGGCAACACTTTTTGTGCTACTACACAGAAATAAAAAAAAGTCTAGTGTTGAGATCATGACTGCACAAAGTGTTGCACCTTTTTTGCTTCTTAGCCACAAATAGCCGCAAAACGACGTTCCAAAACACACACCCATATGTATCCATACCACCCTTCAGCTCAGTATCATTCTACTTCTAATAATAGCACTTCTGGATGACATTCAAACCACTCTACATATATAGATTTCACACAAAAGGGAGGTTTAGAGGCATTGGCATATATACACAAGTTTATACACTCATACCACAAACCTACACAAAACAAGGCTGCATTTGATACCAAAGGATCAATGATAGAAAAAGAATCCATCTTTGTCTCAAATATAAAATTCTAACCAGGAAACAGATATCCTTGCTGCATCCATCTATACCAACTATAGTGAAAAATACTTCATACATTCAGAAGATGGAACAGATATCAGCATATTGATATTATCCCCAGAAAATAAAATTTTGGCACTTCAACAAAAAGTACATGAAATCCAAAGAAGCATTCAGATCGACACGACATCAGAACAACATTTTCTACTTCTTGTTGCTTTTGCCTCCAGCATCACTACCCCCTGCTGCTTGGGCTGCCTTCTTCGCTGTCTTTTCCTGCAATGCTTTTGCATCCCTATTGGATGATCAAATAGAATCACACCTAAGTAAGATAATCCAAGATTTATAGACACACTATGCAAACAGAAGAAAAAAAAACGAACCATTTGTCCTGCTTTTTGTAACAATATTAATACCAAGCTCGTCATTACGTTGAACAAAATAACATACGTAAGCACACACGCTTATCATGCATGCAAGTTCCATTCCAGGGCATGAAATAAATCACGACTCTTGCCCACGTGTTGAATCTTGGTTTTTTTTTTTTTTTATATTTAAATTATCAAATAAGCATTTACTAATTAATTCATTGCTTACAAAGAAAATGTGAAAACTTTCAATATTGTGGTAGGATATTAGAAAGGGGGCATAATAGCTATCATTAGCTGAAAATAGGCTGGTGAAAGCATGTGAACACATAGTAAACAAAGAAATTATCACATGCTTGACTGATTATTTCCCTAAAGCCATAATAGATACGTTAGTTATGTATATTGATTATACCAGATCAGCAAAAACTCTTATAAGTTTTACTTACTTGCCCCTGTAACCAGTAACCACAACATCATTGTATAAGTGTCGTTATCAAGGATTAACAAATCGGTGCCCATGTAGGAACAAAGGTTAACTTGCACTAAAAGCTCGTATCTTCTGTATCTTATGGGTAGAATATAGAATGACGTATCAGGATATCTTTCAGTATGTCATACCATGTTCTAATATATGCTTACAAGCTGCAAGCTTTACCTACAGAGGACTTCCTCCCAAATGAACGATAGACAGACAGACATATCACTTAATCCCAGTTTCATTAGTAACATCTCCTGCCCCTAAATTATCTTCGAAATCATGCTGCAATTATTAGTATCAACAATGATACACAGTACCAGCATATCTCAAACCAAAATCGAATTCCACTTATAGGAACAAAGCAAGAAAAAGTAATAGAAATAGAAATAGGAATAGGAAAAAGCAGCAAACCTTTCGCGGCGCTGCTCAGGAGTCAATCCATCGGTGCTATTCTTTCCCTTTCCACCAGTCCTTGCCTGAGCTCTTTCCCTATCTTTCTCCCTCTGATTTCCGCGTTAGATCCAGTCAAAGAACTCAAAATCACGTTATGGAATAATTCAAGCAAACAGAGCAACAACGATTCACTATAATTCCCACAATCAATTCAAAATACACAATTGGATTCAATGTGAATTCAAAAATCATCACACTTTTGCATGAATTAGTTCAATTCAACGACAAAATAAAAATAAACATAAATTCGTCCACTGTGTATGAAAAAAGACATCGTTTACGGATTAAAAGAGATCTTACAAGACAGACTGAAAAACAGATAAACTCAAAAGAGAAGGATATGAGTCATGGTGACGGACGCCGGGAAAGTGGCCGGAGAAGAAGTCACGGAGAGTCTACGTGTGGTTGGTTACGAGCGTGCTAGGTGTTGCGAATTGTGGGAGGGATTATAAATAGTAGTAAACGCTTTGACTTTTTTACTACTCTCTTTTTTTTTCTCCTTTTTTTCTTTTTTTTTTCCTTTTCTCTTTTTCTTTCGGTTTAGTAGTTTTCTGAATTTCTATTGATTCTGGATCATTAAATCATACTTTGTGCAGGACCATCATAAAATTTCCGCTTTCGATTTATACAGCACCGCCGATTATTATTGTGGAGGAAAAGAAATAGCACTAGCATATAGGGTTTTTTTTTTTTTAATTCAAAGAATCTATAATTAAAAAAAAACAACAAATCAATTAGATGTAACCTCGTGGGGCAGTTTGCCTCCTGATGATATTCTAGCCGCGTGTTATGCGGATGTTAATTAATAAAACCGTTTCTTTTTCAAAAAAAAAATTGTAATTAAATAAAAAACTTGACATCCAAATAAAATTTCAATCGTATGCAAATTGGCTTTATGAAACAACTTATATATTGTAATTGTATTGTTTTCTTATATATAATAAACTAGTGAATCCTAGCCGTCCAAGGGACGGCGACGGGCTGCCCATGCAGCTTGTATCGTGGGAAAAAGATATTTTAACAAGGTCTAACAATATATTAGATTGAGATACAAATCACATATAATTCATTGTCGCAAAACAAAAGAGTGATAGTCTTGTAATACGAAGTAGCAAAAGGAATTGACAACTTTACATAATCCAACCGTCTTCCCCAGTCCCCGAAAGCCCTCTCGGAGGCTTTGCCCTCTTTATATTCAATTGTTTTGCGAAATCGAATATTTCCGGTTGATTTAAATGTAAAACCGAATCCGCACCGTCCGTTTGAAGGCACTAAAAATGAACCGTTTCGAAATATACACTTTGGTTCGATTTATGTAATGGAAAGTCGAAAAAAAGAAATCGGTTTATATATATAACGAGATAACCGAAATCACGGTTTTTACCGAAGGGGAAAAGAAAGGGAAAAAAAAGAAAAAAAATTGGTAAAAAAGAAATGAACCGTATCGAAATATGCACTTTGTTGTGTCGAAATCGAATCGAGAATTCAAAAAAATTTGGTTGATTGAAATGTAAAACTGAATCTGCGCATCGTTCGTTGGATGCACAAAAAATGAACCACTTTGGTTCTATTTATGTAACGGAGAATCGGAAAAAAAATCGGTTTATATATAACGAGATAACCGAAATCCCCGGTTTTTATCGAAGGGGAAAACAAATGAATCGTATCGAAATGTACACTTTGTTGTGTATATTCAATTGTTGTGCGAAATCGAATCGAGAAATCGAAAATTTTCGGTTGATTGAAAATGTAAAATTGAATCCGCATTTATGTTATTAGAGCACTAAAAATGAACCGTATCGAAATATACACCTTGGTTCGATTTATGTAACAGAGAGTAGGAAAAAATAAATCGGTTTATATATATAACGAGATAACAGAAATCACGGTTTTTACCGAAGGGGAAAAGAAAGGAAAAAAAAAACTGCTGCAAAAAAAAAAAAAAAAAAAAAAAAAAAAAACGGTAAAAAAAAAAATGAACCGTATCGAAATATACACTTTGTTGTGTCGAAATCGAATCGAGAATTCAAAAAAATTTGGTTGATTGAAATGTAAAACTGAATCCGCACTGTCTGTTGGATGCATAAAAAATGAACCACTTTCGTTCGATTTATGTAACGGAGAGTCGGAAAAAAAAAATCGATTTATATATAACGAGATAACCAAAATCCCTGGTTTTTACTGAAGGGGGAAAAAAAACGAACCGTATCGAAATATACACTTTGTTGTGTATATTCAATTGTTGTGCCGAAATCGAATGGAGAAATCGAAAATTTTCGGTTGATTGAAATGTAAAACTGAATATCGCACGTCTGTTGGAGCACTAATAATGAACCGTATCGAAATATACACGTGTTCGATTTATGTAACGGAGAGTCGAAAAAAGAAATCGGTTTATATATATAACGAGATAACCGAAATCACGGTTTTTACCGAAGGGGAAAAGAAAAAAAAATGCTGCAAAAAAAGCAACCAAAAAAAAAAAAAAAAGCACTTGTTCGTTGGATGCGCAAAAAATGAACCACTTTGGTTCGATTTATGTAACGGAGAGTCGGAAAAAAAAATGGTTTATATATAACGAGATAACCGAAATCCTTGGTTTTTACCGAAGGGGAAAAAAAACCAACCGTATCGAAATATACACTTTGTTGTGTATATTCAATTGTTGTGCCGAAATTGAATCGAGAAATCGAAAATTTTCGGTTGATTGAAATATAAAACTGAATACGCACTGTCCGTTGGAGGCACTAAAAATGAAGCGTATCGAAATATACATTTTCGTTCGATTTATGTAATGGAGAGTCGAAAAAAGGAAATCAGTTTTTATATATAACGAGATAACCGAAATCACGGTTTTTACCGAAAAAAAAAATAAAAAAAAAAAATAAAGAGATGCCACTTGTCAGACACACAGGCCGCCACGTGGCAAGATTGAGGAGAAGCCCTTAGCTTCTTAGAGCAGCCCTAATAGTGTGTTCTATTGTAGCAATTTATTCTGACAAAATTAGTCCAAATGCATTTTTTTTATTGGATATAAATTATAGAGAGAATATGTCTAAGAAAGTTGTTGAAAAGATGGTGTAATGGTACAAAATACACCACCATCAGATTCTTTCAATGATTCCCAGAAATTAAAAAAAAAAAATAATAATAACTGAAAATCTCAACAGAAAGTTGCTACAGAAGCATGGGGAGAAGAGAGACAATCTCTACTCACTCTTCTCTGCGTAGAGAATGGTATAGAGAGTCTCTAGAATTTCCTATCTAGATTGCCACCATTATTTTGCTTTGAAGGAAAAAAATCAATCTTCTCTGACATATTTGGGAAAGAGGTTGTCTGTTAATGACCCATTAGGGTTGCTCTTATAGATAAGAAGATAAGATAAGATAACAATTCTCATCGTACTTAAAAATAAAAAAAAAACAAATCAATGGAATTTATCTCTAGTTCCTTATGCATAAAAGAAAAATAAAATTTCCAGTTTTTCCCACAATTCTGATTTGTCCTCACCACTGGTCGGATCCAGTTTGCAAGGAGGAATCCGAAAAGAGGAATTATAAAAGTATAGTTAGGGGCAACCCCGTTTGGTTCATTTGGGAGTGTTTTTGATCGATTCACATATACCTACATCCAGAAAGAGTTGAGTGGCCGAGGAGAGAAGAGGAGGAAGATGAATATATTCAGATTAGCTGGGGACATGACCCATTTGTTCAGTGTACTTGTTTTGCTCCTGAAGATTCACACCATCAAATCCTGTGCTGGTACTTTTTTTTTTCTCTTCTTTCAGTTTTTGGTTTAACTTTCGGATTACTTGTATAATTTTTATTTTTTATTTTTGGCGGAGAAAGGGATTACTTGTATCATATAAGTGATTTTTTTCTATGTAAGTTGTTTAACGTTTTGATATATTTCATGCATGCATTGGGAAGTCATGGTTTTAAGTACGGGGCTTGGGAATTTAGTACTCTTGGGGATCATTTGAGTTATGAAACTGTTTAATGAAACGGGCTGTTGTTTAATTGATGTGGAGTTTCCTTAAAATTTGCAGATTTTGTCTTGGCAGTGCAAATGTAAATAGCTTCTATGGATTTCCCTAGAAAAGATTTGTTCTTTTCCATTTCCTAGCACTAGTGCATTTTGCTGGCGAGATGAATGATGGTTCCTTTGTTATATGACTGGCCTTTTGATTCTTTTCTTTTTGATAGAATTTGAATCAATATAACAGCTTTCTTATTGTCAGTATATTGCAAGAGTATGTATTAGCCATACAATGCTGCATCGCCAGAGATGGAACAGCCAAAAGAATATTTTGGATAAATGTTTTCTTAGATTCTGAGTACAATCAGGTGTGCCATATATGGCCATGTTTAGTAGTACACCTAAATACCATAAATGCCCTTACATCAATACCCTTACAAACACATATATTAATTTATTCTTCTAACACCCCCTCTCAAACTATATGTGCTAGAAAGAACATTTAGTTTGCTTCTGAAGTTGTTGAACTGAACAACGGGTAGAGCCTTTGCAAAGGCATCAGCAACTTGTGCATCCGAAGGAACGTAACTCACAGTCAGCTCCTTGTTCAGAATCTTATCCTTAACAAAATGGACATCCACTTCTAGATGTTTGGTCTTGGCATGGTACACAGGATTCTGGGCAAGAGAAGTAGCTCCCAAGTTATCACACCAGACTTTGGGTGTTCCTGATAGTCTGATCTTCATTTCTTTTAACAAATGACAAATCCATGACATTTCTACTGCTGCATTAGACAGAGATATGTACTCAGATTCTGTACTAGATCTAGACACCACACCTTGTTTCTTTGAACACCAGGAAACAAGAAATCCACCATGAAACACACAATAACTTGTCACTGATTTCCTATCAGAAGGAAAACAGGCTCAATCTGCATCAGAGAAGCCCTGCAAGGACATACAACCACCAGTTGGTATAAACAGGCAGAAATGTAACTATGTAAGGTTCCTTTAACATATCTGAGAACCTTTTTAAGGGCTATCCAATGTTCAACTGTAGGAGCCTACATAAATTGGCTTAAATAGTTAATAGTATAGGCAAGATCAGGTCCAATGGATGTTAAGAACTGTAGTCCACCAATAACACTTCTGTAAAGTAAAGGATTCTTCATAGGTTCTCCTTGATTATGACTCAAGTGATGTCTTGCTGTCATAGGAAGAGAGCTAGCCTTGATATTCTCCATGTTCAGCCTTTTCAGCAACTGAGTTGCATAATGTTGTTGAGATAAGATCAGACCTTCAGAATCTCTGTGTGCCTGCATGCCCAGAAAATGAGAGATAGGCCCTAAATCTTTGAGGGCAAATTTGGAGTTCAACATACTCACAAACTTTTGAATCATACAATCTGAGCTGCCAATTACAAGGATATCATCAACATAAATTAATACATACGGTATATGAGATTTAGTTTGAAGAATAAACAATGATGTATCTGCCCTTGACTGTGAGAATCCCCATCCCAACATCTGAGTTCTAAAAGCCCCAAACCAGGCTCTTGGAGCCTGTTTGAGCCCATACAGGGCTTTATTCAACTTACAAACAAACAATGGTTTGGTTTGATCCACAAATAATTCTGGTTGAGGCATGATGTCTTCCTGAATGGGCCCATTCAAGAAGGCATTGTTGATGTCCACCTGTCTTATTGACCATTTACGAGTCACAACAATAGATAAAACAATTCTAATGGTAGATGCCTTGGCAACAGGACTAAATGTGTCGGTATAATCCACACCATAGGTTTGAAGATAACCCTTGTCAACAAGTCTTGCCTTATGCTTTAAAATAGTACCATTTAGCTTCAATTTTAGTTTAAAGATCCATCTGTTCCCAACTAAATTCTGCCATGGCTGAGGTGGTACAAGATCCCAAGTGTGGTTTTGTTGTAAGGCTTGAAATTCTTCTACCATAGCCTGCTTCCACTGAGGACTGTCCAGAGCTTCAGAAACCCTAGCAGGTTCAGAGAGATGAGCAGAAAGATTGGACTGAGTTATGGAAGAGTGGTACACTTTAGGTTTGAAGATCCCACTTTTGGATCTAGTTTGCATGGGGTGACCTGTGATAGGTTGAGGAACAACAGGAGAAGGGCCATCATCAAAACTGGATGAGGAAGCAGAGGATTGTTCAGGAGTTTGAGGATCAGAGGGGTCAGTTTTAGGAGTTAAAGGAGAGGTAGGAATATGGGATTCAGGATCAATGTTCTGAGAGTGAGACTCACTCACTGTGATCAGTAGGTTGAGGGTTGATATGCATTTCAGCAGGTGGATAGATTTCAGAGTTTAAGGTAGGTGAAAAGTATGAACAAGGTTTGGGTCAATCAACACAGATTTGTGAGGCCCTTAAGAGAAACCATCTTTAAAAGGAAATACAAACTCATTGAACACAACATCCCTGCTTATGTAAATCCTACCAGTAGTGTCAAGCCATTTATATCCTTTGTGCTGTATGCTAAGACCAAGATTGACACATTTAGAGGAATGATAATTGAACTTATGATTATTGAAGGGTCTTAGATTAGGGTAGCAAGCACATCCAAAAACTTTATACTTGGAATAATTAGGTTTAGTTTTAAATAAGACTTGAGAAGGAGACAATCCACCTAATATTGGTGTGGGAAGATCATTAATAATGATAACAGCTTGTTCAAAACTTTCCCACCAATAGTTGAGAGGCATGGAAGACTGAGCTAGGAGAGTGAGGCCCATCTCAACTATATGTCTATGCTTTCTCCCAGCTCTTCCATGTTGGCCATGAGCATGAGGGCAAGGATGTCTAAACAATATACCATTTTCTTTCAAATAGGACTCAAAAACCCTATACTCTCCCCCACAATCAGATTGAATGCACTTAAGAGTTGAATGCACTTAAGAGTTGTATGAAACTGATTCTCAACAAGTTTTTTAAAGGATATAAAAGCATTTAAGGCTTCAGATTTCTGTTTTAAAGGATAAATCCAGGTATACCTGGAGTGATCATCAATGAAATGTATATAATACTGGAAACCAGAACTAGAATTAACAGGTGCTGGACCCCAAAGATCAGTATAAACCATATCCAGCACAGATTTAGCATGAAAAGAGGACTCGGTATAAGGCAGACCATGCATTTTCCCAAACGTACAGGCTTCACAAAATTCAAGCTTATTATTAAAGGAAACATTACATAAGTTCAAGATAGACTTTAAAACAGAAACAGAAGGATGGCCAAGTCTTTTGTGCCAAACATTCACATTTTTCTCAAGAGTAGTAGAGCAAACAAAAGCATGACAGGATTAATGGAATCAGATGACTTCTTGGAGTGAAGAGAGCTCAATTGGCTGGAACCTTTGACGACAGGAATCTGGTAGAGGCCATGTCTAAGAGCACTTGCATCAGCGTCTCCTAACAGATTCTCCAATTTACAAATTCAAACATATTTTTTTTCTATTTTACAGAATCTTTATACAGGGTCAATTGCATCAGAATCTCTACTATTATATATATAATATCAACATAAATAAAGCCATAATAAAATAAAATAAAATCACACACAATATAAAGTTATGTTAACATATTTACAATTTGTCCAATATTAACAAACTATACAATATTAATATATTAAAAAAAATTACTCAATTTCACATCAGTGAATGTGAGCCTTTTTTCTGAACATATTAAAAAAAGAAATTTATCACTAATACTTGTAACAAAATTCAATGAAGAGTTGACATATAAAAAAATATAAAACATATTTACATAAAACATGAAACAAAAAAATAAAATAAAAAAATAACTAACTCAAAAGGTTTTCACAAAAACAAAACAAAACAAAAAACAAACAAACTCAAAAGGAGAGGCGAAAGATAAACAACAAAAAAAAATAAGAGCACGTTCAGATCGTAGTTTTGTGTGGTATATCTACCGCAAAGCTCAAGATTCTGAAGTGGACAAATCCGTGTAGAGATTCTAATGCACTCTTTTTTTTTTGACAAATCTGCAAAGCTAAATCTGTAAATTACAGATTTTATGTCATTTACAGATACTACTGCAAGTGCTCTAAGTGTTCCTATTTGCAGCAGGGTCCTTGTGTCCTTGTCCTTAATATAACAAGGCTCATTGTCAAATTCAACTATAACAGGATAATCATTGGTTAATTGGGAGACACTAACAAGATTTTTGACATAGTAGGGACATGTAAAGAGTTTTTTAAATGAAGTTGTGTGTTGTTGTGTGTGGGAAGAATGAATGAACTAATATGAGAGATAGGGAGGAGCTCACCATTTCCAACACCTAGGTTTTCTGAACATATGTAGTCCCCAGTCATATTGATATATGTGGTAATGTGATTGGTGGCTCCACTATCCATGTACCAGGCTGGATCAGCTGCATTTGAGGAGTGGCAATTAATGTTGCAGCTTGCTTGGAACTATTACCAGTGCCAGGATCAAAGTCCTGTTCAAACCTATGCCAACAATTAACAACCACATGTCCAGTCTTCCCACACAGTTGGCACACAGGCCTATTGCCACCAGAATTTGAAGTCCTGCCACCTCCTCTACCTCTATTGTTTCTGCCACCTCTTCCTCTGTTGGAGGAACCAAAGTTACCACCATTTCTTGTTCCAGAATTTGGCCTAGGACCAGTATTGCTCACATACTGTGCTGTGGGATTCCGAAAGAAGGGTGCCTTAGTGGTGGTGTTGAATCTGGCTAGGAGCCTTTCATGAGTGAGGAGTTGTGACCGAACCTCTTGCCAACTCATTGATCCAACTCTAGCAGTTAAGTTAACAATTACAGCCTCATATTCCTTTTCCAGACCACCAAAAGTTGCAAGAATCAACTCCGCCTTTGATATGGGGTAGCCTGTTGCTGTGAGATTATCTACATAGGATTTCATTTGCATAAGGTAGTCTGTCATAGTTTTGGTTCCCTTAGTAGCCCTGGTCAAGGCACTTTTGTACTCGAGCATCCTAGATTATGCCTGACTATTGAACAAGGTCTCTAATGTTGTCCAGATTTCCCTGGCAGAACTGCATCCAACCACCTCAAATAATGCATGTTCAGTCATAGAACACAACAACCAACCAACCAAAAACTGATCTGTGACATTCCATTCTTCTGCTGTTTGTGGTCGTTGGTAGGGTGAGGGAGACACAGCAAAAGGAGATGAGCTTAACTGATTCTGAATATCTTCTCCGAGAACATGACCTTCTAGTCTGTGTCCTCTGATAATGGGTAAGACGGTGGATTTCCAAAGTAAATAGTTAGATCTATCCAACTTAACATTGCAGGTTTGGTTCAAATTCCCGGTGAAGGGAAGGCTGGATAAAGGATTTTTATGGAACTGAGAGTAGGTGCAGGTGGCAAACCAGTATACAAGGAGTTCACCATGGATGTAGGATCAATGTGACCAAAAGTCATACCTGGAATGAAAGGAGGAGTTCCACCTGAAATGAATGGAGCAGCTCCAGCTGAAAAAGTACTCTGCATGTAGTTTCGAGTTGGGAAGGTTGTTCCCGGTCCACCAGTCCTCGGAAAAGATACAGGAAAACTTCCGGTGAGCATTGTGCTTCCAAATCCGGATTCTCCAGCTCCTGTAGCTCCAACAATCGGGTCAGTAACTGGATTGCTAACATTTGGGATTGCAGCAGCAGCCGTAGCTGCGGTGAAGGAAGAAGATCCTGCGGCGGTGCTCATCGGAAAGCTAACAACTTACGCCGGCATAGAACCAGGCTCTGATACCAAGATGAAACAGCCAAAAGAATATTTTGGATAAATGTTTTCTTAGATTCCGAGTACAATCAGGTGTGCTGTATATGGCCATGTTTAGTAGTACACCTAAATACCATAAATGGCCTTACATCAATACCCTTACAAACACATATTAATTTATTCTTCTAACAGCCAGCATCCATTAGGGTTGGAGTGGGGAAAGATGAATTATAAGTGAAAGTGTCCTGATATGCTTCATTTCGGCCTGTGACAATTATAATTAATAGCATTCTAACTATGTTTCTAACTCCTTTTCCAACGATGCTATAACGTGCAGGCGTTTCTTTGAAGACTCAGGAGCTCTATGCCATTGTCTTTGCCACTCGCTACTTGGATATATTGACTGACTATATATCACTTTACAACACCATAATGAAACTCATTTTCTTGGGAAGCTCATTCTCTATCGTCTGGTATATGAGGTTTCACAAGATTGTCCGAAGATCTTATGACAAGGACCAGGACACATTTCGCCAGTGGTTCCTTGTGTTACCGTGTTTGCTTTTGGCCCTTCTTATAAATGAGAAATTTACCCTTAAAGAGGTTTGCAAATGGTGCTTTCTTTGCCTATTTTTAGTGTTCTTTTCTTTTTGTTTTATTCAAGAATTGGAAACTGGTAATCATTTGGAAGATATTGTTAGTGTAGATCCATCTTCACACTCAGTCTAAACTTCATCTCCCTGTTTTTAACCCTCTTTACCATCTATTGGGAAAGCTAGAAAGAAGTACGCTTATGTTCAAGTTTCAACCTTTTCCAACTTTTTTTGGCATAAGCAAATTTGACAAGCTTTATTTGATAAGTTTCAATTCTTTTATCATAGAGGCTACTCGCTGCTGAAACTTTATTTTTAGTTGCTCAATATACTCTTTTTCTTTTTCTTTTTTGTTGATATAATCATCAGGTGTTGTGGACCTTTTCCATATACTTGGAAGCTGTGGCCATCCTTCCTCAGCTGGTGTTGTTGCAAAGGACCCGAAATATCGACAACTTGACTGGACAATATGTTTTTTTCTTAGGGTAATATCTGATAATAAAGTATTCATTTGCAACATGCAACTTAAATATATAGTCGGTTTTGGATAATTTGGTTGCTCCTTCTTGGCTGTGCACCGCACTAAAGACATGCTCACATGCACTCAGAGTTAAATTCTTTGTTCCATCACTTATGGCTTACATGTTACATCTTCATTATTTGGACTATTTAGATGTCCTTGTAACCTGCTTTGTAAATGTATTTTGTTAAAGCCTAATTGAGCCTTATTTCCCATTATGCCCTTTGATACTCTGATGAAGCATGATTTATAGGTGTAAAGAAACTACTTGGCACTTGCTATGCCCTTTCAAAAAATGTTGAACCCCAACATTAAGGGTTCCGACTCCTCCTGTCCCACGGGATGAGTGGAGATGTTAATTAGGTTACCAGTGGCTCAAAGTCATGGGCTTGCCTTTTATACCAAAGAACTGAAAGAAGTCCCCCTTTACGGGGTTCGAACCTCCACCCTCTAGCTTAAGGTCCAGGCTGCCTTATGCACCCAAGCTCCTTACCAACCTGGGCTATGCCCTGGGGACTTTCTATGCCCTTTCTAATTGCTCAATATGTCCGAGAATGTCAGAACATACAGATAGTATTTGCTATTTAATTTTGTGGGTGATAAGAGGAAATTGAAGCTTCATGGTCATTGACACTAGGGTGTAGACTGAGAGCGCTCAATTAATTGACAGGTAAAACTGGAAGCTGAAAACGTAACAAACAGCTATATGTACTGCTGTACTTGGAATAGTGTAACTTCCATTTTATTTGATGAGAATTTGTGAGTTTTATGGTGTTATGTAGCTAACTATTGTTTATTTTCTTTATCTTGATCTATGACAACACTGCGCATGCAATATAATAAACGAATCTGACTTCTTCGTCTCCGTATCTGTTTACACAACAATACTATGAAATGATTATGCTATTGATAGTCATCGCAGTCATGTATGAACATTTAAATGGGATCGAATTCTCGCTTGGCTTGACCAAAAAAGTAACTAGTTTTTCCTAATCTGATGGTTTGATGTTCTTGGGACTGTTCTGATGTCCTTTTTTTTTCTTTTTCTTTTTCTTTTTCTGGATGAATATGTTGAGAGAATCTATGCATTTATCAGCATATCACTGCAATGAGATTGCAGATTTGCTGAATAATCAGTATTCCTTGAGGGGTGGGGTTGTATAGGAATTTATCTAATTCTGTGCTTAAATTTGTTGCAGGGCATACCGAGCATTGTACATTTTGAACTGGATATACCGATACTTCACTGAGCCACACTTTGTCCACTGGATAAGTAGGTTTCTTTGCCGGCCTCTACGATTCCCTCTCACATCACACTACTTGTCTCTGTCTACTAGCTACTAGTTATCAGTGGTATGATATTATTAATGTGATTGTCGGATCAACAGCTTGGATATCAGGGCTCGTCCAGACTTTGCTGTATGCAGATTTCTTCTACTACTACTTCCAAAGGTACCGTTACCGTATGTTGTTGAGCTTCGATTCTCTCAAGCCACTTTTGCATGCATACTCTTATCGGGGTTGATACTAACACATACTTTTTGTTAACTTATGGCAGTTGGAAGAATAACGCAAAACTAGAGCTACCGGCTTGAGAGCATGCATGTCTGTGGCTCTGTGCTGTGCAATATATATATATATATATATATATATATATATATATGCCAAACATGAAAACATAGAAATTAATGTCCACACATGCATGCACTCTAAGTGTTGTATCATCAAGCAAAGACACAAATGAAAATATGCTTGCTAGCTAGAGATGACGACTAGCACGTTATGTCACTCGCAAACGGTGGCGGACCTACATACAACTAAGGACAACTAAGGGGGGCAACTGCGCCTCCTCATTCCGAAAAAAATCTATTAAAATATATGTAGTATGCATTTTGTTTGCTTCCTTAAATATTTTTTCTCTCTAAATTTTTTATTTCTTCTCTTATCCGAGACCTAGTGTCCGCCACACAAATGTAGGTAGGTAGGTAGGTAGGTTTGCTAATTAAACAAACATTTCATTAAGTAATAATTAATTATCGGGAAGGCAATCGGGCTTAATTTTCACCTACGATCATGGACTTCAGTACTACAAGTGCAATCTGGATATGCACGTTCGCCACGCAATCGTTTGATATGCAAAATGAATGAGGCAGTCGTCGGAGTTTGCTACATCCGTCCTAAAATGTAAGTCATTTGAGGGTTTTCACACAAATTAAAAAAATTGGTTGAATTTGTTATGTGTAATTAATTTTGTTATTAATTTGTTATGTGTTATTAATGCACAATAGTGAAAAGTGGGTGGTAAATAATAAATGATGAGAAAAAGTAGAAAAATGACAGGACAAACCTGCTAGCGATTTTACGGATCCTCAGCTGACCCGGACGGGAAAGCTAAAGGCACAGAAAGGTCTTCGGAGCCGCCTACCTGCATATACGTAAGCCTGAGCGAGCCGAGAAGCGACCTGACCCGTCAAACTTCACTCTACGCAAGGAATTGGGGCCGAGCCCGTTGATCCCTATTCGCAGTCCGCCAGTCCAGACCTTGCCCGCACATCAAGGCAATCAGGACTTAAAAATAATGAAGACGAGACAAGCTCGACCAGCGACTAAGCATTGGACCCGATCCAAACGAAGCCGCCATCAGAGCCGTTCGAGATAGATATGTTGTAATCACAATTAATTATGTCGCATCACACTTAATTATGTCTTGTCATAATTAGCGTGATCGTCATTAACCATTTGCCTATAAATAGCGGCAGCTTGTAAATCATTACACATCGAATAATAGAAAAAGCTGACCCGACTATGCCAACTTGTCGACTCCATCTTCATCTTCTTCAAGCATTGAGTCCGACCACCATTATTCGTGACAGCCACCGCACCTCGCCGGTGAAATCATTTATAAATAGCCAGATATCCACATATAAACCGTTAACGCCGCCGTGATATTTCACAAAATATCAAAAAAATATAATAAATGTTTTATTGGTTATCTAAATGGATTTATATTATGGGACAAAACCAAAAACCTAAATGGACTTGCATTTTGGGACGGGGGTAGTATTTTAGCAATTAATGCACATATATGTGCGCGGTTCGGAAGGGAACATTTAGGCTTAGTTTTGGGAAAGCCAATTTAAAAAAAAGGATATTGTCATGTTCTGAGAAAATTCCTGATACTAAAGCAGACATGAGTTTACAGATGTTTAATTCCAGCCACCGAAGGGGCGGCCCTGAGGACGAACCTTTTGTGCGGTCAACATCTGCAAATTCATCTACAGACTGTGCTTTCAGAACAAAACAATATAATATGCATAATACCCAATGTGGTATGTAATTTGGATCATACTTCTGTGTTGATTGTTACATGAATGGTCAGAATATGTGTTAAGAAAATAATGTACGGTGAGAAATGATCACCTAGTAAATGCAGTATTAACGGTAAGGTTAATGGTTAAGTATTAGTCATTAAAAATGACAATGAACTCTCGAGGGTCCCTATCATCATACCTTGCCCTGGGAAAGAATAGAGAAAAGGTTGGAGCCGTCAGGCCCAACCATGGGATAAAATAGTAGACATTTACGGGCCGTCACACAGTTCAGTTATCAGACCCTCCATATTGGGATAAAATAAATGTGGTGTTATACTCATGAACCAATATAGTTACAGTAAATGTACAGTTACATTTACATAAATAGTACAGTAAAGTTATAGTAACAGAAATAATTCAGTAAAGTTACAATAATAATATGCATGGTAAAATTAGTTTATTTGTATGGTATGGTATGTTTACTTGTTTCTACTCATGTTTCTTTAGGCGTTTTGTTAATGTTAGTAGACTTGATAAATATCATTGTTGTACCATACTTATGCATTCATTTTGCAAAAAAGAAACTGGATCTTTTTCCTGGTCCTAGTATCAAATAATAGTTCCCTTTGATGCCCTTACTGAGCGTCATAGATCATCCATTATTTCAACAATCTTTCATATGATAAGTTTTTGTAGCAACATGAGATCAAGGATAAGAGTGACCCTTGCTCTGACCTCCCTTATTTCAGCAAACTATTATCAAGTCCAGCCTAAGTTCTATGATTACCTCATCTTTTATGAGTTTAGTGTCATCTTCTTAATTCAAAACGGAGAAGTCGTGTACATCCGTAAATTCTAGCACGTGATGGAGGTAGAGAAGTAGTTAAATGGTTAGAGTATTGTGGTATAATAATAAAGTTGTTGTTATTGAAACAGAGGTTGTTCAGTTTGAAGATGCATGAAGGGAGTCCACTGAGGGAACATCTTGACCAGTTGAACACAATATTACTTGATTTAAGGAATATTGATGTTAAAATTGAAGATGAAGATGCAGCCCTAATCCTGTTGGTGTAATTACCGGCATCATATGAAAACTTTGTGCGGTCTTTCATAGTTGGAAAGGATACAGTAGCTTTGGAGGATGTGAGGTCCGCCTTACATGCCGGGGAGCTTAGACACAAGGCTTTCTTGGGACAGAGACGATCGAGCTTTGGGCTAGTAGCTAGCGACAATAGTGGAAAAGGATATGGACGAAAGAAGAAAAAGAAGTCGGTGTCCAAAGGTCCTAAGTCTACCGATGTCCGTAATTACTTGTAAGGAGCGGGGACATTGGAAGTCCAATTGTCCAAGGAAGAAGAAACGACGGGGAAAGCAATTCGCACAAAGAGCGGCTTTGGCTACGAGCAATCGATGAGGATCCGGTTCTAGTTGCGGGGGATTCTACACACCACAATGATGTGTGGATACTTGATTCTGGAGCATCCTACCATATTTGTCCAAACAGAGAGTGGTTCTCTACTTATGAGCAGATAGATGGTGGTCAAATCTATATGGCCAACAACAAGGTCTGTAAAGTTGTGGGAATTGGCTCAGTAAAGTTAAGGACAGAGGATGGTAAATTTTGTACACTGAAGGATGTAAGACATGTTCCACAGATGACCAAGAATTTGGTATCTCTCAATCTACTGGACAGCAAGGGGTTCAATTTCAAGGGTGAAGGTGGACAACTGAATGTCTTCAAAGATTCAGTTGTAGTCCTCAAATGCATCAAGAGGGGAACCTTGTATATATTACAAGGATCTACGTATCCGCTACTTCTTTGTTGCATCCTCGGCGGTTCACCGATCTCGAGCGGAGACTCGGTGTGGCACGAGACTTGGTCACATGGGTGAAAGGGGTATGCGGGTTCTTTCTTCGACGGGTTTTCTTGGGGGATATAAGGTCAAGAATCTGGACTTTTGTGAACATTGTGTGTTTGGGAAGTTGCATAGAAGTAAATTCTCGGCGGGGTTGCACAATACAAATGCATCACTTGATTATATCCATTCGATTTCTGGGGGTCCATCAAAAGTTGAGTCATTGGGTGGTCACGGATATTTTGTGTCATTCATAGATGACTATTCAAGGATGACTTGGGTGGTGATGATGAAGAACAAAAGTGATGCATTCAATAACTTCAAGCGAAGGAAGGCCCTAGTGGAGAATCGGTTAGGCAAGAAAATCAAGAAGCTTCGTACGGATAATGGTCCGGAATTCGCCGGACGGATTTTGATTCATTTTGTGCGGTGAGGGTATTGCCGGACATCATACCGTAAGGAATACACCTCGGCAAAATGGTGTTGCTTTGAAAGGATGAATCAAACTCTACCGGAGAGGGCAAGATGTATGCTTTCTCAAGTTTGGTTTATCAAGGAGATTTTGGGCGTGAAGCGTTAAGACGACTTGCTACTTAATCAACGGGAGTCCTCACACAGAATCAATCTCAAGACACCATTTGAGATGTGGTCAGGCAAGCCTGCTGACTACTCAGTTCTAAGGGTTTTTGGGAGTACAGCTTACTATCATGTTAGTGAAGGGAAGTTGGAGCCAAGAGCCAAGAAAGGAGTGTTTGTGGGGTATGGTGATGGAGTGAAAGGATATAGGATTTGGTCATCAGCAGAGTCCAGAGTAATCCTCAGCAGGGATGTTGTGTTTGATGAAAATTCTATGTTAAACTCATCGGTGGGGAGGTCTACGAGAGTCCGAAACCGATCTTCGAATCGATAGTGTTGAGAAACGGGTGGAGCTTCGGGTGGAGTCTACGATATGCAACAATCGGTGGATCCAAATCAACACTATACGATTTGGATAATGAACCGAATCGATCCAAGCCGGTCTGCGAGACCTCGGCGGGCGTCATACAAACATTGATCGGCGAGAGTCTAGGCGGCGAGCTAGAGAAGATCTAATGTTGGGATACCTCCAAGGAGATATGGATATGATGATTTGGCGGATATGCACTCCAAGTTGCGAGAAGAAGTAGAGGTTGCCGAACCTACTACTTACGGGGAAGCGATGACATGTACAGAAGCACTCAGTGGCATGCAGCCATGGGAGATGAAATGGAGTCATTATTGAAGAATCAGACTTGGGAATTGGTCAAACAACCTACTGACAAGGGAGTTGTGACTTGCAAATGGATTTTCAAGAAAAAGGAAGGAATAACAAAGGCAGAAGGGGTCAGGTATAAGGCACGTTTGGTTGCAAGAGGGTTCAGTCAAAAGGAAGGGGTTGACTTTGATGAAATATTTTCACCAGTGGTCAGACACACTTCAATCAGGGTGTTACTAGCAATGGTGGCACAGCAGGATCTGGAACTTGAACAATTAGATGTGAAAACTGCTTTTCTACATTGTGAGGTGGATAAGGAGATATACATGACACAGCCTGAGGGTTTTCAAGTTCCTGGAAAGGAAAACTATGTTTGCAAGTTGAAGAAATCATTGTATGGTTTGAAGCAAGCTCCAAGGCAGTGGTATAAAAGGTTTGACAGTTTTATGCTTCAGCAGGGTTACAACAAAAGTCCTTATGACTGTTGTGTTTACTTCAGTCTGCTGAAAGATGGATCATATATCTATCTTGTCCTGTATGTGGATGACATGCGATAGCCGCAAAGGAAGTCGATGTTCAAAATCGAAGAACCTTCTCGGTCTTGAATTTGAAATGAAGGATTTGGGTGCGGCCAAGAAAATCTTGGGGATGGAGATCCGGAGAGATAGGAGTCGAAAGAAGTTGTTCTTGTCTCGGCATGGTTATGTGCGAGAAGATATTGGCCAAGTTTGGGATGTCCGTCACAAAACCAATAGATACTCCTATGGCATCAAATGTTCATTTGTCTGTTTATGCTTCACGGTCGAGTGAAGAGAAGGAGTATATGTCAAAAGTTCCCTATGCTAGTGCGGTGTTAGCGATCCGATGTATGCCATGGTGTGCACTAGGCACGATCCGCTCGGGCGGTCGGTGTTGTCGGCGAGTTTATGGCTCAACCTGGGAAGGAACACCGGAAAGGCATTAAAAGGATATTCATGTACCCGAGAGGTACGGTGATGTTGGTCTCATTTATGGAGGTGATATCGGTCCGGTCACAAAGTCTTGTGATGCGATTATGCAGTGATGTTGACGGTAGAAAATCAATGATTTGGGTATGTGTTTACATTAGGAAATGCGGTGGTCACCGGAAAGCTACTCTTCGGGCTACGGTAGCCTTATCAACTACCGAAGCGAGAATATATGGCTCTTACCGAAGCGGCTAAGAAGGGTATCGGTTGAAGGGGCTAGTCGGTGATTTGGGGTTGCATCGGGATCGGTGATATATATTGTGACGATCTTAGTGCAATATGTTTAGCCAAGGATCGGGTTCATCATGAGAGAACCAAGCATATTGATGTCGGTATCATTTCTTGAGGATTGAGAAGAGGGTTGTGGTGAAGAAGATTGGCACAAAGGAGAATCCTGCGATATGTTCACTAAACCGAGTTCGAAATAGAGTAAGTTCCGGCTTTGCCTGGACTTACCGAATATTCAAAGCTTATAATCTGTTTCTGGAAACTTTACTGAGGGCAGATCAGTGGAGTGAATGCTGTGGAGATAGTCTGGTACAAGTACATCTGGCATTGACGAATGCATCTGGTACAAGTACATCTGGTTATGCAATCTATTTGACTCTAGTGAGAGTTGAAGTCAAGGTGGAGATTTGTCAGTAAAGTGACTTAAACTCTACATCTGGTGGAACCAATCTGAAGACTCAGCTGTGTGATGGACAGCTGAGAAGTGTATTCAATTCTGTGCTTCGGTAGGGTGGAGTCTGCGAGAGCTTCGTCGGCGGGGTGACTATCGGCGGGGGTGATAGTCCGCGAGTCTTGGAATACGGCAGGTCCCACATCCGTTAATTACGTTATGTGACGGCTATACGGTGTCATTAAAAGGAGGACACGTGTAGGGGTATTTATGGTGCATCGTACAAAGATTCCCGGCGGATAGGGTTTAGGGATTTGTGCCTATAAGTACGCTTGTTGTCTCATTATCCGAGTGTGTTGAAATCAGTAAAATTCGGTGCATAATAAAATATCTCTTTTACGCCGTGGTTTTTTACCTCTCCCACCGAGAGGTTTTCCACGTTAAATCTGTGTTCTTCTTGTTTCTGCTATCTCCTTTGATTGTTTATGTTTGATTGCTTCTGTTTCTGTTTCTTGCATCTGAAGTTATCTCCATCCGTTTTATAACAGTTGTGTTATTTATGTTGAAAGGTGGAATTTACGCAGTTATAATGATTTTGTGATGCATAAAGTATAAGGATGTTTTAATTATGTATTGATTATGGTTTGAGATTTGTATTGGTCGAGTCGTTGATGTTTCAACTTTCGCATTTATAATTGTAGCACATCTTGTTGAAATGGGTCCTAAATCCAATCGGGTTGGACCGGATCCGACCGGGTCGGGTCATTTACAGTCTATTTAGTTCATGTAATAACTTCATTATTATGATTAATAAAAAGCACTTTTGTTATTATATATCTTATTTATCTTCATGTTATTGAATATATATAGTAACGTCCTTAGTATTAAACTGTGATAGAGAAACCGTAATACTGATTATGGTTGAATAAATTAATACAATATATTAATTATATTGATTAATTAAAGAATATTCCGGATGCCAATATTTGGCATATGGGGCGTAGACTATAGTGTATAGGATACACTTGGATTGTGCAATTTAATTAACAATATTATCATATATTAATATCGGATATTAATTGATTTTGGAAAAATATATTTATGGTAATATGATAAAGATATTTAATATTATATATTGACAATATCTTGGATTTATTTAATATAAGATATTAAATTAAATAGATAAATCAATCAAAGTTATTTTCCTTATTTTACTACGAAAATGTTTTCTTTCTCATTAATCTACTAGGAAGCTTCTCCCAATCAGATTGGGGACAATGGGGCATCACTTTCTCCTATAAAGATAGGGGTTGGCTAGCTTTTGAACATCACAATTACAAGAGTTCATAATTCTTGTGAAAAACTGAGAGCTTCTTGGAGAGGGTTTTAGAGAGAGAGAAAAGACCGGTCTGGCAACCGGATTTTTCTAGTAGCAGTCCGAGGAGGATTCCGGCGAGGTGCTCGTGTGGATATCGATAGAGGCCGGACACGTGGACGGCTCGCGCGCACTACTACTCTCCATTGATGGTCAAAGTGTCGATTTATTAGATCAAGCAAGGTAATCACCGTCAACTATTTAACGTGTTTATTGTATTAAACGAAGTCGATCTTGGGATCGGAAATCAAAATTTTAAATTTCGCTGCGTTAAACTAGTTGATTTCCCAACACATCTCACACGACTTGGTGATTTCAAAATAAAATTTATGCCCTTGTTTGTTTTGGGTTGAGGTTTTTTTTGGGGGGTTTTATGTATCACATCACCAATTATTTCTTACAATTTTCTCATCAATCAATTCTTCAACTACAAATAAAAATATTAAATCATTTCTCACCATTTCATTTTATCTACTTTATTACATTTTTTTATTCATTATAGTACCTTATTTAAATTTCTCTCACCACTAATTTTTTTATCTACACAAATTATAAAATTAAAAAAAAAAACTTTCGGACCACTATTATGGCAGCAGGCCAGGGGCATCGCCCTTCCTTTATCTGGAGAAGCTTACTGGAGGGTAGGGACCTATTGCAATTGGGGTTGCGTTGGCGGATTGGGGATGGGAGCTCTGTTTTTGTGTTTCATGATGTGTGGGTTTGACCGCCCCCTACATTTCGTATTGCTCATGTATCTCATCCGTGGCCGACGAATATTTTGGTACAAGACCTGATGTTACCGGGTGTGCGGCAGTGGAGCCTTCCCCTACTTCAGCAGTCCTTTCAGTCCTGGAAGATTGACGCCATTTTACAGACTCCTATAGCTGGTCCTACTCATCATGATAGGCGTATTTGGCATTACGATCAGAGAGGACGTTATTTAGTTAAGTCCGGATATTTCTTGGCTTTGCGGATGCGGGGAGGGCTACAATCTATGGCCCAAGCGTTGTCCTCTGTTGGGGTGGATAAAGTGTGGCAGGGTGTTTGGAGGGTGGTAGTGCCGCCACGTGTACAACACTTTCTTTGGCGTTGTTTACAGGAGTGTTTGCCGATTGGTGAGAATCTTCTCAAGCGTCAACTTGGGGATGGTGTGTGCTTGGCCTGTGGACGGGAGCGGGAATCTATGCGTCATGTGTTGTTTGATTGTGATTATGCTCAGACAATCTGGCATGCTTCCCCTTTTGGAAGCCAACAGTCGCAGGTAGCCTCCAGCTTTAGGGAGTATTTCGGAGGCCTTTTGGAGCGATGTACGGTAGAGGAGGTGTCTACGTTATCCATGCTATTATTGAACCTTTGGAAGACGCAATGTAGTGCGGTGTTTGATGAAACGCCTATTTATATCTCTCATGTTGTGTCAGTCTCAGTGGCTGGTGCGCAAAAGTATCGTCAGGCGATAAATACCTTTGTGAGTGGGAATGAGGGGGGCCTTCATCCAGCGTTCTAGGCTCTTCCTCCCCAAGGAGTCTGGAAGTGCAATACGGACGCTTCAGTGGCAGCTTCAGGATTTGGGATTGGTGTGATCTTCCGTGACAGTGTTGGATCTATAGCGGCGTCATTTTCCTATCATTTTGACCCGGGGGATAGTCCCTAACTTTTGGAGAAGCGTGCACTTCTTTTTGCTTTGCAGGAGGCTACACGACTTGGCTTTTCGTCGGTGATATTTGAAAGTGATTGTTTGTCTTGCCTCCAGGCTTTGACGCGGCCCTTGGAAGACTTGTCTGTGCTGGGTTGTCATGCTCGTGATTGTCAGGCGGCTTCCGTTAATTTCTTTCTTTGCCAATTTACTTTTGTTAAGCATACTGAAAATGTTCTCGCGCATCTTTTAGTTAGACATGATGTGACGGCCGATGGTCGTATTCCTTAAGGTATTGCCCCACCTTTTGATGTAATCTCTGTTGTGTTGGCGTATTTGCCTTAATAAAATTTGTTGGTTGGTTTTTAAGAAAAACTTTTTAATAATCACTTTAATTATTTTTATTATATTTTATTATCCACCGATATATAAAATAAACATAAAAAAAACCACCCAAAACAAATGGAGTCATTATTCTTGGATCATGGCGAAAATAGTAAAAATTCAATTGAAACGGGAGGACTGGTCCATCTGGAGTGTTACTTGGCACGACGAGGCAAGAAAGCATGGATGCACTACCTACCGCACGTGTCCTCTTATTCTATTTTCAGAAAAACGAGATAGTTCCTCCCTTGTGTGAGCTGGGTCTTCGTTGGCTCCCCCAAATCAAAGCATCAGTGCAACTGAAAATTTATCAAGTGCAGTAGTATCGTACGTATCATCTTTCTTTCTTTGTTGGTTTGAAGTTTAAAGCTCTTCAGCTGCTCCTTTAATTTTCTTGGAATTGATTCTACAAGGAGACAAGTTTCAATGGCTGTGAGTATTCTAAGCCCTCGACCTGTCTATTCACCTTGTCAATTTCAATCTTATGAGTATTATTACTACTATGCTAATTATTTCGATCTTACTTCTTCCCAGTGATTGTTATTTTTTTTTTAAATTTTAAGGGCATTTTAGCTCTCTGTGTGCTCACATTCTAGTCCTTTATTATCTTCAGGGGGGAGGGGTGTTAATGGGTTATAGAGTATTGCTGATGTATACTTGAAATTCTTCTTTCGTTCACCCCTTTTATGGGTTCTGACTTGTAAAGGAAGGGCAAAGGATATCCAACTTATTTCTCGAAAGGAAGGTTTTTATTTTATTTTTAAATCCTAATTACAGCATACTTCATTTAAAAGCAACAAAATCTGTATTTTATTTCGGTTGCTAAGATTTATCTATATAGCCATGAGGAAAATTTTAATACTTCCATTTTTAAGGCCAAGAGTGCTCGTGCTCATAAACTAAGCTGAATCTGTCTCTGTAGCGACAAGTACCGAAATTTGGCAATTGGGAAAATGAAGAGGATGTTCCTTACACTGTTTACTTTGAAAATGCTGGCAAGGGCAAACTGAGTGGTAAGATGAATCCAAATGATCTCCGGGAGTATCCTGATGCTGAAATAATAAAGGTCAAAAATGGCCAAGTGGTAACAAAGCCAAGTCAGACACGCCATGCTGCTCTAGAGGATGGGGAGCTTAGGAGATCAGCTGACTCACCCTTGCACTCTGATGCCATAACTCGGAAATCTGCAAGTGGATCTCCTCGTCAAGTGAAAGGGGGATCAAGATTTGCAAGTAACAGATCAGAATTAGACGGTGTCTTGGATATGCATCGACCAAGGCATGAACGTCAACTGAGTCGAGAAGAAGGTGATATGAGGAAGCCATTTGATGCTCCATTGCGCAATGAGAATGCGAACCGAAGATCTGCTCATGATTCACCACATCATCGGCATGGTGGCACTAGTGATGGAGAAACCCCTAAGAGGTTTGGACGGCATGGTGTTGGATCCGACCGGAGTATTGAATCAAATTCTAGTGCAAGGGTCGGGGGAAAAGGCAGTGCAATGTCTTCACCGTCATGGGAAAGAAAAGGCTTATCAGAAGATGGCCATGGAGTTGCTCCTTCAACCCCAGGAAGATCCCGGTTAAGATCAGTAACCAGAGGCGATGAAACTGTAATGTCTTTATTTCTTTTTGTTCTCATTGTCAATGGAAAACATGCATCACATTCTTGCATTTGTGTTGGTTTGTATGTAACTTCCATTCTTACTTATTATGTTCTATGGTTAGATATCTGTTCACAGGTGGATGCGTAATATCTTCCAATTCTCTGTCCGTAGGCATGTTAGTTAACTAAGTCCTATTTTTTTTTATGTCTTTCTACTAGTGAAACATGGATAACATGAGGCGGTTAAAACTCGTTTTTAAGGTAAGACTTATGTATACTTCTGGTTTCTGATAATTTTTTATTTTCTAGGTTGATATTTGATAACAGTGTAAAAGAATTTCATGTGCTCAAAAACTATCAGAGTCCTAACCCCTCGCCTGCTTCTTGATTTGTGTATATGCTTATTGCGCAAATAGGAGTAGTTACTGTCAGAAAAAGATAGAAAAAGGTGTAAACTTTTATTTATTTCAGAATATCTTATTACAATACTCAGCAGCCTCTGTTTAAATAGGAAAAGATCTAGAGTCTTGAATGATTGGGATTCCTTGATTTTAGGATCATAATCAATCAATCATAATTACTAATAAATGACAATTATAATAGAATAATTCTAAAATAACTGACAAAAAGTCGACCATACGGTTGATTCACCCTAAAAACACCGTAAATAGGAGGGATTGACCAAAACACCTTTATTATTCAACACCCCCCTCAAGTTGAGCATAGATGTCAATCATGTTCAACTTGGACACATAATCATCAAACTGCTGCTGCATGAGTGCCTTAGTGAGGCCATCTGCTGTTTGCAGGACTGAGGGCAGGAATGGGATGCAAATCAGCCCCTTCTCTAGCTTCTCCTTGATGAAATGTCTGTCTATTTCCACATGTTTAGTCCGGTCATGCTGCACAGGGTCATTTGCAATGGCAATGGCTGCCTTGTTATCACAGAACAGTTTCATGGGCATTGCCGAAGGTAAGTGTAGATCATCCAACACCCTCTTCAGCCACAATTCTTCACAAATCCCTTGTGCTATTGCCCTGAATTCAGCTTCAGCTGAACTCCTAGCCACCACATCTTGTTTCTTACTCCTCCAAGTAACCAAGTTACCCCAAACAAAGGAGCAATAACCTGATGTGGACCTCCTATCCTTAGCACCCGCCCAATCTGCATCATCATAAACTTCCACAAACCTTTTATCCATCTTTTTAAACAACAACCCTACTCCAACTGTGCCTTTCAGATACCTCAAAATCCTTACTATAGCTTGATAATGTGACTGTTTGGGGGAGTGCATAAACTGACTCACAACCCCAACAACAAAAGAAATGTCTGGCCTAGTATGAGCCAGATAAATCAGCCTGCCCACCAATCTTTGGTATTGTTCCCTAACCACAGCTTCTTCACCATCACCTTGATCCAGCTTCACACTCTGATCCATATGTTTACTGGCAGGTTTGCACCCCAACATGTCTGTATCTGTCAACAAATCCAACACATACTTCCTTTGGGACACAACCATCCTTTCCTTGGATCTCGCTAGCTCCATCCCCAGGAAATACTTCAGAACCCCAAGGTCTTTAATTTCAAACTCCTTGGCCAGACCCCTCTTTACTTGGGCAATACCATCTAAGTCATCCCCTGTAAGGATGATATCATCCATATATACTACCAGAACCACCCTTTTTCCTTCTTTAGACCTTTTCACAAACAAAGTATGGTCTGAGTGACCCTGCTTGAACCCTATCTTCAGGAGGAACTGTCTGAACCTATCAAACCATGCTCTTGGATTTTGCTTTAGCCCATATAAAGACTTTCTCAGCCTCAAACCTTTCCCCCAAACTGATGTGCAAGTCTTGGAGGAGGATCCATATACACCTCCTCCTTAATAGTCCCATGCAAAAAGGCATTCTTCACATCGAGTGGAAAACCGCTACCCGCATTAATCGCCACGTAAAACATAACTCTCACAGTGTTAAGTTTTGCCACAGGTGAGAAAGTGTCAGAGTAATCAATCCCATAGGTCTGACTATAACCCTTAGCCACCAACCTAGCTTTATATCTCTCAACCTCACCATTAGATTTGAATTTAATGGTAAACACCCATCTACACCCCACAGCTTTCTTCCCCCATGGTAAATCCACCATCTCCCAAGTGCCATTCTTCTCCAAAGCCATGATCTCTTCTTGAACTGCAGCCCTCCACTCGTGTATCGTCGAGCTTGCTTTGAATATCCTTAGGAATTTGATGTTCAGACACATTGGTAAGAAAGGCTTTATGAGAGGGTGACAAATTTTTGTAGGTCAAGTAGTTTTGTATGGGATATCTGGGGTTTTTTGTGCAGGCTCTTGGCTGTTTTCTGATGGCTATTGGGACATCCAGTAGGAGATCTGAATAGTCCCTTTTGGTCTGCTTTTTAGGTTGTGGACTAGGTTCAACATCTAAGTCAGGGATTAAAGGTTCTGGATCAGAATTATCCATGCTGTCAGCTTGCTCAGGATGTGCAGGATCAGATTCTTGAGCAGTGTGGGGTTGAATTAGAGTCTCCACATTCTGTTTAGACTTGGGATAAGTCCTGACATAAGTTTTTCCCCAGAATTTTTGAGTTGACCTTGGAGTCTTGGAGGTTTTGTCACCTATAGCAGGTGATTTACCTCCATTTTCTCCCACATTTTCCTCAATTTGTTCATTCGTACCTTCCATAGACATTGGCATACTAGTTTTATCACCTCCATCGACAATGTACTGAAATTCAACATCTTCTTGAGTAGTCACAGACCCCCCTGAAGATGGTGCCGATGATAGTACATGGTGTTTTCAAAGAAAGTGACATCCATAGTTTCTACAACTCTCCTCTTCCCAAAATCAAAAACTCTATACCCCCCCTTTATTTGAAGAGTACCCTACAAACATACACTTAGTGGATCTAGGATCCAACTTCCCTTGGTTGTAGGTGTGTGCAAATGCTACACACCCAAATACCTTGAGAGGAAGGTCTTGGATCACTCTAGTGTTTGGAAAATTTACTTTTAATTCATTTAAAGGAGTTTTAAAATGCAGGGTTCTAGAGGGAAGCCTATTAATTAAGTACACAACTGTGAGGAGAGCTTCACCCCATAAGAATTTAGGGCATTTGGCAGTCAACATGATGGATCTTACTACTTCCAACACATGTTGATTCTTCCTTTCGGCCACACCATTCTGTTGGGGTGTGTTGGGGCATGAGCTTTGGTGGATCATGCCTCTTTCAGAGAAAAAATCCTTTAGTAAATTGTTATAATACTCAGTTCAATTATCAGTTCTTAAAATTTCAATTTGTGTTTGGAACTGAGTATTAATCATGCTATAAAAACTTTTAAAAGCTTTTTCAACCTCAGACTTTTCCTTTAATAGATAGATCCAAGTAACTCGTGTATGATCATCTATAAAGGACACAAACCATCTCTTCCCAGTCATAGTTAGATGCCTAGAGGGACCCCAGACATCACTATGAATGAGAGTAAATGGTTTAGTAGGTCTGTAGGATTTTGGGATGTAAGTACTTCTTTTGTGTTTTGCCAATTCACAAATCTCACACTGAAAATCAAAAACCCTTTTATTAATAAATAGTTTAGGAAATAATTTATTCAAATACCCAAAGCTTGGGTGCCCTAACTTAGTATGCCACATCATTATTTCATCATTGGATGATACATTGGAAGTGCTAAGACAAAGATTCCTAGGAGCTAATTTATTCAATGAGCTATCAGTTTCCTCAAGAATGTAGAGTCCTCCTTCAACCCTAGCACTGCCAATCACCTTCCCCAAATTCACATCCTGAAACTCACAACCAGCAGGAGAGAAAATTAGTTTACAATTAGCCTCAGAGGCTAACTTATTTACAGAAATCAATTACAGGACAATTTGGGGACATGGAGAACATCATGAAGGGTAAGGGAAGCAGTAATTTGCACTGAACCCTTTCCAGCAACTGCTGAGAATGATCCATCAGCCACCTTTACCTTCTGAGTCCTCCCACATGGGAGATAGGAGCTGAAAAAGTCAGAACAGTGGGTCATGTGATCTGTTGCACCTGAATCAATGATCCAGTGTGCACCAGCTTGAGATTTAAGGGAAGTAAAGGCTGTGATATTACCTGACTCAGCAAGGGTACACTGTGGTTTAGGGGAGGAAATGTGTGTCTGACTCGCCAGCAGATTACTCAGTTGCTCTATCTGTTCCTTAGTGAATGGCAGCAACCCAAGATTCTTCTGACCAGGATCAATAGACACTTGATTTCCCCTTATCTCTCCAGTATTCCCAGGCTGATTTCTTGGCTTCCAATTAGCTGGTTTTCCATGGATAGCCCAACAATTGTCCCTGTTATGCCCCTGCTTCTTGCAGTGATCACACCACAATTTCTGTTTCTTGCTTCTGTTATAACTCTTAGAAGTCACCAAAGCAGATGATTCAAGATCTTGCCCCCCAATTTTCTGATTTTGACGCATCACCTTCCTCCTTGCCTCTTCTCTTCGTACTTCTTCAAACACTTCTCTCAATGATGGGAGGGGATTCCTTCCAAGGATTCTATCCCTTACCTCATCCAATTCATAATTCAGCCCTGCCAGAAAGGAATAAACCCTCTCGTTCTCCTCCCTTTTCTGAAATTTGGTGCTGTCCCCAGCACAATCCCATGTGTCCTCATGACACATATCCAGTTATTGCCAAAGTGTGACTATCTCATTGTAGTATGATGTCACATCCTTGCCTCCCTGCTTCAAATTCCAAAGTCTGGTTTTCAGATCATAGATCTGTGAGGAGTTCTCTAGATCGGAATACAATTCTTTGACTGCATCCCATATGTCTTTGGCAGTTTTCAGACATATATGGGGTCTGGCTATGGTCCGCTCCATGGAGTTGATCAGCCATGCTTTGACCATGGAATTTTCTGACTGCCAAGTGCTGTGCTTGGGATCATTGGCAGCCGGTTCCTTGCTTGCTCCAGTCAAGAACCCTAGCTTGCTGCGTCCATCAATGGCTAGCTTGATGGTCTGTGACCATTCAAGATAGTTTTTGCCATTTAATTTACCGGAAATCAGCAGCAGGGAGGAATTATTGAAGTTTCCTTCCTCACTGCTTGTTCCAGCGTTCGAAGATTGACCAACAGACGGGTTGATCAACTCCCCTGTGAAGGCTGCACGGTAATTCATCTTCGTAGGGTTTAATCGAACATAGTATGAGCCAGATAAATCAGCCTGCCCACCAATCTTTGGTATTGTTCCCTATCCACAGCTTCTTCACCATCACCTTGATCCAGCTTCACTCTCTGATACCATGTCAGAAAAAGATTGAAAAAGGTGTAAACTTTTATTTTATTTCAAAATATCTTATTACAATACTCAGCAACCTCCGTTTAAATAGGAAAAGATCTAGAGTCTTGAATGATTGGGATTCCTTGATTTTAGGATCTCAATCAATCAATCATAATTACTAATAAATGACAATTATAGTAGAATAATTCTAAAATAACTGACAATTATAATAGAATAATTCTAAATAAAGAAAGTCAACCATTCGGTTGATTCACCCTAAAATCACTGTAAATAGGAGGGATTGATCAAAACACCCTTATTATTCAACAGTTACATAAAGTTTTTGTTTATAAAAAAAGAAAAACATAAAGTTCTTGTTTTGGTCAACCGTAGTTAGAACTCCAAAGGTTTTTTTTTTACCTACTTTGTCTGTTATCGTAAAGGGATATGTTGGGCTTGAACTGAAGGTGATGCTGTTGCTATACCCTCCTGATATTTACCCATTCAAGATAGGATATCATGGCGTATTAATATATCTTAAATTCTTTTATACTCTATAACAAAATGCTGTATAGGGTATACTGTTGTTGCTGTTGGTGATAGAAAACTACCGTCATGCTCTTTGCCTGTAGAGTAAACTAGAACATGAACTTACAAGTGCCCTTTGAATACATGCAGTTAATGGTGCTTCACATACTAGATGTTTAAGGTTTTGGTTTTTGTTTTTGTTTTTTGTTTATGGGTTGAGAAAACAGTATAAAGTTTGATTATAAAGGACTTCCGTGATGCATAGGCTTTGGATTCTACAATATTTTCCTTACTGTGACTTGTTTTCGAGTGTCCTGCATCTCCAAATGCAAACAATCAAACAGCTGTTTCCTAACATCTGTAGACTGTAGGCATGCAACTTTATATAAGCATCTACTTGTTTCCAGCATAAAAATGACAATTGATTGTTTTCAGGCATCTTTATCCGCTTCACTTTCCAAGGCTTTTCCTTTGCAAGTGTTGGTGCTTACATGATTATTTATTGCACCAAGGAAGTGAAATTATGACTTCATTTTAGAAAGAAAAGAAATTATATATATATATAACACGAGCGATTTGAGACTTTGTAGAAAGCATATATTGGCATTGTAGGTTGACATATTCTTAGTTAACTTCTTGGTTACATCTTGTAAGCTTTATTAAAAACTGTTCATACCGTTATATCATGGGCCTGATGTTGAGTGTAGCGTAAACATGAAAAATAAGAGAGAGAACCAAGAATTGGGGCAATGGCTAAAAGGGATTCATTGAGTAGATATGATATTTTATTTTTATTTTATCGTGGATTCTCAATCTGAAATGAACAACTTTTTTGATGAATGTAATGCAACAGCCTGATAACAGCCCAGCAGTTCCTAAATTTGGCGATTGGGATGAAAGCGATCCGGCATCTGGTGAAGGATATAGTCAAATATTCAGCAGAGTGAGAGAGGAGAAACATAATGTAGCAGGAAAAGTACCTATGATGCCAACTGAAACATCCTACATCAATGGTCAGAGGAGAATAGCAACAGCTAGTTCTAAGGTTTGTAATTACTGCATATTTCCATTGCATTTGGTCCAAATTGTTATATGCACGGAGCCTTCAATGATCCGTCACCATCAGATGTGTGACAAGTGTGCGATATCTAACGGTCTGCACCGATGAAGGTTCTCTGTGATAGAATTTTTCCTATTAAAAAAAATAAAAAATCTATCATTTACATTGTCCTTGGTTGGAGCATTATAAGCTGAATCCTCAAGATTTTCTTATTGTTTCAGAACCTTTGCTATTCATCAAACAACTAACAACTTATGATTTCTTTGTCGTATTTACCTCAGGGCTGTGGATGCTTTCCGTGGAGCAGATAATGACATTCTTGTGCATGGGTGCAAAATGCAGCACATTTGGATTGTATAATTAGAATTTGTGTAAAGAGAGTCTTGTATTTTTGTCCTAATTGATGATCCAGTTGAAGAAATTCAAGATTTTGATTGGATAAATTTTCCTCTTTGGCTGCTTCTTCTTCTTCCTCCTTAATGTTAGTGATTTCTCTTCCTTGGTCTTTCATACACCATATCTACCTGATTCTAATTGTATTCTGTCTTGTATGATTGTTCAATTTTGGTAAAGTGATTGTTGGAAATACGATTTCATAAATATAATTCATATATTATAGAAAGCAATCGTATTGCATGAGATGATATATATTATAAGCTATCCATCTTATACAGATGCATTAAAGATTCTAAGACATTAGATTAAAAATTGGTGATGGATATGGGGGATGTTATATGTAGGTGCTCAAGTGGCTAGATAAATATATATGGGATATCATTTAGTGGAGGAGTATCTAAATAAACTTGTGTTGTTTGCTAAATCTTTGTTTAAGAAGCTAATTAATAGTAGTTGAGCCCCTTGTCATGTCTTGTACAAATGCCTTAAAATTATTGTGGGATGATCCACCTTCTTCTGCTGCTTTCTTTCCAAAAGACATGAATTTCCTTACATTTTCATTCAACTCTCGGCCAATTCCATCAGGATCCATTACTGATTTGATACAGTTCTTGAGCACTTCCTGCCCGACTATTCCATCTGGATGATCTGCTGCATTAACCCTTACCCCTACTTTCCAGACATGAGCTATAAGCTTGGAGATTGTGGGTTGGTCAAACATCTTAGGAAAACCAATCATAGGCACCCCACAAGCTATGCTCTCCAGTGTTGAATTCCATCCACAATGTGTCATGAAGCATCCCACAGACGGATGCTTTAGCACCTGAAGCTGAGCACACCATGGTACTATCATCATCCCTTTTTCTTGAATTTCCTCCACCAAATTTTGTTCCATTATTTCATCACCCTCCTCCTCTTCTTCGTTCGATGTAATCACCCACAAGAATGGATGGCCACTCGCGAGGAGCCCTTTTGCTATCACCTCCGTTTGAGCTTTAGATCGCTTGACATGACTTCCGAATGATACATAAATCACTGACCCCTCTGCTTTTGAGTTCAACCATCCATAGCAGTCCTTAGACTTTTGCACCAAATCTGGAACAAGAGAAACCACCTCACATGTTGTTTCCCTGGTGTCGAAAACGGACGAGGGAATCAATGGTCCGATCCCCATTGTTTTGTACTTTGGGATCATCGCCTGCAAGGCCTCTTCCTCTAATGCATCGTAAGTGTTAACAAGGAGGGTTGGGTTTTCTTCTGCATCAAGCACTTCCAGGTGCTCTTTGAACGTGTTGATTGCACCTTTAAACGGATTAGATGGTAGCATGAAAGAGTGAAAATCCCGACTAGACAGCAGGGGAAGTCTTGGAAGCTGAATAGTGGAATCATCGTCTGTACCATATTTGCATACCTTGTTGATAGCATCTTCATAGCCGCCACTGAAATAGTAGTGGAATGTCAGCAAAGTTGCGACAGGTTGTGTCCACAGAAGCACAGAGGGTAAGTGAAATTCACGAGCCACCTCAGCAGCCCAAGGAAGCAGAGTGGTATAAAGGATTCGAGTGATTGGATGGCCGCCTTCACCTAGTGAAGCAGAATGAATGATGTCTCTTACACTTTGGGAGCCATGTTTACGTAGGGTATGCATGTAATCTTTTTTGGCATCATCATCATTGTGGTTCCCTTGGGAGAATGCAGCAAAGTTGAAGGCACCAGGTCCAGGTGGTTTGATCTTGATCAAGATGGAGCAACAGCAGAGGAGCTTGTTAAGAAGGTTAAATCAATGGAGGATTGTTCAACAATTTTGAAGGCCAGTTGAAGGGCTGGACTAATGTGGCCTTGTGCAGGAAATACTACTAGGAGGACACGTTCTTTGCCTTTGCCTTTGCCCCCCATTTTTTTTCTTTTCTTTTCTTTTCTGTGATAGCTAGCTCTTGCTCTTTTTAGGACCTGGGGATACACATGGCTGTTGTGATTATGTGTTATATAGAAAATTTTCTTTCTTTTATTTTTATTTTTTAAAACACATCCATGAATGATCCATTCCCTCTTCTAGTTCTATTCTCATGTCATGTCACGTCTCATTTTTTAAATAAAGAATTCAAGAAGTGGATAAGTATCACTTCATTCATTTTCAATGACAGATACCAAAATTACTGCAAAGTTAACTTGCTGTTGGATCATCATGGGTGGATTGGAATATTTTTACCAAAAAAGAGGGGTGCATTTGGCATGAAATTTGTTGTTTATCCCTTTCATGGTTCAAGTCGCATTGAATATGAGTTGTTGACTTGTAACGGATCCACATTATGTATACCTAACCGGATAATTCAACAACTTGAATACTTGCTAGCTGTTGCTCTTTTTAGGAACTGTGGATATACATGGCTGTTGTGGTTATAGCATTATATAGAAGATTTTTTTTTTAATTTTTTATTTTTGTAAACACATCCATGAATGATCCATCCCCTCTTCTAGTTCTATTCTCATGTCATGTCACGTCTCATTTTGTAAATAAAGAATTCAAGAAGTGGATAACTATCACTTCATTCATGTTCAATGACAGATACCAAAATTAATGCAAAGTTAACTTGCTGCTGGATCATCATAGGTGGATTAGAATATTTTTACCAAAAAAGAGGGGTGCATTTGGCATGAAATTTGTTGTTTATCCCTTTCCTAGTTCAAGTCGCATTGAATATGAGTTGTTGACTTGTAACGGATCCACATTATGTTATACCTAACTGGATAACTCTTTTTAGGAACTGGGGATATACATGGCTGTTGTTGCTCTTTTTAGGAACTGGGATATACATGGCTGTTGTGGTTATAGTATTATATAGAAGATTTTTTTGTTTTGTTTTTGTAAACACATCCATGAATGATCCATCCCCTCTTCTAGTTCTATTCTCATGTCATGTCATGTCTCATTTTTTAAATAAAGAATTCAAGAAGCGGATAACTTAACTTCATTCATGTTCAATGACAGATACCAGAATTACGGCAAAGTTAACTTGCTGTGGAATCATCAAAGGTGGATTGAAATATTTTTACCAAAAAAAAGGGTGCATTTGACATGAAATTTGTTGTTTATCCCTTTCATGGTTCAAGTCGTATTGAATATGAGTTGTTGACTTATAACGGATCCACATGTTGTGTACCTAATTGGATAATTCAACAACTTGACTACTTGCTAGCTGTTGTTTTTTTTAGGTACTGGGGATATACATGGCTGTTGTGGTTATAGTATTATATAGAAGTTTTTTTTTTTTTGTAAACACATCCATGAATGATTCATCCCCTCTTCTAGTTCTATTCTCATGTCATGTCACGTCTCATTTTTTAAATAAAGAATTCAAGAAGTGGATAACTATCACTTCATTCATGTTCAATGACAGATACCAAAATTAATGCAAAGTTAACTTGCTACTGGATCGTCATGGGTGGATTGTAATATTTTTACCAAAAAAGAGGGGTGCATTTGGCATGAAATTTGTTGTTTATCCCTTTCATGGTTCAAGTCGCATTGAATATGAGTTGTTGACTTGTAACGGATCCACATGTTGTATACCTAACTAGATAATTCAACAACTTGAATACTTGCTAGTTGTTGCTCTTTTTAGGAACTGGGGATATACATGGTTGTTGTGGTTATAGTATTATATAGAAGATTTTCTTTTTTTTTTTTTTCTTTTTTTTTTTTTTGTAAACACATCCATGAATCCCCTCTTCTAGTTCTATTCTCATGTCATGTCACGTCTCATTTTTTAAATAAAAAATTTAAGAAGTGGATAACTTAACTTCATTCATGTTCAATGACAGATACCAAAATTACAGCATAGTTAACTTGCTGTGGAATCATCATAGGTGGATTGGAATATTTTTACCAAAAAAGGGGTGCATTTGGCATGAAATTTGTTGTTTATCCCTTTCATTGTTCAAGTCGCATTGAATATGAGTTGTTGACTTGTAACGTATCCACATGTTGTATACCTAACTGGATAATTCAACAACTTGACTACTTGCTAGCTGTTGCACTTTTTAGGAACTGGGGATATACATGGTTGTTATGGTTATAGTATTATATAGAAGATTTTTTTTTTTTTTTTTTTTTTTTTTTTTTGTAAACACATCCATGAATTATCCATCCCCTCTTCTAGTTCTATTCTCATGTCATGTCACGTCTCATTTTTTAAAAAGAATTCAAGAAGTGGATAACTATCACTTCATTCATGTTCAATGACAGATACCAAAATTAATGCAAAGTTAACTTGCTGCTGGATCATCATGGGTGGATTGGAATATTTTTACCAAAAAAGAGGGGTGTATTTGGCATGAAATTTGTTGTTTATCCCTTTCATGGTTCAAGTCGCATTGAATATGAGTTGTTGACTTATAACGGATCCACATGTTGTATACCTAACTGGATATTCAACAACTTGAATACTTGCTAGCTGTTGCTCTTTTAGGAACTGGGGATATACATGGTTGTTGTGGTTATAGTATTATATGGAAGATTTTCTTTTTCTTCTCTTTTTTTTTTGTAAACACATCCATGAATGATCCATCCCCTCTTCTAATACTATTCTCATGTCATGTCACGTCTCATTTTTTAAATAAAGAATTCAAGAAGTGGATAACTATCACTTCATTCATGTTCAATGACAGATACCAAAATTACTGCAAAGTTAACTTGCTGCTGGATCATCATGGGTGATTGGAATATTTTTACCAAAAAAGAGGGGTGCATTTGACATGAAATTTGTTGTTTATCCCTTTCATGGTTCAAGTCGCATTGAATATGAGTTGTTGACTTGTAACGGATCCACATGTTGTATACCTAACTGGATAATTCAACAACTTGACTGCTTGTTAGCTAAATGCGAGAAATTATAATTTCATGTCACTGTAGCATCCCTATTTCATGTCAGGTCAGGACAAATCGACCTGACATTTTTTTGAGTGACACGTGTAATCTTTGGGGAGAGCCCGTGCAAATTCGCACCGGCTGAGCACAAGCCAAATGCAAAATCCCATGGGCTCCCTCCTTCTATATTTTTTTTTTTAGTTAGCTTAGGGCACTCTCAGCAGAAGCCCTATATGGTGCCCTATCCCTAAAATGAAGATAGAAAATAGAGTTTACTCCAAAATAGCTTTCACAACAGAGGCCCTATCCCTATATATTTTTAGGGATATGAACAGTGCATCCCTATTTGTGGGGATGCACTATTCATGCCCTAAACATATTTAATTATTAAAAATTATAGGGATAGGGATGCTGCTGGAGTGAAATAATAAATATTTAATGTGTATAAATAGGGTTGTGAGGTAGAATATGTATTATTTAATATTATTTGAAATGTTATAGGGATAAGGATATGGATGCTGTTGTGGAGGTTTTTGAATTGAGATGTTGTAAAATAGAGATATGTATTATTTTATATTATTTTAGAGATAAAGTTTGGGAACTCTCCTGGGAGTGCCCTTACTCCCCCATTTGCAAACTTAAAGTGCCCCGTTCAATTTTTTCCCACGAGTCAGTGTTTTCAGCCCGTGCAATTTTGCATGGGTCGTGTAATTTTGAACGTGTAACTCAAAAAAATGTCTAGTCCGGCCCAAACTGACATGAAATACGGACCGCTATAATGACCTAATTATATAATTTCTCGCTAAATGCTAAACTACCAATTCCGACATTTTAACTATAAGAACACTTGTAGTAGATACTATAGACCCTTCAAAAACTGTTAGAGATTTTAAATGAAAAAATAACATTGCAGCAGATACTCTATTTTTTCTATAAAATACAAATTTTGTAAATTTTATCGATACACTCCGGTACCGCGAACCCCTATTTTATCTTTCATCTCATGCATGTGATTGTTTCCTGCATTTCTTTTTTTTCAACACGAAGGATGGAGTGCAAAATGTGTGTGTTGAACTATCTACTATGTGTGAGAATTAATCACACTCCTCCACTTGGTATACCTCTAAAATCACTTATCCACCATAACTATTCTCCGAATTCACTCCTCCATTGATAGACCCAGAATTTTTTTTCAGTGGGGGCCAAATTCTGACTTAAATATGGTAGCGAATTCTTTCAAAAAAAAATTCAAAAAATTTCACAAATGTTAATAAGGGGGGGGGGGGGTTCTATTGGCACCCCCCCCCCCCCCCTTTCTACTACTTACACCCATTATTTTTATTTTTTTTAACTTCTAGACACCACCATTTTACTTATTACACCACACAAAAATTAAAAAATACACTTTAGTCCCTAGACTTTTTTAAACTCTAAAAAAACCTACTTATACATACATATACACAAATTAAATAACCCGCCCACCCCTTTATTCAAATCATTTCCCTCCCACCCCTTTCTTTAGTTTATTAGGTTTTGGAAAGACAAAGAAAAGAAAAAGAATCGGGCAGCCACAGAAGAAATAAGAAGAAGAAGAGAAGAAGAGAAGAATTGTAAAATGTATGTAGATTATTGTTTGAATGCAATAGGTAATCATGGGTAGTTGAAATCGGGTTACACAAGTGATTTTATGGTGGTTTATTTCCGTTTTATTGCATTTTCCGGCCGTTTTCCAATGATCCGGTCGGGGAGATAAAACTAGATGGAAACGTCACCGGTATTGTCGCTCGTATTGTTGAACAAACGTCGTCCAGACCGACGTGTAGACAGTGATGGTTGATGAGAGATAAATTTATGATCATTATTACGACATTTTACCCCAATATTGATACCATTTTGAGCATTATTGTATCAAATCAAGTCAAAATTACTAAGTTTTATTCAAATGTATAAGTAGTAGTTATTATATAAATTATCGTATTTTTATAAGTTTTTTATTAGTTTTTGTACCGGTTTAGTAACCGGAGTGTCGTGTCGGATTTACGTTTGGTATTTTGGTGGTTCATTGCAGGATTATACATTGACCAAGATTCCACGTAATGACATGTTTTGAGTCTAAAAGATGTGTTTTGAGGTTAGAAGAAGATGCCACAAGTCTACGAGTTCAAACGGAGCAAATTTTCCTAAGTACTTAAACCGTAATTTATTTTCGATGGAGATTTGACCCAGCTTAGAGGCATTTTCAGGGGATGACTTCTTAATGAAAGTTGTAGATCTTCACATAAGCTTTCCAACGCACTTTGAATTACGTCAATTGGAGGTCTACAACTCAAGTTATGGTCAATTGACTAATCGATTCGTATTAGCGGAAATCCCGAAAACGACACGACATACGAATGGCTCATCAAAACGACATTTTCTGAAGAAGTTTCCTTCATAAAAGTTGTATATCTTCAGAAAGATTTCCAATGGATTTTGAATCAAGTCAATCGGACTTCTACAACTCAAATGGTGGTCAAGTGGCTAATTGATTCAATTTCGTAAAAATCCCGCAAAACGTTCGGAGTATGAATTTGCTTATCAAAAAGGCGTTTTCTGAAGAAGAGTCCTTCATGAAAGTTGAAGAGTTTTCCGAGATCTTATTTATGACATTTGGATCATAATTTTTGGAGGTCTACAACTCAAGATATGAATTTTAGAAGTTTAATATATAATTATATATAATTATATATACATACGCACATGGGTTCACATGCGAGGAAATGATTGTAATCATCACCACCGGATCGATCCGGCACCAATCCGGATCGATCCGACCCCTGAATCTTTGCTATATATACAGAGCAAATGAGAATGGATCAAAGGCCCCTTTCTTTCCCTCTTCTCTCGTCCCTCTGCTCTTTCTTTTTATTTATTTTTTGGATCATATATATATATACATATATGATATATATATATATACACACACACTTCATGTATATATATATATTCTATATATGAATATATATGTGATAGATCTATCTATATATTTATATAGATCTAGATCTAGATCTTTTCATCTCGTTTCTCTTTTTATTTTATTTTCGGGCCCGTATATACATATATATGTCGATGTATGTATGTATATATGTTTTTCACATATATAAATAAAATGGTTATAGTATCGTTGTAATGGCGGAATAATTATCGAAGATTGTTGATTTCGAAGCTTTGGCATGTTAGATCCGGTGGAAACGACCCCGATTCGATAGTCATAACCGGTAATATATTCTAAAATTGTTATGTTTATTATTTCTATTTCTATTTATATATGATATTAAACTAAAAATATATCTAGCCAAGATATGAATCTGAATTAGTTAATCTTTTGGTAAAATGAATGATCGACTCTGGTAATAATGATTAAAATCAATTATGATGAATCTCTTTCTTTCTGCGCTTAATGAAACATTAAAATTGAAAGACCCGAGGGTAAAATTGGCCGAGTGAAAACGTGACAACGGAACCCAGTTTCCTACCCGGGGGCAGATTTGTCCTAAAAAGATGAATCTTATTGAAATTTGTACTCGAGATCGTAATAATGTTAAATCATCAGTTTAATTGAAACTTAAACCGGAAAGTTGAATCGCCCGGCCTTGACAACCGGAGCCTTTTAAATAAAATTGACCGTTTGACGAACGGAATGACTCCTTTTTATCTAAAGGTAGATTTGTACTCGGGACCTGTTCAGAAAAACCGTAACAGTTGTGGACCTTGGACTGATGCAATGGACATATGACAATTTCATACGCTCGTGTGAGGAAGAGTTGTCTAGCTTAGGAGTACACCGTTTCATTTATAATTGACCTCCTTGAAGCAAGGAAAAGATCTGTCTCATTTATTAACTAAAAAGATATATTGATTCAGTGACATAATTCTTGGCTAGATTCCAAAAATATATATATTATATTAGTATTTATTTACTTATTTTACTTTATGCACTACTAACAATCTAACTACTAACATAATCTAACCCAGGAAAAAGTAAAACCCGCGACTTAGATCGAGTTAATAATAGCTTCTTGGTGTTTAACCCCACTTAAAAGAATTACCATGTTTTCCCTGAGGAATACGACCTGACTCACCAGACTAGCACTACAATTTGACCCGGTACACTGCCGGTTAGGATCTGTATAGCCTAGGTAATGTCCGTCAGTTTTCTGGCGCCATTTCCAAGGTTAGGTTTAGGTCTGTCAGCATTTTGGCGCCGTTGCCGGGGAATCGAAGGCATTGTGTCTACGTCCCCTAGGAAACGACGCTAGGAAAATATCCTTGATAATCCGTTGCCGGGGAAAACGTCGCTAATTTCTTTCTTTGTGTCTAGGGTTACTACTTGTATTAGCTCAAAATTCTCGAGGATAAGTCAACACTCTTCTTATCACATTTCTATTTTTATTTTCCGTTGGTAGCTACCTTCTTTTAGTTACCAATTTTTTTCTTCTACCAATTTCGAGTTATTTTCTATTTTCGATAGTAGAAAGTAAACGTGGTCATAACAGCCGAGGATAAGTCAATACATTTCTCAATCTCATTTGTATTTTTATTTTCATTGGTACCTACCTATTTGGTAAGATATCAATTTTTTTATAAAAATACTCGATAAATACCGAGTGCTTCGGTAATTACCGAGAGAGAGAGAAAAAAAAACCGAAAAAAAAAAAAAAAAAAAAAAAAAAACTACTCGGTAAATATCGAGTGGATTCGGTAATTACCGAGGAGAAAAAAAAAATGTGGTTTTTTTATCGATTTCGTGTTATTTTCTATTCGATATTTTCGATTCCACAAAAATTGTCAAATCGAGTTACGAAAATGGTCGAAACCGTTGGTGAAACACCTGAACAAGGGATTGCTCATGCTCAAGGGCATGGCCAAAACCTTAATCAGAATTTACCTCAACCTAATAACCAGAATCAGAATAATAGAAATAATCAGAATCAAAATAAGCATAATCACCCACCAAACCCGAGACTTATTTGTGATCAGACCGTAAGAAGGTACCAGATTAATAATCCAATTCGTTTACCCAATAAAGGAGCAAATAATTTCGAAATAAAATCTCATCTTTTTGGTTTAATTGACACAAGAGCCCAATTTCTAGGAGAAGATGATGAGGATCCACATCATCATCTCTATCTTTTCGAAGAATTGTGTAATACAGCCAAAAGTCATGGTGCTCATCGGGAATTAACGAGGATGTCTATGTTTCCTTTTTCTTTAAAAGGAAGAGCACGAGATTGGTTTCTGTCACTTCCACATGATTCATTGACTAGTTGGGAGGATATTCAAACCGAGTTCTTAAAGCAAGATTTTTACTCCCGGTAGAAAATTGGAATTAATAGTCGAAATTGCCAACTTTAAACAAGGATCCGAAGAAACGTTTGGGAATGCTTGGGAAAGATTTAAAAAGTTATTAAGAGCTTGTCCCGATCATGGTTATTCCTTAGATATGCAAATCCAACTTTTCTGTCGTAAATTAAGGAAAGACTCACGTGCAGATGTAGATCATGCATGTGGTGGTTCGTTAATGATGAGTGAAGCTCAAATAGTTTACGATGCTATAGAAAAGATTTCCAAAAATAATCGTATGTGGGAAACCGGTTCTAGCACAAGAAAAGTAGTCTTTGCAGGAGAATGTACATCGAATACGGAAGTTCTAGCACACTTGGAGAATTTGAGTAGGAAATTTGACGGCTTATTAGCCGGTAAAAATGTAAACTCAGAAAATATCATACCAAATGACTACTCAAGTCATGATAATGTGTCATTAGGGATGGAAGAACCAGAAGGCTATTCAAGGGAAAATGTGAGTTTTTTATAGCATAGGAATTTGAACAATGCATATTCAAACTCGTTTAATGCTATAAGAAGAGATCACCCTACTTTTCATTGGTCTGAAACCCCTAGTAAGCCAGGACAACCGCTGTATCCAGTTCAATATAAGAATCCATATCAAGGTTATCAAGGAGATACCACGAATCAGAATCTACAATCATTACCTAAACCATATCCACAACATACCACTCAAAGCATACCAGTCACCCAAAGTTCAACTCAACCTGAAGGAGTTGATAAATGGGAGAAATTAATCGAAAATCTGATGGGTATGATGTCAACTCAAGCTCAAAATATGGAAATTATGATAACTTCTATAGGTACAGTCAGTAAGGATATGAGTACGTTGAAAACATCTATAAGTGGACATGACACAAGGATGAGAACTATAGAAGCTTCATTACGGAATATGGAATATCACTTGACTAGAGAAGGAGAACGTAAAAACAGTAGACCCCCAGGAGGACTACCAAGTAATATCGAAAGAAACCTGAGTGGGGTAAATGCTGTTATTACCAGAAGTGGAAGAATCTGTGGAAGTAATGGATTAGAAAACATGAGAATTAATGAAGTAGAGGATGATTTAGATGGTAAATTTGAAAAGGATATGGAAAATAAACCGGAATTCACTAAAGAGGAAGAGGACATTATTGAAGATTTCCTAAGACAGAACAGATATATTGAACCTGAAAATGAGGAATGGGTCAAGATTCCTAGAATATTGAAAAATCCAAGAATGAGTAGGACCTTGACCAATGATCATGTTGAGAATGAATCAAGTTTGGAAGGGCCATTTCAAACCGAACCTTATCCGGCTCAACCTAAATTCACATCGGTTCAACCTGGAAGGGCATCACCATATCCAGTGCATATTTTGAAGAAAAAGGTACTGAATGATGACACACAATGTCCTCAAAAGGCACAATCATTCAAGGAAGCTTTACCATCTTCGTTTAACGATGAGAAGTATGCATGTTTTCTCGACACTTTTCGGTGCTTAAATATTAATATCCCTTTCATCGATGTTTGTAAGAGAGAGTTTAGTTTGGGAGTTAATCATGAGAGCGTTGTCTTCAACATTTACATTTCATTGAAATATCCATGCATTACACTAGAATCTAGTTCTTGTGTAGACACTTTGTGTCCCCTTGTTGTGGATTGTACTAACACGCAGGTAATTGAAGAAGATGACTTTAGCAATAATGTGAAAGCTCGCAAACCGAAAGCTCGAAAATCAAAGAAAAAGGTCAAGAATCGTGTGGATTGGTGGAAATTGTCTAACCTCTGTTGGAAACCAGTATTGAAGAAGGATGCGGTACGTGAGGATGACCCACCACCAGTGCCTTAAAAACTGAAGCACGGTAAAGTCTGGCTATAGACTATAAATGTAGTCAATGACGGGTACTATCCTTCCCTTTTACTCCTTAAGCATTTATTTTTAGTGGATTATGTGCTTAATTGTTACGTGCTTTTGTGAGTAATTGTTAGAAGTATCCCGTTTTGTTTAGTATATTATATTAGTTAATCCTTATCATTTTGGTCGAGCAAACGACGTTAACCAAAAGCGCTACCGGGAGGCAGCCCGTAAAAATGTTAAATATAATAATTACTCATACTTTGGATGATACTTTGCTAATACTTAGGATTGATTTTCATTTTGTTTCACCAAGTCTCAGGATGAATGTTTGAATGTCATTAAAAGAGGGAATGATTAGGTGGTTATCCGAAAATCCTGATGGAAATCAAAGAAAAAATTCAAATGCATCATTTCTTGGACTTAGATTGTTAGAACGATTTGAAATAACCCTTGAGGATCTGGGTATAAAAGACTCAGAGTTAATACTTTGCCATACGTTACATTTCATGATCTAGTCTGTTTTAAATTTCAAATAACGTGTGACATGTATTAGTTCAAATACTATGGAATTGAGGAGGACATAACTTTAACCCACCCACCCACCCTTTAATATCATCCGAGTATTTGTTTTGACTTGTTTTAGTGCACCATTGCTTTCCCAACAACTTATTTACACTCACTTTACATTGAGGACAATGTAAGTTCGTAAGTGGGGAGTGGAGTCGTTGGTCTAGCAATGGAATTAATGTTTATTTTGTATCAATAAAACACTTAGTTTTCGATTTTTTTTTCGAGCATTATTTAGTTGATTAAAATAAATTGTATAAGGTATATATTTCATGGATTTGAAGATATAATGATCAATTTGGATGTGTATAACCAACGTGAACCGTAAGTGCATTGTAATTCCAAATATATTTGTGTAACATGAATTCCTTCACGTAAGCCTTTGATATTGAAACGAAAATTTTAAACTGTATCCATTCAGTATCCTAGTGGTTATTCTAGATAATAACAGTAACTTAGTACCTAACTTTTGAACGTGTACTGTGAATATCTGAAGGTTTGAATGTGATAGAAAGGATATAAGTTAAGTTTATGAAAAGAAAAAAAAAACCAAATTAAGATGAACTATATATATGTTGGTTGTAGCTACCAATGATTTGAGTGCAGTAGGGCGTTATCACGAAACGTCCTATATCACTATGAGGTCTAAAAGCTCCCAACTGCCTGATGATAGTAGTCCAGCTAGGGTGTTATCATGAAACGTCCTATTGCTGGGAATGAAGGCATATGCTACAAATGTGAAATTAAACTCATCAAAAAAAAAAAAATGTGAAAAAAAAAAAAATTGTTTAAGAATGGTTGAAAACTTAGTTATCTTCTGACTATCCCCAGTATAAACTGAATGATATGCTTTAGGGATTATCCTAATAAGTACACGGGAGAACTTTGTGTGGAACTGTTCCTGCCTATACCTAGGAAAGTCATTAGGGGTACATCGAATGGATATTTGTGTGTTTGCTTGAATTATTCGAGAGAGGATAGTGGAAATTGAAAAGGCTTGTCACACACACACTCGTTATACATTTATATTGAGGTTAAAGCCTGGTTGTAATTCTAATGGTTGTATTATCTAGTTGTTCCTTATACCTTCTATCTTCATGAATTTATCTCTTATTCATTTTGTTTTATCGCTTGTTTTGATCGAGGACGACCAAAAGCTAAGTAGGGGGTTGTGATGAGAGATAAATTTATGATCATTATTACGACATTTTACCCCAATATTGATACCATTTTGAGCATTATTGTATCAAATCAAGTCAAAATTACTAAGTTTTATTCAAATGTATAAGTAGTAGTTATTATATAAATTATCGTATTTTTATAAGTTTTTTATTAGTTTTTGTACCGGTTTAGTAACCGGAGTGTCGTGTCGGATTTACGTTTGGTATTTTGGTGGTTCATTGCGGATTATACATTGACCAAGATTCCACGTAATGACATGTTTTGAGTCTAAAAGATGTGTTTTGAGGTTAGAAGAAGATGCCACAAGTCTACGAGTTCAAACGGAAAGCAAATTTTCCTAAGTACTTAAACCGTAATTTATTTTCGATGGAGATTTGACCCAGCTTAGAGGCATTTTCAGGGGATGACTTCTTAATGAAAGTTGTAGATCTTCACATAATCTTTCCAACGCACTTTGAATTACGTCAATTGGAGGTCTACAACTCAAGTTATGGTCAATTGACTAATCGATTCGTATTAGCAGAAATCCCGAAAACGACACGACATACGAATGGCTCATCAAAACGACATTTTCTGAAGAAGTTTCCTTCATAAAAGTTGTATATATTCAAGAAAGCTTTCCAATGGATTTTGAATCAAGTCAATCGGACTTCTACAACTCAAATGGTGGTCAAGTGGCTAATTGATTCAATTTCGTAAAAATCCCGCAAAACGTTCGGAGTATGAATTTGCTTATCAAAAAGGCGTTTTCTGAAGAAGAGTCCTTCATGAAAGTTGAAGAGTTTTCCGAGATCTTATTTATGACATTTGGATCATAATTTTTGGAGGTCTACAACTCAAGATATGAATTTTAGAAGTTTAATATATAATTATATATAATTATATATACATACGCACATGGGTTCACATGCGAGGAAATGATTGTAATCATCACCACCTGATCGATCCGCCACCAATCCTGCTCTATCCGACCCCTGAATCTTTGCTATATATACAGAGCAAATGAGAATGGATCAAATGCCCCTTCTTTCCCTCTTTCTCTGTTCTTCTTCTTTTTATTTTTTTTAGATCACTTTGTATATATATATATATATATATATATATATATATATATATATATATATATACACACACACACGTCCCAAAATATATATATACATCCGTATATATATAGTTCATCTATCTTCTTTTATTTTCGGGGCCCGTATATACATATATATGTCGATGTATGTATGTATATATGTTTTTCACATATATAAATAAAATGGTTATAGTATCGTTGTAATGGCGGAATAATTATCGAAGATTGTTGATTTCGAAGCTTTGGCATGTTAGATCCGGTGGAAACGACCCCGATTCGATAGTCATAACCGGTAATATATTCTAAAATTGTTATGTTTATTATTTCTATTTCTATTTATATATGATATTAAACTAAAAATATATCTAGCCAAGATATGAATCGAATTAGTTAATCTTTTGGTAAAATGAATGATCGACTCGGTAATAATGATTAAAATCAATTATGATGAATCTCTTTCTTTCTCGCGCTTAATGAAACGTTAAAATTGAAAGACCCGAGGGTAAAATTGGCCAGTGAAAAACGTGACAACGGAACCCGCTTTCCTACCCGGGGGCGATTTGTCCTAAAAAGATGAATCTTATTGAAATTTGTACTCGAGATCGTAATAATGTTAAATCATCAGTTTAATTGAAACTTAAACCGGAAAGTTGAATCGCCCGGCCTTGACAACCGGAGCCTTTTAAATAAAATTGACCGTTTGACGAACGGAATGACTCCTTTTTATCTAAAGGTAGATTTGTACTCGGGACCTGTTCAGAAAAACCGTAACAGTTGTGGACCTTGGACTGATGCAATGGACATATGACAATTTCATACGCTCGTGTGAGGAAGAGTTGTCTAGCTTAGGAGTACACCGTTTCATTTATAATTGACCTCCTTGAAGCAAGGAAAAGATCTGTCTCATTTATTAACTAAAAAGATATATTGATTCAGTGACATAATTCTTGGCTAGATTCCAAAAATATATATATTATATTAGTATTTATTTACTTATTTTACTTTATGCACTACTAACAATCTAACTACTAACATAATCTAACCCAGGAAAAAGTAAAACCTGCGACTTAGATCGAGTTAATAATAGCTTCTTGGTGTTTAACCCCACTTAAAAGAATTACCATGTTTTCCCTGAGGAATACGACCTGACTCACCAGACTAGCACTACAATTTGACCCGGTACACTGCCGGTTAGGATCTGTATAGCCTAGGTAATGTCCGTCAGCTTTCTGGCGCCGTTTCCAAGGTTAGGTTTAGGTCTGTCAATGGTGAAATTAGGGTTTTTACTTAAACGCCGGTGTGAGTAGCTTTCTATGTTATTGGGGAAACGTTGGTATGGGTGACGTCGAAGCAACTATATCTCATTGGGGATTCTTCTGTAAAACGTCACCACCACTACCGTTCATAGTACATGAAAAACGTCAGCTTGGGTGACATTTACACGATTATATTCCAGTAGGTTTTTTCTGTAAAACGTCATTGGTGGTGGCGTTGCTGGGGCATGAGAAACGTCAACGTGGATGACGTTTCTGCACGGAACAATTGCTACACATTTGTTAAGTCTGGTTTGTGTCCAGTCTTTATTACCCTTCAATTAGTCTATCTGATGAGTTTGTTATATCCCTAAGTAACACCTGTATATGAGTTACCCTAGCTTTGAATGAGTTTAAACTTGTTTATCAAATTAGAGTTTATCTAGCTTTGATTATATGCCTAAGTAAAAACTTAGTATGCGTTTATCTAGCTTTGAATTCTTATATGAGGTTTATAGCATGTAATGTTGTTTATCAAATTAGAGTTAATGTTACATTATATGATGCTTATGGCATGTAAATGAGCTTTGTTTATATATGTTAATTTCTTAGTTAGTTGATTACTTCATTTGAATGACAATTCATTTCTTGTCTCATGTGTAGGAAATTATGATTACGACGAGGTCTGGTAAGACCGTAACCTTTGCAGATGAAGGTACCGTAGTGGATCATGGTGGTGCAGAAACACCGCCCGAAACTCATGTTCAGCCTAGCAATGTTTCTGAAAATAAAATGTGGTGGGATATCAAAGAACTCGGAAACGGCTAAAGAAGATGCAAGCCGAGATTGCACAAGGTCATCAACCAACTGAGGATGAATTAGGAGAGACAATTGAGACAGTTGCAGCTTCTAGTGCCGGGGCCACCACTGAGTTAGTTGAGACACAGTTGGGAGTGCAGGCTCCTACAGTGACTGTTGAGATAGTTGCAGCTTCTAGTGCCGGGGCCACCACTGAGTTAGTTGAGACATAATACGATTGAATTCTCTTTCTTCAAAACTAGTGTCACTGTTCTTATTGAAGGATGTCACTGTTCTTCAACATTTTATGATTTTCTGCGTTTTCTTTCTATTGAATTCACCAAATCTTCTAGTTTAATGAATTCCACAGAATCCGATCAAATAATGGCACACAATTGACTCTATAATGGTAGTATTGCACAATGGTCTCGAGGAATCTGGACGCTTTGGAGGGAGTATACTATCGCGTGAAGGTATCGACCGGGAATCGCAGACTGAAGAAAAAAAAATGGTAAGGACAACAACAGTAATATAGTGCACGAATGAAAGAGTTTTTACAGAAAAAAGGGGGGAAAAGGAGAAAAAAAAGTCAGCAAATAATGAAGAGTAGTGATAGTGTCATAATCAAAAAACCCGTAAATAAGGAAAACAAAATGATGACAACCCCTTTGAATGTTAAACTCCGAATCATCATCATAGAAGAGGGTATCACATAAGATGGAAGGCCGTTAAATTTGAGCACATGAGAAACTCATGTGTGTGTACCTTTTTCAGAATGAAGACAATTGTTCATCGTGATACAATTGTTCTACACCTGATGTATATATAATCTGCATTTTATTACCACATATGCACGCGTTTTGGATCAGACATATACATAATCATTAACAAACCATTTTGCATTGTAGACTGCCTTGGATTTATGGATGCGTTCTAGGCTGAACATGTACGAATACGTGAATACGGATACACAAACCGTAAGATCATACCTTAACAGGCTGACCCATCCATTTCACCTCACCACCAAGCTTCTCATATGCAGCTACCAGTGTTCCTATAATTGAAGAAACCAAATTCATAACATTATCCAATGATAAAAACATGCAAAGGCTAACTTTCTATGATGAAAGAGGTTTTTCCGTATAATAGCAAAACACAACACATTCATTACGTTTCTTAATATTCGTGAAAAGCAAATAAGTGACATTTTTTCAATGTGTTTTAGAACCCTAACTTACCTGGCATGATGTGTTAATCTCTGGCTTCAACAGTTACAAAATCCCGATTAGCCACCACCATAAGAATCTTTTTAGCAGCACACTGCTCTAGTATCCTTTCCAGGTCCTTAAGTTTTGTCGATACGGAAGCACTAGACGAAAGCCCTAAAGCCTCGGTTCCATGTGCTAGAAAGAAATTCGAGTCTTCAACTTGTTCCACTACTCGTAAACCAAGTCCCTCAACACGTGACAAATGAAATAGAAATAAAGGTCTTATATACATACGAAGAAGTATTGCGTCTTTGTAAGCCTTCAAGATGAAATTTACTGGATTAAAATGTGAGAAAAGTATCATCACCAGACTACAAAGAAACAGGCAACTTGCATTCAGAGAAAATAACTAAATCCGAAAGTTGAGAGTGATTCTTGAATAAAATGATTAACCTTTTTAGCTTCTAATATGTCAACTCTCCACTGGTTATGGCATCAACAAAGAGAGAGGGATCAAAAGATGAAAAAGATTATTGAAATTTCACATATGTTATTATTTCCTTATCTCGGCTTCACAGAATGAAAAAGTGCAAATAAAAAGTTATTACTCGTTAATATCTTCTTGACATTATCGTATACCATCTTAAACATTACATACAAACTGATTCAAAATGAAAACATGCCAAACATCTCTTTAAAGTAGAACTTATGTAAAATGGAAGGCCGTTAAATTTGAGCATATGAGAAACTCATGTGTGTGTACCTTTTTCAGAATGAAGACAATTGTTCATCTTGATACAACTGTTTTACATCACCATGTCAACCGTGGGAAATTGTCAAAAATATCTGGAGAAAAATATAGAAGCCGAACTTGAGAACCAATTTCAAGCAAACAACAAAATAACACATACCGAAGCTCTAAGAATATTGTACGCAACTAACCTGCAAGCAAAACAATTTATCAAAACAGAGCTGCAACCAAATTTGAAGGTAAAACAAATCAAAAAAGTGAAAATTTAACCGTGTAAAAATTGAAAAATAAAAAGTGTACAAAAGTATGATAAATAAGATAATCATCTTGATGAAGCTTCTTAATGATATTGACCATTAATAAATAGTTCACATTCCTATTATTCACCATCCAAGTGAACAATCTGCAAAGCATAACATCAAGCTCTGTGTACATCAAGCAAATCAATTAAGCAATTATGAAAAGTCAGTAGATCAGGAGCAGGACAAAAAGATAATACACAAACTCACTACACATGTGTACACAGTTTAAGTACAAAACAATCACAAAATTACCAGTGAAATCACATGCTGACTTGGGCTCAATTACGCCTCTGTTTGGCCTTACCGAATATTTCTTAGGAGTAGCAGTCTTAACCTATGCACATATATCAGATCAAAAGTCAAAATGGAATATATAGAAAGAAGATAAAATCTTGAGTTCCTAGCTACCATGATTTGCGTCATTAATACCTTGAAGGCTACATACTGATCAGACTTGTGGTGTAGCTCAACTGTCCATATGGTCTGCTTGACTGGTTCTTCAACTCAACTATCAACCACAACAAAGAGACAGGTATCAACTATTTTTGTTTATATTGAGAAGGAGACTGAAGGACAGTATACAATAAATAATTCAAAACATAATGCATCAACCCCCACACACAAAAGTTGCGAATATTAAATGGGTAAAAATTTCATATAAGTAGAATCTCTTACAAATCAATTTAAGTTCTTCGGGTTGAATATCCAAAAGATCGGCCCTCATTGCTGTTTCTGCCAAATTTACTATCGTAGTAAGTTAGTAACTACTTATAATCCAACAATTTCTTCAAGCTACACACAACTAGTAGAATCCTTAACTGAATTATAAAAAAAATGCACTAACACAACTTGAAATCTGAGATCAAGAAAAATCATTAAGAAATCGTACTAAAAATAAGTAAAATTAAAGGCAACACAAAAATTTCACCGAAATTTCCATCAATTATCAGAAATGAAGTCATCTACTTGTCACCAAATTGAATGATTTCTCCAGCAGTAAAGTTTTCACCCTAAATTCCATGAAATTCAGTGAGATTAACATTTAACACGAAATCGAAGTGTGGTAAATGATGAAATAGTCTTCGTGAAAGAGAGGTAGTGATGTGTATATGATGTTTCAACAAATTTTACCTGCTGCAGTTGGATGCTGGTCGGTGATGCAAAAGGGAGAGGAAATGGGGAGACGATGCTTTGGAAAGAAACTGCCTATGTGTGATTTGAGAGTATATGTTGTAATCAATTTTTGAAAAGTGGGGGAGAAGTTTGAATCGTTAAGGGAGGTGGGATGGAGCACGTTTGGAGGAGAGGTTTTTCTTCACTTATGACGATCCGTAAATTCCATGGAAGAGGTGGGACGAAGGACCGAACGTGGGGATGGGTCCAGATTGATTAATAGGTAAAACGGGTCATGGAACGGGTCAATTGACTAAATTGGGTCAATTTGACACTTGTTTGCCCATAAATATTAATATAGATTATAACATGAGTTACACTAAGAGAGATTTCTAATCGAATCGAACGTTGTTTTTTTATACTTTTCTTTTTCTTCTCTAGAAGTCTCTAGAACGAACACAGTTTTAAGAGAGGGGTCTTTCTCCGGGGAAATTCTTAGACGAGTATTCCTTACGGTGAAGGCCGCTAGATGCGCGCGTCGGTAACTTAGTCATCACCAAAGAATTTCCCCTTTCTCTGAATGAGTTGCACCATAATCGAATCTAATGTTGTTGTTTTACCACCCCTCTTTCTCCGACTACCTGTGTATCCAAAAAGCATAACATCCACCATTCTTAACATGGTCAGGATTCAAGCGTCAGGGGACAGGGATTCTAATAAGCTTCCAATCAACAGCATTGCCCATCAACCTCATTGCTGTTTCTGCAAAACCACAACTTAAAATTCCCAGTCATTTATCAAACGCTTAATTTCATTTGGTGGTGGTATATACTAGTCTGGTGACTGGTAAGGCTGGGGAGATGATGATGATGGATGAAGATTTTGATTTTCCAACTGCTAACAATTTTGCTGATGAACAAGAAATGGGCATGGGGAAGCAAGTTGTGGACTTGCCGCCAGAGCACCCAGGATCTATTCTCAAGGTCGGAGAAGAGAAGGAAATTGGGAACAACGGAATAAGGAAGAGATTGCTTTCGGAAGGTGAAGGTGAAGGTTGGGAAACACCCAAATCCGGGGATGAAGTTGAAGGTTTGTATTTCACAATTCCTGATTGATTTTATGAGCTTATCTTACAGTTACAGGTGAGTAATCTTTCATCCATTTTTACTTGATCACTTCTCTATTAGATTTGACATATAGGCTCATTTGCCTCAGTTTGTTGAGATTCATTTCTAATGATCAGTAGTCATAATCACTTTCATCCCTTCTTTGGGCATCGATCCTAACCGTTGACTTGCTGTTTTGCGTTGCTGAATTTATGTTTTCACCAATCTATGTGATGACCTCTGACTGATGATTTGTTATATTTAAAATAACTGTTGTTACATTGATTAAATTTGTTCTTCTCCCCAATCTTTTCGCTTGGGACTAGTCTTTCTGTGGGTATAGGAATGTTAGTTGACTAAATCCTCCATTAATTTTAGTTGGTAACCATTTGTTGTTCTGTATTTAATCTAAAGCATGGGCTGTGTTTTATGTGACATTATGTTCTTTTGCCGAATTTGGTTCTTGATCTGTGTTGGCCTTCAAGTTAAATGGGCAGCCACTAGTTTAGAATAATCATATGATGCTAGAGAGCAATAAGGACTTCATCACTATTGAGAGATCTTTAACTGTGGGTTTGATTTTTGATTCTGCAGTGCATTATGTTGGCACTTTGCTTGATGGAACTCAGTTTGATTCAAGCCATGACAGGGACACTCCGTTTAAGTTCAGACTGGGTCAAGGTATGTTTTTCTATTTGTATTTTTATTTTATGTATTGCTTCAGAGTTGCTTTAGGTAATATATTGTTGTTAAGGCGATTGGCTAGGCGAGAGGCGAGGTGGTGTCACTTTTTATTGCTTTTTTCTCACCTCGTATAAACATAATGCATTGAAGGTAACTTCAGCCAAAGAAGAGAAATCCGAGGCCTTTGATGAATTCATTTACCATATGGGTACAAACTTTCCAGTAAATGTCAAAATGTGAACATAAGCACTGTTTGATTTGTTATGAGAGTGGTATGGTTAGGAATAGCTGTTTGATATTCGATGGACTTACACTCAGGTTTACTATTATGCAACTTTCATTGACCCTTGGTTCAAAAATGTGAGGATGTTGTTTTTTGTTTTCTGGCATTTCTACACAATATCATCAATATTCAGAGATATTGGAAAAGTATCGCCTGCATGGCCAGGCATCGCATAGGCGACCAGGCAATCCCCCTTCGCCTTGGCATCGCCTAGCGCTTTAACAACTATGCCTTAGGTATTTTTTTTTTGGTTTGTTTTCTTAACCCTGTCTCATATTTGAATGGTTTCGCTCACTTTTCACACGTGAACATTTTTAGTCTTGTTTGGTTAATTATGGATATTTCTCCACAACATGAATACTTGGCCTTTAGTGACTCTGCTCTAAGCTTTTGGTGAATTTAATTGGTAAAGTGTAATGGGCCATGATCCATGTGATTTTTATGGATGTTTTCTATGATGCTGATTCTTTCACTTCCAATGCTTCTTTTAAATTCTACAGCCCTAGTATTTGTTAAACAATTCAGTAATTTCTTTGTAGAACACTATAGCAGGATGAAATTTTAAGGTGGTAAAGCATAACCAGATTTTCTCCCAAGCTTTCTGCTTGGCTCTTGTTAAAGGCACCACAATGAATCTACCGTGGCACCACACTTCGGGCTAGGTTCGACTTTACAAAGGTTGAAATTGGATATTCGACCTCTGCAAAGTTGAATGTTGAGCTTAGATTCGACTGTCAAGAGGTCGAATGTCAGTGTGGTCCCCGAAAGTAAATTTTGTTGTGGTGCCTTTAACAACTGCCTTTTGCTTGTGGGGGAGATCAAAGACACGTGTGCTTCTTATGGATAATGTACTTGGGTGCTGATTCTTTTACTTCCGATGCTTATTAAACTCTACAGGACATGTGATTAAGGGATGGGATGAAAGTGTTAAGACAATGAAGAAAGGAGAAAAGGCTTTATTCACTATCCCTCCTGAACAAGCATATGGAGAATCTGGTTCAGCACCATCAATACCACCCAATGCCACTTTGCAATTCCTAATTGAGCTGCTTTCATGGACAAGTGTCAAGGATATATGCAAGGATGGTGGGATATTGAAGAAAATAATCAACGAGGGAGAGGGTTGGCAAAATCCTAGGGATCTTGATGAAGTTTTCGGTCAGTGTAGATGTAATGACTTGTTCAATTTTGATTAATCCTATACTCTGAAATGGATAATAGCCTGCTGAGTTTCTTTTTACAGTGAAATATGAAGCTCGGCTGGAGGATGGAACTCTGGTATCATCGTCAGATGGAATCGAGTTTACTGTGCAAGATGGTATGCATTTCGCTACGTGAGGTATAATATCACTTAAACTCTATCATGGACATATGTACCATGCTGATTTCATTGCAGGTTACTTCTGTCCTGCCTTGGTGAAGGCTATTAAAACGATGAAGAAGGGAGAGAAAGTACATCTAGATGTGAAGCCAGAGTGTAAGTTTTCTTCTCTTGTTGGTAGACTTCAGTTTTACTGCTCTCTTAGTGGTAAAGCTAAATGTACCTTAAACGTCTTACAGATGCATTTGGAGAGAATGGGCGGTCAACTCCTGGAGATGTAGTTGCTATTCCGCCAAATGCTACCTTGGAGGTGAATCTTGAACTGATTTCATGGAAAACGGTTTCTGTTGTAACCCATGACAAGAAGGTCCTGAAGAAAATTCTAAAGGAAGGTGAAGGGTATGATCGTCCCAGCGACGGCACGGTTGTGAAAGGTTGACTTGGCTTTATGGAAGACACTACCAATGATTGAGCCTCACTGTCTAATAAACTCTTCGGTTGTTGGCAGTAAAAATAACTGGAAAGCTGCTTGATGGAACTACCTTCCTGAAGAAGGGGAATGGCGATGAAGAGCCTTATGAGTTCAAAGTAGATGAAGGTACTGATTTTGTCCTTCCTCCATTCATTGGTGCCCTTTCTACTTTTCTATTATCGGTTAATGCTGAAGCTTTTGTGCTTGTGTAGACCAAGTTATTGATGGACTTGATAGAGCTGTACGAACAATGAAGAAAGGAGAAATCTCTCTAGTTACTATTCAGCCAGAGTATGGCTTTGGTCCATCTGACTCCCAGCAAGAGCTTGCTGTTGTTCCTGGAAACTCTCCTTTGCAATATGAAGTGGAGATGGTGTATTTCGCAAAGGTAGGACCACCTTTTGTGTTTGTGTGTGTGCTTGTTCAGTTGTTTGTTCTTCAGATTGTCTTATAAATCTTATTCTTCTTACTTACGCATAAGATTTGAAGAACGAAGCTCTAATTGTTCCCAGTTCACTGTCACTGGCTCTAGGAGAAAGAATCTTGGGATATGAACATCCAAGAAAAAACCGAAGCTGCAGCGAAGAAAAAGGAAGAGGGAAATGCATGGTTCAAGGCTGGAAAGTATGCAAGAGCCTCAAAGAGATACGAAAAGGTGCAGTGTATACAGTTCAATCTGTTACCTGTAACATGTTTCTGACTGGATACTTACTTTCTTAGGCTGTTGGCTTCATTGAATATGATTCTGATTTCAACACTGAGGAGAAGGAGCAGGCCAAAGTGCTCAAGATTAGCTGCAAGTTGAATAACGCAGCCTGCAAACTGAAACTCAAGGATTACAAAGAAGCTGTAAACCTGTGCTCCAAGGTCCTAGAGGTTGACAGCAGGAGTGTCAAAGCGTATTATCGAAGAGCTCAAGCATACATTCTACTGGTTGAGTTTGAGTTGGCTGAATTGGATATCAAAAAAGCACTTGAAATTGATCCAGATAACAGGTACTGTTTCATAATAGATGACAAACTAGCTTTGCATATTAAAAAATTGTTCAGTTTCGTAAGCATGGTAAAGTATTGCTTGTTATCTCAAATTTCGCGAAGAATAGATGGGAAAAGATGTTCCAAAGAACACGGTCATATACATATATACTGTGTTTCTTCTCGATCCATTTTTTGTTGTCTACTCATGTGATTTCCAAATTTGGATAATAGGGATGTCAAAATGGAGTACAAAGTTCTGAAAGATAAAGTGAAGGAGTACAACAGGAAGGAAGCACAATTCTATAGTAACATAATTGCAAAAATGAGCAAATTGGAGGAAGTTGATTCTGACGTAAGTTGACAAATTTTGAAGTGCAGGGACCCCTCTCTATATTCTAGTGCGGTTATAGAGTTGGTAATTGATGGTTGTTCCTTGCTGATGGAAACTTTTGTATCTTGATGCAGGTCGGATCATCGAAGCACGAAGGAATGCCTGCAGATGTAGACAGTAAGGCCTAAACAAGCTCATGTCTTCCTCTCATGCTTTGAATGGAAGAAAGATTAGTGTTTGCATGCATATGTACCAATGTGCTTTGCATCATCAATGTTTGAAAATAAATAAGAGCAGTCTAATTGTCATACATGAGAGTCTTTCTAGTTGTTGATCTCTTATCAATTACGAAAATCCTGATAAATGGAGTAATATTTGCATGATATCTATCTACTTTAATTTTTTAGGCTGATACCTATCCCTTTTTTTCTTTTTTGCTAACTCGGTTATGCCTGCAGTCTTATTCGACCTCAATGTACACACAAAAACTTGGAAATATTGCATTTGTGCTTCAAAAACTCAAAATCCTCTTCTATCTGAATGTCTTAGACTAGTAAGTTGTTCCACATACAATGTTGGCTTGTTGTGTGGCCTATACAAGTTTTTTTTCTTCAAGAAAACAAGATATATGCATGGTGCTATTGTGAAACTTGGACAAAAAGACTCTAGAGCTAGTGTTACATTGATAGATGGTTTTTATTTAAAATCCCTTTTGTTGTTGCTGTTGCGATTGCGAATATGGTTTTATATATGTTACTGACTTTACAGAGATTTTTTTTTGGTGGTAGATAAAGGGTCTATTCACATTAGAGCATTATCCACAGCGCGTACAAAAACAAGGGATTGCTGGTCTGCAGTACGAATGGCAGTTGTGGCTGGCCTTAGTCGAATTTCAACACGGGTTAGTTCCCCTCTCAAGTCTAAAACAGCCTAAAGGAAGGAAGAAGAGAAGCACACAACCCATCCTATTTATCAACACATTGGGAATCTCTTGTGTTCCATGTTTTTCTTTTTTTCTTTTTTTTTCTTTCTAGAAACATTAATTAGTGCACAAGATATGTCAAAAACATGATATTGTATGCAAGGCTTTAAAAAGTGATGGATGGTGTAAGCAACGTCTTCAGAAAAGACTTTTGGTGGGTGATTCTTGTGTGGTAACTCTATTTTGAGGAGTTACCACATGTGGCTCAATCCTGATAAGTGCTTTTCAATCTGTTGTGGGTTTAGACTGCATGGTCCAGATTGAGCCGCATAGGATAACTCCTCTTACGACGCATGGACAAACACTGTGAACCTATCGGAATAATTTAATGTGTTTGATTACTGAAATGAAGGCTAGCTGTGTGAATGCAATTCTCAGGTTATTTACATATGTTGGTTATACTTGTAGATGGGCCCGGATCCCCTGCTGTGAGCATCCTTCCCTACAGCGAATTGAAGAAACTACGATTCCGTCGAGAAAAATGATTCGACGGAATCATTGGTAGCATCAACCCTATAGCAACGTCTTTTCAAAATTTTAGGGATTTCAACACGCCTCTCCCTCTCCCTCGAGTGTGGGCGATTTCTCCCAACACTTGCACAATATAAATTGTGAAAATAATGTTCACACAAAGGTTCAATCTCATGACATTATTACAATCATTAACATCAAAATCAAGATCAACCCCTGAGTAAGAGTCAGACTTTGCAGGCACGACCTGGACCGAACTCCGGATTAGTCAGACCAGTTGGTTCCGGATACCGGAGGCTTTAAGCAAAAATAAAAAATAAAAAAATAAAAAAAATCAAGATCAACGGTTTAAAAGTGTATCATAATTAATAAATGTGTGTGGCACAACACAATCATTAATTATTATGCCAAATCAATTCTTAAACTTTATGTAGGAGTCAAAACATGATTATTGCTTCCCCTAAATAAAATAAATAAAGGGACAGTTATTGAAAATGACACATTTTGAACTTAATTAGGCAAAAAAGACACTCAAAACAAACACTTAGTTATAAGGACAAAAAGTGACAAATGGACAAAATTACCCCCAGAAAACTGCTACAGTTAGTAAACATTACACATAAAACCTGAAATGGAAAGACGCACGACCTTTGGCAACCAAAACGGAAACGAAACTGATTATCATTCAATCGAAGAAGAGAACTGCATAATCCGAAGCCAAAGCAAGGAGAAAGAAGCGAAAGTGGAAGAAAATCGGAAAAATATCACAGAAAAAAAAGTCTCGATTCGTACAGTGACGGAACAATGGCAAGGAGGAAGCAAATAGTTTCAGCAGAAAAGAGAAGAACAGCAGCACAAAAATAAAAGAAACGAGGAAAAGAGAAGAAAACTGGGTAAGTAACTATTCAAACTGAACATGCAACAAAAAATACGATTTTCTAAACTGAATAGCAATTTTACGGCATAAGTATAGACATTGGTGAAATTGTACTTGAAATCATAGTAGAGAGTGTTTTCTACACAACATTATAATGTTATGTAAAGATGAAGTGACTGCATTTTGATAGAAATAAGTTTTGTGTGTGCAAGCTTGGATCTAAATTGCAGTAAGTAATAGAGAAATATAATGTTACTGCATAAGGAATCAAGCCAGACCTGTAAAATAGAAGGCTGTGTTTTTTTCCGAATGAAAACTCTGATGTCAATGCACAATAAGGTTAAAAACATCATGTCATTCCATTAAAAAGAAGTAGAATGTCATATCAATGAATAATGAGGCCACTTTATACTTCATTATAATGTTATGTAAAGATGAAGTAACTGCAATGTGATAGAAATAAGTTTTGTGTGTCCAAGGTTGGAACTAAATTGCAGTAAGTAATACTAATAGAGAAGTATAATGTCACTGCATAAGGAATCAAGCAAGACCTGTAAAATAGAAGGCTGTGTTTCTTTTCGAATGAAAACTCTGATGTCACTGTAGAATGAAGTTGAAAACATCATGTCATTGCATTAAAAAGAAGTAGAATGTCATATCAATGAATAATCAGGCCACCTTATACTTCATTATAATGTTATGTAAAGATAAAGTCACTGCATTGTGATAGAAATAAGTTTTCTGTGTACATCAGTGCAACTAAATTGCAGTAAGTAATAGAGAAGTACAATGTCACGTCATAATAAGTTGCAGTAAGTACATGCCATGTGTTTTTATTCGAATGAGAACTCTGATGTCACTTTATAATAAGGTTGAAAACATCATGTCATTGAATTCAAAAGAAGTACAATGTCATGATACAACAGAAAAAAGTATGGCAGAGGTGTAGACATTGGAAAAAATTGTAGTTCACTATATCATAATATTGAAAAAAAATCATGATATTGTATTCACAAGAAAGAGAATGAGTTTAAAGTTGTTAAAGTGAGAAATTCCATGTCACTGCATTATAACTTTGAGAATATCATATGAGTAGGTACACAACTTTTGGGAATAAAAACTCTGATGTCATTGCATAAGGATCCAAGGCAGAGGGTTAAATTACATGTCTGTGTTTTTATGCGAATGAAAACTCTGATGTCACTGCATAAGGAATCAAGGGAGATGTGTAAATTACATGTCTCGGCTTTTATTAGAATGAAAAATCTGATGTCACTGCATAAGGAATCAAGGCAGAGGTGTAAATTACATGTCTGTGTTTTTATTAGAATGAAAACTCTGATGTAACTCAATAAGGAATCAAGGCAGATGTGTAAATAACATATCACTGCATGAACTAACCAATGTTATTTCCTTTTTTACAAGACAAGAGAACAATACAGATCAACACTCAACAGTATGCACCAGATATTCGATCAATGACATAAAGGGACATATAATAGAAGAGCATCGGAAAGTAATGGAGAAAACTCCATTTAGACATTTGTTTGCTGCATTTGAAAAGCAAAAGATTATAATAGAGAAAAAGAAGAATGATATGCTGGATGACCTGATAATGGCATACAACAAAAAAAGGGGGTTTCAAGATTGGAAAGGAACATCACATGCCAATGAGAAATGATGTGAAGCTCATATTTGCAATAGAAGATGGAAACAAAGAGGTAGATGACATGAGAAAAAACTCAAAAAATGAGATATCAATTCAAAAAAGATTGTTCTCTGATGTTGAGAAAATAAAGATACGTGGGGTGAAAGAACTGATAAAGGAAAGAGTAAAAGAAACTGATTCAACATCAGTTGAAGACACGGTGAAACTACTGTGTCTACTATTACTTGCAACAGTCTTATTCGCGACCTCAGGGCAGAACATACCATGGTCATTCCTATACTGTGTGGATGACTATCGTCATTCCTATACTATGTGGATGACTATGGTCATTCCTATAATAAGAATCAGAATGAGAATCAGCGTTAATTGCAAACGGAATATGCATTAAAGACATATTATATGTGAAGGGTATAATTGGAAACATAAAAGAAATCCGTCCTTATAACTAATGATCTTTTAAGTGTGTCCTAAGTGTCTAATTAAGTCTCAAAACACGTCATTATAAACAAATAACACATAAATAAAAACCATGATTATTGTTACTTGCAAAAAGAAAAAGAAATAAATGCATGATTATTGATAATATGGACCGTTAATTTTAGGAAAATCTATGTAACATTGCACAACATGGTCCATTACTTAACTTTTTTACCTTATACAACTCATTAATTGATGTAATCCAACATAATATATGATTGAAAAATGTGTAGTGAATAGAATAATGGGAATCTGCAACTGCACCTCAGGAGTGCGCTTGTCTTGAGCCAAGCACATGTTTACGCACCCGAAATTCTGGACTATAAAAGCGAATTTTCAGCTGAATAACCTCATATTTTCTAGATTAAAATTAGATTATGAAGATTCTCAAAAACTTTTCTCTTTCACTTTTTCATTTCATTTGCTTAAAAAGTAGAATCTTACGTCTTCAAATTCCAAATTAATGTGTAATTAAGTATGGTCTTTACTCTAAAATGGTGAATTCATCATCTCTTGATGAATCTCCGTGGGTTGGAGCTAATTTCATGTTTCTCTCTTAATTGAGGTATAATTCCGAATTTAGCTTTAAATTTCTGTTTCATGGCTTTATTTAGTTTAATTTCAACTTTGCTTTGTGTTTTTGATGAGATTTTGAGTAGCTAAACACCTTTGTGACTTGGGTGATGTGAAATTGGGCTAGAAAATCTTATAATTGCTTGAATTCAAGTTGGGTAGTCTTGTATGTGCTCAATTTGTTCAAGTCACGGTGATTGATCTTCATGTGTGATTAATTCGCGACTAATTGCATCATCTTAGTGTTAATTTGAGGCGTAATTTAAGAATTGCATGGAACCTAGTCACCATGAACACGTAGTAAAATCATCTAGATATAGAATTGATTTTTAGTGTGTGTTGCCTAATATTGAATTGGGAAATTCACAGTCCTTTAATGCATTGCTATTGATCCTAATCTATTCCTAGCCGATAAGTTTGGTGCATGGTTATAGTACGTTAATGCGAGAGATTGATTGACGTGAATATAGTGAATTGCACATTGAATACTTTGAGAACTCCTTCCTGAAGCTTGATTTTAAGTAGTTACGAGTGTTTATATTTAGCTCATTTGAACATCACCCGAGTCACCTCATTCTGTATTGTAACGCCATGTTCCCGGACACCGAGTCCATATCCGGAAAAGGACCGTTCGGCACATATAATATTAAATAAATCAATATTATATGTAAGCCTCTACTACGTCGTATTGAGTTTAGCAATTAGCGGAAGCTAAAAGACTCGGGTAAAATTTTCTTTTCAGACAATAATAGAAATGCAACAACTAAAGATAGAAAGGTACTTAAACAATATCAACGGTCTTACAAAAGTACGAAATCTTAAAAGAAACAACAACAAAGTTATATTACAGAAGCTCCAAAGTAAGAGTACAACATGTTTTTAAATAACATACAAACTAGTCTCGAACATAATCTAGCATAATTTAAAAGTGAATAATAAAAGCATTGCGAAATCATCCTCAAAGATCGTCCTCAAAATCATCGTCAAAGTCTTGATCCACCTGTTCATCTTCTCATCCCCAAACACAAACAATATGCATTCGAGGTAAGTACAAAAGTACTTGTAAAAGATAGAAGCTATTGTATTAAACAGGTATATAAAGCATTAATTAGGTTTAAGAGATTATCTTTACGGAACCGACTCAATCTAGGGTTCATTTCATGCTCATCAACATGTCATGACTAAACGTTTCTAACTTAACCTATCTGTGTTATACCAACATCCAAGAGCACTACGCATGGTGTATATCCACCACGAGATATCGTTTGCAATATATCAATGGATCACACTGATAGCCACGGGTTTAACCCGATAGTGCACGCGTTCGGCGAAGTCCCTCTACCATTCAGCCGTTTATAGGCCAGTAGAGATACTCACTTTTACCGACCGCCCACACGTCGCGATATAGCCTTGTGCCTAACCGAGAATGGCGTGGTATTTAATCTTTTACTAGTCACTTATGTATTTATTAACCGGTAACTAACCATTTATGTCTTCAAGCCAAAACTCACCCTAAACAACTCTACTCCCTCACTTAGTCATCTAGACACAACATCCTATCACGTACACAGACATTGGAGGATGCTAATCCACCAAAGCACAAGCCTATCATGCCCTTCCGATGGTCCCGAACTTCAACTCCCTTTAAGAGTACATTCGGTGCCGGAACTAAACGCATCAGAAACTCATTCAAGGCTTGTTCATCTTTAGTTAGTGTTATTAGATCATGAATCCACATTAAAACTCAATACACAGCTCAGAACAACATTTTCCCCCAAAACAGGGTCAATGCGTGCGCATTCACTGATCCAATTAAAGACATCCTGTTGCATCCTGATCAACCAATGCGTGCGCATTGTATACAATGCGTGCGCATTGTCTGTACAGCAAGCATCCTGAACCAAACTGAAGCAGGAATGCGTGCGCATTCCTTAGGATGCGTACGCATTCGACCTGAAGCAAACATCCTGTACAACTCTGATGCATCAATGCGTACGCATTCTGCCTACTCAAGCCCTAAACCTAACCTTTTCCACTTCTCTCAGTTCCACAACTTTTCCAAACATGTTCTTCATAAAATTAACAGCAAAACCACAGTAAAAGAGGTACTTCAACATACCACAACATAGCACATTGATCTAACATCAAAACACATGAAAACTTATACCAAAACAACTCCAAACTCATGGCTAAACCTTATGATACTTGAATTAACACAATAGGAAGGTCTCTTACTTGTTTCAAGCACAAAACTCAGCAAAAACTTGCAGGAAAACTGCTGCACTTGTCCAAACTCCCACCAGAAACCTATTTGATCCATAATTGATCCATAAACCAATTAAGATCAAAGTTTCTAAACATCTAGAACTACGAATTAACCTAGAAACATCAAACATTGATCATAACTGCCCTTTAGTCGAAATCCATACCTTGAAGAAACTTGATGATCTTCGTATTAAAACGATCCTCGTTCTCTCTGCTCCTGCTCTTGTTGAATCTGAAATCCGACAAGAATTGACTTAGAACTTTGAAGAACAAGTTTTGCTATTTTCTTTTTCTCTCAAACTTGTAGGCAAACTCCTTTCAAAATTTCTGACAAGTTATGCTAATAGTGGGAGGTTTATTTTTCCCAAATAAAACCTCTCCCCACTATTCTCTCCACTAACCCTTTTAAAACCTTAAATTACAAAACAGTCCCCATTATATATAAATATATATATTTCGAATATATATATATATATATATATATATATATATATATATATATATATATATATATATATATATATATAAAACTTTAAATCCATAAAAGAAATAAATATAATATTTCGTTCTCGCAAATTGACACGTCTGCCCTTTCCCGAGAATCGGAATATTACATGTATCATTTATTTTGTCCGAATCATCACAACTCTAGCTCTTTGCACTTTTAGTTCGTTTTCATCACTTAATTTAAGTTGTTTTTCTAGCTGATAAGAACTTATCTTCTTGATTAATGGGTTCACCTAGACTAAATGTTTGGACCGCTTTGGTACTCGACTAGATTTCTCCCTGAGGATACGACCTTACTCACCGACCTAGACTACAGTCGACCCGGTACTCTGCAGATTAGATTGGAAATCTAGTGAGGCCGATCAAGCTTTAAGATTAAGTGACGCCGTTGCCGTGGAACAAGGTGTACAACTCAATGATTGATGTGAGTCCATCATAATTTATGGTTAAAAAATGTGTATTGAATGTATTGCTACTCCACAAATTTTAGGTTGATCATGGATCAAAATCCTACTTGTTGTACATAACTAATAGAAATTATTAGATTTAAGGGTAATGATAGAGTTACTCCTTAACTTTACACAATTTTTACATCCAACATAATCTTGTGGTTGTGATTTTTTCAATTTTTGAGGTGGGTTTTATTGGCACCACGATCACTTTAGACACCCTATAAATCACTCTTGGCACCACATTGAATATTTTTATTATTTGCACAACACAAACGTCTGTGGAACTGACGCCCGTTCTCGGTACGAGCGTCACTGGAATTGACGTTTGTGTTTCATTCCACGGCACTGACACTGATTTTACAGTTATAAATGTATCACAAGTGACGTAAGACCCACTGATGTTTTGAGCGTACAAAAACGTCAGTGAATCTGACGCCTGTAACGTATTGCCAAAAAGTAATTTGGTGATGCCAAAAAGTAAATGAAAAATAATAAAAAAAATGGTGCAAAGAGTAATTTGGTGGTGTTTACAAGTGAAAAATATGTAATGAGATGATGATGTAAAAATAATGTAGATTTGATGGAGTAACTCATTCCCCTGGTCACATGTTTACCCCACATGTAGGAAGATTTTACCAAGTGTCATACATTACAACCATTTATTTCTAACCTATCACACACGATAAAAGTGTATTATGTGAAAGAGAGTAAAAATGAGAAACTCTAATGTATGCCACTTGGTATAACCTTCCTACAACCGTTACCACCATAAAATCTCTCTTCATCCCCTCGAGTCTGCATCATTACCCTTTCTACCTAGAAAAGTCTGCTTACATTTCGGCGACCGTGCTGTTTACAAACACCGTCGCAGTTACCTGTTGCCGGCATCTATTTATAGTCGGAGATGGCCCCTAAAATTCTCATGGTATTTGCCTTTCCTCCTACTAATCCTACTTGCTTGCACTTGTTTTTCCCCCTCCAATTTTAGTTAATGTCTGCTTGTTTAGAATATATATGTGTTTAATTTTACAATTATGCATCAACTTAAGGTGGCAGAAAAGCCTAGCATTGCTCTCTCCATCGCCACTGCACTCTCCCGCGGCCAGGTACTTTTCCACCTCTTCCAGAGCTGGAAGAAGCATAACTGTATTTGTTGTTTCCTGTTTCGGTTTTTGATCTTTTCTTTCTTTCCTTGTTTTTCTTGCCCTTAATAGAATTAGTAATGGTTATGTGATTGAACTTAAGCCTCTTTATTAGCGTGCTTTTTGTCTTTTCAAGGTTTTCTGTGTGTTTCAAAATTTGTAGCAAGTAGTAGTAGTAGTAGTAGTAGTAAGCTCTTTTATCCTGGGATTAGTAAGCAATTTGTAATTTCAAAGGATAAAACGCACGTTTTTATCCTGGATTAGTCTGTGTCTAGTTGCTATTCTTGGAGCTTTCAGCAAGGTGATGAGGCTTATGTCAATGCAGATGTCTACGCGGAGGGGTGCTACGGAGGTTCATGAATTTGATGGGATGTTTCTGGGATCTCATGCCTATTTTAAAGTGACATCAGTGATTGGCCATGTATTCAGGTATCATGTTTTCTGAGCTTGTTGCATAAGCATTTACAACATGTGCATGCTTATCATGATAAATCTTCTACAATTTCTCTTTGTCAGGTTTTCTCAGCATTTTTTGCACATCTCTATATATAATATAAGTAGACTATAATCTCTTTGTGATTCTAGTGTAGATTTCCCTGCTGGATATCAAGATTGGACAACTACAGATCCTTTGAGCCTTTTTGATGCACCAACTGTGAAAACAGAGTCCAATCCGAAGGTGAGTGTTTTATATGCAGTTCTTTTGGTGTTTTACATCCAAAGGTAATTATTTTAATTCCAGAGATAAAGAATTATGAAAAGAAGAGTTCTCCTATGTGTTCTTTTCTGCTAAAGCTTTTTGTTTTTTTCCACTTAGAGTATCAGGGGAGAAAAGGAAAAATTCATCTTTTGATGTTCAGAATTTGTCTTTTTATTACTTGAATTTTGAGGTTTCGGTGTTTCCTTATATGTATAAAAACTCAGTTCATTTCTATAGGAAACTCCTAGCGTGGAATTCTGTTTGTCATAAAAGAATAAAAAAAGTGCACTTTGTTGTTAAGCTGTCAAGAATATTCGTGTCTCAATTTTCTTTTCTCAAAATGGGGTTTTGTCCCAAATGTGCTCCAGATTACAGTAATGACCTTACTTCAGTTCTAAATCCGATATGTTTCGCTTTTCTCTTTTAGCAACTTCATAAATAGTTTAAATAACCTTAAAGTAAATTCAAAGCGAAGGAATTTCTTCTGGGTTTGTTGGCTTTCCCAGATATATAGTACACCAATTGTCTATGATTGACAAGGGAAGGACATGAACTGAAAGACCTTGCCTGTTGAATGCTGCTTGGGGCCGCCAGAGGTCCTCCCCACTTGGGTTATCCAGATTGCTACTGTTATGGTGACTAGGTTTTATGGATGTATTAAGCATGTCCTGTTTGCTCCTTTGTATTAAGATCATTTTGGAATTTTGTTACTCTTTGCAACTGAATACGTTGAACTGTAGAATGACATCCTTTTGTTTCTGTCGCTCCTAGCTGAAGACTGTTGACTAATCTCTTCAGCAAAGGCTCATGTATGTAGGCACATAAGTCAAGAAGCTCGTGGTTGTGCACACTTGGTTTTATGGTTGGATTGTGATCGTGAAGGAGAAAATATATGCTTTGAAGGTATCGTTTCTAAAGTTGTATTTTGTTAATGGATTATGTGTGCATGATCTACTTCTAAGGCAAACATGTGCGTCTAGCCTCCGTAAAAGTTGAATTAACTTCATCTGCCGTGACATTGTTAAAGCTATATACATGTAATAGAATCACCTAGAAGTATTCGAACATTGATGCCACTTTGAATGTACTTGCAAATACTTGAATGTACTTTACAAGTATTTGAATGTAATGCAAGTGTCAAGCTCAGGTCTGTTTCAATTTTGTGTGATTTTTCTCCATCTAGTGAAAGTGGTACCTTTTTTTTTTTTTTCTTTTTTTGTCCCCAGTCATGGAGTGTGCCGGATTTCTTGCAAATGATGGCAGAAAAGTTCACCGTGCTCGATTTTCTTCAGTTACTGAGCAGGATATTTCTAAGGCAATGAAAAACCTTGTTGAACCAAATGAGAATGAAGCATTGGCAGTGGATGCCCGTCAACAGATTGACTTGAAAGTTGGCGTTGCATTTACACGTTTCCAGACCAGCTATTTCAACGGAAAATATGGCAATCTTGATTCTAGAGTCATCTCGTTAGTTCTTTTTAAACTTAGTCCCTTGTGCTTCTAAGCTGACTAGTTTTTCACCTTCTTGCACCTTTAATGACATTTACTTTCTTGGGTAAACTAATGGAATCTCAGGAGCCGGTCAAATTTTATGCACTGTGAAATTTATTCAGCTAAAACAATTAACATGTATGAGAATCTGTTGAAGAACTTGAGTAGCTCTCTTGGTAGTGTGGAGAAGTATCTGTGGTGTGCTTTTGAAATATGAGCTACAACATTCTAGCCTTATTCCCATTAAATGCAGTTGGCTATATAGATTCTCTCTCCAATGCTCCTTATTATTTACCATGTCCTCCCAGTGCCCAAGCATGTCATATACATTTTATATTCCGTTCCTTTTTGGTCTTCCTGTTTTTTGACATATATCACTAACATTATATGAGATAATCTATGTATAGAAAATATCAAGTATTAGTGCAACTAGGGCTCAAAGAATTACAATTAAATTCTTCCAAGGAATGAAAGGCAATCCCTTATGGCTTGTTTGGATTGATGGAATGTAATGGAATGGAACACTTTTTTCATTCCATTTCATCAATTTGGCATGTTTGGAAACGTATGAATGGAATTTATTGTGATTCCAATGGAATGAAAATGAGTGATTTTCATTCCATTCAAAATGCTATGGAATGGCTGGAATGGAATAAAAATTATTCTAATCCATTGCCTACCAAACGCAGTAATGAACTATATCATTCCATTCCATCAAATTTATTCCATTCCATCAATCCAAACGAGCCATTAGTGGCTTTAGAGTCTGGTTATGATTGAATGATTGAAATGCATGCCACAGGTAATTGCTCTTGCTTTGGCTTGTTTTCTATCCTAGATTTCTAAACAAATATCTTGTGTATAGCCTATATTTGGTGGTTGGAAAAGTGCATATCGGTATATTATATATTATTTGTCGATTGGACAATATCATTTTAAGTTGCTTTGTGCACGTTTTCTTGTGTGTTGTGATGGTCATCACTGACACGTTAATATTAGTGGAACCTTCACTGTTTTTTGCAAAAATAGGTCCTGCTCTATATGCATAATCCTATTGCAAAATTGAAGATTTTTGCTGATTGTTTCAGATATGGTCCCTGTCAAACCCCCACAATTGGCTTTTGTGTGCAACGCTACCTGCAAATTACTTCTTTCAAGCCAGAAAAGTTTTGGGTTTTACATCCTCATATAACACATAAAGGTTATGAACTCAAGTTGGAATGGGAACGCCACAGGTTATTCGACTATGATGTGAGTCACCGAATGACTAAAATTGAGCAGTCTGTGTTGTAGCATTCATTTTCATGCTTCATTTTGCTGATTACAGGTGGCTGTAATGTTTAAAAACATAATAACTGAGGACGGGGTTTTGAAAGTCACCAACATATCAGAGAAAGATGAGTGCAAGACACGTCCTTCAGGTCTTAACACAGTGAACCTTCTGAAGGTTTGTGGAAACAACTTTGGGCATTCTTTCAATTTGAATCACTAAGTTTCTTGTTCAATCACTAAGTTTCTCTAGTCGAGTGGCACCGGTTCGCAAACATGTGGCCAATTACACCTTAAACCTATGCTTATAACCATAGATTTGGTGGGCAAAGATGTTAGAGTCCGAATATTTGAAACATGTTTAATCGTTTTTGGTAAAATCGAGGACATGTACAAAGATGTTGTAGCAAGTGTGATGAGCATGAGCATGTTCTGGTCCACTGTTTCAGGGAAAATTAGAAATCCCTCAATTGGCTCAGGAACCTGATAGTAATGTGAATACTTCAATCTCGTCTTTACTTTAAAAGTGTGCAGGTTTCTTGGATCATATGGGTATTTCTGTGTTCCTTTGCACATAGTTGAAATCGAAGTAGTGAAGTCAGTTTGGATTACACCATCTCTGCAAATATAATTACAGCAGAAAAGAAAGCAGATGCTGATACTGAATGCAGTTAACAGTACACTGTTCGAATGCCTTTTGATACCAAATGAAGTAGGTCAACCTATAGCCGTTTAACCTATGCTTCTAATTATTGTAATGATAATAATTAAGAAGGTTCCAGTGTGGCCACAGGTTATCATGGAGAGCTATCCATTTAGTAGATAATATGCTTGGGATGGAATAAGAATCCTTAGAAGCCCTAATACCAACTCTTGTAGATATTCCTTCCTTCGGAAAACAAGAGTTGACGGTATTGGAATTCGTTCTTTAATCACTGTAATTAGAGATGTCACCCAGAATTGGTCTGAAAGGTTTTTATTCCGATAGAGAGAGAGAGAGAGAGAGAGAGAGAGAGAGAGAGAGAGAGAGAGAGAGAGAGAGAGAGAGAGAGAGAGAGAGAGAGGGAGGGGAGGGAGGGAGAGGGAGAGGAGAGGGAGAGGGAGGGAGAGAGAGAGAGAGAGAGAGAGAGAGAGAGAGAGAGAGAGAGAGAGAGAGAGAGAGAGAGAGAGAGAGAGAAGGTTGCTTCAAGTGCATTAGGCTTTGGACCGCAGTTGGCCATGCAGTTAGCAGAGCGTTTGTACACTCAAGGTTTCATCAGGTCTGTGCATGTCTGCTGTACTCATGTTCAAGTTCTGAACTTAGTGTTGCAAATGGTTCTTTTATCCTGGTCGAGCACCATGTTTCAAAAGCTCACAAATTGTTGTTTTGGCAATTTTATGTTGTCTTAACCTTCTGCCTAAGTTGTTTCCAGTGAGTAGATGAATTTTCAGTTATTTGATCTATTTTCAGAGGTTACGTGGGTTACCGGTTCGGACATCCCCCCACACATGTAGGGAAGTTAAGATAATAATAAAATCTGGGGGAAATGGTTGTTCGAGAGAGTGCAAAGCATAAAGGTATTTCGTGAAGGGGAAAAAAGAAAAAAAGAAATATATAGAGAGTTAAATTTGAAATAATGGTGGTCGAGGGAGACACCCCCTCTCCCACCCAAAAGTATACAAAAAAAAAGGAGAGAAAAAAGAAGTTCAAGATAAGCTGATACTGAACTCTGAATATAGTGTTCATCAGAGGTGGCAAGTGAGAGACATTTATATGCTTAAGAAAGGGTATAAAATCAAGAAAAGTTAAAAAAAAGTTATATATTTTTTATATTAAAATACTGGTTATTGGTCTTGTTTCAAATTTAATGAATCTGTAGTACTTCTGCTGCCTGGAAGTGTGATATTGGTGAGAACTGGAAGCATAATCTAAAGAAAATAGAATATTTGAGGATTTTCTAAACACAAGTAGGATATCTGTATTGAACAATGTTAATGAAACGTATAATTCAAAGTTTTGTCTTCCAAGTCTGCATCAATGCCTGTGACCAATGCGATATAGTTTTGGTTATTCTTCTATGTTGTTCTCCTTTTGGAATTGTGTTTTGAACTTCTTGTTAGGTGATCCTTTGTACTGGTTGTGAAGTGATTGAAGCAGTAACACCGTCTTAGTTTTTTACAGTCTTGTTTTATTATGCATTCTTGCTGTTTGTTCAAAATAAGAATAAGTTCCATCATTGGTGTGAATTTGGTGATATGCAAGCATGGTACTGCATGGACCTTAGTTTGAGTCCGCTTGATTATGCTGATGACTCCTTCAACTTTCATTGTTGTTGTGGTGCCCCTCTAGCTACCCACGCACAGAGAGCACCGCATATCCTGCTTCCTTTGACTTTAAGGGCACTCTTGAAACTCTTGGGCATAGCTCAATGTGGGGTGATTATGCCCGTATGCTTTCAACTGGGGGGCATTTTAAGCCACGGGTAGGAACTGATGTTGGTGACCATCCGCCAATAACGCCTATGCGTTCTGCCTCCGAGGAAATGCTTGGGCATGATGCTTGGAGACTATACCAATATGTCTGCCAGCATTTTCTAGGTACTTTGTTGCCAGATTGCAAATACAGAAGGTAAGTGATATTTCTATCTTCAATGAAGATGTCCTGAACTGGAGTTGCCAACATTTTTCTTTTACAGTTTTAAGGTTAAAGTAATCTGTATGCTGTTTTTTAACCCAATATTTCAGGATTAAAGTCGAATTTGAGGTTGGTGGAGAGGTTTTTCATTGTCTTGGATACCATGTTACAACTAAGGGATTCACATCAATTATGCCGTGGTTGGCAGTCAGTGAGAAGAACCTTCCTGAGTTTATTAAAGGGGAGAAAATTACACTTTCCAAAGTTGAACTGGATGAGGTACTAGATATAGTCTCAAAGTCAAAAGGGTAATTCCTAGAAAATGAAAAGAGTGAAAAAGGGAGGGCGGAAAAAATGAAAGGTTGAAGTGGTAAATGTACTCATGTTATGGATGGTAGATTTATGATTGCTCGACCCATTTGAGGTCACTGGAAAAGTATGAATTTGGTTCATGAACCTCATGTCGGCTAGCTTTACTTTATGGCTGGGAAAAACAAGCTATTACTAATTGCCTCTACTGTTTTTTGTCACATACCTTTTGAATCCTATAAGACATTTGATGCAAACAAAACAACTGTTATCTGATCATATTAGGCTGTTGTATATTGGTGAATATATTAGCCACGTCTGAAAGGTTCCTTTTCTTTTAAGGCTTTCATATGTAATATTTTTCCCTTCTTTTTCTAAAATTTTGAAGAAATTGATGTAGGGGAATACTGCACCGCCGGATTACCTCACCGAAAGTGAGTTGATATCTTTAATGGAGAAGCATGGGATAGGAACTGATGCATCAATTCCTGTACATATCAACAACATTTGCGAACGAAATTATGTACAGGTCTGTCTGTCCATTCTATTCTTAAGACAGTTTATTGTACAAAGCTTTTCTTTCTCAAGATCCCACATCTTTTTTCGTAATTATTTTCTCAAATAGAGCAGGTTCAATCTGGAAGGAGATTGGTCCCTACTACTTTAGGTATCACCCTGATAAGAGGGTATCAGTGCATTGATCCAGATCTATGTTTGCCTGATATCCGTAGTTTCATTGAGCACCAAATCACTCTTGTGGCCAAAGGTCAAGCACGCCACACACAAGTTGTGGAACATGTAATTGAACAATTCAAGAGGAAGTTCAGCTACTTTGTGAAGCAGGTGATAACGAGTTTACTTCATATATGTGAATATGCATATAATTCTTACTCTTGATAGGGGCTTTTGGTGTAGTTCCTCACAAAATATCATTGATTACTTTGATGTGTGCAGATTGATAACATGGATGCTTTATTCGAAGCACAATTTTCACCACTTTCAGAATCTGGACGTCCACTTAGCAAATGCGGAAAATGTTTGCGCTACATGAAGTATATATCGGTGCAGCCATCACGGCTTTACTGTAATACTTGTGAAGAAGTATATTATGTTCCTCAGAAGGGTACAATCAAGGTGATTGAAATGTATCTATGCTCAATCCATTTTTCCCAAGTCTTTGGCATTTGGAGCTTATTATAGCCTTGGACCTTTAGCAGAATTTTAGTTAAAGACCAACTCTTGTACGTTTGACTCATCGTCTAAATAACAAAATCAATGAAACCTTGAACTTTCTCATCTAATTATCTAGGAATCATAAAATATGAAGATAATGTAAAAGAAATTTTAGGATTTCAATGTTTTCTTTTACTTTTAGTTCATGATGATCTCCACCGGTAGCTGTTGGCTCAGCTGTCTAAATTTTTTAAATACAAATTGTTGTTGTGCAGCTTTACAAGGAACTCACCTGCCCTCTTGACAACTTTGAGCTTCTGCTTTTTTCCATGCCTGGTCCTGAGGGCAAGTCCTTCCCGCTTTGTCCTTATTGTTACAACTCACCTCCATTTGAAGGGATTGGATCATTATACGGCGCAACAGCAAGTAAAACGGGGGATCCCGGGAAGCTGGGAAAGGGTGCCGGGATGCCTTGTTTCCTCTGCCCACATCCCACGTGCCGGCATTCATTAATAGTGCAAGGGGTCTGTGCCTGCCCAGAATGCAGGGGTACACTTGTCCTTGACCCAGTGAGTGCTCCTAAATGGAGGCTATTCTGCAACATGTGCAACTGCCTTGTTTTCCTCCCAGAAGGTGCACATCGGATCGCCACGACACCGGAGCGATGTTCTGATTGTGATTCCACCATCTTAGAAGTGGATTTCAACAAGAAAACAACACCTTTGAAGGACGGGAGCACTTTACATCATGGGTGCATTTTATGTGATGAACTGCTGCATTCTTTGGTGGAAATGAAGCATGGAAGATCATTTGGCAGGGGTAGGGGTAGGGGTAGGGGTAGGGGTAGGGGTAGGGGTAGGGGTAACAGGCTGAAGCAAGACCCAAAAATGAGTTTTCGAGACTTTTAAAGTGTAAGCCAGGAGGCTGTCTGCCTTGGGTTGGGCCCTTCAATTCATAGAGGGGAATGGGGGGTGACAAAGGCGGACGCGATAATGAAGTGGAAGGCAGATAGATGTTTGTTGGTTGGAGTTGAGGGAGGGAGGGGTCAGTGATATGGTTTTGTTTTTATGTAAGAAGAAGAGGAAAGGGGGAATGAAGATCATCATCAGTAAGGGCAGAAGAAGAAGAAAGAATAGTACAAGTGCTGAATCCTCCTCATCCTTTTTCTTTTTCCTTTTCTTATTCATCATCCAAACCAAGAATGTGTATCATTGTCTTTCGGCTGAATATAACAAGACTTTTTGTTCACTAATTAACATCTGATTTTGCTGCACCAATTCTTCTCGACGACTTTCATTTTATACGTATATGACCACCCACCACATTCCTTCATTTTATTCCTTCCATATGAAACACGATACCAGTTTTTAAACCAATTTTTTCACTGAATGGGAGTAATAAATATTACTAGTACAAATATATTCATAATCAAAGGGATCCAAAATTCTATCGCTTCCCTACTTTTGTTATCTGGGTATGGGTATTTTGAACATTTCTTCAGCTATGTTTAGACGATTTGTTCATGAATCATTAAGTGTGCTTGTTCAACCATTTATTTAAATAAATATTTTAGAAACAGAAAATTTGAAACATTGGGTTGCATTTATATTTATTTATAAATTAATAGGGAATTGATATGGGTCAGATTATTACTTTGACTGATATATGGTCTTTTGTTTGAGGGGTACGCGCGTATAATATAACTTTTGGAATTATCTTGCCGCTCAACAACGAAGCTCTAGTCTCCTACGTACGACCGACCCTTTACGAACATCTGAGTTGGCATGGGCTCACGTACGTACGGTCTGATATATATAGATCAACCACGAAAACAACTTCACAGCTGAACTGAAGGCTGAAGCTCGGTCAAAGTGCCAAGCTACAGATGAACGGGCGGGCGGGCCGGCCCTCAAGACACTACATATACCCCCCTTTGCTTTGCATTTCTTCACATTTATTTATAACTAGCGATCGAGCTAGCGAGCACTTATTTGACTTGCATGTACATTGCATGCATGCATGAGGATACTCTTGAGTAACATCGATCAGGAGGAGGAGGATTGCTTCATTGCTTGCAACATGCATTTTATCCATATGTACATATGTTTACGTTCTTTACACAAACCTAGTCATGCATGCTCCCACTGAAAATTGGATTATTATTATTATTATTAAAAATGAAATTTGGTAACATTAACGATCGAGTAGTAGACAGACAAACAAAAAGAGGGGGGGGGGGGGGGGGGGGGGGAGGGGAGTGATCTATTTGACTCGATCTCCACAAACACCCGCAAACCAGACAGACATTATATATTGTTTGATGATGGTGACAGAAGACTCTTTCTTTCTATTTATTAAAATTAAATAAAATCCCTTTTATACAAATGATGACGATGAATTGTTAGATGTCATAAGGTTACCTTTGTCGAAAGGAATTTTACTACGATTTTTTTTTTTTTTTTTTTTTGATGAAACTTGTTGTTTTCTTGATATTATATGAATATTTTCTTCAACCCTGATTGGGGGTGACCCGGATCAGTCCACGTGTCAGGCAGAACGGAGCGATCAGACAGAACAGGACAGGACCGCACTCGATCGATCAGGGCAGGTCCCTGATATGGAAGAAGAAAGCCGACCGGGCGGGTCCTTGGCTCCGGAGAAGCGAGCGGACCAGGCGGGTTCCTAACCGGGAAAAGAAGGCCGACCCGGCCAAGGCAGGGTCCCCGATCGCCCGGCGGATCGAAGACATCCTCATCCGAACCAAGAGCGGTTATTGAACGTGAGGCGTGGGGGTTTATACAACCGCCCACTAACCCCACTATCACGAATAACCGCCTGAACTACGGGGGGACTTGACTCCAAGTATATACTTGGATACGTAGGCAGCTTATTGATTAAGTTCGGTCCAAGAGAAAAACGCTACGATTCTCTCGTAAAATCCTAGAGCAAGTAAGACCCGATTAATTGTTCGTTTCATTCTTAGATCGATCATTGGCGCTGTAAGGAGGGCATTTCTTGTTTCTAGCGGGGAAATTGCGAGTAATCGAACAATGCCACCAAAAAAGAATCAACAAGGGAAAGAATTAGCAAGTTCTTCACACGATCCGGAAAATGTGGATCGAACCGGGATCGAAACCCGAAAAGCAACCGCAAGATCAACCAAATACTAAGGAAATGGCGAAACAACTCCTAGTGGATGCTCTAAAAACCATGGGAGATGAAGATTTTCGTGTTCTTTTTGAGAGTGTGAGAAAAGGAAAGGAAAAGGTAGATACTTTTGGAGAAGAAAAGCGCTTATCTTTCGAGAACAGGGGTGGTCATAAGGAAGTTGCGAATCCGGTGATCAAGTTGTTAAGAGCAAAACCCGTCACGCCGACGAGGCCGCAAGAGCCGAGTTAGATGCGATGTTAGAAGACGAGGAGGATGAATTTCATCTTGCTTCACCTTTCGCAGTACATTGAGGCATGCCCCCCGTCCCGCAGGGTTCAAAATACCCAAAATCGGTCCCTATGATGGAACCAAAGACCCGTATGATCATATGCACCGGTATATAGCGCATATGCGGTTATACAACGCCCGGACGAAATGAAATGCAAAGCTTTTCCCGCGCTCCTATCCGGAAGAGCTAGGGACCGGTTTAACAAGTTGCCGTCCGGATCTATTACCGGCTTTACGGTTTTAACGAAGAAGTTCATGAGCATGTTCATTCTTTGCGAGGCCGTTTCAAAGGAACGTACTCATTTGCTTACTATTAAGCAAAAATCCGACGAAACGGTTCTACAGTTCATAAAGAGGTTCAATGCAGAATCAACCCAGGTGGCTGATGTGGATGACCGATTTCTGGTAGCCTCATTCGTAGCAGGACTACGAGAAGGGCGTTTACACGCTAAGTTAAATGGGAAAAACCCCAAAACTATGGAAGAATGCTTAGCCATTGCTTTTAAACATTGTCAAGGGGAAGAAGCTAACCGTGCCAAGCGCGAGTTGGAGAAAGGAGATCACAGAAAGGGAAAAGCAGAGGAGAAATCCGATAAAAAGCGTAAATCAGTTTGGGATAGGGTGCGGGCACCCATAACCGACAGATTGGGGAAACGAGGCGCTCCGGGACGGAGACCCGATCCCGTTGAATAGATCACGAGAGCAAGTTCTTGCTATTATGGAGCGTAAGGGCATAGCCGAACTCCATTTCCTATGAAGGGACCAAGAGAAAAGAGAGATCAAACCAAATTTTGTAAGTTCCACCAAGATGTTGGTCACGATACGAGTCGTGCGGGGAGTTAATCGTGGGATATAGATGCGGCCGTCATGGAAGGACAACTCGATGAGGTGGTGGACGGATCTCGTAACGAACGGCCCGGGGGCGCGGGGAATTTAGGAGAGGACCATACCGAATGACAAGGGTAGGAACAACGAACGAGAGAAGCGAGAGACATCCATCCCTGCACCGGACGGACAAATCGATAACCGTCCGATAAACACAATTAACACGATCACGGGAGGCCCCGCGGGCGGATCATGAGGAGGAAAAAGGCTTAGCGAGTCAAACGGGTCAAAACCAAAGTTCGGTAAACGTCAAAAGGTATCGGGAGAAGTGAGGTACGGACCGGAGGATCCACTACCGCCGGTAATCAATAACGAAGGGTGGTCATTGAAGCCGTGATCAACAAAAACTCGGGTGAAGAGAATTTGCGTTGATACGGGAAGTGCGTTAACATATTATATCACGGGGCTTTCCAGGCCATGAAGTTAAAAGATTCTAATTTAACACCGATATCGCACCACTTTTTGGATTTGCCGGTCCACCTATTCACCCTATGGGTATGGTCACATTACCCACAACTTTTGGTAAGCTACCTCGGGGCGGGACCCTCATGGTAAATTACATCGTGGTTAAAGCACCTTCGCCGTACAATGTCATCATGGGAAGACCGGCCATCATCGATCCGCGAGCGGTTATCTCACCACCCACAACAACGCAAGTTCCCGGTCGGCTTGGGATCGGTCGAAATTAAAGGGGATGTGGAAACGACCGGGAGTCGTTACACATCTGTAGTCGGTGAGAAACAGTTGGTTCAACAGGTGACTCTTGAAGAGCTGTTGCCGGAGGAAGAAAAGACTTGGATAACGGCAGACCAGACCGAGTCTGTTCAGATAGGAGAACCAGGAACAGAGTCAAGGGTGAATATAGGATCATGGATTCCAGACCCCCATAAAAGAACGTTAACAGATTTGCTCAAGGAATACCAGGATGTCTTCGCATGGAAAACGGATGATATGCCTGGTTTGTCACCAGAATTCATAGTACATAGCTTGAATGTGGATCAGAACAGACCCCCAGTTCGTCAAAAGAAGAGACATTTTGCTCCAGAAAGGATCTCAGTCATCGAACAGGAAGTTGCCAAGTTGAAACAAGCGGGAATTGTCAAGGAGGTGGTTTACCCGTAATGGCTCGCCAATCCGGTTCTAGTAAAGAAATCGGATGGATCATGGAGAATGTGTGTAGACTTTACGATTTAAATAAGGCTTGTCCTAAAGATAGTTACACCTCACCCGGAATTGACAAAGGGCTAGTGGATTCGACCGTGGGTTTTGAAATTTTTGGATTCTTGGATGCGTATAAAGGGTATCACCGTATATTCATGGACCCAAGAGACGCGAGAGAAAACGGCATTTATCACAGAATTTGGCACATATTATTATGTGACCATGCCGTTTGGGCTGAAGAATGCAGGTGCCACATACCAGAGGGCAGTTAATCGAATTTTCCACGACCAGATAGGCAAGTCAATGGAGGTCTATGTTGATGACTTACTGATCAAAAGCAGGTCTTTAGATCAATACTTACAAGATGTAAGAGAAGTTTGCAAGGTGCTTCGAGCAGCTAAGATGAAATTGAACCCCAAAAAGTGTACATTCGGGGTCAGATCTGGAAAGTTTTTAGGTTATATGATCTCCAAAGATGGAATCCGGGCCAATCCGGACAAGTTGGATGCCTTGAAAATGATGCCACCTCCTACCAATATTAAAGAGGTTCAAAGATTAACAGGAAGACTGGCAGCATTGAACAGATTCCTTTCACGTTCAGCACAGCGTGCACTGCCTTTCTTCAAGATTTTAAGGAAAGCTTCACCATTTCATTGGGGGACCGATTGTCACGAAGCTTTTAATGATCTGAAAAAATATCTGTTAGAGTTACCAACTCTAACCTCTCCCCAGGAAGGAGAGGTTCTGTACCTTTATCTATCAGTTTGTGATGAAGGCGTTAGTCTTTGTACTAGTTAAACAAACGGGACGCATTTCAGAAGCCGGTCTATTACATAAGCAAAGCGTTACATGGACCTGAAGTGAGGTACTCAGACGCGGAAAAGTTGGTACTTGCGTTGGTACACGCGACCAGGAAACTGAGGTCTTACTTCCAGAGTCACCCAGTCATCGTCTTGACCGATCAGCCATTGAAGCAAATATTGAGCAGACGAGATAACTCGGGTCATTTAGCCAAATGGGTAGTAGAATTGGCAGGCTATGATCTGGAGTATAGACCATGAACAGCTGTGAAAGCACGAGCCCCGGCGTACTTCCCGCGTAAGAGAAATCAATCTCTATCGATCATCAAGTGAATCCGAAAGAATCGGTCAATGGAAATTGTTTGTTGATGGAGCGTCCAGCAAGAATGGGTCAGGGAGCAGGTCTCCTCCTCATAAGTCCAAAAGGTGAAGAGTTCCCCTATGCTTTACACTTTAACTTCCAGGCAACCAATAATGAAGCTGAATACGAAGCACTAATTACCGGTTTGAACTTAGCTCTAAAGCTAGGAGTTAAACAGCTCAAAGTTTACAGTGACTCTCAATTGGTAGTAAACCACATCAGGGGAGATTATGAAGCAAAAGAGGAACCTATGAAGAAATATTTATCTCTGGCCCAGTCACTCATAAACCAGTTTCAAGAATTACAGGTGGAGCAGGTCTCCAGATCGCAAAACACCAGAGCAGATGCCCTGTCTAAGTTGGCCTCTAATTTTTTATCAGATAAAAAAGTTCTTATTGAGCAGTTAAATCAGCATAGCTATGAAATTCCTGAGGTGCAACCGGTTACACAAAGGGAAACATGGATGGATTCCATTGTATCATACTTAAAACACGGCCAGTTGCCAGAAGACCGAGGTCAAGCTCGCAGAATTCAGCGCTTATCTGACAGGTATGCCTTATTCAATGATATCTTGTATAGAAAATCATTCATATCTCCTTGGCTACGTTGTGTTACTGTGGAAGAAGGTAATTACCTATTGAGAGAAATTCACCTTGGGATTTGTGGAAACCATATGGGGTCAAGGGCATTAGCTAGGAAGTGCAGGTTGTTCGGCTATTATTGGCCTAAAATGCAACAGGATGCAGAGGAGTTAGTCTTGGCGTGCAGGTCATGTCAGGTTCATGGTAATCTATCCCATCGACCATCTGAAATTTTGACTCCGGTCATTGCGGCCACCGCCCTTTGATCGGTGGGGTGTCGATCCGGTAGGGCCACTTCCAACAAACCAGGAAATTACAAGTTCTTAGTAGTGGTCGTTGACTATTTCACTAAATGGGTGGAGGCCGAACCCTTAACCACTATCACAACCAAACGGATCCAAAAATTCTTGTGGAAAAACTCGATATGCAGTACGGAATACCAAAAACCATTATTTCGGACAATGGTACTCAATTTGAAGACAAGTGGAGTTCGGGAATGGTGTGCGAGTTGGGCATAAAACATTTCACCTCTCGTTGGTCATCCCTGTGCAAATGGTCAAGTGGAACAAACTAACAGCGAGATCAAGCTTGGTTTGAAAAAGAGGCTAGAGCAAGAGGGAAAGCACTTGGGTAGAGCATCTACCAAACATCCTTTGGGCTTATAGGACTACCCCTAACATGTCGACACATGAAACCCCATTCTCATTGGCTTATGGGTGTGAAGTCGTTATTCCGGCGAAATTGGACGCCATCCCCCAGACAACGCTACATAACGACCGTGGTCCAAGAAGAGGAAATAAGGCACACTAAGGATGAGCTGGAAGAAAAAAGGGATATTGCCTTAATCAGAATGGCTAAGTATAAGCAGCAAGTCTCCCAGTATTATAACTCCAAGGTAAAGCAATGTTATTTTAAAGTTGGAGATCTGGTCCTACGAAAAAATGAGATCAGCAGGCAGGAACCAAGCGGAACTCTCAGTCCTAACTGGGAGGGTCCCTACCACATCATCAAAGTACATGGAAGAGGAGCATATCAATTGGCCGATAGCAAAGGGAAGACCATTCCTAGAAGCTGGAATGCAATTAATTTGAGGAAGTTTTATGTTTAAGGCAAGTGCTTGTCATCTTATCTTGTAAACTATTATGCACTATGACTTTTTAAAGTTCTTAATTATATTGAATTGCCGTATTATCTTCATAAACTCTTTAAAAGAGAAAAATTTATTAAGTCTGAAAAATCAGATCGTTCATTGACCTCAGGTCAGGTCAATTATTTAGACCTCAGGTCAGGTCGAAAACTCTTTAAAAGAGAAAAATTTATTAAGTCTGAAAAATCAGATCGTTCATTGACCTCAGGTCAGGTCATTTATTTAGACCTCAGGTCAGGTCGAAAACTCTTTAAAAGAGAAAATTTTATCAAGTCTGAAAAATCAGATCGTTCATTGACCTCAGGTCAGGTCAATTATTTAGACCTCAGGTCAGGTCGAAAACTCTTTAAAAGAGAAAAATTTATTAAGTCTGAAAAATCAGATCGTTCATTGACCTCAGGTCAGGTCATTTATTTAGACCTCAGGTCAGGTCGAAAACTCTTTAAAAGAGAAAAATTTATTAAGTCTGAAAAATCAGATCGTTCATTGACCTCAGGTCAGGTCATTTATTCTAGACCTCAGATCAGGTCGTGTACTTTAGACCTCGTGCCGAGGTCGAAATCTCTTTAAGGAGAATAATTCACTTCCTCAAAATCGATTAAGTCTGAATCAACTACGATATGACGTGTGATACATAGCAAATCACACGTCATACCTGGGGAGGTGAATATAATGAAGGAATGCATTACAAGGCGGAAAGGCAAACAATACGCAGATGGAACCAAAAATCAAAAACTTTCATAAAGATAGTTGGAAAGCAACGCAACAACAGCAAAAATATAATGTTATACAATGTTTGAAATCAAAAATAAAGTAGAGGACAGGCTGAATGTTTTCACTTGGAACTCGGAGGAACTTGAGATTGGGACGAGGAACCGGTTTGAACAGGTGGAGGTTTCTTGCCATACTTAGAGACCAAGTCCACCCCATCTCTAAACTCCTTGAATCTGGTCTCGTAGATTTGAGATCCGTCGTTCCTGTTCCAGCCCGCGTGGGGGAGCTTGGTAGCATCAACATTAAGGCCAGCGGCTTTCATGTCCTCAATGGCTGAGGAGTACCCAAACCAAATTATTGGGGCAAACAACATTTTGATATTATCAGCCAGCTGATCAGACCTCCTATAGCTATCAAGGGCTTCAGCAATGTGCTCAGGTAGCCTGCTCTTCAAAGTGTCTCTCTCCTTCTCAAGGGTAGCTACCATTTCTTCCAATTTGGTTCTGACTTGAGTAGCCGTGGCTAGTTGAGTCTGGAACTCGTCATTTTTAACTTTCAGCTCGTAGGATAAAGCCGCTTTCTCGGCGAGCGAGGTATTCGGTGAAATCCTCATACTTAGCTTTCCATTCCGATAAAGAGTTGGCTAAGTCTTCCTCAACCTTACCCAAATTCCTTAGTCGGGTCAAAATTTCCTTCCCCAGTTTAGCCCCCTAGCAAGGAAAGCAGGGTACACAATTAATTTATATATTCTAAAGGAAACAAGTTATTATCTATGAAACAAAACACTTACAAATGTCGATATATCTTGATTGGACCATTCTTTCCAATCATATCTTTCTCCCTGATGGCGTTCTGAGGTCCCAGCATCCTTGTCAGCCTGATCCTGAGATCTAATACGCTTTGAGGCACGTCTGGTTTCATTTGTATTCTCTATCAAAGCAGTGCGAGGAACCAACTGATAGTCATTGGTCTCTTCAGAATCACCCTCACCCTGATCAATTTCGTTTGAAGGCTCAATTGGATGATCGTCAACGAGGCTTGGCGGTCGATCCGGTACATCTTGATTGATAACAGGACCAGACGCGTCCTGGCCTCTGGGAGGTGAAGCCTCATCAGCGATTTGGATGATGTCAGTGAAGCTTGCCACTGCAAATAACAACAAAAAAATTAAAATAGGCTACAGAAGGAAAACATAAATGCTTCGAATAAGAGGCCCTACTTAAATTATATCTTTCCTCTGATAGTTCAACATAAGGCTCTGGGCCAGCAGTCTCCAGATGAGCAGCATCAATCAGATTAGAACTGTAATGTCTCAAACCCAAATATATCGGGGACTCACTGATATCCTTCAACAACTTTTTATTTGCTTTGCTCTCTAGCACATCGCTATTCTTGGTGGCCGTGTTCCATTTACCCAAATCCCTAATAGTGTTGTGCCTAATGAAGAAAAAGTGTTTCTTCCAATCGAGAAGGGATCGATCGGTTTTCTTAATCAAACGGACACCACTCAAGTTATCAGTTCTCCTACAGAAACAGTACCAGCCAGGGTTCTTCTTAATTTGTTTGCACTGGTAAAAGGTCCTAAACAGTGACAAGGAGAAAGGGGTCACAAAACACCTACACCAAATTAAAAAACCGGTAATGGCCCTTATACTATTGGGAACTATCGGCCAAGCCCCGTGGTCGTAATATCGAAGTATTTCCGGGAAAGCCGGAGGAAGAGGAAATCGAGACCGCATTCAAACTGTTCTTTGTAAACGGTGCGGTACCCGGCGGGAGGGAGCGAAAGACTCTTTCCAGGTGCAGGACGGATAGGGGCATAAGTATTCTTGTTTATCCCAAACCTATCGCAGATATCTGTGATATCTGAATCCTTTAATTTGGAATCGATTCCGTGGCAAGCCATCATTTTCTTGGTCTCGTAGGTCCTCCTCAATGCTCTTATGGGCGCAGATAAACCGGAAATGTTGTATTCGGTCGGAGGTGATTCGACAAGGGAAGGAACAATAGAGGCAATCAAGTGCGGGGGAAGAATAGAGAAGAGAGGATTTTCACCGGGATTGGAAATCTCAGGCAGATTTGGATTCATAAGGAGCAAAAACAAAAAAGAGAATATATTTCAATTGAAGCAAAGATGAAGGACTTACTTGTTAATTGAGGGAGCGAAGTCGTCAAATTGAATCTCTGTGTCTTTAAATAATGATGGATTTTTGCGTAATCCGATAGATTTAACAAGCTTTTAACCAAAGGATGGGACGCTTGGGCTACGCATTGATTGAAGTGACAAAGCGTGTGCACTTATGGGGACGTTTGAGTTAACCGAGACACAGGTGGAGAGGCCATCTGGACGGTACACGTGGAGCGACTTTGGAATTCAGATCTTAATCTATAATAAAGGCCAGACCTGATCGAATAAGATCTGGGGGGCTTTGATTGGGGGTGACCCGGATCAGTCCACGTGTCGGGCGAACGGAGCGATCGGACGAACGGACGACCGCACTCGATCGATCGGGCGGGTCCCCGATATGGAAGAAGAAAGGCGACCGGGGGGTCCTTGGCTCCGGAGAAGCGAGCGGACCAGGCGGGTTCCTAACCAGGAAAAGAAGGCTGACCCTGGCCAAGGCAGTCCCTGATCGCCTGAAGCAGATCGAAGACATCCTCATCTGAACCAAGAGCAGTTATTGAACGTGAGGCGTGGGGGTTTATACAACCGCCCACTAACCCCACTATCACGAATAACCGCCTGAACTACGGGGGGACTTGATTCCAAGTATATACTTGGATACGTAGGCAGCTTATTGATTAAGTTCAGTCCAAGAGAAAAACGCTACGATTCTCTGTAAAATCCTAGAGCAAGTAAGACCCGATTAATTGTTCGTTTCATTCTTAGATCGATCAAACCCCAACCCAAATATCTCTTACCACTTCATTCATAGGATTAGTGGATCGATGATATAAATTGAAAGATATACCTCAATGATATAATGCATGCACTCAGACCTTTTTAAAACATTTTTGCTGAAGGAGTCCCTACATACATGATTTGAACCCACACTCTAGCTGGGATCCGTACCCCCGCACCATACGATTAGTGGAGTATGTAAATTGACAGATGTGCTTCAACGATTTTATGTACTCAGACTGCCTTTAAGTCTTTTTTTGTTGAAAAAGGGGTTCATCCATGTAATCAGACACTCCATTTGAGTTAGAGTGTCACTACACCACTCAAACTCTTTAACCGGTGAGTTATACCTTCGGGGATGTCGAGTCAATTCAATCTCCAACCTTACATATTGGACCGATTTATTCGTAAAAAAACAAACCGAATTTAAAAAGGAAATAATTTTTTGTTGCTTACTCTATTTAGAGTGAAGTAATGAATCACTTGATCAAAACCACACGATTCGTATCTGTATCTGAATGGTTATGAGATCAAGTGGCTCGTTACTCCACTCCAAAATGGAGTTAGGTGGCAAAAATTTCCCAATTTAAAGACCTAATGAGACAATAGGCTCATTTACCCACAAAACATTGGTCCATGACGATACCGGATTCCACCACTCCGCGTGCCAAGCACGTGACGCCCTAAATAATGGAAAGAATAGGCCTTAACCATAAAGGGTCCGGAGTTCCATAATGGGCTTAAGAGCCGAACTGAGACCTCATAGAGGAAGGTTGTTTGGGTCGTCCCCCAATCCATCGCAAGTCGGCGAGGAGTAGACCAAGGCAGCTCGATCGGCCCGACCTCAGAATATCGCCGTATGTCGGCTAGCGAATATGATAATGACAATAATGATACGATAGTTATGGAAAGAATCTCAAGCCATTAAGGATCCAATCTTTATCATTTAATACGAATATTTGTATATCATAATTATCTCCTAAAATCACGGGATAATCACAGATTTATCTCTTGCTTGAATAACACGAAACGAGAGTCCACATTGGACACGGCCCACGCAAGTGTTGGTGATTAAGTATAATCACAAGCCATTGAGATTATCGGGGTTTAGTACAAGGATGGTTATGCTCGTAACGCTATAATATAAGTACGGAGGTGCGGAGTGCATGCTTATATAAGTTCTTACGAGTGTACGGATGTAAAATGAGCAAGTAGAGTTCGTAAAGCAAGCGGAAATTCGGTTTTGGAAAATCAGTGTGACAGGCCGGCGCCTGTGAGCATAGGCGGCCGCCTGTCATATTTTGGCAAGGCAAATGTTGAACAGAAAGTTTGTTCGGTTTTGGGGTCCTCACAGGCGCCCGCCTGTGGTTCGAAAACTGACTTTTTGGTGTCTCTTGGCCTTTTTAAGTGGGTACAACCAAATGAAACATTTTCCCTTGGGGTGTAACACTTAACAACGAACTTCTTGTTTATTTTCAGACATCTAAGTGCTATATAAAGCAAAGTTACATTGTTGAAAAAGGATATACAACAATTGTAAGCATCTTTGTTTTGTCAATATATATCAAACACATCCAAAGTGATCTTTAATCTCTTGTCCAAGAGTTAAAGGCTATATCTCAGTTGAATATTCGTGAAACCCGGGACAAAGTAAAAAGGTCGAATAATTTAAGAAGGACAACGATCTATCGTGAAACTGCGATGATCCAAATCTTTTCGTTTGCAGGAATTCAAGGCATTGTTGATCATATTCACACCCTATTTTTACAACATTCTTCTTAAATTATTGTTCTGATCACAATGGTGAATGCAAAGGACTTGATGATGAATTTCGGGAAACTAGACAAGTTTGAAGGCGTTGATTTCCGGAGGTGGCAAAGGAAGATGCATTTCATTCTCACAACATTGAAAGTGGTATATGTTCTTAGCACTGAGATACCAGAAGTCGATGATGATGCACCATTGGAGGAATTACGAAGGCGAAACAAATGGGAAAATGATGACTACATCTGTCGTGGTCACATTGTAAATGGTATGTCTGATTCGTTGTTTGATATTTATCAAAACTTTGCATCTGCAAAAGAGTTATGGGATGCACTAGAAACTAAATACTTAAATGAAGATACATCTGCTAAAAAGTTTCTAGTTGGTAATTTCATGAAATACATGATGGTAGATACACGGTCTGTAATTGAACAATTCAATGAACTTCAACGCATTTTAGGCCAGTTTGCACAACACAAGATGGAAATGGATGAAGCCATTTCTGTTTCTAGTATTATTGATAAACTACCACCATCATGGAAAGATTTTAAGCATATGTTAAAACACAAAAATGAAGAACTCTCCTTGGTTGAACTTGGTAGCCACCTGCGTATTGAGGAATCCCTCAGGGCGCAGGAGGGTGTGAAAACCAAGGGAAAGGAAATTGATGAATCGACATCCATTCATGTAATGGAGGCCGGGGAGTGTTCCAAAACTAACAAGGGAAAAGGTAATGGTAAGAAAAAGAAACCATTCAAGGCTGGCGACAAAGAATCCGGAAAAAGGCCAAAAGGTGCCTGTTGGATTTGTGGCAAAACAGGGCACTACAAGGCTGATTGCCGAGTGCGGAAGAACGGAAAGGGTAAAGGTCCAGAACAGGGGTCGAAAGACCAAGGACCACCCAAGCATCAAGGTCAGAATGTTAATTTTGGTATTTATTCGGTTGTGAATTATGTGCCATTTATTTCTGAAGCATTTTATATGCAGGATGATGATGTTTCGTGGTGGATCGACTCGGGAGCAACACAACATGTATGCAAAGATCAAAGCTGGTTTGAAGATTTTGAACCGGTGAATGATGGCTCCATACTAAAGATGGGAAACAAGTCGATGGCTGTTGTAAAAGGCATTGGAAATGTTGTTTTAAACTTTAGTTCTGGAAAATTTGTAAAACTATTTGATGTTTTATTTGTTCCGTGCATTCGGAAAAACCTTGTATCCGGTGCACTTTTATGTAAATCGGGCTATAAACAAGTATATGAGTCCGATAGGTATATATTATCTAAACATGGTGTATTTGTAGGATTTGGGTATTCGTGTAATAATATGTTTATGCTTAATATTGTGAATAAAAAAGTTAATCAAGTTATGCATATTTCTGATGTTAATATCTCAAAGTTGTGGCATGCTCGGTTAGGACACGTGCATTATAAACGTATGCATGTTATGTCTAAAAATGCTTTAATTCCCCCGTTTGATATCAATGTGGATAAGTGTACTACTTGTATGCTTACTAAAATTGTAAGACAACCATTTCGTGGTGTTGAAAGATCGTCTACAATTTTGGAACTTATCCATAGTGATTTGTGTGATTTTAATGCATCACCATCTTTGGGAAATAAGAAGTATGTGATTACTTTTATAGATGATATTACTCGTTTTTATTATGTATATTTACTTAATACTACAGATGATGCACTTGATAAATTCAAGATTTATAAAAGTGAAGTAGAATTACAATTGAAATCTAGTATTAAACGTTTTCGTACCGACAGAGGTGGAGAATACTATGATCCAACCTACTTCGGGTCGTGTGGTATTATACACGAGGTTACTGCACCGTATACGCCACAACAAAATGGCATTGCGGAAAGGAAGAACCGTACTCTAAAAGAGATGGTAAATTCCATGTTGCCCTACTCAGGATTGAGTAGTGGATTTTGGGGCGAGGCCATGTTAACGGCCTGTTATCTACTAAACAGAATTCCAAATTAAAAGAATTCTGATACCCCGTATGATCTTTGGTTTAAAAAGAAACCGAACTTGAATTATTTAAAAGTTTGGGGCTGCAGGGCGGTTGTTAGACTTCCCGATCCTAAAATTAAAACTTTAGGAGAAAGAGGCATCGATTGCATTTTCATTGGATATGCTACTCATTCCAAGGCATATAGGTTTTATGTTATAGAACCTAGTGATTCCGTGGCTGTACATTCAGTTATAGAATCACGTGATGCTATATTTGATGAGAATAGATTTACATCTGTTCCTAGACCAAAGGTTATTGCTCCTACGATAGTTGGAGTGGAGAATGTGGAGAATAATAATTCTCAAGTCGAGTCTTCTAAACTTCGAAGAAGTAAGAGGGCTAGAATAGCAAAATCACTTCCACCAGATTTTGTTACTTATTTGGTGGAAGGTTCGAGATATGAAGTTGGATATCAATACTCATATTGTTACAATATTGAGGATGATCCAAGAACATTTTCTGAGGCGATGGGATCTCAGGATGTATCATTTTGGAAAGAAGCCATCAACGACGAGATGGATTCCATAATGGGTAACAATACGTGGATTCAGTTGTTTGGGGAAATTCAAAGTAGAAGCTTCGTTTGGATCACCGTTAGAAAAAGTAATATTAGTATCGATTGGACAACTTGGAAGACTAGTCCGCTCTCTTTTAGCATAGTTTAGTCCTTGTGTAGCTGATTCGCGTTATTTTTTTCATTTTGTTTCACTTCGGTTCTGGCTTGTTCGGCTTGTTTCTTAAGATTAAGTGAACGTTTGTAATTGGGCAATCTTGGACCTCTAGCGTCTTGCTAGACCCCTTAATAATAATATCAATTGTTGTTCAAAAAAAAAACAATACGTGGATTCTTACAGATTTACCACGTGGTTGCAAACCGTTAGGTTGCAAATGGATTTTCAAAAGGAAAATGAGAGTCGACGGTACGGTTGACCGATATAAAGCCCAGTTAGTTATACAAGGCTTTAGGCAAAAGGAAGGTATCGAATATTTCGATACTTATGCTCCCGTTGCTAGAATCTCCTCAATCAGGTTATTGATTGCCTTAGCCGCAATTCATAACTTGGTGATCCATCAAATGGATGTTAAAACAGCGTTTATAAATGGAGATTTGGATGAGGAAATATACATAAAGCAACCGGAAGGATTTATTATGCCCGGCAACGAGCATAAGGTATGTAAACTTGTAAAATCATTGTATGGACTTAAACAAGCTCCTAAACAATGGCATCAAAAGTTTGATGAGGTTGTCTTGGCTAGTGATTTTAAACTCAATCAGTCGGACAAGTGTATTTATAGTAGATTTGATGATACCGGCAACGGTGTGATAATCTGTCTATATGTCGATGACATGTTGATTTTTGGTACAAACCAAAATCAGGTTGATAAGTGTAAAGAACTCTTATCTTCTAGATTCTCTATGAAAGACATGGGGGAGGCAGATATTATTCTTGGTATTAAAATTAAGAGAAATCAGGGAGGATTTTCACTAACACAGTCTCATTATATTGAGAAAGTGTTGAAGAAATTTAATTGTGAAAATTGTACTCCGGCAAATTCTCCCATGGAGCCACATGAGAAACTTGGACCTAATAAAGGTGAAACAGTGAATCAACTTGAATATTCACGAGTCATTGGTTGTTTGATGTATGCAATGACTAGTACACGACCGGATATTGCTTATGCGGTTGGGAAACTAAGTAGATATACGAGTAACCCAAGCAATTGTCATTAGAGAGCGGTTGTTCGTGTATTGAGATATCTTAAGTCTACCAAAGACTTTGGTTTATCTTATGTTGCATATCCTTCGGTGATTGAAGGATATTCGGATGCTAGTTGGATATCTAATGTAGAAGATCATTCTTCTACTAGTGGATGGGTGTTTGTTTTAGGTGGAGGTGCCATTTCTTGGGCTTCTAAGAAACAAACATGTATATCTAGCTCGACTATGGAGTCTGAGTTTATTGCCTTGGCAGCAGCTGGTAAAGAGGCATAATGGCTTAGGAATTTGATTCATGAAATTCCTTTATGGCCTAAACCAATATCACCAATATCTATCCATTGTGATAGTTCCTCTACACTGTCTAAAGCTTATAGTCAAGTGTATAATGGAAAGTCGCGACACTTAGGCGTTAGACATAGCGCGGTACGTGAGTTGATCTCTCACGGGGTGATATCGGTTGTGTATGTGAGATCTCAAAGGAATTTAGCTGATCATTTGACGAAAGGATTGGCTAAGGACTTATTACAAAAGTCGGTTGTTGGGATGGGTCTACAACCTGTATAAGTTTCTGAATATAGGACGCCCAATTTCCCTTTGGTACAATGCCTTAGGCTAAATTCAATGTGGTAGGCCTGTTTTTGGGAAATTGAGGACATGTATTAATCCCGAAGGTAAGTGCTATAAACCTGTGAAGTTAGGTTGAAGTTTTATCTTCTTAATGAGTCTTTTGAAAGTGCTATACAGGTGCACGGTAAATTAAAGATTCACCTATATGAGTATGAGGTATGACCGCTTCAAGGAAAGTTGGGTTAGCTTTCTATATGCTCAAGAATGGATATGGGCACAAGGCCGGATTTCTATAAATGGTGTCAAGAATAATACTTTGGAGTAGTCTCAATTCATGTGTATTGTTATGTACATGTATTCAAAATGTATAAAGGGGTTCAATGCTTAGTCACACCCCAATACTCGAATATTTGCGTGTAATAGTACTAGGTGGAAATTCAATCTTTGCGATATTTTCATTGAAGCATGAGTTGGTTTATATTATGACTGTTGTTTTTACTAAACCAAGGATTACACTTAAATGGGGGAGGAATGTTGGTGATTTAAGTATAATCACAAGCCATTGAGGTTATCGGGGTTTAGTACAAGGATGGTTATACTCGTAACGCTATAATATAAGTACGGAGGTGCGGAGTGCACGCTTATATAAGTGTTTACGAGTGTACGGATGTAAAATGAGCAAGTAGAGTTCGTAAAGCAAGCGGAAATTCGGTTTTGGAAAATCAGTGTGACAGGCCGGCGCCTGTGAGCATAGGCGGCCGCTTGTCATATTTTGGCAAGGCAAAAGTTGAACAGAAAGTTTGTTCGGTTTTGGGGTCCTCACAGGCGCCCGCCTGTGGTTCGAAAACTGACTTTTTGGTGTCTCTTGGCCTTTTTATGTGGGTACAACCAAATGGAACATTTTCCCTTGGGGTGTAACACTTAACAACGAACTTCTTGTTTATTTTCAGACATCTAAGTGCTATATAAAGCAAAGTTACATTGTTGAAAAAGGATATACAACAATTGTAAGCATCTTTGTTTTGTCAATATATATCAAACACATCCAAAGTGATCTTTAATCTCTTGTCCAAGAGTTAAAGGCTATCTCTTATATCTCACTTGAATATTCGTGAAACCCGGGACAAAGTAAAAGGGTCGAATAATTTAAGAAAGACAACGATCTATCGTGAAACTGCGAGGATCCAAATCTTTTCGTTTGCAGGAATTCAAGGCATTGTTGATCATCTTCACACCCTATTTTTACAACAGCAAGCCTAGGGCACAATCGTCCATATATAAACAGCCATAAAGAACTACGACATACTTGATTCCAACATACACATTGGATACGTAGGCATCTCGGTGAAAACCCCAGACCCAGTCTAAATCACCACCACAAAAATCCTCTCCCTCTTTCATATTTTTTCTTGATTATTCATGCTTAACGGTTATCAATAGATTAAAGGACCCATATTTTATACCCGACGAATTTTGTTTCGTCACTCCACATGTCACGTGTATGTTTTCCTATAAAAGGAAGAAGCACAAGAAGCCACTTAGTATTTCCATACCGAAGGAAGAGGGAATTAGCCCTCTCACCGCTTAAAACAGGCGGCGTGTCCACCACTTAATTTGAGTGAAAAAGAACAGGAAAAAAACAATCTTGTACGTGAGAGAGATGGAGGAAGAGCAGCAGATAAGCCTCTTGGATTTGAAGCAAAAAATGGCGGCTTTTGCTAAAGAGAGAGACTGGGATCAGTTTCACAGCCCTCGTAATCTTCTTTTGGCACTGGTTTGTACTCGATCTCCTTTTTACCCCTTTTTTTTCACCTACCGGGCCCATTTTTTCTTCAAAACCCCCCGTCAACCCCCTCTCCACATGAAAATGAATACAGCCTGCAGCATTGTTTTTTTTTAAAAATGTTTGGTAGTGTGTTGTGTGTGGACCTTTGTCTATCTATGGAAGAATGCCGTTGCCGAGCCTTAAAAAATTGATTGATGTATCTTTTGAGTTTTCATCAGCCACCCAATTCCCAAAGCTTCCTCTTGTCTATTTATTTATTTATTTTTCACCCACCCAGCTTTTGCTGTTGCTGTTGCTGTTGCTGTTGCTGATTCTCACCTCACTGACCCTCCTTTGTGTTGTAAGTTAATTAAATGACTACTACTAAGCAATTATAAGCATTTTTGACTCCTAGATGAGATGTCTTTATCTATCTATCTCTAATATGATAAATAAATTTAAAAAAACAACTTCATTAATGCAATTCCAATCCCTATCAATGCTATATCTTAGATGCACGTACTATTCTTCATATCCTATAAAGTTATAAACATATTCAAATATTGTATGACTAATCATTGATCGGATCGGGATACTAGCTACGTGCATATCGATAACGATGTAAAACAGATTTTAACATTTTAAGATAGAGTGGGGATGCTAGCTCTTGTTACTTCACATGTGATATTAATTGTTGGGAGGAAGGTGTGTTAATTAAGATATCATGCTTTAGACTTCCTGTCGAGTCCTCCTTAATTAAATCATGATGGACATGTCCGCTGAGTCCGAGATAGGATTGGATGCTTTCTCAGATTTCAATAAACTGTTTACAAATTTGTTTATAAATTAAAGATAACTTTTTTAGGCATGTGTATTTTTTTATTCTTCCTTTTTTTTTGGGGGGGTTGGGGGTTGGGAACAAGTACAAATTTATTGTAAAGATAACTTTTTTAGGCATATTCATTTCTTTTTTTACTGTTACTTTTTCTTGGGGAGCTAGGATTGGGGTGGAGAGAGGCTGTTGAACAAAGAAAGGAGATGATGATTCTCATTCTTTCAAAGGTAATGTTGCCTTCACATTCACTCAGTCACAAAGGAGGGAATATTGAACTCATTGATTATGATTACGATGTAGACTCATCATAATCAAATGTGTAAAAAGTAGGTGGTTTGTGTTATCCGGTATATATGAGTCATATGACTGAGTGGTTGTGATTGTGATTGTGATTGTAGCATTACACTTCTTTTAACGGAGATGGTAGTCCAAGCGTAGTACTACTCCTTAAGAAATCCAATTGATTACCATGAAGTTGCATGACTACAAATACACATGGGTATGAATACGTGGATATATATGGTATACGGGTAGAGGAGTTTTGTAAAATCTAGACTACAAGTATTTAATAATTTGCAAAATTACCCCCGGCGTGTATTATAAGTATTTGATGTGAATTTGTGTGAGATACGCATTGTTTATAGGGCCAAACTGAGTATTCATGCATCATAGATAACCACCAAACAAAAATGATATGGCAAAAAGTTTGAGCCTAGCTAAGCTAGCCCTTTAAAAATGATATTGGAACAATGAATATAGCATACATTACATATGAAGTGACGAGTTGGAATGGCTATTGTTCCACTTTGGAAACACCAACTATTTATACCATCTCATGGTGTCGAGACTAATAATACTTACGAGGACCATCCGTATCACATCGAGTTTCTGTCTCTTGTTTTCTTTTTCAAAGAGCTGATTTGGGTAATTGTTTTGAGGGTGGTGATATGTTCAACTTCCAATTGTTTTGAGGGTGGTAATGGTAGGACTTATATTTACCAGTGGGTCCTGCACTTAGATTAATGATGAAACTTAGATCAATGATGAAAAATGTTGGAGTGCAATTTCCAAGTGCAATTAGGGAGTAAACATATCATTTCTCTTGTTTTGAAATATTGGCATCTAAGAGGACCTTCCAAGAAATTTATTATGATCCTAAAATTTATAATAATTAAATATTGGCATCTAAGAGGATTCCTTATCAAAGATAGTGGTTCTAACTTCTAAAGCCTTACTAATATCTCTTTTTTATTTTTTATTTTTTTAGTGTCGTTCGCCTATTCAGAATTTGCAACTTTTCTTTTTCTTTTTCTTTTTATGCTGACAGCGCCAGTGAGGGACAAAGAAGTTCAGACTTTATTTTCTTTCCATTTTTGTTGTTATTTATTTAATGAAAGAAGTTGAACTGAAGAGTGTGTGCGGCTTCTCCACTTATTGATCAAGGCTGAGTAAACACTGTAACCCACAATTTTCTGTCTGCTCACCACTTTCTTCATGCCAAATTGAATTCACCTTTCATCTTCATTCTGTTCTTGGAGTGTCGGTATACTGTCAGCTGTCCCCTTGTTTGTGATTGAAGTTGGGAAAATAACTTGAAAAATGTAGACATGTAATATCAAAAATCAGTAGAAAAAAAGTACTTACTTTTTTTTCTACACATTCGTAATCACATGCCTTCTGTTCTGATGGTTTGTGTTGCAAAAGTGAAAAGAAAAAGGAAAAAAATGATCTTTTCTATAGCTTTGGTTAGTGTACGACCTAGGGAAACATGTATATCATGCAAGTGTGAAAATGAAAGCATATTTGTCAAAGATTTGTACTTTTTAAGCATACAATTACAAGTTTCCCTCCCTTCACAGCACCACAATGCATGCATGCTGGTTGATTATTCAATAGTAGACGACATTTAATGGGTAGCTCAGCTGTATAAATAATGATGGATGACATTCAGGTTGGTGAAGTGGGAGAGTTGTCGGAGATATTTCAGTGGAAAGGTGAGGCCTCAAAAGGGTTAATTGGGTGGGGAGATGAGGAGAAAGAGCATGTGGGAGAGGAGCTGTCAGATGTGCTGCTTTATCTAATTAGGCTATCAGACATATGTGGGATTGATCTGGGGAAAGCTGTCCTTAGGAAAATGGAATTGAATGCTATCAAGTACCCCCCTATCCCTATGATTCATCATCTTTCCAAGAGGCTTAAGAAGCAGCAGCATCCCAATGTTTGTACTACAACTAGTGCTATTGATCCAACTCCAACCATCATCATTAACAATGATAACGCGACTAATAATGGTGTTGCTCAAGACAAGATGGTGCCTATATAGTTATTAATCTGGAAAACCCGTCCCGGCTTCTTCTTGTTTTTTTTTTCTTCCTTTTATTCCCTACATACTATGGATCTCAAAATTTCCTACCTTAATTCTCTATTTTATTTTATTTTTGGATATGCATGATGTAACCTCAGATTATAGCCAGGATGTGGCATTAGTGAGGTATCCCCTGATTCTGCAGAATGATATATTAACTCTCTCTCTCTCTCTCTCTCTCTATATATATATATATATATTAGATATAGAGACAGATGGAAACTTAATCTCATTTTGTATGCTAGTGCTAGCTTGAAAAGTTTCCGCTAAAAATGACATTATAATCCTTAATTAGTATGTAGTGATCATGAAAGGGCACTGTACTTTACTTTTTCAATCAATTAGCTGGAGAATGCAATGTGAATTGTTGTCTCTTTACAATAACTTTTAAGTGTGATGCTGCTTATTCATCCTACTAGTATTATATTATTATATAATATGGTAGTCAACTAGTTTTTGTCATTTATGTTGTTGTCAGCTACAGCCTACAGCCTACAGCCTACAGCCTACAGCTAGCTTTGTTATAGTATAGAGCAATGTGGAACATGCATGCATATATTCAAACAGTCCATCAGTTCAGTTAGCTGATGATATATATTCAAAAAGGTCAAAGGAATAACTACTTACTCAAACTTCAATGGGAACATTATTGCCAATGCGATGTACTCCATAATACAAATCAATGCAATCGATGTCAAGACGCTTCAAGCTGGCCTCGCAGCTAGCCCTCACATAAGCTGGATCTCCGTTTTTGCACTATCACCACCACCGCCAGGAACAATGCCGCCTCAACTTTTGATCTTCTGTCAATCCCCCCTCCCCTCCTTCAACGCCTGCCCACATTTTTCATAAACAACATTGAACAGATTGAAATCAAATCCAACAACCCCTCTCTCAGAATAACAAGGAATGTGAAGAAAAGGAAATCCTTCTTCCTTTTTAACTGTAGGCATAAACTCAAATGAATGTAACTGTAAGAGCTATAAAAAAAAAACAAGGACAAGGACAAGGACAAGGACAGGGACAGAAAAAGGATAGCCCCAAATCTTGAGATCCAAACAAGTTGTAAAACAAAGAAAAGCAGCAGTAACAAGTACTCCAAAAGAAGAGAGATATACAGAGGGACTCAAATATCATCAGATTCCAAAAAGAAATGACCCCAAAAAAAAACGTGGAAACCAGAAAAGCAATACACACACACACATAATAAAAAGACCTTGCCAATGAGGATCTCATTGTGATGGGGGCCATAGACATCCGACCGGATCACCAGCTTTTGAATCCCAGCTTATCCCCTACTTTGGGGACGTGGCGTGATCATGGCCGCCCAAAAGCCGGGATTCAAAAGCCGAGGATCCGGACTCCATAGACATCAGCAGTATGAAGATGAGTGTGACACCACAGTTAATGGCATGGTGAAGCAAAGCAATCATATGTCCTCTTCAGGCTTAGGAGGTCCATATGCAGTAAACAACCTAGTCCTGGTGCTGATACCTCTAACCCTTGACACCCCAACTTCATCTTCTTCACACCCTCCTCCCCCCACATATTTAAACACTTGATGATTTACTTACTTGGAGTTGGACCTCTCAAATGGATGGAATCTGCCTTGTTATTAATGTTATTTATATACATATAGAATATTAGTGAGAATCTAAGTCTAGATCAAGCAAGTTTCATTCACCTACCTACCTCCTTCCCCCTCGCCCACGCCCACGTGAATCATTTTAAACTCTTCCTCACGCTTCATCTCCCTCTTCTTAATCACAAAACGGTTAAACCCTAACCCACTTCCCTGTCCTACGGAATGAATGGAGATGTTAATCAAGTAACCTAGTGACTCAGAGTCAAAATCTGTCATTATACCAAGATACTGAAAGAAGCCGTCTCCTTACGGGATTCGAACCTCCACACTCCAGCTCCCGGTCCAGCTGTCATTTTACAACACTCAAGCCCTTTACGACTAAACCATGTCCTCTGGACCCCCTTCTTAATTACAAACTCTTCTTTTTCTACATCTATTTTTTTTTCAAACTCAATTATTGAACCAACCGTACAAGGAGATGATTGACTGGGGAAATACTTGTATGGAGAGTGCTTTTTGAGGTGAAATGATAAGTGAAACGATCAGAACCACACAGTTTAAATACAGAATGAAACTGTGTGGTTCAATGTGTGGTTCATATTGAACCACACGGTGTCTCCACACGTGTGGAGACACCACACAAGTATTTCCCGATTGACAGACCTGAGTAGACAATTAATTGGTTGTGAATCTGGACCACACAATTTGAAATCAAGTTAAAACTGTATGGTCCAGATTCATCCACATGCTTTACTCCACAAATGAAGTCATTAGAGAAGAATTTCTCACTCCGTATTTACCTACAAGAATTATGTATTACATCATAATGAATGGATTATGAATATGCATGTATTGGTTGTTACTCGTTGTTACAAAATCGTTATACCTGTAACATTGCTCTTATTAAAAAAAAATAAAGTAAAAAGGAGAAATCAAGAAGCAAAAGGGCACGTAAAGAACTTGTCATTGAATTGAATTGTGCACACAGATACAATTGATGAAGAATAAACAGTTTATATTCACCACACAAAAGTATCACATGAGTAGAAATTTATTTATTTTTTTTTTTTTGGGGGGCTTCTTAGGATATAAAAGAATAGTCTTTTTTAATTAAAAAAATAATATTTTATTATAAATTCAAAATGGAAGGTCCACGATTTACAGAGAAAAAGAAAAACTAGAAAACTTATTACATCATGCAACGTTTTACTCTAAATAAAACTCCAATATTCATAGACCACGCTTCTTCCTTCCAGAAACACCAAAGTACTCTGTAAAATCCTCTGCCCTGTCACTGGTACACCTCGAATAACGGATTAAGTCCAGAAACTTCATTCACACTATCCTCAGATGCTGCCAACTGCCTAGAGTCAGGTGGATTAGCCTTGAAATGGTCTCCAGAACATTGGGGTGGTTCCATAGTTACAATGTTAGCAAGTATGGTATGAGCCGCTTTGTCACCTGGGTTTAGAAGTCCCTTGGCTGTATTAGACAAATCAGACAAAGCTGTTCTTGTTGTTGAGGACTTCCTAGCAGTGGAAGTACGTTTCATCTGTTGTCCCTGAGTCCCCAACTCGGTAGTCTGTTCCTTTCGCTTGCTTAAAGCAAGTGTAGTATGTGTCACCTTATCTCCACACATAGGGTTCTTACTGCCTAGCTTGCCTCTGCTGCTTCCCTTCACTTCTGACTTCTTTTTCTTGTGACTGGTCCTTTGGGACGTAGACTTATGAAACTCTGTAGTTATAGCCTGCCATCCATACGACTCCATCTGCCTCACTCGCTCCCTAAGCTCTCTTACCTCATCAGGAACGCCATCCATATCCTCTACCTCAGATTCCTCTTTGTCTTCCTGTACGAGAACGTCAAACTTGGACCCTCCCACCTGGAGCACTGGGGTCTGTTCGATTGAGGCAGGTCTGGTCTTTTTTACCAGGAGATCAGAGCTGGATCCACCCACTTGAGGTGTAGGGGTCTGTTCAATTTCCTCATGTCCGGTTACTATTGCCTGGGTATCAGCTGTTTTTTTTCTAGCTGGGGTCCATTTTCTCCTTCTTGAAGCTATCATCCACGGCCCATAGGGGTTCTCAGTTGTTGGTTCTTGTGGTTTAGGTTGCGGTTTTTCAACTGCAGGTGCTGTAGAATTGGTCTCTGCCGCAGCAAGGAGACAAGGACAATTCTCCTTATTATGCCCAAAATTTTCTGCAGCTGTAACAGATTTGCTGAAGCCCTTCATATTCAACCTTATATCTCATACCATTAATCACCACGGATGACTTCAATCCCCGTTCCAAATCTAATTCCACACAGATTCTGGCAAACCTTCCTCTTGTGTTAGCAGAGGTTGTTGGATCAATTTTTACGGCATTTCCCACCATATTGCCAAGTTTCAACAAAAGATTTTCGCGAAAAAATTCTAGGGAGAGACTGGTAAACCTTACCCAAGCTAAGATGGTGGTGATTTTCTCCTGCTCCGGTTGGAAGAACGGCTTCCACTTTCGAACAGCGAGATAATGGCCCATAATGACCCAATGGCCATTCTCCAAAGCGATTTCGTAATCTTCTTTCCTAGTGAATCTCACGACATAAAAGCCCTGCTCGAGATCAGTTACTTCAATTCTCCTATGATGCTTCCACAACTCGGATAGTCTTTGGCATAGGTACTTGTAAGTGATTGTTTTTCCCAAAAGCTTGATGATAAGAGCCATTCTCCATGGCCTCCACAGTTCGCGGCATTCATCTAGAGGAAAAATTAGAGCATCCTCATCAGTTCCCGGACCAATAAGATTGTCAATCACCTCTTGATATTCTGATAGCTCCTCCTCATCCTCACCTTCTCCGACATACATACTAGTGTCGGAAAATCTGCCCTGAACAATATCGACTCCACTGATTCGGTGCCAGACCGACGACTGCGAGCTCGGGCCTCCGCCTTTATATACGTCTCTCGACAGACCGACGAAGTAAATCTATCTCTTGTTGGCTCCGATCGATCGGCATGTTGTCCATCTCCGGTTGATTTGAAGTTGATGGGGTGACGGCGGCGGTTCAGAGGAGCCCTAAATCACCACTTTTCACCCGACTCCCTGTTAGAAGCTGGATTACTTTATTTGAAGTTGTTTGATGTTCCAGACTTATAAATTCAGCCCCGAGTGATATTTGAAATCGCAGCACTTCAACATGAACCTAAACTTTTTTTCCCTATAACAATCAGTGGAAATATTACCTTATTATTTCATGTAACACTTTACTTGTATACATTATTTATAACATGACATATTAATTGTATTGTATAAACAATTAATATGTCATAAAGTAACTCTATTTTGTCATATTATGAAATAGCCACCCGTATGAGTATCTAGCCGCCCATAGCACTTAATACTCTACTAGGACCTCTCACCTTCAAGCTTGAATCTATTAATACTCATACTTTTATCATGAATAAACAAGTTGAATTTACTCAAGTACTATTGCTTTCTCAAACTCTATTCATGGTAGCAGAGCCATAATCTCCTTTAATCCGCTGCAAAATCTCCTATCGTATTAAGAATGTCTTCAATATCCGAAGCCTCTTCACCATCAGTAGAGCCCCAGCAGCTTCAGCAGGTTGGGATCACTGAAAACTCTTCTTTTACAAATCACAGACTTGATGGCAACAACTACCTGTTGTGGTCAAGATCTATGAAAATGTACATCTCAGGCCAGAGCAAGATGGGATACTTGTCTGGCTCCAAACCTGCCCCTGCTGAAACTGACCCCAAGTTTGAAGTATGGGATATAGAAAATAACAAAGTCATGACCATCCTCACGAGGTCAATGACAAAAGAGATCAGTGAGAACTTCATGATGTATGACACTGCTAAGGAAATCTGGGATAATGCCGGAGACCTTTACTCCAAAAAGGACAATACATCTAAGGTCTATCATCTTGAAGCCCAAATCCAAAATTGCAGACAAGGTGATCTGTCTATAACTCGGTACTTCAACCAACTATCTAAGGCATGGCAACACCTAGATATGTTGGAAACTCATGCATGGAAGGATGTAGAGGATGCTACCTTATACAAGGATATCATTGAGAAGAAGAGGGTATTCAGGTTCCTTACTGGACTGAACCCATCTCTTGATGATGTCAGAGGTCGAGTCCTTGCTACTAAACCTCTCCCCAACCTCAAATATGTGTTTGATGAAGTCAAACATGAGGAAAGCAGAGAAAAGTGATGCTGCAAAGCAACCCTGCTGATCACTCTACTGAGAGCTCAGCACTGATGGTGGTCAGGAAGCCTACTGAGGCCACTGAGACCTACAGAAGGCCTGCTGAGAAGACATGAAAGTTGTTCTGTGACCACTGCAAATGCACAAATCACACCAAGGACACTTTCTGGAAACTACATGGTAAGCCTAACTCCTCTAAACCCTCCAAACCAACCAGGGAGAGTCGTGCGTACATGTCGTTGAAGAAGGGGAACAAGGACACTACTTTGGATGCTCAGTTTTCTGCCTTCAAAGCCTTCCTTGCTCAACAAAAGGAAGGTAGTTCTATCACTGACACAGCCACTCATGCTAAGACATGTATATTCCACTCACCTCTCAGTAGTGATACTTGGATTGTTGATTCTGGGGCATCACCCCATATGACTGGTAAAAAAAAGGCTCATATCTCACTTTAAGCCCTATCATCAGACCCACAATATTAAGATTGCTGATGGATCTATTTCCTGTGCACAAGGTTTTGGAAATGTTAAACTTACTGATAAGATCTACCTACAGGATGTTCTATTTGTTCCAAAATTAGACTGTAACCTTATATCTGTCGCAAGAGACTCATTAAAGACCTAAATTGGACAAATATGTTTAATAACAATCAATGTATATTCCAGGATCCTTCTTCACAGAAGTGATTGGAGAGCTAAAGCCTCGCTCGATTGTTTATGGTCAACCCTACCGAAGACAAAAGATTGAAGACCGAAACCGCCGGCGCCACGCAACCAAACCTTAGACAATATCATGTTATGGCATTATAGACTAGGTCATCCAAGTTTTGGTTATTTAAAGTCTTTATTTCCCGAATTGTTTAAAGGATGTAACCTCGTTGACCTTCAATGTGATATTTGTCGCTTGCCAAACTTACTAAATCTGTGTATACTAAAATATCTTACTTACCCTCCACACCTTTCACTTTGATTCATAGTGATGTATGGGGACCTTTAAGAGTTAAAAGTATAACAGGAAAGAGGTGGTTTGTCACCTTCATAGATGACCACACCAGGATCATATGGCTGTTTTTGATGAAAGATAAATCCGAAGTTGGAACCATCTTCCAAGAGTTCTATAATATGGTATCCACTCAATTTGACACTAAGATAAAAATCTTAAAAACAGATAATGCACTGGAATACTATGAGTCCAACCTCAGCACCTTCCTGAATGATAAGGGAATTGTTCACATCAGTAGCTGTGTAGAGACACCTCAACAGAATGGGATTGCTGAGAGGAAGAACATGCACTTATTGGAGATGGCTAGAGCAGTTATGTTCACCACACATGTGCCAAAATACATGTGGGGTGAAGCTATATTAACAGCCATATATGTGATCAACAGGTTACCCAACAGAGTGTTAGATTTCAAGACTCCCATCCAAACCCTAATGACAACTCATCCCTGTCCTCATCTCATTGCTGACTTGCCTCAAAAAATCTTTGGATGTACTGTGTTTGTCTATATTCATGCCCAACACAGAAGCAAACTTGACCCCAAAGCTCATAAGTGTATTTTCCTAGGTTATGCCAAAGACAGAAAGGGCTACAAGTGTTATTCTCCCACTGACAAAAGGTTCTACAACTCTATGGATGTAAAATTCTTTGAAAAAACCCCATGCTACAGTAAACCTACTGAGATAGTCATAGATGGAAACCTTTTTGAAATAGAATCATTTCCCTCTTCTCATAATCCTCTAACTCCCACTACATCCTCGGTTGAGGAAATTGAGGCCATTCCAATCCCTCAGCCAACTCCTAACATTCAAATAGCTCCCCAGCAGATTCCTGACCGTCAGCAGCCTACTGAGACTCATCAGCCTTCTGACACTGAACTCCCTACACCTACTGAACCACATAAAACTGTTGATACTCCTCAAACTCCTGAACTTATGAACACTTCTACTGATATTGATGACATACCCATTGCTGTCAGAAAGGGAAAGAGATCATGCACTGATCACTATATTCATAATTATGTGTCATATGATCACTTGTCTCTTGGTTTTGCTATGTTTACACAGGATTTGGATACTCATTCCATTCCTAAGTATATACATGAAGATCTCAAACATGACAGGTGGAAGGCTGCTGTCAAAACTGAAATGACTGCTCTTCTTGACAACCATACTTGGGATCTCACCACTCTCCCACAAGGAAAGAAGACAATCAGCTGTAAATGGCTATTCACCATCAAGTACAATGCTGATGGTACTATTGACAAGTACAAAGCTAGACTGGTCGCAAGGGGCTTCACTCAAACATATGGACTTGACTACAAAGAGACATTTGCACCTATGGCAAAGCTAAACACAGTCAGGGTGCTGATCTCCCTTGCTATCCAACTTGACTGGCCACTCCACCAATTGGACATCAAGAATGCTTTCCTAAATGGTGACCTTACTGAGGAAGTCTATATGACTGTACCTCCTAGTTTTACCAACACTCACACTAAAGGAAAAGTTTGCAAACTGAGGAAATCTCTGTATGGCCTGCAGCAGTCCCCAAGAGCATGGTTTGGCAAACTTACTACTATGGTTAAAGCTGCCGGATATCATCGTGTAACTCGATCACACCATGTTTATCAAAACAACCAATAAGAGAAGATCCATCCTTATTGTCTATGTGGATGATATCATCCTTACTGGTGATGACCCTGCTGAGATCCAAAAATTGAAGACCCTACTGGCAAGAGTGTTTCAAGTTAAAGATTTGGGCTACCTCAAGTACTTCCTTGGCATGGAAATAGCAAGAAACAACCAGGGTATCTCAGTCTCACAAAGGAAGTATGAGCTGGACCTGCTGAAGAAAACTGGCATGCTGGGGTGCAAACCAGCTATCTCTCCAGTAGACCCAAGTAATCCACTAATGCAGGGTAATATTGATGTCAGAAAGGAACAATATCAGAGACTTGTAGGGAAACTCATTTACCTCTCCCATACAAGACCCGATATTGCATATGGAGTTAGCCTTGTCGCCGCCCATGCATTGCCCTACCGAGCAACATTGGGATGCCGTCTCTACGTAATACCGAGGTACTTAAAGTCAACTCCCGGCCAAGGCTTACATTTCACTAAGTCTACCGAGAGATCGCTTAAGGTCTATACCGATGCCGACCGGGTGGTTGCCACATAGATAGAAGATCTACCACAAAGCTATTGTTCATATGTATGGGGTAATCTTGTCACTTGGAGAAGCAAGAAACAACCTACTATCTCTGTAAGCAAGTGCGAAGCCGAACTCGTGGCACTTGTTTTGGGCATTTGTGAAGCACCGTGGCCGAAAAGAGTCCTTACCGAACTTCAAAGAACCCCTTCAAAGAACCTATCATACTCGCTATGTGACAATAATTCAAAGATTATGCATGGCAGAGGATCCCGTTCATCATGATAAGACAAAACATGTGGACATTGACAGACATTTCCTTAAAGAGAAGATTGATGCCCAGATCATTCAACTTCAATATGTTCCCTCACAGACCCAAATGGCGATATTCTCACAAAGGCCATTCCACCGCTTATGTTCAGCAGACTGAGTAGCAAACTTGGTCGTATAGACATATACAACCCAGTTTGAGGGGGTGTGGAAATATTACCTTATTATTTCATGTAACACTTTACTTGTATACATTATTTATAACATGACATATTAATTGTATTGTATAAACAATTAATATGTCATAAAGTAACTCTATTTTGTCCTATTATGAAATAGCCACCCATAGGAGTATCTAGCCGCCCATAGCACTTAATACTCTACTAGGACCTCACACCTTCAAGCTTGTATCTATTAATACTCATTCTTTTATCATAAATAAACAAGTTGAGTTTACTCAAGTACTATTGCTTTCTCAAACTCTCTTCAAACTAAAATAATTATTACCATAAATAGATCCAGGATTATGTTAATTATATTAATAATTAAATTAAAATAATCTATCTATATATAATATATAGAGGAAGGAAAATAACTCAATTACCCAATTGACCCTCTCTAGACCCGACCCAAATCCGTATAATATGAAAAAAAAACCTACCATAATTATAGGGAATAAATTCGACCATAATTAAAATAACAAAAATAATTACAAAAAAAAAACTTACCATAAAAACCTACCCTAATTAGAAAAATCACATTTACAATTTGATTCTCTAATTTTCCCCATTTCCACTTTTACAATTTGATTCTCCTAATTTTCTCCATTTCCACAAGGTGTGAATACACAAGGTATGTGAAATATATTTGCAATTTGATTTCCTTCGAACTTTGATTTTGGATTTTTGATTTCATGGTCTTCGTTTCTCGCTTGGGTATTTGTTTTTCATGTTTTTCTTCTGTCAATTTTAAGCAGCTTTTCGCATTTTGGGCAGTTGGTGGCAGATGAACGTGAGAAGCTCGAGAAAAGTAGACTCCGTGTTGAATAAAATCAAGGAAACATTTGGTTGACGATATGGGTGACGGGTTTGTCAATTTGAATGGCCTACAGATTTGCCAAATTGGTTATCAATATGATGTCAAAAACATGAAAAACACAACAAAATATGAAAGAAAGAATGTAGTTCAAAACAAAAAATAATAAACAAAAATTGAAAGAACTTAATAAGTCGATAAAATAAAATAAAAAAGTAAGATCTCACCGGCCAATTCCTTCTTATGGGTGACGGGTTTGTCAATTTGGTCAAGAAATATCAGCTGAAGAAAATATTCAAAACAAAACACAATTCACTCCCATAAAAAAAACACAGTTAAAAGAAAACCAAAAAAATCCAGAATACAAATCAATCGTATTTTTACACCATAAGTCTGGTAGAACGTTTTTTTTTCAAAATGAAGAAATGGAAAAAGGTTGTAAAATACGAAGACTGGCTTAAATTTGTGATTTGCAGTTGCATTTGATTTGAATTTTAAATGAAAATCACATTGATTGAAAGGCATTTAAAACATTCAATTCAACGTAGAAAATAAATTGAATTTAAACATGAATCATACCGTCAACCAAATGTTTCCTTGATTTTATTCAACACGGAGTCTACTTTTCTTGAGCTTCTCATGTTCATCTGCCACCAACTGCCCAAAATGCGAAAAGCTGCTTAAAATCTACAGAAGAAAAACATGAAAAACAAATGCCCAAGCGAGAAACGAAGACCATGAAATCAAAAATCCAAAATCAAAGTTCGAAAGAAATCAAATTGCAAATATATCTCGCATACCTTGTGTATTCCTTGTGGAAATGGAGAAAATTAGGAGAATCAAATTGTAAAAGTGGAAATGGAGAAAATTAAGAGAATCAAATTGTAAATGCGATTTTTCTAATTAGGGTAGGTTTTTATGGTAGGTATTTTTTTGTAATTATTTTTGTTATTTTAATTATGGTCGAATTTATTCCCTATAATTATGGTAGGTTTCTTTTTCATATTATACGGGTTTGGGTCGGGTCTAGAGCGGGTCAATTGGGTAATTGGATTATTTTCCTTCCTCTATATATTATATAATAATAATAATAATATATATATATAGATATAGATTTTATTATAAAAATTTTAAATAGAGAAAAACGTAAATAATAAAAATCATTGATTGATTATTGATTAATTAATCATAATTAATTTATTAAAATATAATTTAAAAAAACTTATTTTATTTAAATAAAGTTTAAAAAAATAATATATATATATAATAATAATAATAATAATAATAATAATAATAATAATAATAATCAAGATCCTTGGTTTATTATTCATTAAATAATCACTATTAATTAATTAAAAATAGAAATATGAAATTAAAAATATAAAAACAAAAATCATCAAAATCCTTGATTGATTATTGACTAATAAATAAATTAATAATTATTAATTAAATAAATTTTTCAAGAAACGAAAACAATTGAACATACCTTGATTGATTATTGATTAAAAACCGAAAATTTTAAAAATAAAAATCCTTGATTATAAGTTTTCCCAAAAAAAGAAAATTAGTTAAAAATTCCTTTGATTGATTATTTATTAAAAACCGAAAATATTTATCATCGTACGTTAGCAATTTAACCAAACAAATACATACTTAATTCTAAACAATTACATACTTATGTCTCTCAATTTATATTGAAAATCCGGAAACATAAGAAAGGGACATCATCCACCAAAGGCATATGTATATCTGTTTTCGACCAATATCCGTGATGTGAAAATTATTATTATTTTTATTTTTCAATATAGTTAAGCACAAGATAAAATTTGCATCATACACAAGTGGAATGAAAGTAAAGTATTCTTTTTTATTATCATCTTCACTATTATCGCTTTCATCGGGATACCGTGAGGTTTTTTTTAAGAGAAAGAAGACTATGTGCATATAGTAGAAGTTAAAAGAAGAAAACATTCTCAACTGACCATTGAACGATGCAATAAGATTAGAAGTATCATGGAAACTAGAAGAAAAAGAAAAGCCGAATTGATACATGCTCTAAATCGCAATGGTATCAACCTTTTCGGTGGATGGATATTATTTCAACAATTTTGATAAGGCTATTGATGATACTAATGATTATTATCAAAAAAAATCTCAACACTTTGACACCAAATGAATTGCCTTATCACAAATTAGTGTTGAAAAAGTATTCACCGATAATGTTGCTAAGGAACTTAGGGCTAGCATGAGGATTATGCAAAGGTACAAGGATGATTTGTAAATGGTTCAAAGGAAATATGATTCATGATGAAATCACACTTGGGACACATTGCGGAAAGCAAGTTTATTCTCGCATATTCCATTCTCACCGGCAGAAAACGAAGGATACCCGTTTCATTTTACAAGAAAATAATATCGTATACGTCTTTGCTGTGTAATGACGATTAATAAAGTATAAAGACAAACGAAACCATTTATAGGAGTTTATTGCTTTGCAATAAGTTTAGAAGTGTCGTGGAAACTACAAGAAAAAAAATCTGAATTGATTCACGCTCTAAAACGCAATGGTATGTGAAGAGTTGAATGAAAAATTGATATCAACCTTTCCAGGGGATTGATATCGTTTCAACAACTTTCATAAGGCTATTGATGATACTAATGATTATTATCAAGAAAAATTTCTCAACACTTTGACACCAAATGAATTGCCTACTCACAAATTAGTGTTGAAAAAGTATTCATCGATAATGTTGTTAAGGAACTTAGATCTAGCAGGAGAATTATGCAATGGTACAAGGATGATATGTATATGGTTCAAAGGAAACACGATTCATTATGAAATCATACTTGGGTCACATTACGGAAAGCAAGTTTTATTCTCGCATATTCCATTCTCACCGGCAGAAAACGAATGATACCCGTTTCATTTTACAATAAAATAATATCGTATACGTCTTTGCTGTTTAATGACGATTAATAAAGTACAAGGACAAACGAAACCATTTATAAGAGTTTATTGCTTTGCAATAAGTTTAGAAGTATCGTGGAAACTACAAGAAAAAGAAAATCTAAATTGACACATGCTCTAAAACGCAATGGTATGTAAAGAGTTGAATGAAAAATTGATTGCCTTTCCAGGGGATGGATATCGTTTCACATCTTTGATAAGGCTATTGATGATACTAATGATTATTATCAAGAAAAATTTCTCAAAACTTTGACACCAAATGAATGGCCTCCTCACAAATTAGTGTTGTAAAATTATTCATCGCTAATGTTGTTAAGTAACTTAGATCTAGCAGGAGAATTATGCAATGGTACATGGATGATATGTATATGGTTCAAAGGAAACACTATTCATTATGGAATCACAGTTGGGACACATTATGGAAAGAAAGTTTTGCACACTCACAGATGTCCAAAAAATATAGTATACAAACAAGTTCTATAGTATGGTACATAAATATTATATTCGTTTATTAACATTATTCCTTTATTTACATTAAATAATATACTTACTCTAATGAATTTTTATAAAAAAATGATGACCCTTCTTAATAATGCATGAAAGCACACAAAATTTTTACACTTATTTTGTCCCAATTTATGCTATGGAAGATGATGACACATGTAGAATGAGATGACACAATATCGACAATTGCATTATTAAGCATTGAGTTCCAAAGTGGAATTTTGTATTTCTATAAATTGCTATTGTTTTATTTTATATATATTTAACTTCTTACATTTCATGTTTATCTTGAAATCCACAATAGTATCTGGCGATATTTGAAATATTCAATGATGAAATTGGATCAATATGTAATTAGGTTTCGTGAGGATAATCCAATAACTTGACTGGTGAATTTTATGATGAATTATATGTTAGACTTATTTCTTAGTTTTGATGATGAGTGCCATACTAGCTGTTATAGTGCAAAGGCAAAAAGATGTCTAGATAAAATGTATAGGTTTATTAGAGTTTGATTCATAAATAAGTTTGATCAAACAAGCACTGTAAAAGGTTGCTGACTGTTTGTCAGCAGACTGGTCTAGGTCAGTAGGGTAGATAGGTCAGTAGACTGGTCTGGAACCTGCTGAAGACTGAAGACTGAAGGCTGAGGGTTCAAACTCAGTTAATGAAGGCTAAGGGATCAAACTTAGTAATTAAAGTCAAGGATATGGAATCAGATTTTAGGCAAGTCTGTGATGACCTAAACTGATTACATATGCCTTGTGTAGAAGGTCTAAGTTCCACAAGTTGGATAATGTTTGGAACTTGGTTATATTTAAAATGATGTAATCTAACTTCACAAATAAAAGTTAGATAAAAGTAATCAGCTGCATTCGATTTTACAGACAAAAATAAGATGTTCGAAAGGTGATTGGTATTACGACGGACGATGAACCCGCGACATATACCTCGATTAATTCAAGATTATTTGAAGATTACATGGATAAGAACAACCAACTACCTCGACCTATCAAGCAAATCAAGGGCTGAAATTAAAAAGACGTTGGGATGATCTTTATTTTTATCCATTGGATGCAAGTCAAAGGGGTGACGGTACCGCACCGTCAAAAAGTAATCTTGACGGTTGTCGATCCTATGAATAGTGACAGAATGCAGTGCAGATGGGACAAATACAAGGAACGGTCACATTTGAATTTTAAATTCAAGTCACATGCATTCTTACCTATAAATAGAGGACTTTCAACTCAGAAACAAGATGATGAATTTTAGGGATAAACCTTAAGTAACAATACTGAGCTGAAAAACACCCTGCTGAACTTACTGAGCTTAAGACTGATGATCTAGTTATTTTCTTCAAGTGCATTCTGTGTTTAAGCTGCATCAAGCATACACACTTGAAGACTGCAAGCTGCTGATTATATCATCCTAATCAAGCTGTTGCAACTGAATCATTTATTTGATTCATTCTTTATCTTATAAAGAACCCGCGAAGACAAGAAGCATCCGTTGGGTGTGAAAGATCGTTGGTTTGTGGTGGAGTGGTGAAGAGGCAATCCTACCCTTCAAGGACCAAGGGAAGACTCGGGAGCAAAGAATCCTACCCGTTCCCGCTTTTCGGTTGTGAAGCCATAGTTATTGGTGAAGGACAAGCAACCTAGGATTCTTTGTAACAGATAACTCAAAGATCACTAGTGAATTTCCTCCAACATCACAGGAGAAGAGTGGACTGACAGGATTACATCACCTCGAACCACTATAAAATCTCTCTACTTACTTACTGCATTTACTTTCTGCACTTAGTCTTTATCCATATCAACTCCGTCGAATCTAGTAACCGAAATCACACACATACACTACCGAGTATCTAATACTTAGTAACATATTTAACAACAAGTAACAAGGCTTAATTTTGATATTATTCCGCCGCACAAATTCAAAGAAATCGAACCGTCGCAGACTACGTTTATCATCGAGGGCTGCGAGGTCTCGAGGTCTCAGCGACTATCGAAGTATCGCAGGTCCGAAGTTGCGAAATTTGTTAACTCCAAAGTTTTAAGTGTTAAGTTTATTCACCCCCTCTAAACTTAACTAAAGCCTTTTCAAGGGACCAACAATTGGTATCGGAGCGATTAGCTTCGTTCCGAAGGAATCCTACTTGTTGTACTTGTGAAAATTCTTTAAAACTTTCTTTCAAGTTACCGATTTTCAAGACTTGCATCATGGACAACACACGATGCTAGAACTATGTTGATGTGTTCTCTTGACAGATTTGATGAGTATAAACGTCGAATGCAGGCATATCTTGCTGCTACTCATGATGAGATGATGGATGTACTAACTGAAGGACCACTGGAGATTACAAAGGCAGTAACAGTGGGTGACAGAACTGAGTACATTCCTAAACCAAAGAGAGAATGGAATGCGAGAAGACGAAAAAAGAGCAAACCTCAACAACATTGCTATTGATATCATCTACGTAACCTTGGATAGCAATATGTACATGAAGGTCAAAGATTGCAAGACCGCAAAGGAACTTTGGGATAAGATTCACTTAATCTGTGAAGGCACTGATGCAATAAAGAAGAACAAAATCGGTGTGGCCGAAAAAAGGTTTCAAAAGTTCAAGATGCTACCTAATGAAACCATTGAGCAAATGGAATCAAGATTCAATGCTATATTGGATGAACTTACCCTGCTGAGTGTAAGTTATTCAAAAGAGGAAGTAAACACCAAAATCTTGGAAGCTTTACCTGCAAGAGATGTTTGGAAAATGAAGGTGACTGCAATTGAAGAAATGAGAAAGTTGCATGAAGAAGATACCTTCAAATTGTTCTCTGATCTTAAAGCCTATGAATTTAGCAAGAAGTTTGGTGCTCGAAATCGAAAAGGAAGAGCCAAAGACCATCGCATTGGTCGCTTCACATCATGAAGAAACATCGGGAGGACAGATGATATGCTAGATGAAATGCAAAGAGCAAATTGCCCTACCGAGCAAGAAAATCGAATGATGAAGACCGGAAAGGCCCCTACAAGAAATTTCACAAAGAGGCCTACCGAAAGAAGGAAAGAAGAACCAAAGAAAGATAATGACTATCTATGCTTTCATTGCAAGAAACCAGGACACTTCGGACCGATTGTCCTGAGTTGAAACAAGGCAAGGAACCTGATTATCTTTGCTTCAACTGTAAGAAGCCTGGACATTTTAGACCTGATTGTCCAGACCTACTGAAGACCAAGAGTCAACAAAGAAGACATGGCAAGAAGGCTATGGTTGCTGAAGAAGGCTATGGTTGCTGAAGATGAATCAGGATATGCCGAGTCAATGTGATTGACTGCCTACGTACCCATAGGATTTGGTATCAAGGTATTAATAGGGTTTGAATTTGTGAGGAGTAAATACTTTTTATATGATCCATTTTCCAGGGAAGATGCACTGGAGCACATGATTAGGGACATGACTGAAATCATGAGACGGTTTTCATTTCATGCCATAATGGAGTAAGAATCATGGAGGCATTATTGTGGTAGTTATAGTCTACTAAATGACCTGACCGGTTATCTCAAAAACCTGAAGCCAGCGATGATGATCTGCCCCGATCTGAGAGTTCAAGACAAAGGTGAATCTGCACCATATCGCTAGAACGAGAGTTCAGAGAAACTTCATATTAGACTGAGCCATCTTTATCAAAGTTATCTAGAGTATGAGGCCCTAAATTAGGCAACCTTTTCAGTGGATGGATAATGTTTCAACAGTTTTGATAAGGCTACTGATGATACTAATGATTTTATCGGAAAAAATCTAAACACTTTGACACCAAATGAATTACCTCCTCACAAATTAGCGATGAAAAAGTATTAATTCACCGATAACGTTGTTTAGGAACTTAGATCTTGCAGGAGAATTATGCAATGGTACATGGATGATATGTATAGTTGATTAGAAGATCTATGCAAGATGATCTCCTTATCCAGTATAACATCATCCATGGGTTTGCCTCCAAACCTGTCCTGCAGCATGTACCTGTGAAGTGGCAACTCCTTGAGGTCAATGGGTATAAAATGAATTCTGATGGCTCAGCTCTTGGTAATCCTTGCATTGCAGGGGTGGCTTCATCATCAGAAACCATCATGGGCATGTTCTTATTGCAGGTTATGAAGCTTATGGGGTCAATACTAACATGATGGCAGAAATTCAAGCTCTGCTCTTTGGGATCCAGCAGTGCATCCAACTTAACCTCCAAAATGTTCTTTTGGAAACAGACTCTCAAATCTTGGTTAACATGGTCACAGGAAAACTCAAGCTCCCTGGAAATACGATCTGAAAGTTGGAAAAATCAAGCAACTCATTGAAGAACATCAGTACCAGATTCAGCATATCTTTAGAGAAGCTAACTCTCCTGCAGACTGCCTGGAAAAGCAGCCCAGTACTACTCAAAGCTCTTACATTTGTGCAGGTCACCATCTAGAAGGAGAAATTGGCTTCCTTATCAACAGGGATATCCTTCAGCTCCCACTATCAGAACAAGAGCAAGATGATAAACCTTGGCAATGTATCTCAGGAAGCACCCTTCATAACTTTGAGGGGTGAAAACATGTGGTCTTTATCTTTGTACTATCGCTGGTTTATCACTATTCTTTGCTCTCTTTTGCTCCTAGGAACTTTTACTTTTTGCAGGACTGGCTGTTATCATGCGCTTTCTGTTGAACCTTCCTATCCTGGCACCCACAATTGGGAAGCACCCTTCATTGATGTCAGGGTTGCAAACAGGTCGTATCCCTCCTTTCTTGTTCCCTGGTTGTATACACTTTTTTGGTTGCTGCATCACCTTCAACAGCTTAGCAGGGGTGATCACCTTGCCATGAAAGATAATATCAGATGGACGTGGATTATTACTTGGAGTTATTGCACTCTAGATTGGAGCTGCTGCAAGAAAAGACACCTTTTTTGGCTGAGGACCTTCCTTTTTCTGTATTCTTGCAGTTGTACTATTGGGATCTTAGAGTTTGTTATTCCAACACATGGGGGGGTCATACTCTTTCCTTAGCACCCGGATTTTCCCTCATTGGGTTTGCCGGACTAAGGTTTTGAGGAGGTGGCGAACATGTGTTGATGGCGCTATTTTTCTGGTGGTTTAGTCAGGAGATGACACTTGTAAAACTTCAGTTTTTCTCTCTAATAAAATTCTGAGTTTTACAAAACAAAAAAAAACAAAAAAAAACAAGGGTGATATGTATATGGTTCAAACGAAACACAATCCATTTCAGCAGGTTCTTTCTTTTCAATCTAGATTTGTTTTGTGAATTTGATTAAAGTTGTATCTTTTCTATGCTTATGTGTTATGCAATCGATATCGAAAGATGAATTGTTGTTGATGTTTACCGTATGACGAGAGTCGGTGTAAACCCTAGATCACCATAGGAAAGATGGGATTTTCAACCTTGACATAACGAGAGTTGATGGGTTGAATATCTAGGTTGCTAGATTGAGAGATCTTACACCTTGTTTTGATAGCGTCAATCTTATATATCGAGAGATGAGAGATTGATAGGCGAATTATCTACGAGAGTAGAAATTCATACTTTTGTTAGGTGAACCACATCTTGAATTAAATCATCACGAGATAATCTAGAGAGGAAATAGAGGGTTGCGGGATCGGTGGATTATTGTTTGTTCATTGTTTAATCACCATGATCATCTCCTTGTTTATTGTTTATTTTATAGTTTATAGTTTAGATTTCGTTTTCGCTTTTATCCTTCCTGGCTTTGGACTGACAATCCTCTGTCCAGTTTATTTTATCGTTTTTAGTTTCGTTTTAGTAGTAACAACCTTAGGAAAATTAATGAACTAGATACCCCGATTCCCTGTGATTGACTCCGGTATTAATCGCTATACTACGATCCCTACACTTGGGGAATACCGGATTTATAAATTTATTACTTGTTGTTTTATTAGATAAAATCCGTGACAGACACATTATGGAAAGCAAGTTTTAATCTCGCATATTCCATTCTCACCGGTAGAAAACGAAGGATACCCGTTTCATTTTACAAGAAAATAATATTGTATACGTCTTTGCTTTGTAATGAAGATAATAAAAGTACAAGGACAAACGAAACCATTTATAGGAGATTATTTCTTTGTAATAAGATTACAAGTGTCGTGGAAACTACAAGAAAAAAAATGAAGCTGAATTGATACATGCTTTAAAAAGCAATGGTATGTGAAGAGTTGAATGAAAAATTGATATCAACCTTTCCAGCGGATGGATAGCGTTTCAACAGCTTTGATAAGGCTATTGACGATACTAATGATTATTATCAAGAAAAATTTCTCAACACTTTGACACCAAATGAATCGCCTCCTCACATTAGTGTTCAAAAAGTATTCACCGATAATGTTGTTAAGGAACTTAGATCTTGAAGGAGAATTATGTAATGGTACAAAGATGATATGTATATGATATACCAGAATTGGATTGAGGCCCTGCTCATCTAGATTGGGCCTATTTTCATAGTCCAATAAATAGATCTTGGGCCTCCCTCCCATTAGTCCGCAATCCGTAGGCGGATCCTACCCGCTGTTCGTAAGCCGGGTCTTGTCCGCAATCTATAAGCCGGGTTCTGTCCGCTGGCCTTAAGTCGGACCCCTCCACTCCGTGTGATTTCTACCCATATCATCAGGCTGACTTCAAGACAAGGCGAATGTGAGTTCGACCTACAAATGAGTCCGCTGTCCGCCATACGTATCCAGACAGCTGGCCGGTCCACCTGTATTATCTTTATGATTATCTTTAATTATATCCTTTTAATTGTCTTGTCATGAACAGTTGACCGACTTAGTCCTAGCCTATATATATGGGATCACAATGTATTAGAAAGAATCCAAAAAACTAATACAAACAGAGCTACTCTGTCAATTTGTCGAATCACTTGTGTTTACTCTCATAAGCATCATTCCGACAGCCTTGTTCTTCATATCCACCACCTTCTCTCTGGAGAAATCATACATACACAGCCATATATCCACGAAATATATCTGTTACCGCATATCTGGTATTCACCGTAATATTAGTTGGTTCCGTTACCGGGAAACTCGTCATCATTAAAATTCTTTGGATCATTTGCTCTACCGCAAAGAAAATTTCACGGCGTCTCCAGCAAAAAATTTGGTATCTCATCAGAATCGGTTCAGCTTGAAGGAGCGTCTTCAACACCGTCTTCATAACTCGTACACGAGTCCCTCATAAACCCAGGTTGGTGCGTATTTTGGTCGTTCTCAGCTCTACAAGTAATAAGAGAATTGTTGGGTTCGAAACTTGGCCGGGTTCCAAACTTTGAGCTTTGAGCTTCTTGGACGACCAAAATTGTGCGTATAAACCCGGCAATTGTTGGGTTCGAAACTTTGAGCTTCTTGGACGCATACTCGGGGTATCATCAGGGGGATGGCTGAGTCCGACAAAGAAAAAATGGCTTTCTCAGAGCTGTTGGGGGCCTGTACTACTACTAGATGATGCCCTTCAGGCTGAAAAATACGGGTTCGACTTATCAGAGGATGGTCAACAAAGTTTTCAGTTCGCAGATAGGCAAGAACATGCAGGCTTACATAGATGATATGGTCGTCAAATCTAAAGGTGACGGTCACGCCATCGACCTCCAGGAGACTTCCGATAATGTCCGCAAGCACTCAATGAAGCTCAATCCGGCCAAATGTACATTTGGTGTCCAGGCAGGCAAGTTTCTTGGGTTTATGGTTAGTCGTCGTGGCATCGAGGCTAATCTGGAAAAAATACAGGCTTTGCTCGACATGCAAGAACCCACGACCATCAAGGAAGTTCAGAGGCTCAACGGAAGAATCATAGCATTGGGTCGTTTCATCTCTAAATCAGCGGAGAAATGTCTCCCCTTCTTCAAAATACTCAAAGGTGACAAGACCTTCTCATGGAACGCAGAGTGCTCGCAGGCTTTTCAAGCTTTGAAGGAGTATCTAGGGAAGCCACCTCTTTTGGTTAGCCCTATAGAAGGAGATGTTTTGGTTTTGTACTTGGCAGCCTCGGACCGGACTGTTTCCGCCGTTCTTGTCAAGGAGGCCGGAACCCTCCAAAACCCCGTTTATTATGTAAGCAAGGCTCTCAGTCCGGTGGAGAGTCGCTATTTTAATGTTGAAAATTTAGCGTACTCGCTTGTCAACGCTGCCCGCAAACTCTGGGGCTACTTTACTTCACACACTATAATTGTCTTAACGGATAGCCCAATGCACAAAATACTACGTAGGCCAGACCTTTTAGGTCGTCTGCTCTGATGGGCTATCGAAATCACTGACTTAGATATTCGGTATCAACCCAGGAAGGCTATCAAAGCTGAAGCGTTGCCGGATTTTATTGTTGAGACAAGTTTCAGCTCGCCACAAGAAAGTTCGCATGTACCACTTGTGCCCGCTGCGGCCACGAATAAGGCCGATCAATGCTGGCAATTATATGTTGATGGAGCGTCAAGTCGAAACGGTTGGGGGGCCGGTGTTATTTTAATGAAGCCCGGGACAACAGAGGAAATCAAAAAAGCTCTAAGGTTTGAGTTCCCGGCCACGAATAATCAAGCCGAGTATGAAGCATTTATAGCCGGACTTAAACTCACAAAGGAGCTAAAGGTGGAAAATGTTGAAGTCTACTATGATCTCAGCTCATCGTCAACCAAATCTTGGGGGACTATGGGACGCGTTGTGGCATCCTTGAAAAATACGGTGACATTGTCCGACGATTGAGAGCCGACTTCAACTATTACGAGTTCATCAGAGTTCGAAGAGAGGATAACGAGCAAGCAGATTATCTCTCTAAGCTATCTTTGGAGGAGGAAATTGCTGATCCTTCAATAATGATAGAGTATCTTGCTATACCCGCCGTCGAAATAACAGAAATCATGGAGATCGATGCACCAACGCCGACTCCATGCTGGATTGACGAAATTCAAGCGTACATAGAATCGGGCAACTTGCCCGCTGAGGCAGATAAATCTCACACACTCAAAAAAAGAGCGCCCAGGTACGTTATAAATGACGGAACGCTTTACAGGAGGTCCGCCACAATCCATTGTTACGATGTGTCCAAGAGGTGGAAAGCAAGAAAATACTTATCGAACTTCACTAAGGAGTGTGTAGGGGCCATCCCGCTAGTCGCTCATTGGCTCAGAAGGTTATCACAGCGCGGTATTATTGGCCGACAATCCTTAAGGATTCGGAGAAGCTAGTCAGAGAATGTCCGTAGTGCCAAAAACATGAGGACATCCCGACGATAGTCGAGCAGAGCATTGTGGTCGCGCCTTGGCCTTTCGACCTCATCGGACCATTCCCGCCAGGAAGGGGCGGATGCAAAGTTATCATAGTAGCTATGGATTATTTCACAAAATGGATAGAGGCTAAGCCTATGGTCAAGATAGGAGCAAAAGATGCGGGTTATTTCCTACACGACCAGATATGGTCTCGTTTTGGCATCCCGCGAGCAGTGGTATCAGATCACGGGCCACAGTTTAGAAAGGAGTTCTCAAATTTTTGCGAGGAATTCAAGGTCAAGCACTGGCAATCTTCCGTGGCTTATCCCCAGGGCAATGGCCAAGCTGAGGCCGGCAACAAACAGATAATTAAGATGCTTAAAAATAGCGTGGGTGAGAAAACTAAAGCAGGCGGTTGGGTCGACGAGTTACCCGCCATATTATGGGCACTCTGTACAACAATCAAAACACCCACCGGGGAAACACCGTTTCCTCATACTTATAGATCGGAGGCCATGACTCCGATTGAAATGGCGCTCCCAAGTATCAGGGTCGCTGTATACGATCCAACGGACAATGTACTAAACAGGCAGATCGACCTAGATCTCACGGAAGAGAAAAGGTTGGCAACATACCATCGGCTGGTGAATTACAAACAGATCACTAAGCGACATCACGACAAATGAATTCGCGATCATTCCTTCAAGGTCGGCGACTTCATCCTTCGAAATAGAAAAGCCACTGGTCTGGAGCCCGACAAAGGCAAGCTCACGGCGAACTGGGAAGACCCTTATCAGGTCGCCCGAGAAATCAAAAAAGGGACTTACGTTCTCAGAAATCAACAGGGTTTCGAACTCAATAAACCGTGGCATGCGGACAACCTCAAAATGTACTACATATAAATAACAGGTTAGGGTTATGGCTATCCTCACGTTTACGACGTGAGTGTTAGGCTTTCTTACCTGCTTGTAATCTTCATTCATCTAACGGGATGAGTCGAATTTAATAAAACCCGATTTTTCGTTTATCTTTTAGAATACATGTCAGCATGTGCTTCAAATGTGTCCTCTATGCATATAAGTCCGATTTTTCGACAAAATTTTCAACAAAGACTTCGGATTCATCTCAAACTTGTTTAAAATTGTGGCAATATTGGGAAAATATCAAACAAACGCGATCAGACGAGTTATATACCTGCTAGTTCACGACTCCGCCCCTCATCTGAAACAAGGAGGATCTCTGAGGAATTTTCACGCTACAATCGGGCAGTTATTTCAGAGAGGTCCGGTCGTCTTTTTAGCTAAGATGGGCCGTTTTGTTTCTGTTAAGTTCGTCCATTTTTACCCGAAACAAGGGGGCAGGACTCCGGAATTTTTTTACCGAGACACTCTTTCGGGTTGGTCCTGTCAATGTTCGACCCCGAATCTCATCTCAAACAAGGTGGCCACACCCCAGAAAATTCAAGCATACGAGCGAGCAGTTATTTGAGATCAGATTCAAGAAGGCATATTAGGGAAAATTTTCACTACATGTTAAGGGTGATTTTATACGTTTTATAAGGATATATTTTATATCAATTTCCTCCATATTCGTATGTTTCTCATAGAAATCGAGCTGTATATTGAAATATTGAGCAAATGAGTTTTAGAAGTATTAAAGTGCAAAATCGAGCTAATTATGTGATTTTAGTGGATAAATATCTTTAGATGTAAGATGTTACATTTTGCATGTTTTTATCATGATGTAGGCACGCTTGCATGAGGTGAAAGGAGCTTAAAAGATGTTCAAGTGATGATTTGCATGGAAGGAAAGAGATAGAGATGAAGTTGGAATGAAGATCAAGATGAATTTGGAAGAAAAAGGTATTGGACGAGCGTCCAAGTCCCGTCCAGCCTGGACTGGCGTCCAGAATATTGGACTGGCGTCCAGGAGAGGAAATTTGATATAGAGAGTTTGGACGCAGCCTAGACGGACGTCTGAAGGAAGTCCAGAAGAATGAACGAGCGTCCAGGAAGACCAGACGGGCGTCCACGGCCGACTTAGCCCTGGCCGACTTAAAACCCTATAAATATCAGCTGCGCCCCAACCCTAATGACATCAGATTTTCATACACAATTCGATCCCTCTTGACACACAAACATTAGAGAGGAGCCCTAGGCGCCCCAGCCCCCTTTTGGGAGGCTGGGGTGGCGGTTAGATTAGGTTTTATTTTCGTTTCTTTTCTGTTCTTGTTCATCCATGCTGATGGCCTTCAAGCTGTGAGCTGGAGCATCCATGGTTACTTTTCAGCAGCGTTTTTTATTTCTCTCTTGGATAATCTTGTGAGTGATTTTATTTAGAGTTCGTATCTTTCCTTTGTTTATTTGTTTATGCAATCGATATCGGAAGATGTATTGCTATTTGATGTTTACCGTATGATGGGAATCGGTGTAAACCTTAGATCACCATAGGAAAGATTAGACTTTTAACCTTGACATAACGGAAGTTGATAGGTTAGATCTCTAGGTTGTTAGATCTAATAAATCTTGCACCTTGTTTTGAGAGCGTTAATCTCTATAGATCGGAAGATGATGAGATTGATAGACGGATTACTTACGGAAGTAGGAATTCATACCTTTGATTAGGTGAACCACAACTTGATTGAATCATCATAAGATAATCAAGGGAAGAATTAAGGGTTGCGGGATGGTGAATCATGTTTGTTCTATGTTGATTTGCTTCAGTCATTATCATGATAGTTAGTTTTATTGTTTTCTTAGTTGTAGTTTTATTTTATTTGCTTTTGTTCGCAACGATATTTTCCTGGCTTTGGACTGACAATCCTCTGTCCAGTTTATTTTCCGTTTTAGTTTAGGTTTAGGAATAATTGTATCAATCTTAGGAAAATTAATGAACTAGATACCCCGATTCCTTGTGATCGACTCCGGTATTAATCGCTGTACTACGATCCCTACACTTGGGGAATACCGGATTTATAAATTTATTACTTGTTATTTTTCATTAGATAAAATCCGAGACACTATACGATCGGACAGCTTCGAAGTAGTTATTTATGATAAGCCTTTTCGTGTTCGACTTTAAATTTTATCTCAAACAAAGGGGGCCGGAGGATACTACTACAATCAGACTCGATATATGCAAAAAATTCGAGCAAAAGTAAACATACATGCGAGCACAAAAAAGACTTCATGTTTTCAACAGATGAAAGAAATATCGTTACAAGTGCGTAATAAAAAGGTCATACAAAATCAAAGGAAGCTTAAATGCGGGATCAAAATATTGTTTTTACAAAATAAGAATCAGCAAATTCAAGAGTCTTCAGGCCGCATGCTATCATCACCAACGTTTTCGGCTCGAAGAGAAGGATGCATCATATTATCAGCATTTGCGTCTGACTCAGTCTGCTCTGTTTTATCGACGTCTGTGGCCTCTTCCTCATCCGGTCTCTGGGTGGCACAAAGCACTAACTCCCTCAGGTTCTCCTCATCGACGGGGGGTGCCTCCTAACCCTCAACGTAGGTTTGCAGTTCGATATCCGAGAAGGAAATCTCCGGATGGAAACCTCTCAGGAAGTCGAAAAAGGGAGCGGTAAGGATCCAATCTAGCAAGGTCTCGAGATCCGGAACGTCGCCACCTCAAGCCCACACACACCTGGTGATATGATAAAAGCCTTGATCATATCCCATGAGGAAGTTATTGCTGGATATCTAGAAACCCGAATCCGTATCCGATCCATAATTGGATCGTCAGATCTGATTCTCAGCACCGATCGAGACGCTCGATCATGCACAACGGAAGCTACGAATTAGATTCGTTTACGATTTTACCACGATATGATTAGCATAATAAATTAATCTACAAGAAGGTCAGTAGATTTACCCCAACCAGAGAGAAATAGGCAATCGACCAAAGGGAGAAGCCGTAATCTTCCGGATTGTATCTCCAAGCGATGACTGGTGGACGTCGATCCTCGCCGTAGAATCTCCTCGAATATGTTTCAAGAAAAACCCTAGGTTTTTCTTCTCTTAATGGCTAGAATGAAGAAACTAATTTTTCTCGTCTTTTTTTCTAAAGTGTGGCGCCAATATAGTTGTCTATTGTCTTGGGAGGAACCCTCTTTATATAGAAAAATAACTAGTAAAGAGAGAGTTATCATTTTCACACCACAATTATCTATTCCCATAAGGAAAAGATATTTGCCGTAAAATAAGAGATAATTTCCAAAAAAATCAATCTCTTATCTCTTTTCCATTAATTATCCAACAAATAGATAATTAATTAATTACACATGTGACATAGTCTAGGAAAATTTCTTTTCCTAATTTTATCACATGGGGCGCCACTTTCAACATCATTTTAATAGAAAATGTATTTTCTATTTTACATATTATTTACCAAATAAATAATATTGCATATTCATTTAATAGACCAACTATTTAATTTATTCTCGAGGTTCCACAAAAACGAGAAAACACTCGCGTGTTAGGAGCCAATCCGGAGACCATGGACCTATAACCATTAGCCACAGTAAATTGAATAAAATATTCATCGAACAGAATATTTCTACTCAATTCATTAATTCCGGAATTACGCCACCATAAATCCGAAACTGAACTCTATCGATTATAGATATAACTTAGGGCCCATTTGGATTGAAGTAAATCAACAGAAAGGAAAAGGAAAGATAGTGACAGAAAAGAAATGAGAGGGAGAAGGAGAGATTGTGATGTTTATTTTGAGTGTTTGAATAGAACAAGACGGAAAGGAAAGAAAGGTTTAAAAGTGTGTTTGGAATATCAATGGAAAAGAAAAGAGATGACAAGATTATAAATGATTTTTCAATTTTAGACATTAGGTTAGTGAGAGATTAGTATTAAGTTTAAGGTTATTTAAGTAATTATATAAAAAAAATTTGAAGGGGGTAATTATACAAAATATTTAAAAAAAATTACTATTTCCTTCCAAATCTTGGCAAGAATGGCAGGAAACATACGATAAAAATTGTTAAGAAAGTTATCCCTTGCTTTCCATTGGTCTCTTCTCCTTTCACTTCCAACTAAACAATCCAAACACTCAATTTATTATCCTTCCAAATCTTCTCCTTTCTTTTCCCTTACAATCCACCCAACCAAACATGGCCTTATTCTCAAAACGTCGAGTCGAGTCGATAAGTGTCCATTGATATAATCATTACATTTAAACTAACCCTCCATAGACTATCCGTAATGAAGCGGGATTATTTCCGTAAACCTTCTTCAATACATCTTATCATTATTTACCATTAACCCACTAGTGATCAATTAGTTCATAACCAATACGAACTCCCGGGATTGATCAGTTTCTAGGATTAACAAATAAGGGGATTGTCATTCTTCTTCCCGCAGGAAGGAATGGATTCCATATCTGTCAGTCACACACTTCTCACTCATTCCAGAATAGTGCCAACGTGAAAGTGATTCGACCGCACCTCTTAGCGATCCTTAACGAACACATCAAAACCTATCTTGAAACAAGTAGGAGTATGCAATCACTTCAGGATTAAGGTTAATCCATATATGATCATCTTGTGATTCAATACGATTTCTCAATCACGGAATTATACGAGAAATGCAAATTTAATCAGTCCAGTCCTATATGACTACATCATATATAAATGCCCCACTAAGATAACCAATATCGACGGTCCGGATAAGACGGTCACACCATAAAGTGTTCTGGGCACATTAATGGTGGTTTAATCAATAGAACCCATACTTTGATTAAGTTCACCATGACTAACAATTCAAGTGTATCACCATAAACTTAATCCTCGCGTGTGACACACACTAAGTTATATGGCTACATATGATACGACTTGGGGTTTTCTGCAGTGTATTAAATATAAGCACAAAGCAAATAATAAGATGAAATAAATCAGTCATTTATTTACTATAAAAACAATTACAGAAATTGTCTTTCGGGCGCTACTTCCAACAATCTCCCACTTGCCCGTATAGACAAGCAACAATTGCCTTTCGGGCACTCTACATCTAACAGTTATCGAAGCACAAAAGGATGGATTTATAGGTCAATCATCATTGAAACCCTAAATAATCCTACACACCACTCCTACCACATACAGCTTTTAGCAAAGGGGAAAAGCGAAATTGGAGCAAAGAAGCAGTAAAAGCATTCAAATCATACCTGATTAGTGAAATGGGGATGAAGGGTGATGTGTTTAATCTGAAACTTCTTGATTGTCGGAAATAGGCGGCTCTCGCCGGAATCTCCTTGCAATGCTTGCCGGAATAATTTTCAGAAAAGGGAAAGTGTGAAAGTGATGGGGGAGCCCTATATTTATGGACAAAAAACTGGAGGGAAACGACGTTTGGGTTTTTGAAATTCAAATGCAATTATTGCCGGGAACGGTTTTCAATACTTCTCATCCAATCAGAACGCGCGACGGTTCACGTCAAACGTCACATCATTAACGCCAACCGGGGCGACGTTTAGCGAGCTGATGCGACCATTGCTACCTCAACTGCTCTGGCCCCGACTGGCGGCCTCACCTTCCTCTGTTCGATGGCCTCCACTCCTCACGCCTTACGGCCATCTAAACCCATTCGCTTCATAGAACGGTATCTAAGCCCGATAGAGCGTTATCGGTATCTAAGCCTGTACGCTACAAGGCACATCATCTATCAGTAATTTGTAGCACAATTTAACACTGATCTAAGCCCGCTAGCTATTATCGGCATCTCTGTCACAAACGACAACATCAGGGTAACTCATCTGCTTTTAAAACTCTACTCTCCGCCCCGACGAGCACGCCAGGCACAGAGTAGGGGGCTGTTAAGGGTGATTTTGTACGATTTGTAACGTTATATTTTATAATGATTTCCTCCATATTTGTATAATTTGCATAGAAAATGAGCGTTTAATCGATTTATTGAGTAAATGATGTTTTAAAAGGTTTAATTGCAAAATTGGATGATTTATGTGTAAAATTGATGGTTTTGTATTGATTTGGAAGATACTACATTTTGCAATGTGTTTGATGTATTGTAGATACACAATTTCGACCAAAAAGAGGATTAAAAGAGGTTAACAATCGGATTAATGAAGAGGAGAAGAGATAAAGATGAAATCGATTGAAGATAAAGATGAGAAGATCGATTTTCAAGCAGCTGGACGAGCGTCCAAGTCCCGTCCACTATGGACGGGCGTCCATTAAATCAAACTGGCGTCCAAGGAAGAAAATTGATACAGAGAGTTTGGACGCTGAGTGGACGGGCGTCTGAGCAAGTCCAAGGTATCTTGGACGGGCGTCCAACAAGGCGGACGGGCGTCCTTAAACCGACTTAGCAGCAGCCACCTCAGTTTTCTATATATAGCAGCGCGGATTTCAACCCTAAACATACATTATTGACTCTTATTGATACATACTCATAAGAAGAAAACCCTAGGCGGCCCAGCCCCCTTTGGGGAGGCTGGGGTTGCGATTTTGCTTGTTTCTTTTCCGTTTTCTATTCCGTTTTGCTGTTTTATGCTGAATGCTTGGAGGCTGAGCAATTGTTCAAACCATGTGAATCCGTTTCAGCAGGTTCTTTATTTTCAATCTAGATTTGTTTTGTGAATTTGATTAAAGTTGTATCTTTTCCATGATTATTTGTTATGCAATCGATATCGAAAGATGAATTGTTGTTGATGTTTACCGTATGACGAGAGTCGGTGTAAACCTTAGATCACCATAGGAAATATGGGATTTTTAACCTTGACATAACGAGAGTTGATAGGTTAGATTTCTAGGTTGCTAGATTGAGAGATCTTACACCTTGTTTTGATAGCGTCAGTCTTATAGATCGAGAGATGAGAGATTGATAGGCGAATCAACTACGAGAGTAGGTATTCATACCTTTGATAGGTGAACCACATCTTTAATTAAATCATCACAAGACAACTTTAGAGAGGAAATTAAGGGTTGCGGGATCGGTGGATTATTGTTTGTTCATTGTTTAATCACCATGATCATCGTTTTTATTGTTTTTTCTCGTTTATAGTTTTATTTATTTATTATCGCTTTTATCCTTCCTGGCTTTGGACTGACAATCCTCTGTCCAGTTTATTTTATCGTTTTAGGTTTTAATAATAATAATATCAATCTTAGGAAAATTAATGAACTAGATACCCCGATTCCCTGTGACCGACTCCGGTATTAATCGCTATACTACGATCCCTACACTTGGGGAATACCGGATTTATAAATTTATTACTTGTTGTTTTCATTGCAAAAATCCGTGACAGGGGCCATTGATATACCTGAACTGGATTGGGGCCCTTGTTCATATAAATTGGGCCTATTTCCATAGTCCAATAAACAGATCTTGGGCCTCCCTCCCCTTAGTCCACAATCCGTAGCCGGATCCTACCAGTTGTTCGTAAGCCGGGTCTTGTCCGCTATCTGTAAGCTGGATCCTGTCCTATGGCCGTAAGCCGGACCCCTCCACTCCATGTGATTTCTACCCATATCATCAGGCTGACTTCAAGACAAGGCGAATGTTAGTTCGACCTATAAACGAGTCCGCTGTCCGCCATACTTATCCAGACAGCTGGCCGGTCCACCTGTATTATCTTTATGATTATCTTTAATTATATCCTTTTAATTGTCTTGTCATAAACAGTAGACTGACTTAGTCGACCGACTTAGTCCTATCATATATATATATATATATATGGGATCACAATGTAATAGAAAGAATCCAAGAACTAATACAAACAGCCTTGTTCTGTCAATTTGTTGAATCACTTGTGATTTCTCTCATAAGCATCATTCCGACAACCTTGTTCTTCATATCCGCCACCTTCTCTCCGGAGAAATCATACATACACAACCATATATCCACGAAATATATCTGTTACCGTAAATCTGGTATTCACCGCAATATCAGTATATGGTTCAAATGAAACACAATTCATTATGAAATCACAGTTGGGACACATTATGGAAAGCAAGTTTTAATCCCGCATATTACATTATCACCGGCAGAAAACGAAGGATACCTGTTTCATTTTACAAGGAAGCAATATCCTATACATCTTTGTTTTGCAATGACGATCAACAAAGTACAAGGACAAACGAAACCATTTATAGGAGTTTATAAGCCTCGACCGGTGTTCTCTCATTGACAATTATATGCTGCAAGAAACTTCAATATCAACAACTAAGGTGTTGATCAAACCCAAATATCAACTAGACAACACCCACAGATGTACAAAAACTATGGTATACAAACAATTTCTATAGCATGGTACATAAATATTATATTCGTTTATTATCATTATTCCTTTATTTTCATTAAATAATATACTTACTCTTATGAGTTTTTATAATAAAAAAATGAGCCTTCTTAATAAAGCATGAAAGCACACAAAATTTTTACACTTATTTATGACCCAATTTATGCTATGGAAGATGGTGACACATGGAAAATAAGAGAACACAATATCGACAACTACATCATTAAGTATTGAGTTCCAAAATGGAATTTTGTATTTCTATAAATTGCTATTGGTTTATATGTATTCAACTTCTTACACTTTCATGTTTATCTTGAAATCCAATATAGTATCTGACGAAGTTTGAAATATTCAATGATGAAATTGGATCATTATGTAATTATGCTTCGTGAGGATAATCCAATAACTTGACTGGTGGATTTTGTGATGAATTATAGCCGAGTCGGTGTGATTGACTGCCTACGTACTTATAGGATTTAGTACCAAGGTATTAATAGAGTTTTGAATTTGTAAGGAGTAAATCATTTTTATATGATCCATTTTTCAGAGAAGATGACTTGGAGGACATGATTAGGGACATGTCTGAATTCATGAGACGACTTACAGTTCATGCCATAATGGAGTGGGAATCATGGAGGCATTATTATGGTAGTTATAATCTGCTAAATGATCTGACCGGTTATCTCAAAAACCTGAAGTCGACGATGATGATCCGCTCCGATCTGATAGTTCAGGACACTTCATATTATACTGAGCCATATTCATCAAAGTTATCTAAAGTATGAGGCCCTAGATTAGGCTAAGCTTCTATGGCCTATATGGTAAGAGGATCTGTTGCGGCCCATTAGGTGTAACGTCTGTGACATCGGGTCATATTCACATCAAAAGCCCCAGAGACCTAAGCTAGAACTGAGGTCATATGTTAAGTCCGATTAGAGATGATGTGTCACTTATTAAGAAGTGGGAACCCAAATGTCTCTAACATGAATATGTTTTTTCAGATGTCTTTTGAAATTAAAATCTCAATCAACAAAGTCATTCACTTCTTCTTCTGAAACTGAAATCCTCCCCGAAATCTCAATTGCTTCCATTGAAGATTAAGGTGGCTCAATTCCAGAAGTTTGAGGTCTATCTGAAAGTACTCAACCCACTCAAAAGAAAGGTACAAACTCCTGTGAGGCTGTGGTAGTACTTCCTGGTGTGGAAGATATTTGATCCTCCCTTACCGTCGATGTTGACATGGAGGAGATTCGCCGGACTTATGACATCGACCTGAAAATATTCAGTACTCGCCTCCCGTAATCTGACGAGAGAGCCACTAACATGTTGAAGGTTTTATGATCATTTACAAAGAACAATTGGTAGGAGGTCTCCGATTGAATTTGAATCCAACCCTCATACATGTCTGGAGATTTGTTCCATCCAGATGTTTTTTAGTTTTCATTCTTTTATGCTCCAGCTTGTTTATAGTATTTTGTTACAATAGATGTGTTAATAAAGTTGTGTTGTTTAGATTCTGTTTGTATTGATATTCATTCCAAAATTTAATTTACAATTGAAATAATCAACTCATACAAGGTTATCATTGTACACTATACTATTATTTTATGATTTATACAAGTACTCAGCAATGTTGAAATTGAGTTGTTAAATTTTGTATAAATATATTAATTTAACCAACAAAAACAAATGCAACGCATGCGCATTCCGCATTTTGCTAGTGTTAAAAAAAGTGTCGGAAATTATTATTGACTTTGGTTTTTTTTTCCCCTAGGAAACGAAAGATTTTATTAAAAGTCGGACTAACGCCGGAAAAATACAAGGACAACGCCGGACAACACCGGTAAAAGCCGGATCACAACCGGACAAAGACAAACTAAAGACACAAAAACGAACTAAAATTACAACAACACAACAAGTAATAAATTGGGAAGAGGGTGCTGAACAACAAAGAGAAGATTCTTTCTCCAAATGATGGAAGGCGCTCAGACACGGGATCCTCTAAAGAAATCTATTACCTTCCTAACCGGAAAAGTGACCGACAGAAGGAGACGTGGATCAAACGGACATGGAAACCTAACCACCGGTGATATCAAGCTGAAACCGACGATCCTCTCCAGATCCAAACAAGACAGCCACAGATCTAACCACCACCATTGCGAACAAGCCAAGCTTATGGAGGAAGGATAGCAGGAGGTTAAGCTTCTTGATGGGTTGAAGCAAAAACCATCGTTCATCCCCAAAATCGGAAGAAAGTGACGCCGCTAACCACCAAGAGAAAACATAGTAGCGGGTAAACGATCACCCAAGCAAGATCGCCGGAGAATGAAAGCAGCCGCTAGCCGGAATCCATAGAGATGAGCGGCGGGAAAAAGAGAAAGGAAGCAAACAGAAACAAAACCCAGTATTTACACAACGGGAAGAGAAAGGAGAAGGAAAAGCCACATCCGGCAGGGCGCCGGAGGGGCGGAGGCTGCTGAGGTACTAGCTGGTGGTGCTGGGAGGCTTTGAGATGAGAGAGACTCAAGAGGGAGAAAAGTTTTTTCGACCGTTCTTATTGACTTTAGTTATACACAAAAATCATCACTCTGAGTGACATGGTGACTATTCTACCTTGGGGAAAAAAATCATAAAAATATATAGTCTTTTCTTTATTTGATAAAAAAAATGTAGTCGAATAATAATCATTGCATTTTTACGGTACAGAGAGAAATAATTAATTTTATCTTATTTATTATATCTCTTTGGTGCAAGGTGCCTTGTGGGCACTGGGTAAGATAGGCCTTTCTGAGGCATCCGCTTCGACGATAAGAAGAGCGCCTGCAGTCCATCCTTTAACAACCATTCAGCTGGAATGGTCTTTGATGGCTAGAGATGTGGAGAAGGAGATAATTCCAACTTGCAGGTTGGTTTGATTTTTGTTGTTTATCTTTCGCGCAATAAAATAATACTCCCTCCCTCCGTTTCAATTTATCGGAGGCAGTTGTCATAATTACGCATATTAAGGATGTTTGGTAATGTATTAATTTTTACAATGAAATGACTAGAATGTCCTTGGATATAATTAATGTGGCATTCTTTTATATATCTCATATTGTAATAAATAAGTGTAAATCAAGTAAAAATACAATAAATGTTGCATTGAAAATTGTATTGCCTCGAATAAAATGTAACATAATATTTTGACAAATGCATCACTTATTTCGGATTGAAGGGAGTACAAGATTTTAAGTTCTTGAAAACAAAAATATACCGAGAACTTGGCATTGGAATTGTGCATACAGTCCCATTGGATGAGGATTCATCTCATCAGGTCCAAAGCTGGTTGAGACTATAACCGACAATGGCTTCCGAAAGGTTAGCAGCTATAATTAATCATCCAATATGTTTAAACTCATAAACTACTGTAAATCATCTCTTTGGGATCACAAAAACATTGTTAATTTCCTTTGATTAAAATGTTGCTGAAGGCTTTAGGCATTGTAATAGATTGAAGGATAAGACAAACATAATCTTGTTATTAGATTTTCTTGTACCAACATCTGTTACACCCATATTCCTTATAAGGAAACACTAGGACACTTGTCAAACTTACACAGTGACACTTGTTACACTCATACAGTGACACTTGTACACCAATCAATAAAATACAAATACAAATAGATAACTAAAGGTGGGGACAACCACCACATTGAGTTTGTGTCTGAAGAACTTCAGCTGAGGTGCTGGCAGTGCCTTGGTTAATACATCTGCAATTTGCATGGAGGATGGTACAAAATGAACTGAAAGTTGCTTATCCAGGACTTGATTTCTGATGTAGTGAATGCCAACTTCTATGTGTTTAGTTCTTGCATGGTAAACAGGATTTTGAGCAAGAAAGGTAGCACTTAGGTTATCACACCAAGAAATTGGTGTCACAGTCAGACAGATTCCCATTTCTTTGAGCAACTGCTTAATCCAGAACATTTCCGATGATAAATTGGCTAAGGATCTGTATTCAGATTCAGCACTAGACCTGGACACCAGATTATGTTTCTTGGAGCTCCAGGATACTAGTGAACCACCAATGTACACACAGTAACCTGCAAAAGACTTTCTGTCTGATGGATAACAAGCCCAATCTGTATCACTAAATCCAGACATATGCATATTTCCTCCAGACTTAAACAGTATCCCATATTCCAAAGTAGCCTGAACATATCTCAGCAATTTTTTGACAGCAGCCCAATGATCTTATGTAGGACTTTGCATATATTGACTCAAGTAATTCACTGAGTATGATATATCAGGCCTAGTATATGTTAAGTACTATAAACACCAATGGCACTTCTATAGATAGTAGGGTTGGTCATAGGCTCACCTTGATCTGGTGACAGATGCTGTCCAGGTGTCATGGGGATATCACAGGGCTTGAGATGTTCCAACTGCAGTCTTGTAAGAAGTTATGAAGCATAATGTCCTTGAGACAGAAACAAGCCATCTGCATTTCTATGAGCCTTCATGCCAAGAAAATGAGATACATGGCCAAGATCTTTTAGTGCAAATTTTGAGTGCAACATCTTGATAAACTTCTGAATCAGAAACTGTGAATCTCCTGTCATAAGAATGTCATCAACATATACTAAAACATATAGCAAATGTCTGTCAGTTTTAAGTATGAAAAGAGAAGAATCAGTCACAGATTGATGAAACCCCCACTGCATCATCTGTGATCTAAGTACACTAAACCATGCCCTGGGTGCCTGTTTAAGACCATATAGTGCCTTTTGTAACTTGCAAACATAATGAGGCCTGGTCTTGTCCACAAAACCCTCAGGTTGATGCATATACACATCTTCAGTCAGGGGACCATTCAACAATACATTATCTATGTCCACTTGTTGAATATGCCAATTTAGGTTCACAGCTAGAGCCAAAACTACTCTGATTGTTGATGCCTTGGCAACTGGACTGAAAGTCTATGTGAAATCAACTCCATAGGTTTGATGAAAATCTTTTGCAACAAGTCTAGCCTTGTGCTTTAGAATGGTTCCATCAGGTTTCAATTTGAGTTTGAAAACCCACTTGCTCCCTACTACATTCTGGCTTCTGGATGGTGGAACCAAAATCCATGTGACATTCTTATACAATGCTTCAAATTCTGTGATCATAGCCTGGCTCCACTCAGGACAGGTCAAAGCCTCTGAAACTCTAGTTGGTTCAGAAAGGTGATCTGGAAGCACATTTGATTGGACTTGGGTAGAATAGGTTTTAGGTTTAAAGATACCACTTTTGGAACGGGTTTGCATAGGATGACCTTGAACCGGTGGAGGACAGGGTGCTGGTTCACGGATATAATGTTGAACAAAAGATGATTCCACATCTGTATGAGGTTGTGGTGAAGTTGAGGGTGTACTAAGACTGCAAACAGGGGTGTTTGTGGATCTAGGACTGGAATTTGTGTCTGTGTTGGACTGATCTAGTTCAGAACCTTGTGTGTGCAAGTCAGGAAATGCAAAAGTAGGAGAAGAAGGTTGTACCTCTTGTTGTGCAGGACTAGGAGCAGTAGAAATCTGTTCTGCAATTCTTCCTTTAGATGCACCAGTATCAGACTGTGGTTCTTGATTATGAGTGCTAGAACCAGGAATGGAAAAAGATATAACAAGACTTGGATCAGTATAGATTTCTCTATGAGGACCTTGTAAAAAACCTTCTTTGAAAGGAAACTCACTTTCATTAAAGGTGACATTTCTAGTAATGAAAATCCTTCCGGATACATCTGATCGGCCTTTTCCAAGTGTCCAATCTCACCGGCAGTGTACCGGGTCAACTGTAGCCTAGAATTGGTGAGTCAAGGTCGTATCCCACAGGGAATCTGGTCGAGTACCAAAGTCGGTCTCGTCCTTAGTTCAGGTCAGCACACATATTGAACGTGGTGATTTGTCAGATCACCGGTTCTACAAACTAAATATACACAAAACAAAGATTTAAAACTATATAAAAGAGATAGCCGAGCTATGATCCAATATAATACTAACAAACCCTAGCCAAATCCCGAGGTATTCTTGATTCACCTAAACGTTCTCGATGTCACAAAGGGTGTCGTTTCCTGGCTCTGAGAATAGACATTATTTCAATAATCTACCCTCCTATGTCAGGTTCAACAGTCCGCTCAACGGATTTAACTGACCTCACACGGTCTACGATTCATGAAACGCTCGACAAGTCAATACAAAACCTCACAACGAAACCGAGTCTGAACAACTCAGTCGGTTTTACACAGTGATCCTAGAACCCCGGCTCCCGTATCCTCTCGCAAAATACATATGTAAAGACGATACGTGTGATACGTTTATTAAGTGATCAATTCAACAAACGTGATAAGAATAAGTTCTAGAACTATGGTAACGTCGAGAATCAACAGATAAACATCAAGAACACCACATGAACATGCTAAGGTTCGATTTCATAGACTATCACATAACTCGACTATCGGGCTATTAGATACTCATTAAATCAACAAAAACAACAAGAAATCAACAATAAAAATAACACAAACAAGATTAAAAGCAAGAACAAGAAAGGAAAACGAATTACCAAATATATTATAGGCCGTCGAAAATCGATCCACCGAACGAAAACCCGTCAATAACGCGTCAAGATATCTTCGAGAATCAACGGATTACAACAATCTAAGCCTAATCTAAGCTAAACTATGTACATAATTGATCTAAGCTAAGAAAAAACGCAGAAAAATGCAGAAAAACGAGTTGGGAAGAAGATGGATGTGATCTAGATCCAAAATGGGGGTATTTATAGTGTTTTATGAGTTCTGGGAGCTAGGCGTGCGCCTAGGAAAGTGTAGGCGCACGCCTAGGATGCTGAAAACACGGACTGAAACTTTGGCAAATTTTCCCCCCGTAGGCGTGCGCCTAGCATTTCTCAGGCGCGCGCCTGGCTGATACACCTCCAGTAAATCAGCCATAACTTTGTGTGTAGACCTCCAAATTGAGTGATTAAAAATCCGTTGGAAAGATAATGAAATTGTCTACAACTTTCATGAAGATGTCCAGCCCATAAAATGCCGCTAAGGTTGATCAAAATGCAGATCAATGGAAGGTATGGTTGTAGTACCACCGCGTTTTGATCCGTTTGAACGTTTAAGCTTCGGGCACACGTTCCAATCCTCGTAACTCGCCTTCCGGACATCTCAAACACCTAATTCCTGTACAAAATCACAACAAATACCACACATAATCCCTACAGGACACTAGGGTGACCGAGAGTATAGTAAATTACACCGAAAAAGACCGAGAATCCCGGACTATACGTCCTAGGTCCCGAAATGATAACCAAGGTGTAAATTACATCAAAATACAATCAAATGTCTCCGGAAACATATAAAACGAGGTATAAACGGGGTATAATTACATAGTAAATAATAGCCAAGTTGACTCTCATCAACATCCAAACACTTGTATCCTTTGTGGTGAGGACTGATCCCTATGTAGGTGCACTTGCTAGTGTGATATCTGAATTTGGTTGGATAAAAAGGTCTTGTATGAGGAAAACAAGCACATCCAAACACTTTGTAAAATTTATAATCAGGTTTCTTACTGTATAGAACCTCAAATGGGGATTTATTTGCAAAACAGGAGTAGGTAGAGCATTAATACGTACCAGTGTCAGCTTCAAGAAAACTGTCCCACCAAAATTTTAAGGGGAGTGAGGCTTGTGCCATTTGAGTAAGACCTAATTCAACAACATGTCTATGTTTCCTCTCAGCTCTACCATTTTGTCGGTGAGCATGAGGACAGGGATGTCTGAATTCTATTCCTTGGTCTTTTAGATAGGTTTCCAAACTCCTATACTCCCCTCCAGTCTGATAGCAAACACTTAATTTTTCTTCCAAACTGATTTTCAACATATTTTTTGTGCTGCACAAATGTAGGGTAAACTTCAGATTTTGTTTTTAGAGGAAAAATCCAAGTTTATCTCGACCAATCATCAATGAAATGCACATAATAAGAAAAACCAGAGGTAGATATTGTAGGAGCAGGGCCCCAAACATCAGAATGAATTAAGTCAAGAACATAAGAAGCATGAGAATCAGAATTGAAATAAGGTAGGGCATGGCCCTTACCATACTGACAAGCATCACATAAGGTCAAATGATCATTCACATCAACATTACAAGATTGTAAAATCTGACTCAAAACTTGTCTAGATGGATGACCTAGCCTCCTATGCCACATTAGGGTCCTTATTAGAATTGACAAAACTTAATAGAGCACGAAGTGAAGTATGAGCAGCCTGAGAAGTGGATTGCTAGAGTTTGGAGTGAAGGGATACCTCATTTGGAACCAGAATCTGATACAGTCTATCATTGAGAATTTTTGCCAGTAGCAGTTTCCCTGTTGTTTTGTCCTTCACATAACAAGAAAAATGGGTGAATTCAATGGTGACATGATTATCATACAACAGTTTGGACAAACTAATCAGATTCTTGATGATAAAAGGTACATGAAGAATGTTTCTTAGTGTTAGAGTGGTGTGTGGACAATGTGTAAGGATGTGTGTATATCCAATATGTAAAATAGGCAACAGCTAAAGATTCAGAACCTGTATAACCTGAACTCAAGTGAAGATTGTTCAGATCAGCAGTTAAGTGATTAGAAGCTAGCTAGTGCGATTAATTATGACATGAGAAAATCCCCATTTTGCAATGTGCAGTATTTACTAAAGTTTCAAGCAGAAAACATGGAGTATAACAAGACCTTTTAGGAGTGTGTGAAATAGATTTCTTCAAGGAAAGGCTGCACAGCTAACACTAGCTTGGGTGCATCACCAGGGAAGTGATGTTTGTCCAATACCTGACACTACCAAGATTAAGAACTTCAATAACAATATAGTGCAACACTAGCTAGCTTTGAATGTGAAGCTAACTGCACAAGATATTGCAGAGCTTGAATATATTGCTTCTGATGATGCTACCAAACCAAAGGTGAGCGATATGCCCCTGCCTTGAAACATTACTTGGCAGTTGGCAAGTAGCTGATACTCCAAGTACCCTTGTCATCCTGGAACTGTTGCATGAACACATACATGTATATCACTGTTAATTTGCTGCTGCTTCACACACACACACACACACTCTCTCTCTCTCTCTCTCTCTCTCTCTATATATATATATATATATATATATATATATATATATATATATATATATATATATATATATATATCAATTGTATGTTGTTTGCAATAAGTTGTACAGCCTGACTCTACGTTGTAAAATTGCCATTATTTAACTAATTGGCTTTGAATCCTGCCCTCGGTGCCCCCGTCAACTCCCCTTCAAGAAAACCACCATCTTCTGTCCACTAGCGTAAAAATCGCAAGCGAAGATTTCCTGTTGGCAGATGTTGAGAGTGATCGAATCACTAACACAATTGATAGAAAATACTAGTAAGAGTATTCATTACTCGATTTATTCCAGGTTTGAGTAATAATTTTGAACGAAATCAATTTTGTATGTTACTTAAAGAAAATCCAATTGAATTAGCTTCGGCCTATACCACCGCCACCATATGTACGGTATATAATAACTAGTCAATAACCCGTGCATTGCACAAGACCGTCGAACGTCAATGTATCGTGGAATAAAAAAAACATCTAAACTCATAAATGTATGTTTTATTGCAATCAGTAAGCGAGAATGAAAGAAAACGAAAATGATATATCTTGTACATAAGTAATAAACTCGATCCTACACAATAACATCAATCATAAGTTGTCACAATGAAATACTATATAAAACACACAACGACCAAGTCGCAACGACCAAGCTTTATCATCCATAACGACCAAGCCACTTAATCTTAAGTTCCTGAGGAAAGTAATTGAAGATTTTGGTTACGACGTAAAAAGATATAATGATATCGAAGCAATAACAATATAGACTATTAATTATTACGAAAATCGGGTTTTAAATATAAGTTATTATGACTAAAAAAAATATTACGTACGTTGTATGTCTTTTCTTTTATGCATGCGTCTGAAAGCATGAGCACATGCCTCACCCCTAATCCACTTTCAGTATGAATGCAGTTTCTGGACGTTCTTTAGACAGGGGCGTTGGTGGAGCGTGTAGCACGAATGTGTAAAAATGACCCAACAATTTATTTATGTACTGATCAAAACACTGACGTCCATCAACCTATACCATTGAAACATTTTTTGATTTTATCATATTTCAGCAAGAGAATCAACTCGGGTTCGACGATTAATTGTTAAGATAAGTGATAATCTTTCATTACTGTTTTCAAACTATTTTGTAGCTACAAAGGCGTAGGGCGGAGAAGAAACTCAGCACCCACACCAATCAAGCATATTGGCAGACCACCAGTGTCATCTAATATTTCTGCCTGAATGCGATAACTGCAAAATAAAAATCAGAATGCAATGAGTATGTAAAATATAATTTGCGAACAATAATGTATTTTTTTTAATCATGCGGCAGTTAATTCGTTTTTGTGTTTAATATTTTTTTTACCGGGTTTTGTTGTGATGAGATTTTTCTGTTTTTAATTTTTAGAGATATTTTTCGATTTTTTTTTAAAATTTTTTTTTTTTGGCTGAAAAACAGGAACACAAATATATGGAACAGAAGTTTGTAATTTTCGTGGGATAATGGCGAGACACTTCTCAATAATAAACAAATACATAGAACGCAAGTTGTGATATTTTCGGTTGTGATGAGATTTTTTTTCTTTTGTTTTTTTTTTAAAATTTTGTGTTGAAATCTTTGTGGGATAATGGCTAATTTTTTTTGTTGTGATGAGATTTTTCTGTTTTTAATTTTTAGAGATATTTTTCGGTTTTTTTTTTAATTTTATTTTTTGGTTGAAAAACAGGAACACAAATATATGGAACGGAAGTTTGTAATTTCGTGGGATAATGGCGTGATGCTTCTCAATAATAAACAAATACATGGAACACAAGTTGTGATAGTTTCGGTTGTGATGAGATTTTTTTTTTTTTTTTTTTTTTTAAATTTTGTGTTGTAATCTTCGTGGGATAGTGGGATAATGGCTTTTTTTTTTTTTTTTTTTTGTGGTGAGATTTTTCTGTTTTTAATTTTTAGATATATTTTTGGCTGAAAGACAAGAACACAAATATATGGAACGAAAGTTTATAATTTTCGTGGGATAATGGCATGACGCTTCTCAATAATAAACAAATACATGTAACGCAAGTTGTGAATTTTCGGTTGTGATGAGATTTTTTTTCTTTTGTTTTTTTTTATAAAAATTTTGTGTTGTAATCTTCGTGGGATAATGGCTATTTTTTTGTTGTGGTGAGATTTTTCTGTTTTTAATTTTTAGAGATTTTTTTTTTTTCTGTTTATACTTTTTAGAGATTTTTTGTTTTCGGTTTTTTTTTTACAGCTTTTTCGGGTTTTGGGTGGTGTTCAGAGAGTGGGGAGGGGAATTTCTTCCTCGTGTAAATGATGTGATCTTTTCATGGAGATAATTGAAATGCTGTGAATGTCATTGTAGAATTTTGGCAGATATACAAAAAAAAAATACAAAAAGAGTTTGCTATTTAACATAAGAAATGAAAATAAAACATGAAATTTAAATATGTTTAACATTAAAGGATATGGAAAAAAACAAACGATTTCGGGAAAAAGAGCGAAATGCAAAGGGAAAAACAAACGACAACACATAAGAGTAAACGACAACATTTATTCATAAAAGTAGACGTTTTTCCTAGTTTTATCTCGCTTATCCTGCCATGCTTTTGTGTCTAGAGCGTGGCAATGTCCGCGAACACCAATCCACAGGTTGCAAGGAGCGGGCATATCACAAACAAAACAATAACACTGCAATGGCAACACAAATCTTTCAGTAACACAGGATAAGATACTACTACCATACAGTCTCCCTTAAAAGAATATGAAAATAGAAAGTAAATTGATAGAAAGAATACCAGGTCACAGTGTTCGTGAGGTGGGCTGTCAAAATGGTACGTTAAACACACGTGTCTCTAGAATGGGGGTAATCTCTGCATTCCACCTACAAAAAAACAATATTTAAAATATGAACAACATTATTTGAAATAATATGTAGTTTGGAATACACAAATATTTAGTCAGTGATTGTAATACAAATAGCAAGATACCTGACCCTTTTTGGCAACCACACAAATATCAGAACCATCGGAGCTGTCGACAGTAGCAACAGAATAAAAGTGAGGGTCAAAATCAATAACGAAACACTCTTCGGTCTCCTCGAGAGCGGACATATGTGCATCATTTGGAGTTACAGAAGACCCTGGTGAGAGAGGTACAGGAGACCCCGGTGGGAGAGAGCATTCATCAGGTGGATTTGTATGGACAGAAACCATTTTTTGTCGAGGTCGGACCATGGTTATTTCTGTTTGTGCAGAATTTAGGGCGATCAAATTTAGAAAGAGTTTTTTTTTGTGCATGGGTAAAATGAAAACTGGTGGTAGCTTCTGTGAATTTTGAATTCTATATATAGGGGTGAAGAAATGGGAGAGATACAGGTTCATTTTGTATGTGGCTCGATCAGTAGTGGGATAATGGGTAAAAGAAAAGCATCTAGTCAATCTACACAACCGCGAAAAAAAAAATCGCCTGCTTTTTTTTATAATAATATTCAGTTGTTTTTTTGTTTTATCTGATAGAGATGTGTTTGTGATTTTAATATCTCTCATTATCTCTAATATAATAATATTTGTACAATTTTTTGTAAGATTTTGCTATTTATCTGTACAGTTTTTTGTAAGATGTGTTTGTTATTTTAAAATTTTGTGCGTCAGTTTTGTTTTTTTTTTTTTTTTTGCTTTTTAATATATTTTTTTTACCGGGTTTACACAACCGCATAACACAAAAAAAAAATCGGCTGTTTTCTTTAATTTAATATTCGGCTGCTTTTTTGTTTTATCTGATAGAGATGTGTTTGTTATTTTAATATCCCCCATTTATCTCTAATATAATAATATCTGTACAGTTTTTTTGTAAGATTCTGCTATTTATCTGTACAGTTTTTTGTAAGATGTGTTTGTTATTTTAATATTTTGTGCGGCAGTTTTACTTTTTTTGCTTTTTAATATTTTTTTACCGGATTTGGGTCAGGTAATTGAAGGGAAACGGCCTAAATCTCTTCCTCTATATATTTATATAGATAGATAGATATCTTCTACCTTCAATTCCTTAAAGAGATGTGTTAGGTCTCATTAAATGATTTAATGTGGTGAGAGCATTGCAGTGACTCTCCTTTAGTGGTGTCTATCTTGAATTGTTCAAGGTTCGATAGGCTTGTTACATTTGCCATTTCCCATTTCCTTTCTAGGAAACAACGGGGGAAACAGTTAACTTCTTACGGTTCGAAAGCATCTGAATCATTGTCTCTAAACCCTAAACCCTTAACCGAAAATGGAAAAAAAAAATGTTCATTTAAAGGTTATCCACTGATTCATGGCTGAATTAAACGGTCTCAAGATTACAGTTCCAATGTGTAAAGTTGTTAAAACATACCAAAATCACTGCAATGCCGATGATGTATGCTGCATCATACCAAAACTTATGGAAAAGTTACGACTATAGTTTCTTAAAAAATAGTTGATGGACTATTATGAAAATTTTAATGAAATACTCCCTCCAATAAAAGAATATATTTTCAATACTAAAAACTCATTAACAACAAAGTATTTACATTTTCAATAAAGAAATATATTTCTAATACTATATTTTAAACATATTAACTACTTTCTTATCTGTATGATTCTTCTATCTACGATATATAAATAAAAACGGAGGGAATATTATATATTTATTTTTTATTTTTTTTTGTTATCCACAGACACATCCGATTGAATTGAACGAAGGGCCCTCCGTTTTCCTTTGTTTGTTTAAACATGGATGGAAGGAATCAACAAACAATTCTTTCCCTGTTCAAGTTCCAAAGTATCCCTTCCGCTTATGGAGATCCACACTTTGTAGTTTGTCCTCGTCTCACTCCACCTCTCTGCTGCTACTCTACTGTAACCCCCCATCATAGCTACATTATCCCTTAATTAAAACAAGATACGTAGTAGTAGTAATCGTCGTCGTCGTCGTCGTACTAAAAGAAAAGAAAGAAAATAAAAAGGCTTTCTTTGTCATTGCCAACCTTTGTACCTAGTTGATAATGGATTCTCGTCTTTCTTTCCACGGAAACTCCATTTCTACTTCTTACACTCATACTACACATGACTTCACAGTCTTCAATTTTCTTTTGCCGCAGCACAAGCATCAGGAGCGCAGAAGAAGCTGGCAGCATTTGAAATTATTTAGTTTGCCCTCTTTTGTTATTCCACATTCAGGTACAAATTTGAGCTTCTTGATGAATCAAGCTGGTTTTGGAAAAAGATTTCTTTGTGGGGTCTCTTCAATTCAATCCACCAGGTATTTACTTCCTCCCCCACCCCACCCCTTCTAAATTCAGCCTCAAGGCTGAAACCTTGTGTGTTCACTACGAATACGGTTCCTTAAAATCGATGAATCACATACTTTGGCCGTGCCTGATGCTCTGAAATGGAGCTTGGCAAGGCTGAAACCTTGTGTGTTCACTAAGAACACGCTTCTTTAAAATCATTGAATCACATACTTTGGCTGTGCCTGATGCTCTGAAATGGAGCATGGCTTCCGCTTTCTTCATCAGTAATATGCGTTGCTTTCACGGCTCATGTCGTTTTCTGTGTTTGAGGAGTTGCAACTTAATGATCTTAAATTCAGTTATTTACTTGTGCATGAAAGCCCCTAGTTGTCATTATTTCTAAAAAACTCTTGGATGTGAAGTTTAAAAGTTGCATTTCATACTAAAGTACTAAACGGGGCGTAGGGGAGTTCATGAATTCTTCTCCAGGCCTGAAAGGAAGTCTATTGGGAAAGATTGATTGAACTGTAATGACTTGAATAGACCATTAAACATAACCATATCCATGAGTTAATTTTTGTAGAACATTTTTTTGAGGTTGGGCAGGCCTATGTCTCGTAAGTTGCCATGTTTTAGCAGTCCTGTCAACCTTTTCCACTGGAATTCAGCACAAATTTTATCGTTTGGATATCCCTTTTGTGATGCAGTCTGGTGTGTGGCTTCCTTTAGCTATTACAATTTCTTTAAAAGTTTTCAGAAGTATGTAGGAGGTCCGATGGTATAATCTTTGCTTTTGGCAGGCAATTTGAGAAGACAACATCTGGTCAAGGCTATCAAAAATTGTGGTTAGTTATCCGGCTAGATCATCAGGTTGAATTTGGTGAGCACATTGCATTGCTGGGTTCTGCAAAGGAATTCGGATCGTGGAAGAAGAGTGTCATGATGAATTGGACTGAAAATGGATGGGTTTGTGAAATGGAGTTGAATGAGAGTGACACTATTGAGTATAAATTTGTGATTGTTGAGAAAAATGGGAATCTTATTTGGGAGAATGGAGACAATCGAAGGTTGAGCTTACCAGACAATGGACATTTTAAAGTTGTTTGCCATTGGAACTTGACAGGTGAGGCATTGGATTTAGTGCCTTTAGAATCGAGGGAGGTAGAACATGGTGATGTTGGTTTTACAGTTTCTGACGACAATGCTGCATCCGAGATCAACACTAGTTCTTTTGTGGAGCAATGGAAAGGGAAGGCTGTGTCTTTTGTTCGTTCTAAGGAGCAGCTTGACAGAGAAAAGGAAAGGAAGTGGAATACATCTGGTCTGCATGGCGTTGTTCTGAAGTTGGTTGAGGGTGATAAGGGTGCTGGGAATTGGTGGCGGAAGGTAAATGTTTGATTTCTTTTGCTTGTTTTCTAGATATGTTTTCACTGTGCATGCTGTACAATTTAGTTTTGCAGGAATCCAGATATTCAGAAGGATATATACATATATTCAGGGGAACATATTAAGTTGTAATTGCAAATTCACCCCTTTTGTATTGTTACTTTTTAAAGATCTTTATCATTCCATCGGGCAACGAGGCTGCCCCTTTTCATTTTCAATTTTATAAGTCACTTTGCTTCTGCCAAGTGCGCTCTTTAACTTTTTAGGATTTACGTACATTGTTGTTGTGTCCTCCCATATATGTCTCTCCTGAACTAATACTTTGAAGTAACAATAGAGGAGAAGAGAAAGGAAGGTTTGCTCCCTTATTTAGGCTATGGTAGAAAGCTTGTTTCGTAATTGGGCTTATTTCATGTCAGAATCTTTTTGACCTAGCGACTAGCGTTTATAATGAAATAAGCCCAATTACGAAACAAGCTTTCTACCATAGCGACTAGCGTTAATAATGATGTAAAGGTCTCCTCACGGTATGGATGCTGAGCACCATCTGTCGGAAGAATATTTTAGGGCATTCTTTACCGTTTCTTCTGGGGTTCTATTTGTGTATTGTCTGTAAGAATAGCAGTGGTAGACAAGTTTTTGTAGAAAATACATCAGCTAATTGTACTTTTCAAACTTATAGCTTGAAATCGTCCGAGGACTTCTTGATAGCGTGGAAAGTGGAAACCGCTTGGAGGCTCTTGTATATTCAGCTATCTATTTAAAGGTCTATTCTCACAGCTTTTCAGTTTGATATGCTACTTATTCAGATCCCTTTCCATGATTTTCTGAAATCTTTCCAATGTGTACAGTGGATAAATACAGGGCAAATTCCTTGCCTTGAAGATGGGGGTCATCATCGGCCAAATAGACATGCAGAGATTTCCAGGCTTATATTTCGTGAACTTGAAAGGATTTCATATAGGAAAGACTCTTCATTACAGGTAGTTGTGGACATCCATTTCTTTGGAACTGTATTTTGCAGTTTTGCATGAGCTGATGGATTGTACTGCATTCAGCTTGAAGTTTTAAGATAGTCATGAAATTTCCGTTTTTATCAAGTCCATTCTTTTAAGATGCTTAAAGAAGATTTTGTTTGTAGAACTTTTCCTTGGTGACAGTAAACTGTTCATGTAAAAACTTAAACAATGAGGAAAAAGTATTCTTATTATTAGAATAGAAAGCTCATTACATCTAAAGAACCACCACACCTCCCTATATAGAGTGGATGTTTAACGGCTATAAAGTAAAAAGCAGGAAACACTGTTTAACTGCTAGTTGGACAGTGTTGCCTTTTACACAGCAGAAAAAAGAGGGGAAAAAGGGCCACTAATGTATTAGGGCTTAACAAAGGTATAAAGACATTAAATAAATACTAATAAAAGACTTACTAAGAAACACCCTATTTTTAACCTCCCCCTCAAGCTGGTGAATGTATATCAATCATTCCCAGCTTGCTGAGCAGGTAATCAAAGGATTTCTTAGGTAGTCCTTTTGTCAAAACATCTGCCACTTGATTCTGAGAGTTGATAAACTTGAGCTTGATCTGGCCACTGTCTAACTTCTCTTTGATGAAGTGTCTATCAACTTCCACATGTTTTGTTGTATCATGTTGCACAGGGTTGAGAGAGATGTCAATGGCAAATTGATTATCACAATGTAGAATCATAAGTGTCATTCTCTGAATTAAGCCATAGAAGTTCACACACACCAATTGCTAGTGCTCTAAACTCTGCTTCAGCACTAGATCTTGACGCAACCCCTTGTTATTTACTTCTCCATACAACAGGATTCCCAAATAGGAATACAATATGGCCAGAGGTTGATCTCCTATCATTAATACAACCAGCATAATCAGAGTCAGTATAAGCTTCTAGGAGCTTGTGATCACCCTTTTTGAACAAGATTCCTTTCCCAGGACAACTTTTGTGATAGTAAACAATCCTTTCAGCAGCATTTTGATGACACCATTTTGGGCAGTACATATATCTACTCCCAATGTTGACAACAAAGGCTATGTCAGGCCTTGAGTGAGATAGATAGATTACCCTCCCTACAAGTTTTTGATAAGTATTCTTGTCTACCTCTTCATCTTGGGGTGCAAGGTTGATCCCATGGGAGAATTCAATAGGACTACTCATTGGTTTACACCTTGTTTTGCCATACTCCATTAGAAGATCCAGAACGTACTTCTGTTGGGAGATGAAGATCCCCTGTTTAGAGTACATAACTTCACTCCCTAGGAAATACTTCAATTTCCCTAGCTCTTTGATGTCAAACTCATTACACAGAAAGTTCTTCAACTGTGTATTCCCTTCCATATCATCCCCTGTGATGATTATATCATCAACATACACCAACATAATTGATCTTTTCCCTTGAAGACTTATTTTCACAAATAAAGTATGATCCCCTCGACTTTGTTTATAGCCAAGACTCATCATGGCATTAGTGAATCTTCCAAACCAGGGGTCTGTTTTAGCCTATAAAGAGCCTTCTTTAAACTGCACACCTTCCCTTTTTCAACTTGGAAACCAGGTTGGATATGGTTTCCTCCAAGTCCCCTTGTAGAAAAGCATTTTTCACATCATATTGACTTAAATTCCAATCAAGATTAGCAGCCAAGGATAGTAGGATTTTGACAATGTTCATTTTTGCTACTGGAGCAGAAGTATCAAAATAGTCAATGCCATGGGTTTGAGTATACCCCTTGGCAACTAATCTTGCCAAATATCTTTCAATAGTACCATTGGATTTGTATTTGATGGTAAAGATCCATCTACAACCCACGGTCTTAGCCCCTTTAGGAGGATCAACAAGATCCCATGTCTTGTTTCTTTCTAGAGCTTCCATCACATCTTTCATGGCCTTAACCCATTTTTCATCAGATAGGGCATCAGAAAGTCCCCTAGGAGTAGGACTATCTAACTGTTTTTTCATGAACTATTTCTGTTTTTGGGATATTCTATGAGGACAGAAATTTTCATAGGGTAAAGGGGATGCAAAGTGCAAGCCCTAACACTTTTCCTTTGAGCAATAGGCAAGTCCACATGACTTGTATTGTTAGTTTATGTTTTTGAATCATATACAACACATTGTTCATCAATATTGAGAGCTGTTGGAATATGCAGCTGTCCTTATTGGTCATTTTATATTTATTATTATTTATTATCTACAAGCTGCGTACTTTGAATATGTAGTTAGTTTGTTATTTTATCTTCAGATAAATTAGGAGAATAAAAGTTGTTAGGAGTTTGTTTTGATAAGATAGAGTTGTATGCTTATCCAACTCTTACTGGACTGTGTATTTAAAGGGATTAGCACATTGCTAATTCATCATATTATTATAATAAAAGGAGTTTCCAGTCCTATAAAACTCTACATGGTATCGGAGCAAGGTTCCGCAAATCCTGTTCGCCAATGAACTATAGGGCAGCAGCCATGGCCGGAGAGAGATCAGCCACCTCCTCTGGTGTCATAACCGGTGGTCTTGGTACAGAAGGAGTGACCGGGAATGATGAGAACTCAAACAACTCCTCCTCATCATCCCTGCTACTCACTTCCCGTAAACTAACCGGCAAGAACTATTTAGAATGGTCTAATACCGTTCAGTTGGCTATTGATGGAAGAGGCAAACTTGGTTATCTAACCGGTGAAGCCAAGGCACCTGAAGAAGGAGATCCAAAAAGAAAACAGTGGAAGTCTGAAAACTCTTTGGTCAAGGCATGGTTGATCAATGCCATGGAGCCAAACATCGCAAGACCCCACATGTTTTTATCCACAGCAAAGGACATGTGGGATGCAATTAAGGAAATGTATTCTGACATTGAGAATTCGTCCCAAATTTACGAACTCAAAACCAGAATATGGAGGATCAAGCAAGATCACGGAGAAGTGAGCGAGTTCTACAATGAGGTAGTCTCGTTGTGGCAAGAATTGGATTTGTGCTACAATGAGACATGGGAATGCCTGGCGACGGTTCCAAATTCCAAAAGAGGGAGGAAAGTGAAAGAGTATACTCCTTCTTGGCGAGTCTAGAATCGAAATTGGATGAGGTTAGAGGAAGAATTCTGGGAAGAAATCCTCTACCATCCCTGAGAGAGGTGTTCTCAGAAGTCAGAAGGGAAGAAGCCAGAAGGAAAGTCATGGGAAAGCATACCACAGCAACTGCAGATGGGGAAGGATCAGCACTAGCAACCACCAGAAATGAGGGGAGAAACTTTGGAAATGGCAAAAACAGGCCCAAGTGTGAGCATTGTAAGAAAGTTGGCCATACCAAAGAGATTTGCTGGGATATCCATGGTAAACCAGCATGGAAAAACAAGGGTGGAGGAAGTCAAAGAGGAGAAGGAGGGAAGGCAAACCAGGCCTCAATGGATTCTGGAACAGCACCTTTCACTCAAGAACAACTGGAGCATCTAGCCAAACTCCTCAAGATCCAAACTCCCACAAATTCCACACCAAACTGCTCTTATGTTGATTCAGGTAATGCAGCTTTCCTTAGCTCCAAACAAGTGGTATCCTGGGTCATTGACTCAGGAGCCACAGACCATATGACCAGTAATTCTCAGATTTTTTCCACTTATATTCCCTTACCTGGAAACCAAAAAATCAGATTAGCGAGATGGATCCACCTCTATTGCGGGGAAAAGGATCCATCCCTATCACATCACACATAACACTTAAAAATGCTCTTCATGTACCCAAACTAGCTTTGTAATTTACTATACGTTAAGAAAGCCGACATTGGACGAAAACGCAATGTTGTTTTTTCTAAGGATAACTTGCTTGTTTCGGGACGGGGACTTGAAGATGATGATTGGCAAGTCTAGGAGTGTGGAAGGCCTCATGTGTTGGACCAAGAACTCTGCCTAGATAATTCTCCTGTTTTAAAATTTCAATGTAATTACTGTTTCCGTGTGAATCTTAATAAGATCCTACTACGGCATTCCGGATTAGGACACCCTAGTTTATCTACATGAAAAAATTGTGTCCTCGGTTGTTTTTGAATAAAAATGTTACATCTACGAATTGTGAAACGTGTGAATTGGCCAAACTTACCGAGAAAACCCTACCCCATTCAACCTTATAAACCATCGGCTCCTTATATAATCCACGGTGACATATGGGGACCTACAGGGTCAAAACACTAGCAAATAAAAGATGGTTTATTTCATTTATTGACGATCACACTAGACTTACGTGGATATATTTGTTGAAAGAGAAATCGAAGCGAAAACGAGTGTTTAAAAACTTCTATTCTCTTGTTAAAAATCGATTTCAAACACGATTAAAATCTTTAGAAGTGACAATGGAGCCGAATACTTTAACTCAATTTTGGGAAAGTTTTTGAGGAAGCGGCATAGTACATCAAAGCTCTGTGTGGGAACACCCCACAAAATGGAGTGGGTTTGAAAGAAAAAACGGACATCTCACAGAAATAACTAGAACTTTGATGATCTATGCTCGGTGTCCTAAATACCTTTGGGGGAGAAATTTGTTTTGTGCAACCTATCTAATCAACAGAATGCCTTCCAAAATTTTGAACTTCCAAACCCCCTCAATAGGTTCAAATCTGTTTTTCAAGATAACGATCTGTTTTGTGATCTACCCTAAGGGTGTTTGGATGCGTAGGGTTTATTCATCGGAATACGGGCAATAAGTTAGACCACAGAGGCAAGAAATGTGTCTTCCTAGGGTATTCTTCCACTAAGAAAGGGTATAAGTTTTTTGATCCCTTAGAGAAGAAACTATATGTCACTATGGATGCTACTTTCTATGAACACCTATCCTTTTTCAAATCACAAAAACAGTCCCAATCCGAGGACACCACCTCTGATATGATTCTCATCCCAGAAATTAACACGGAACTAGGGATTACATTTGATCACCTTGGTGCAAATGACCAAACGGGGAGGAAGGTGGTTACGTTGAAAATGGGAATAACCCACCTTCTAACCCGTTGGAAACTTTTAAAGGGAGAGTTTATCAAAGGAGAGAAAAAAGGTCTGCAGTAGATGCCTTACACACTCCAGGTGAACCAACAGAATCTCAAGACAATCCTGGTACACAGGATCCAAGGGAAAATAGTAGTGCAGAGTCTAACCAAGGTGAATCTTCTGACAGTGAGTTATCTAATGAAGAACCAAATCCACCGAAAAAAAACATCCATTGATTACACCGCCCGTTGCCTTGAGAAAACGACCTAGAAAGTGTGCCAAGTACAACAACCCAACCTATCCTATGTCCAATCATATCTCCTATGATCATCATCCCAAAAATACCAAGCTTTTATCTCGGCTACCCAAACCACTCAAATACCTAAAACCATCCAAGAGGCTCTAAGTGTTCCGAGTGGAAGGGTGCTGTCTTAGAAGAAATGAGGGCCTTGGAGAAGAATAAGACATGGGAGTTGGTGGATCTACCTAAGGATAGAAAAACAGTGGGGTGCAAGTGGGTTTTTACAGTAAAATATAACACTGATGGGTCCATACAGAGGCACAAGGCGAGGTTAGTTGCAAAGGGTTTTTCACAGACTCATGGAGTGGACTTTAGTGAGACATTCTCACCTGTTGCTAAACTCAACACCATCAGAATCATCTTATCTGTTGCAGTGAATCTAGACTGGCCCTTGACACAGCTAGATGTCAAGAATGCCTTCTACATGGCAATTTAAAAGAGGAGATTTACATGGAGAAGCCTCCGGGTTTTGAGGACAAGTTCCAGGGGAAGGTATGCAAACTGAAAAAGTCCTTATATGGACTAAAACAAAGCCCTAGGGCTTGGTTTGAAAGACTTATGCAGGTTTTGAAGAAAATTGGGTTCACTCGGGGGCACTCTGATCACACCATCCAAAATAAATTAACCATTATTATTGTGTATGTGGATGACATGGTTCTGACAGGGGATGATGTAGAAGAAGCTGCTAGAGTTAAAAAACAGGTGACCGAATTCGAAATAAAAGACTTGGGTCCATTGAGATATTTTACGGGTATGGAGGTAGCCGGATCAAAAGAGGGCTTGGTTGTATCTCGGAGAAAGTACACCTTAGATCTGTTTGGAGGAGGCGGAATGACGGATGCAAAGCCTACCGGCACACACCAATGGAGTTCAATATGAAGTTAGGGGAAGACAACGGTGAAGCTCCTGTAAACAAAGAGAGATTTCAAAGGTGGTAGGAAGGCGATATACTTGTCTCGTACAAGGCCGGATATTGCATATCTTGTGAGCTCCATAAGTCGGTTTATGCACTCTCCAACCCAAAAGCATCTTGATGCGGCCCATAGAATTCTCAAATTCTAAAGGATGCACACAGGAAGGGAATTGCATTTTCAAAAAACGAGAAAAAGGGGCATAGAAGCTTATACGGATGCGGTGGGAAGGCGTGTTAAGACCGAGAAGATGCGTGGGCGGGTATTGCACCTTTGTTTGGGGCAATCGGTCACGTGGAGGAGCAAAAAACGAATGTAGTCTCGGAGCGACTCGGAATCGAACTTAGGGCTATGGCTCAAGGTGTATGTGAAGAAATGTGGATAAGGAGGGTACTACAAGACTAAGAGTCCGGTGCGGTATGCCTTTGAAGTTGTTTTGTGACAACAAAGGGGCAATTGATATAGTCAATGATCCGGTGCGGCGTATGACGGGACCAAGCATGTGGATATTGACGGACATTTTATCAAGGAGAAGATGGAAGAAGGCACTCTCGTATTCCATTCCTTCCATCTCTAAACGACGGTGATGGCCTCGCCAAGGCACGCGATGAAACCGATTTCCGAAGTTTGTCGGCAAGTTGGGAATGAAGGATATTCATGCACCAACTTGAGGGGGGGTGTTGGAATATGCAGCTGTCCTTATTGGTCATTTTATATTTATTATTATTTATTATCTACAAGCTGCGTACTTTGAATATGTAGTTAGTTTGTTATTTTATCTTCAGATAAATTAGGAGAATAAAAGTTGTTAGGAGTTTGTTTTGATAAGATAGAGTTGTATGCTTATCCAACTCTTACTGGACTGTGTATTTAAAGGGATTAGCACATTGCTAATTCATCATATTATTATAATAAAAGGAGTTTCCAGTCCTATAAAACTCTACAAGAGCAATTCATGTTGTTTCTTCCATATTGGAAGTAGAGCCAGGATCCTCATTCTCATTGATAAGAACAATGTCCTGCAATCTTTTCCAGTTTTTTCTAGTATAGATGATGGGTGCCTTTTTTGTGGGAGGAGCATTTTGTACTTCCCCCGCAGATTCATGAATGCTAGGGGTAGGACCAAGATTCTTCTTCTCTCTCTCCTAGAGAGTCATTGACAAGATTCTCATCTTCTAAAGTCATAGAAGGTGAATCAAGAAGATACATGTCTTTCTCATAATCAGTAGTAGGTATCTCCCCCTGAATAGAGGACTTCTCAGTATAGTAAGGGCACATCTCATAGAAGGTTACATCTTTAGAGAATAGAGATGATATACTTCTTGGTAGGAGGATGGTAGCACTTATACCCTTTTTGAGTATTAGAATACCCAATGAAAATGCATTTACGGCCGTGGGATCCATTTTTCCTCTATTGGGAAAATGGACATGTGTAAAGACCTCACACCCAAAAACTTTAGGTGGTACACCTTCAGAAGTTAGAAAGGAGGAAAAAATTCTCGCAAGAGTCTGTATAGGACTCTTCTTGTCTAGTACTTTGGTAGGTAACCTATTGATAAGGAGAGCAGCTGTGAGAACTGCCTCACCCCAATAGCATTTAGGGACATTCATATGAAACAGAATGGCCCTAGCAGATTCAAGCAGGTGCCTATTTTTCCTTTCTGCCACCCCATTTTGTTGTGGGGTGTGGACACAAGAAGATTCATGGATAATCCCCTTTTCCTCCATAAAAGTTCTGAGGCTTATGTTGAAGTAGTCCCTTGCATTGTCAGATCTTAACCTTTTGATCTTGGTATAAAATTGGGTTAAGATCATGTTGTAAAAAACATGGAACACATAAGCTAGATCAGACTTGTGTTTTAGCAGGTACCCCCAGGTGGTTCTTGTGCAATCATCAATGAAAGTCACAAACCATTGGGCACCATTCACATTAGGTACAGTAGAAGGACCGCAGATGTCACTATGAACAAGATCAAAAGGATTAAGAGATAAGTTAGATAAAGCAGGATAATGAACTCTTTGGTGTGCTTGGCAAACTCACATTCATTGCATTTAAATTTTTCAGCATTTGAACCCTTACACAAATTTAGAAACAAATGCTTTAAATTTTGAAAAGATTGATGCCCTAATCTTCTATGATACAAAAGAATTCTATCATGATCAGTCTTAGAAGCATAGAGACTTTCTCAAAATCATCTTATCTTCATCCTGATCTCTAACACAGTAGAGACCCCCTTTAATTCTAGCGAGACCACCCCCTTTAATTCTAGCGAGACCAATCCTCCTCATGGTTGTTAACTCCTGAATCACATAGAAGTTAGTAGAGAATAAAACATAACAATTTGAGTCAGTGGTCAATCTTCTAACAGACACCAGATTAACAGACAAATCTGGGACATGAAGAACATTTTTAAGCACCAGTGATTCATTCAAAGTTATATTCCCTGTACCAGCAATTTTAATGGAATTACCATTTGCCACAGTTATGTATTTGCTAGTATCACAGGGAATATATTTAGATAATGAATCAAAAGAAGGTGTCATATGGTCAGTAGCTCCAAAGTCAACCACCCAGCCCTTGGTAACCTTTTGATTTAAGAGATCAAGGGAAGCCATACCTGAAAAAACCATTGATGAAGATGGATTTTCCAAGGTGTCTAGGAACTTTCTCAATTTCTCAATCTCAGATTGACCAAGGATAGGATTTTACCAGATGGAGTCTGATTTGCCCCTTGAGAGCTGTTTTCAAGTTTGTTGGTGTTCATAGCATGTGCCAGGGCATTATTCTTGCCTGGTCTTCCATGTAATTTCCAACAGAATTCCTTGGTATGTCTGCTCTTTTTGCTGTGAGTACAATAAAGGTTGTCCCTATCACCAGATTTAGGGATCCGCCTTTGGTTAGAGGGTTTTTTATCCAGACTATCCTTGGACTCATTGGTCTTAGGATATCCAGACTTGCTCTGTTCAACATAAAGAGCTGAACTTTCAGTGTTAGTGGTGTCAAGCATGACACCTCTCATACCCTCTTCTGCTCTTACCATAGAAATGGTTTCATTTAGGGTAGGCAAATCAATTCTGCCCAGAATCTGCACCCTTACAGGGTCAAATTCGTGGTTTAAACCAGCCAAAAAGGAAAAAAAAATTCTTTCCTTCTCAACCATCCTTCTGAGTGTGGTAGCATCCTCACTATCCTTCATTTTGATGCACTGGTAGTGATCTAATTCCTGCCACAACCCTTGAAGGAGGCTAGAATATTCAGTGATAGATATGTTCCCCTGCTTAGTATTTTGAATTCTTACCCTTATTTCATAGATTTGGGCTGCATCATTGACCTTAGAATAGGTCTGCTGTACAGTGTCCCTGATCTTCTAGGCAGAAGTCAAAAACATGCAGGTGTCACTGATTTCTGTGATCATAGAGTTCCACAGCCAGGACATCACCATTGAGTCAGCTTGCAAACTTAGGATCAGTTGCAGCAGGTCCAGTTTCCCAGCAGATGGCTCAGTTTGCCTCTACCTTTCAAGAAGGTTCTGACAAACTGAGACCATTTAAGGTAGTTTTAACCATTCAGCTTATAAGCAGCATGAATGTTTTGATGTTCTCCTGAGATTATGGGGCTCTCAGAGATAGAAGTATCAGTGGCTTCACTAGTTGCTGTAGATTCAGCCATTGATCAAGAAAACAGAGATTTGAAATTAGAATTTTTTAGCCTAATCTCAGAAAAGAGGCCTAAGTCTCTGATACCATGTAAGAACTTAAACAATGAGGAAAAAGTATTCTTATTATTAGAATATAAAGCTCATTACATCTAAAGAACCATCACACCTCCTTATATAGGGTGGATGTTTAACGGCTATAAAGTAAAAAGCAGGAAACACTGTTCCAACGGCTAGTTGGACAGTGTTTCTGCCTTTTACACAGCAGAAAAAAGAGCGAAAAAATAGCCACTAATTTATATAATTATTAGGGCTTAACAAAGGTATAAAGACATTAAATATAAATACTAATAAAAGGACATAAAAGACTTATTAAGAAATACCCTATATTTAACAGTTCAAATTACATCACCTGTCAAAATTATATCAAACCTGGAAACCCTCTTCCTATGCCCCACACCACTGTCCACCATCCCATTTCCACTCCAGCATCAACCTGAGATACCAAAGCACTGCCTACTCTGAGGCGATGATGATTTCTTACAGTTGGGATGGGCTTGGATATGGGCCTTAAAGTTTCGGCTTCATGATTGAACTTGCGGTTAAAATTCTTTGATCGAGCGAACATCCTTTGAGGATCTACTTGATTGGCCTATGTTCTTTATTAGTTTCAGTTTCTTTTTCCTTTTTTATTTGCATGCATTTGATGATATGCAGGAAGTACTTGTCATCCGCAGAATCCATCCACATTTGCCATCTTTTAAGGCCGAATTCACTGCCTCTGTTCCTCTGACACGAATCAGGGATATTGCTCACAGAAATGATATTCCTCATGATTTGAAGGTAATGATGTCTAATGATGATTTTTCTTCTCATGTCTGAAATTATTTTCTTACTTACATACACCATCCAGCAAGAAATCAAGCATACCATACAAAACAAGCTTCATCGGAACGCTGGCCCTGAAGATTTAGTTTCCACAGAAGTAATGCTTGAAAAGATCACCAAGAACCCTGGGGAATACAGTGAAGCGTTTCTTGAACAATTCAAGATTTTTTATCATGAGCTCAAAGATTTTTTCAATGCTGGAAGGTTAGCATCACATTCTCCTTCTGACTTTTTTTCACATTATACTCTATGCCTTTCTTGATTTCATGATGTAAGTTTCAAGATTAGATTTGTACCTCACCAACAGAAAATTGGTTGCTCATTGTAGCAACAGGGATTTTAGAATTGTCTTTCATGTGGATCTCATTTGTTAACACGGGGGAATATGTCTTGCAATTTTGCAGTTGCATAAGATTGATCGATGAACTTTTGGTTAGTGTATAACTGTGTATGGGAACTAGGTAAAGGCTGGAAGTGCATTTGAGAAAATCGTATCTGGAGCTTTTGTTTTCTTAATTAGTTAATCATGATTGGATATTATAATCGTCAGTTGTGCATTTGAGAAAATCGTATCTGGAGTTGCTTAAATTATAAGATTTTCTCATCAACTATTTGATGATTTGATACCATATTGTGCTAATTTCAGTCTCGAAGAACAGCTAGAATCAATTCGAGTGTCATTGGATGATAAAAGCCTATCGAATCTTGCAGTATTTATTGATTCCAAAAAGGTACTCCATTGGTCATATTTGGTGGCTGTGATTAAATTTGCTTCTCGCCAGTGTTGCATGAGTCTTGGAAACAAGGCATTTACGGATGCTGTATTATACTGTGAACCTTATAAAAGCTTAACCTGGCAGAAAACACAGAAATAAAAAGGTTAGCCTTGGTCTGTATATTGATAGTGAAACATGTGTTGGTATTTGAGGTCTAGCCATGCTTTAGAACATGTAATTTGCTGTTTTTGTTGCTTTCATTCCATTAAAATAAGTGCAGGTCATAAATTTGAAATGTGTTAACATTTTGCATTTATTCTTTACTTCTAGGGCTTGGATAAATTGAATGAAACAAGTCATGTTTCAAACAGTGAAGTGATTGTACTGTTGGTCAAAACCATAAGAGCTTTGAATGCTATCCGAGAGGTGATAGTCAAGGGACTTGATAGCGGTCTTCGAAATGATGCTTCTGACACTTCCATAGCAATGCGCCAAAAGGTTACTTTGCTTTTTCCAGATTGTGGCATAGGCTGTTTATACTAGTATGCTATCCGGGTTTATTATCATAAATAAAACATTGGTCTTTTTCTTCAGTGGCGTCTTGCTGAAATTGGGCTAGAAGATTACGCTTTTGTTCTTTTTAGTAGGTAAGGTACCAATGCTGCTTTTTGTTGTCGATTTCTTACATAAAGGAGTACTGCACTTTCAAAAGTATGTCACCTCCATTTCTTACAATCTAACAAATACCAGTACCTTAGCGCATACCCTATTATGGCCGGAGGTCACAAATTTGAGTCCTGAAAAACTGACTTAAAGGAAATACAAGTAAGGCTGCAAGTTAAGTCCGAAGTGGTTTCATTCTTTCTCCCACACACTAAGCATTAGACCCACAGTGGTCCATCCTTTTGTTTGACCAGTGTGTGCTACTTGCGTTAGTGCAATGCATTGCTTCCTCTTCTTCTTCATCGCAGTCTTTTTTTTTTCGTACTCCTATCTTTCTTTTGAAGAATGTGCTCTTGATTGTACTGTCTTCAAGTTCACGAAATTTTGGGGGTCGTTTGCCAGTTTATGAAGAAATATGTTATGGAACCTAGAGAAATAAGCAGAATCGCCAGACAAGTTTTAACAGGCTTTGGATTGGCATTACCTTCCAACTATTGTTCTTTTACTTCTCTGTTGGTCTCTTGATTCCAGATCCAGATGTATGTGTATCTCTCTTCGTATTTCACACAGATCTTTTTATTTTCTTTTGGAAAGAACATAAAATACTGTTTATTGACCTCATTTTATGAATTGATGTACCATCATTGAGATTTATTAGATTAAGATATATATCAGACCAAAGATAACCCAAGTAATGAAACTTCAGAAAATTTGGGATTGGATTCAATGAAGGTTCTCTATTTTGTACGCTCATTTTGATGTATCTCCCCAACCCCGAAAGTGAATGGTGGATAGTTTGGTGCTTATATGCAAGAAAGGTGTTTAACATATTATTTTGCCCCAAAAGAGAGGTGGAGGCAGTGTAGTACCTTATCACAGGAGAATACCTCCACTTGACCACTGTTGGCTCATCAATAGATAGCTAAGTATTTTTGCTTTCTTAACTGATGAATAATAATTTTCTGTGTTGAGAATTTGAGACCTTATTTTACGGAAGCTGATTTATTGCCCACTTTTATCATGCAAATGAGGAATTTCTAGGTTTGTCAATGCGCTGGAAAGTATCGGAGGAGCTCCTCTTCTCGTGGGGAAGGTGGTGGATTCTAAAAATGTCAGCTCTTGGAATGATCCACTCGAAGTGCTTGTTCTTGGCGTCTGTCAGCTTGGCCTTTCTGGTTGGAAGACAGAAGAGTGTAAAACAATTGTCAATGAAATTCTATCTTGGAGGGAGAGAGGCATTTTAGAAAATGAAGGTATATACTCCCTCCATCCCAAAATATAAGTCCATTTAAATTTTTGGTTTTGTCCCATAATACAAGACCATTTAGGATACCAATGGAGTATTTATTACATTTATCTCCTTTTACCCTTGATTTATTATATATTCACCTACTTTTTATAACTTTGCAACTATTGCATTAAAGACGGTCAAAGGGTATTATAAACTTTTATCATTAAAATTAATGACATTTAACCACATTCTTAAACTGTGTGAAAAGACTAAATGCACTTATATTTTGGGACGGTGGGAGTATACTATATCAGGAAAATTCTGTTAGGACACCCTAACATTATCAGAAAGCTAAAGTGATCTTCGACTTCTTTTTCTTCATTCGAACTTACGTTTTTGCCCTTATGTGGTTCTTCCCTCTAAATCCTCCATTGCTTCAATTGAAAGTCCACAAATTCTTGATCAAAAAAGAAAACGAAAAGGAAAGAGTGAAGTCAACAAGCTCACTCATTTTTAAAGCTATTTCGATCCGTACACATAATATAACTATCTTTTGGGTGGCTCTTGCTTCTGTGCTACACCTTAGTGATTCTAGTTTCCAACTCTCCACATGAAAAAGTCCACCCTATTTTCCATCTTCTCCCACAAAAGAGATCCGACGAAATGAAAATTCATTCAAGATTGGTCTCTAAGTCACATGTTCCCATGGTCAACATCTGCCCATGCACTGCAAGCACTAGCCAACTTTGGTCATGGCTGGTAAAAGCAGCATGGCTTCTGCCAGATCCGAGCTTGTGCATACGGATCAGGCCGCCTCCAAAAACACGTTGATATCACAGAACATTTTTTCTTATCAACTAGCAGAGCCTGAGATTCAGGGATCCGATCCTGCTGCCCCTTTTTTGGAAAAATTACTGCTACTACAGCTCTGCTAAAGAAAAAGAACCGTTCAACGTGTGTGGTAATAATCCCAGGCGTTTTGGGGGGTATTAATATAGTATAAATGATGAATTGAAGTTTGAACCTATCCCTAACGCCTTGAGCTTTTAGGTAAGATGGTAATTTGAAATTTGACTTTCATTAATGAGCTAACGGTGAAATTGGACGGGAGGTCCACAGATTTTACCGATTATGATTTCAGAGTCTAATTTGTTTGGGAAAAAAACGAGTTAAAGGTCAGATTTGACATTCTGGAACAGTATGAGTTTTCCTGGTGGAATTCCATATTTTATTCTTCTTTAAATTCTTTTAAATATTGAGGGTGGCTTTAGCTGCTACATTATCATCATGCAAGGTGGTGAAAATGGTGAGACTATCTGGGGACTAAGGCTTAAGGCATCTCTGGATAGAGTAAGAAGGTTGACTGAAGAATATTCAGAGGCACTCCTTCAGATATTTCCGCAGAGGGTCCAGGTGGGGTTATTCTACTACCGCTTTAATTCGCCAGCTTTATATTCCGGAACTTTTTATACACATGTAGCTGTAACATATTTTGTATAGTTCAATTGTTGGTTTTGTCATACTTGAGACAAAGTCATGCTTTGGTGTTTCCAAATTGAAAGAGTTTTGCAGTTTTTTTATCCTGATCCCTGCCAATTTGAGTTTTGTTTGGAAATTGGAGACGCTGTTGTCAATCAAATAAATATTTCCTTGCTGATGACACTTTTCCATGATATAATTTCTTGTTGACAGCGAAGATAATTTTTTTCATATAAACAAGCAAGATGCTGATTTGATATAATTTGAAATCTCACCTTAGATTGTGGATTGTGCAGACATTAGGGCGAGCTCTGGGAATCCCAGAAAGCAATGTTCAGACTTATACTGAAGCTGAGATCCGTGCAGGGTACAAATGCGTTCATGCTACCCCTTTAATGAATGATTTTCTACGAAAATACACTGCTATGCCTTGTTTTCTGCTTTTTGCTTAATTCATGTACACAAAATTCTCCATCTAATACATGATTTGAAATGCATGTCTAGTGTTGTTTTTCAGGTCTCGAAACTCTGTTCTCTACTTTCAACTGCTATAAGAAACGTTCTTGGCTCTGAGGGTTGGGATGTTCTCGTTCCAGGAGATGCTTGTGGGAAGCTGATGCAGGTAAATGGAATATACATGATGAAACTTTGAAATCTTAATTCAGTAACTTCCAACTAGCTCTAATGGTAATGGACAAACATCAGATTGGGCCTAGTATGTGCTTCTGTTTTATTCTGCAAAAAGCCTGCATAATAACAGAAAACACAGTTTAATGCTGCTATCCTGCCTATGTAGGGTGCGGGAAGGGCCCAGTCATTTAGGCCTCACCTCCCAAAAAAAGAAAAGCACAAAAAAAAAAAAAAATTTGTGGTTATCTCCATCTATCTGTCTCTCTGTTTAAATTGTAAATTTATGTATTTCCTCTTTACTCCCTGCAAATTAGACTTCAAATATTACTTTCTCGTCTCGTTTTTCATTATTCTTGCAGTTACCAAACCACCTTCCCTCCATTGGTAAAACACTATAAGTTCTCTGTCTTTTTTATTGTAGCATTTTCTGATGTCCTCCCATTGTTCTGATATAGATAACAGAATCTTGCTAGATTGTCTTACACATAATTACATGCCTTTTTGATAGTTAAGCTTTGTGGGTGTACTTTAACATGCAGTTAAAGTACACTGGTCTGCTTATAACCTGTAACAATTAGCAATACTTAACTTGTTCAAACTTTGAAGCATTCAGATACCAACAGGTTAAAGTAGTAAGAGGAAGAGAATTATTTCAAGGCCCACATCACCAAGGGGTTGGTGATGGGGTGAAACGGAGAGCATCACACCGCTATTCTATTTTTTTCTTTTTCAAGATGAAACTTGGAAATCATCCTACCCAAAAGGTTTGCACTTTGGTACCATTTTATCAAAGGGGTCCTTGGTGGAGATAGACGAATATTGATACCACTGTTTGGTCAATCAGATGCCATCCAAGCACATAGTTGTTATCGTCTAACTTATTTGCTTAGCCATCGTTTTGAAGGGTGCGCTTGTTTGGATGTTTAATTTTGATAATGCACTCTTATATAGGTGGCCATTTATGCACAAGTAAGATAATTTAAGAGTAGTGGAAGAGTGACTTCTAGTTTGAGAAGCTACAATATTGAAATTCATATTTGCTGTAATGCGTGTATGTCGTTTTGGTTGACTTGCTCTGTTGTTTTCTCCACAAAAGATTCTTGACTATAGTCAAAATATTGTTTCATTATGACTAATTATATGTAGGTGGATAACATTGCCCCTGATGTATTACAATCATTGGTGGAAGGACCGGTTATTCTTGTGGTGAATAAAGCTGATGGAGATGAAGAGGTCTGTATTTTCTGTGTGGTCAAAATTTTTAATGGATAAAAAAGTAAGAGCTCTTGTACATATTATTAGTCAAGTAAGAATTAGTGATTCCTTCAGTTTTGCTACTGAATGTTTGTGACAGGTGACTGCTGCTGGAAGAAACTTAGCTGGAATTATACTCTTACAAGAGATTCCTCATCTTTCACATCTTGGTGTAAGAGCGCGGCAAGTGAGTTCAGAGATTATTTTTTATTGTTGAGTAATTTTTTTGGCAAATCATTCAGGAGTTATAAATCATGAGAAAATGCAGGAGAAAGTTGTTTTTGTGACATGTGACCAAGAGGAGAAGCGTGCTGAATTGAGAGAACTAGAGGGTAAATATGTGAGGTAAGGTCTCAGACGCTTTCCTTCTAGCTATCGTGACTTGTTCATGAATTTATTATTGGTATAAAACGAATAGTTTATTTCACATGTTCCTTGTTTTGTTCTTTTCCTATCCCATCTGTGCTTTCTCTTGTTAAAACATATAACAGGTTAGTAGCATCACCTGAAGGTGTGCAGATATCAGTCTCTTCGGAATTTAAAACTGGTGTTTTTTCCGGAGAACAATCTCCTACTGTCTCATCCACTGTGACAAAACCAGTTGAAAACAGGTTGTCATGGATTGATCAAACGAACTCAGGGGTATACAAAATTCTCCATTTTTTTTTTCCTGTCACACTCACACCTTATGTTGTTAAGTATCACTATGCTTGCATGTATTATTTCAAGTATTGATACTTGTTAGGTAATACCAAATGGAGGTGTTGTATTACTTTCTGAAGCAGACGTACAAAGTTCTGGGGCCAAAGCTGCAGCTTGCGCTTACTTAGCTTCCTTGGCAGAAGCTTCTGAGAGAGGTATCATCGATCATCATAAAATCTTGAAACATACATGAGATTCTAGGGATTAATTTTTCTCGTTTGGTGGGTTTAACTTGAAGTTTATAATGAGCATGGGGTACCGGCGTCGTTTGATGTCCCAGCTGGAGCTGTGATACCGTTTGGATCAATGGAAGTGGCTTTAGAAAGAAGCAACTCCATGGATGTATTCAGGTCTCTCCTGGAGCAAATGGAAACAGCTGAAGCTGGAGATGATAAACTCGACAGAGTATGCAATGAAGTGCAGGGGTTGATATCTTCACTGCAGCCTACAAAAGATGTAATTGAAAACTTATCGAAGATATTTCCTCGAGAGAGACGGTTATATGTCCGGTCAAGTGCAAATGTGGAGGACTTGGCAGGAATGTCAGCGGCGGGGCTGTATGAATCGATCCCAAATGTGAGCCTCTCAAATGAAGAAACGTTTGGACATGCCATTGGAAGGGTTTGGGCATCATTATACACCCGTAGAGCAGTATTGAGTCGTAGAGCTGCTAAGGTGGGTCAAAAGCAAGCTGCAATGGCTGTGTTGGTGCAAGAAATGCTGTCACCAAACTTGTCCTTTGTGCTGCATACATACAATCCCATAGATAATGACAGCAATACCGTTGCTGCGGAGATAGCTCCTGGGCTTGGTGAAACTCTGGCATCCGGTACACGTGGCACTCCCTGGCGTTTAACTGTTGGGAAATTCGATGATGCGTCGGTACGCACATTGGCATTTGCCAACTTCAGCGAGGAATTGGTAGTACGTACAGATGGTCCGGCAGATGGAGAGGTGATACGGATTCCGATAGATTACAGCAAGAAACCGTTGACAGTAGATGCAGTTTACAGGCAGCAACTTGGACAGCGACTAGGAGCAGTTGGTTATTACCTGGAGCGTAAATTCGGGGGTCCTCAGGATATAGAAGGATGCTTCGTGGGGAAACAAATGTTCATTGTGCAAACACGCCCCCAACCCCAATAGGGTTCTTCCCTTTTTTTATCTATCAAAAAAAAAAAAAAAAAAAAAAAAAAAAAAAAAACAAAGTAGACGATGATGAATTTGGTGGGTGGTGATTAACTGATTATCATAAAAAATTGTCATGCTTCAAGTTGTCTACTACTGTAACAACATCATATTATCAGACCTACCATATTTGCTGGATTCTGTTCTGTCATGTATTTCTTTCAGACTCAATAATGCAATATTGCTGCTACATCTTTCTTCCACTAAATTAGCAATCTTCCCTTCCCAGGGCTTTCTTTTTATACATACAAGCTAGTCATAAACTACAAACCCATCATCATGTATTAACTACTATCATTATTCGTTCATACGTACATTGATGATAAAGTGTGGTAGGTGAGAGTACATTAGAGGTGATGATAATTTGATTAGGGTGTTAGTATAATTACTATGGCTAATAATTGATAATGCCTTGAGTAATTGTTGGGATGGAGTTAATATCAACCTATGATACGGATGATGATGTACGTGTGCGAGTGCCAGTGCTAGTGCGAGTGCAAGATTTTTTTAAACTACTATTGGAGGATAGTCACATATATATATATATATTTAGATCAACGTTACATAACAAAACAATGAAAAATATTAAAAATGATTTTTGTTTGTCTTAGAACCAAACCGAATTATACTCCGAAAGAAAGAAAAAAAACTCCAACAGAAACAACGGCCCATACAACTATTTGTTTAAGAAATAGATGATGAATTTTTAATTTTAAATTGATGGAGGATCAAAAGCGATGGATCTGTTGATTATTGCATGCATGGCTTTTGGGGGCATTCCAATTATGGATATGGATATGGAGTTGGAGTTGGAGTTGGAGTTGGAGGGTGATGACGGGCTACGAAAGATAGAATGAGAGGGTTGACAAGGTGAGGAGCTTCATCATGGGGACAATGCCCCACATTTGGGATTATTACAAAATCTTCAACCGACTCCATCTCTCCATACGCTCTTCGACCCACTTCAACTGGCTCCCATGGATCTTTATCCCCCCATGCAACCAATACTGGCACCTGCACCACTGCTTCCATCAAAACCGGCCATAGTATATCTTTCTTTTTAAAACTACTTATTTATAAATAATACACTATACTACTAATATATAATAACCAACCAAAACAAAACATATGCTTCTTGTTTGTTGATTGTTAATAACGTAAGAAATGAGGACCTTAACTTGGGGGAGTAGGTCCTCAGGAAGTGGTCCTCCAGAATAACAAATAAACTCCAGAAACACATCTGCAGCCCCCTCTTGTAACCCTGGACCAAGTATTACCTCTACTAATTCCTCCGTCACCTGGGATTTGTCGTGATAACACTGCCATAAATATTATTTTCGAATTCAAGCATCACTACTAATCGATCCACGATTAATAATAATAATAATAATAACAGCAATCACTGCTTTGGTGGATTATAGCTGCTGGCACTACTATTTCATACATACATCAAAATGTACATAATTCAAACAAATATCCTTGTAGAAAGTTTTCCTTCCAGCACAATGATATGATGCAAAAGTACAAACAAGATACACGAAAACCACCTCTACGGTCAGCTCCTACTTCACAAAGAATGTATCCAACTTAACCATCCACATTTTGATCACTTATCCAGGCTTAACTTTCCTGGAACTTCATGTCATCTAAAATCCCATGCTTAACAATTGAATAGCTGCTGGTGGATGTATAGCACAGATATCTTCTTATACACTTACAGTTTATTCTACAAAGTTCTCAAAGCTAAAAAGTGAACCAAGAAAGAATAAGAAAAAGACATTTACAAAATATGAAATCAACATTAAGAAAAGGAAAAAGGTTGGTTCATTTTGTGCTCATGTTATCCTTGATTAAAAGCGTAGGGGTAGGGGATTTCAGTAGGCTTGAAATGTTCTACAATTCATTTCATACATGCATATTTAACCTACTTGCAACTCCAAAAGCTACTATTTTTAAGGGTCTCAACCCCATTTGTGATTGAGCATTTTGTTTTTCAACTTCTTTTCACCTTTTCTTTCTGAGAGGCTATATTGAAAGCTGCATGATTTTTCCAGAAGCATCGTTCACTATGCCCAAATCTCACACATCAACCCTTACCATAATTACTCTACATGAATGTGTTAAAAGCTGGCTGTCTCCTGGTGCATGGAAAGCATAACGCCTATACAGGGTCTAGAGAATAACCAGACTATCTATGCCTATTTGCACAAAGCATTATCATATATATGCTTCTATAATCTATAAGAAGAAGATGTTGCTGCAACGCGAACCTGTGACCTTTGTGTCATATGGCACTAGCTTTTTTAATGTTTCCTTTCTACGTGAGTGCGCACATTATAGTAAACAATAAATTTCCAAGCAAACCATTCTCAATCTACAATTTATCCCTGCCTCAAATTGACCTTTTGTCAGCAGATTAAACATATAACTGACATAAATTACCCATATTTGTCATGGAATTACCTGGCAGAGAATGTTCTTCACCGCATCCGGAGTGGCAACAGACCTATAAAAATATTTTCCAACAGGAGTATTCCTGGAATCGAAATATGCACACAGAGAAAAAAAGTAGATAATAAAAATCATTTACGATGGAGTTACAGAAGATAAATTAATTAGTTTTCCAATCTTTATTCACCTTAACAGATTCTGAAATGCTCGTATCAGAGGTTTTCCATACCAAGGTTGCTTCTTTATATGCAGCATGCGCAGAGATATATTTAAAAGAACTATACCCTTACAAATTTGAGGAAAGGAAACTGCTGCCTGAAGGCCAACAATTCCTGCACAAGAACCAAACAGATTGCAGACACAACATCTGAACCTGATACCTCACTTCTTGAAAACTAAATCGCTCGCTGAACTTCACTTTAGTAAGAAAATCTAACACTGGTGGAAAGGACAATCAAGAAATTACGAAAACGATGCAGGTAAATCTCAGAGACATGAAAGCAGTAATAGTGACATTATAGACAAAGGGATCACCTCCAATCGAATTGCAAACAAAGAATACTTCATCCATAACGACGTCAACACAGAAGTCATTCAACTGGCTAGCCCATGTCTCAAATGTATAAAATGAGCTCAAACCAAGCTCTTTCGGGTTTGGTTTGTCAGAATAACCGTAACCAATAAGATCAATTGCAAACACCTTGTGAGACTGGGCAAGAACTGGTATATTTTTTCTCCAATGGTCACTGAAAATAAAAATGGGAAGGTTGTTCTAGTGTTGTTTGAAAGTTGAAAAATTACAATCAGAAGGAAACATAAAGTGTTCGACTCCGAACTCTCAGTTAAAGCAGAAATATGGTAAATGGGTGAGCAAATTAATAACTTAAGAAGTGTCGTTTTGAATTCAAAGGTATATCTTTAACCTTGCCCATCACGAGTTAATAAGGTATTTTTTCTTTCCATTCAGTCTAAAGAGCATGAACAATAAGCACGTAAAGATATGCCTCTTTTCTGATATTTATGCAAGAACTTTCATTACGAGAGAGTTTTCATTGGCTAGTATTCACTGAATCTGCTGGACCAGATGAATTTAGTAACAGAGACATTAATAAAATGCATATGAAAGTTGTCATGACTAAGTGACTAACGCGTATACAGCTGCCAACACCATGCATCAACTTTCTAGTTTCCACGTTGCAAAATGAATAACTTGATCTATAATTATGTCTGATCCTTAACATCCAAAAAGGAAAAGGAAAGGGAAGAGAAAACATGTAAAGTGTGTTCTAACGTTCCAATGGTAAATGAAACTTTCAAATAGTAAATACCACCACCAATGGTCTATAGTTAGACTTAAAATTTTCGTTTAGATGTCCAGTTCAGCAAAACCATTGTGCTGATGCTAAGGTCAGAATAGAACTAAAACCCCTACTAGAAACCCCAAAAAGAAAAGAAAAAAAAGGATTTATACTTCACCCACGATATGCAGTTTCGTTAATATACCTATATGAAATATTTGATGAGAAGCATAGTGTTACATGTACACCTGTTTGCTCCAAAACCATGAATTAAAACTAATGCTGGACCACTGCTTCCAGCATACTGATACCGAATATTGTAACCTTTCCAATTCCATGTGCTGCATGCAAAAGAGAAACTGATTGGACAATACATTATATTAAATTGCACAGCAGAATCAGAATGTAGCATACAAAAACAAATCGTTTACCATCAGACAGACAACTTAGGCTTAAGTAGAATATCATGGACATTGTAAATTTGTAACAGGAACATCTGCACTCGTCTTTAAGAAACAGAGAAATCACTCAGGTATCCTATTGATAACGTGTAAATAATCCAGACCATGCACACATCATCAAGTTTGGAACTACATAATCCTCATGATCCTTCCTAAAACTAGCAGAAGTTTTAATGTGGGTGATCATTAGATATGGAAAATGCTGATAAAGAATGATATACTCTACACATGACCATGTAATCAGAGGACATAAAAGTTGTGGTCGTTTCTAGCTCAAAAACATTAACATATTCAAAAAAGAAATCCTATTGTAAATTAAAAAGCTAGCAAACAGAAGAAACCACAAACAGAGGCAGGTACCTAGTATGGAGTTGAACATGGGACGTGGTGTCTTGTTTAGCATTAGCAGCATCACCAAATGAAGGGTTAGTAGTAGTGTTAACAATGGAAGTGAAAACAGAGCCACGGTGGTAACGAGAGGGACAAAAGGTAAAGGGTACCCGTCGGGGAGAAATTAGTGATGAGGGGAAAATGCTAAAGCAAGAATAATAGAAGCAATTTGGAAAGGAAGAGGATAAAGGTGGAAGCTTTCTTGTTAAAGCAGCAGGGGATAAAGCAGCAGCAGCTGCCATGTGTGGGAGGGGAGACCAACAAAAGGTTTTGCTTTGTGATAGTCGTCTCGTCTCGTCGATCGAGAAAGAGGAAAGACTCTAGTAGACTAGACTGGTAGTACCGTAGTAGTAGCAGTAGATACTAGGAAAATTCTTAGGCGGGGACTCTCTATGATGAGAGTACCCTGCTAGATGTGTGCCACACGAATTTTTTTGCAACATATAAGAAAATCGATTAAATTGATTATGTGTTATTAATTTTAACGAAAATGTCTAAAAAGATAATGGATAAATGAAAAGAAAGAAAAAGTAATTAATGTTTAATTGATTTTTTAGACGGATTTATATTATGGACATAATAAAAAAAGTTAAACGAATTCACATTTTGGATGCAGCATATTTTCTTTTAAAACATCGATCGGGGAAATTGGAAAATTCAGGTGTTGTCGGACCTCCCACTTGTAAAAAAAGTTGTCCCTTTTCAAAAATGCGTTTTTAGGTAAAACGACAATAATATTATAGTAAAAAATATTGGAGTTAAATATATTTTACGACAATAATAATAGAGTTAAACAGATTTTACGACAATAATAATGAAGTTAAACTATTTACAATAATATTGCCGTAAAAAAGAAAATTACGACAATAATAATATCGTAAAATCACTGATTTTAAGACATTATTATTGTCGTAAATTTTTTAAGACATTATTATTGTCGTGTTACCTAAAAAAATATTTTTTAAAAAGGACAATTTTTTTACAAGTGAAGGGTCCGACAACACCTGATTTTCCAATTTTCCCATCAACTGGCCGAGGGGAACAGTTGTAGTAGTAGGATCAGTAATTTTATGGTGGTCGAGGTGCAAGTTTTTGGACCACCAAGTCAGCACTTTCAAAAGGATACATTGGTGGAAAGTTTTACAGGTAGGATTCCATTGGTGGAAGTTGAATTCCTATTGGTTGGGCACACCAAGTAGGATTTGGTCCTGGATCATAGTAAATTTGTGTAGTAGGATATAGTCTCCCTCCTACTATTTGGATCCTGGACCGGTGGAAGAGGATACGTGGATTCCTTGCATAACTATAACCATAACCAACTAACTTGGTGACCATATCCATTGAAGGAAGGAAGGCCACATAATCGATAGCCAGAGAAGCCACCACGTTTCTTTTCTTCTTCTTTTTTTATTTTTTTATTTATGAAAAATAGAAAAATAGAAAAATAGAAAAATAGAAAAATAAGAAACCAAGCAGCTTGGCAGTCATAAATAACTTGAAAATGCTTAGAGGTCATCGGTTCGATTATCCTCTGAGTGTCATGTTGAAAAAGTTCATGGTCAGGCCTTATCCCTGAATAAGAGTCAGATTCTGACACAATCCGAGTCGAATACCGGATTAGTCGGACCATTGGATTCCGTCCGTGTATGGACACATCAACAAGAGAAATGTTAAAAATGTACTCTGATATTAATACATTTATAATGTTGGATGACTTTAAAATAGACAACTTTAATAAAATTATGAAAAAGAATATCAGGTAAATTTCAAACATATAATACTTCCTCCCGATGTATAAGTCATCCTGCATTTTTAGATTTGTTCCACAATATAAGTTATTTTACATTATCAATGCAACATTTATTATCTTTTTCTCTATCTTATCCCTAATTTATTATCAATCCAACCACTTGCATTAATAGTCAAGAGGCATTTTAGATATTGATCTTCAATTTTATGACATTCATTCATTTTATTAATATGAAATTCTCTAGGATGGCTTATATTTTAAAACGGATGTAGTAGGTTTTAGGGTGGGTGGAAGTCAGGACCTTTAAATGACACACATTTGCTCACTTGTGCAAATTGAAATTATAGAGATTATATATAATGTGTACTGTATGGTACTTTCGGTATGCCTATCGGTACACTCAAGGAAGTGAGTCTCAGACCATATGTAGTTCTCGGTCCTTTTTATACAGTTCCTTTCGATCTTGGTCTGAATTCCTTACACTTTTCAGTACTGGCTTGCATCACGTCCAATCTAATTCAAGATCCAGCCATCAAACACTCAATTGAAGTAAAAAAAAAAAAAAAAAAAGAGAGACCACTGCTGCTAATTGACTGGGGGGGTTTGGTGGGTGGCATTAGGATTTTATAGGTAAATTTTACATGTTCATTCTTGTGATAGGTAAAATGATCGGAACTATAAAATTTAAATCATGGATATAAATAAACTATGTAGTTCTGGTCATCTTAAGTATCACGGATACACAAAGTATGATGCCACACCAAGCTCACCCTCACCCTCACCCTCACCCTCACCCGGACTTTATATATGAATCTGCACATCAGTCGTCAGATTGTAATAAAGTTGTTCTCGTCTTCTCTTCACCATCCTCCACACTTAAAGAAAAATAAAATAAAATAAACTTAAAAATAGAAAACAACCAAAGCACCCCCTTCATTTCATACATTCATTCGTAAAACATAGATTCCATCCCAACCTTTTTAATTAATAAAATATAAATCCGTTCGAAGTAGCATCATATTCATTCATGGTGATAGGAGGCAATGCAAGGAGAGAGAGATATGATCTTTAAGTCATATTGTCAACGCACAGACAGAGACGGGATTTCAATCTCTCATAGCTACATTACCACCCACCCCCAAACAATTTTTTATTTTTATTTTTTATCTTTACGTAAAACCAGCGAAGAAGAAGAAGAAGAAATGTAATATGTTTAAACAGTAATACGATGATACAGAAAAAATCTAATAACGATTCTCATTTGTCAACAACTCTCAGTTACCGTGCATGAAAAAACGAAATTGATCCCTGAGAGTAGAAGGATGTAAAACTTATGATCCTCTCTACTTCGCTTCTTGCATTTCCACTCTTTTCTTTCTGTGAGCTCATGTTTCATTGTGCCATCAGGCTTCTTCGCATACAGTTTCTGTGTTTTCATTTCTTTCAGAATCAACGCCATAACTCCATAAAAGTTTTAGCTCACCTCTCACCAAGCCCAATATGATACAAAGCCCTGACAGATTTATTATCAGCTAAAATGAAGGTTTAAATAAATAATGATAATAATAATAATAATAATAATAATAATAATAATGGGAGGAGGGGAATTAGAGCCCCTTAGGACAAAGGGCTAATAATATGAGGAGTACATTACCTAATGTGCAGGGAACAAGGTAAAGGAGAGCAGGTTGACCATGTCCATTCATTAGATACAATCCCAAGAATGTTAAAAGGAGTCCTACATAAATAAACGGCATCAAACAAGTCAGTGAATTAAGCGTACCCCCTAATCAGACTTAACATCTCAGCCAAGAATATCCCCCCCCCCCCCCCCCCGGAAACACAAACATAGGGAGGGATGGCCCACCTCCAAATCAAATCAACACTAAAGGTGAAACAATTTCATGAAAGAGAAAACTAGAATGATACCCACCTAAGCCGTAGCCAACTGCTAACCAAATGAAGTATCCATTCTTTACACCTCTCCTATTGGCTTTGTCGAATCTACAACATCAATCCGAAAGACCAAAATTTACATCCATCAGAACGCAAATTTACGTTTATTTTAAAGTTACTGTAATCAAACAAAGTTAACTCATACACCTACATATGAAGTTAGTGCAGATGCAGATTACTAAACTGCCTATAAACTTCTTATTCTGTATGTTACAAAAGTTCACAAGTGAATAAGCAGAATGTTCCAAGTGATTCACATCAAAATATTTTTATCCTTATGAACTGCAGAAAATAAACCATTCAATATGCGCACATGCAAAATGTTCCAGTGGTGACACCACTGGGAAAACAGGACACCAGCATCATACTCAATCGGTAACAAGAAAAAGAATAAAACTTCTGGCTAAACCTTACCTAAAAGCAAAGGAAACAAGCAAACCAGGAAATAGAATGTCCCCGAAGCCAATCATATCATAACCTCCCCAAGGATCATTGATTCGAGGAAATCTCAATAGCATTGGAATGGATTCACCACCAGCTTTGTCACCTCGTGCAACCTATACAACGGATAAAATTGCAGAGTGAAGCCATGGTCCAATAATCCAAGAACGAAAATCATAGCAGAACATGTATAATAAAAACAGAATTAAGAATTCTGGAAGAATCCACCACAAGAAAAAAGTTCTTAAAGGGAACTTACCAGGGTCTAGAGCATCTAACTCACGCACTTGAAGGCATATAAAACAAATTAAGAAAGGGTTACAAAAGTAACTAAACAGCCAAGTCAATTTAGTATGAAAATTCCTCAAGTTATTATTATCAAAATAAAACAAAAAATAAACTATCAACTCCACTGCCATTCACCCTACTACACCTGTTTGATTTTGTTTCCAATATCATCAATTACCATTGTCTCAAAGAGCAGAATATTTAATAAGTATTCATATAATGCAGTAGGAGTTTTTGCTTCTCGCTTTTGCATTTCGAACAAACAGAATGAAACATGTTATGAAGGAAAGAGAAGCTCACCGCAATCATAACACTGTCATGAAATATATATGGAGACAGGAACACCCAAAAAATATCATAAAGAAAAGCACAACACAGCAGCACTGTAGCGACCTGAAAAAAAAAACAAGTGGATCAGACAGCACTTAATTTTCAAACAATTAGAAATTACAACACTACATGCCTTTATATTTGGTAGCTGAGCCATCTGCAAAACAGTTATCATCAAACATATGCCCTGAAGAACAAGAAAACTAAACAAGTCAGCAGGTGAGAGCAAAGACAGAAATTCCAATGAAAAGAACAAAATCAAATGACCAAATAAGTAGATAAAAGGGGCAAGGGAAAAGAAATTAAAGTTAAGGAACATGAAAGTTGAAATTATATAAAACCTTACAAGAATATCTTGACCAATCCAGGAGTACGATTCGTTGCGGGTTGCAGCCCAAACAATGGCAAAAGCCATACATGCTGTAAGAACGATTAGGGACATGACGGAGACTTCTCCCAGGAGAGGCAGATTAACAGTATTTCTTCCACAATTTTTACATTTGCTGTGAAAGAAACAAAAATAAGCAACAAAACCTATGGAAGAAACATCACCAAGCACAATTGTTATTAAACGAAAATAAGGAAAATAACAAATTCCACTATACCTCAAAATTATAGACATAATACAAGAATGCATTCCCTGCAAGCAAAATCCATTGAAATGTAAAGAGTTCTATAAAAGATAAACTAATTTATTAGAATCCCCTTCAAAAGAAAGGTAGAATAATCAACTTGCATAGAAAACGATCACGTGCTTCAGCTTTACACAGAAGTTTGATTTTATCCCTTTCTAACTATTCATAATGGATGCCACAAACATTTGACACAACAAAAGCAAGAACGCAGGCTTCGTTAACCTTTGACCTAGAACAAGAAGCATATATCAAGTAATCAGAGGGAGGGGTTTCCCTGATCAGTGCTCAATCTTTGAAACAAATTAATCAACCAAGACTACTCCATTTTGATAAAATACTATTCAACCAAGACTACCGTCTGCAATGAGTTTTTTTGCAGTTCACAAATCTGAATAAATGAATGCACATGTCCAACTTAAGCATCATGTATCCACTATCCAAAATATTATCATAATCAAAAAATCAGTTCCTTTGGGGAACAATAACAGATTTAAACTTCAGAAAACTTGACACATACAATATCTCGAAATACAAGAATTAAAGAAGTTAGTCTTCTCTCGTTTCTTTCAAGAAGTCATGTGCCCTTATATCAAAAGGTGATTCCCATTACAGTTTCCCTGTTGGCTGCTTATCTATTTTGAACTCCTTATAAGTTTCCCCTCATTGGCTGCTCAGATAGAAATCACAATTGTATGGCAAAGGAAGATGAATTCAAAACCTTAAATCCCATTCTTCAGCAAGAGAAAGTTTTAAGTTAATATCCAGCATCTAATGCATGTAGTTGAAAACTGGACTCTCATTAGATCAAATAGCAAGGAAATCTATTCAAAAACCTCTGGGTTGAGAGCAGTAAAGCGCAGTTCTATGCAGCTTATCTAAGACCCTACAGATCTTCAATAAATCCAGCTCTAAATGCTGAAATTACTATTTAGTAATCCTTTACTTCTACGAAAACAGTGATACTATAAATCTTAAAATAAGATTAAGCCTTAGACAAAAAACAAAAAGGAACTAATCACTAGGAATATACAAAATCCTATGAAGAGTTACAGACTGTAAATAATTAAAAGGCAGTAAATAGGCACAGTATTTACTGTAATAGTAAATACTGTGAAGCAATTATCATCCAGTCACCATTATCTTTCCATACTCCCCCTCAAGCTTGGTTGGAAGACATCAAAGAGACCAAGCTTGTTGATACAGAACTGGAATGAAGCTCTAGGTAGTCCTTTAGTAAACACATCAGCTACCTGTTTCTTGGTGGGAACATAGCTTAGGCATATGCTTCCATCATCCAATTTTTCTCTGATAAAATGTTTGTCAATCTCAATGTGCTTAGTCCTGTCATGTTGCACAGGATTATTGGCAATGTCAATAGCAGATTTGCTGTCACTATAGAGCTTCATAGGTTGAGTAGTGTGTTGTTGTAGCTCTCTTAAAACTCTTCTTAACCACAGGAGCTCACAGATAACAAGAGCAACAGCTCTAAACTCTGACTCTGCACTGCTCCTAGAAACCACGACTTGTTTCTTGCTTCTCCATGGAACAAGATTATCCCCAATAAAAATGCACCATCCTGAAGTAGATCTCCTATCTACTTTTGAACCTGCCCAGTCAGCATCAACATAACCTTCAATGGTCATTTTAGAGTCAGATTTGAAAAGTATGCCCTTCCCAGGATTCTCCTTTAGGAACTGCAGAACTCTGAAAGCAGCCTTTTGATGCATTTTTCCAAGCCTATGCATGAATTGGCTGATTTGACTGACAGCAAAGGAGATGTCAGGCCTTGTATAGGAAAGGTAGATCAGTCTTCCCACCAACCTTTGATAAGCCTCTTTATCAATTAGATCATTGTCCTCTGCATTTGTAAGAATAACAGAATTATCAACAGGTGTATAAGAGGGTTTACACCCTAGCATGCCATAGTCACTTAGCAAGTCTAGGGTGTACTTTCTTTGATTAACAAGGATACCCTGATTAGACCTAGATATTTCCATACCAAGGAAGTATCTAAGTTTACCAAGGTCCTTGACATCAAACTGAGATTTAATGTAATTTTTCAGTTTCTCAATTTCAATGTCATCACTACCAGTGATGATTATATCATCAACATACACAAGAAGGATTACAACTCCCCCTCCCTTCATATGCTTGTAAAACAAGGTATGATCAGAGTGAGCATGAGTGTAACCTCCTTGTTTGATAACTTTGGAAAATTTGGCAAACCAAGCCCTTGGAGACTGTTTTAATCCATATAAGGATTTCAACAGTTTGCAAGCCTGATTTTTGTCAAATTTATGCTCAAAACCAGGAGGTGGATGCATAAACACTTCCTCTTTGAGATCACCATTAAGGAACGCATTTTTCACATCCATTTGATACAGGGGCCAGTTGTTCACTGAAGCAATGGACAGTAAGATTTTTACAGTGTTCAACTTTGCTACAGGGGCAAAAGTCTCTGTGAAATCAATGCCAGGAGTCTGTGTGAAACCCCTAGCCACAAGTCTGGCCTTCATCCTATCAACAGTTCCATCAGCCTTGTATTTAACACAAAAAACCCATTTTGATCCCACCATTTTGGTACCCTTAGGTACAGTAACCTTTTCCCATGTGTTGTTAGTCATGAGAGCCTTTAGTTCATCAAGAACAGCAGCTCTCCATTTAGGATCAGCAAGAGCTTGAGTGATGTTTTTAGGAATAAACACATCATTCATGTTTGCCAGATAACCTTTATAAGGTTCTGTCATAGCAGAATAGGAGACAAATCTGTCAACAGGGTGTTTAGTGCATTTTCTGACCCCTTTTCTTAGGGCAATAGGAGTAGGTAAAGGGTGATCACTGGTACTTTCATTGTTTTGAGGTTCCACACTTTCCTCAGAATGTTCATCATCATCAAGACTATCTTCCACCTCATTTATTGTATTCTCAACTACTTCCAGCTCAGGAGTAGGATCAGAAAGTTGAGGAGAAGCTGAACTTGATCTGGGAGGATGGACCTTTCCTTTTCTGGTATAAATTATGATATCCTTTTGGGCAGGGACTCCAGAGATGTTCTCACCACCCTCAGAATTCTCTGGTCCACGGATCATAAAATCCATCACTGGTTCTGGATCAGCAGGAAAAGTGCTTTCCATTTCCAGGATTGTATTATGATCCATGGTCACTACAGGATCCTTAGAGTAGTAAGGAACACCTTCAAAAAAGGTTACATCAAAAGAAGTATAAAATTTTCGTTTTAAGGGGTCAAAACACTTGTAACCCTTCTTAGTTGAAGAATAGCCAATAAAAATGGTTTTTATAGCTCTAGGATCTAGCTTCCCTCTAGTAGGTGAAAGATTATGAACAAAGGCTACACATCCAAAGATTTTCAGTGGTATAGAAGATACCAGCTGAGATTCAGGATATAAGCCTTTGAACACATTTAAAGGAGTTTTAAAATGAAGGATCCTAGAAGGCATCCTATTAATTAGAAAAGCTGCAGTAAGAATTGCATCTCCCCAATAGGCTTTTGGAAGATTCATTTGAAAAAGAAGAGCCCTTGCAACATCCAACAAGTGCCTGTTTTTCCCCTCTGCTATGCCATTCTGTTGAGGGGTATTGGTGCATGAAGTTTGATGCACTATACCCTTCTCAGAACAGAGGGGACTTAACAGAGAGTTAAGATATTCAGTGCCATTGTCAGATCTGAGGATCTTAATTCTTGTTTGAAATTGAGTTTCAACCATAGAAACAAAATCTTTGAAAATAGAGTACACATCAGACTTATGTTTCATTAAGAAAACCCAACATAGTCTTGTGTGATCATCAATAAAAGATACAAACCATCTATTACAACTAAGATTTGGAACTTTAGAAGGACCCCAAACATCACTGTGCACTAAGGAAAAAGGAGAAGAACTCCTATAAGGCCTAGGTTTAAAAACAGACCGTGTGTGTTTAGAAAGCTCACACACTTCACATTTAAAAGACCTAGGGTCCTTATTACAAAACAGATTAGGAAAAAGCATCTTCAAATAAGCAAAATTAGGATGCCCTAATCTCTGGTGCCACAAAAGGATGTCATTCTTAGTATCAACAGCTTTATACATAGAACTGGAGTGTTGATTTTTGAAAAAATATAGTCCATCCTCCAAATCAGCACTGCCAATCTTCTTCCCTGATCCCTGCTCCTGAAATTCACAGTGAGTAGGGTGGAAATTAGCAATACTATTAGTGTCTTTAGTAAATTTGCTGATGGAAAAAAGATTACAAGTGAGATTTGGAACATGAAGGACAGATTCTAGACATATATCCCCAGATATGTGAATCTTTCCTTTTCCAGCAACAGTAGATAATGTTCCATCAGCAATTTTAACTTTGTGCTGCCCATTAGAGGAGTGATAAGTAGAAAAAAGAGTGTAGTCCCCTGTCATGTGGCTGGATGCCCCAGAATCCACAATCCAGGGGACATTACCTTCATGAGCTATTCCACTGGTAGATAAATCAGTTAGCTTCTGTTCTTCTTTCCTCCCAAAGAGTTGATTAAGGATATCAAGTTGTTCCTTTGAAAAAGGTAGAGAGGAAGCAGAAAGAGCTTGTTTCTGATCCCCACTTTGAGTAGGCTTCTTGGTAGGTTGAGCTTTAGGAGGTTTACCATGCAACTGCCAACAGTTTTCTTTATTGTGTCCCTTTTTCTTGCAGTAATCACATACCAACAGAGGCCTTTGATCAGTTTTTTTCTTGCCAAACATGGCATTATCATAGCTTTGAGTGATAAAGGCAGACTGTTCTCCTCTTTGAGTGACAAGAGCAGACTGTTCTCCAAGAGGAGTAGGATGACTACCCATCACTCCCTTCCTACTTTCTTCATTTCTGATGTAGGCAAAAGCTTCCATAGTATTGGGTAAGGGAACTTGGGACAGGACTCTTTCCCTAGCTGCTTCAAAAGAGGGATCAAGACCTCCTAGAAATTCAAAAACTCTTTCCTTTTCAAGTAGGTTTTGAAAGGTTAGAGAATCAGTACTGCATGACCATTTAACAGCAGTCAACTGATCATATTCTTGCCAAAGTTTAGTCAAGGCACAGAAGTACTTAGTAACATCACAAGAACCTTGTTTCTGGTTCCTAATGGTGGATTTTACTCCAAAAGCCTGAGCAAAATTGCCCTTATTTGAGTAAAATTGTCCCACAGCATCCCAGATTTCTTTGGCTGTAGAGGCAAACAGATGATTATTACCTATATCATCAACCATGGAGTTAATCAGCCATGACATGACAGTGGCATTCTCTGTTTCCCAAGTGAAGAAGGCATCAGCATCCTCTTCATTCGGCATCTTCTTAGATCCAGTCAAGTATCCCATCTTGCCTCTTCCAGTCACAAATATTTTCACTGCTGCTGCCCATTGTCTATAGTTAGATCCATTGAACTTTGCAGAAGTGATTTGTAGGCTTGGATGCTCTAATCCAAGTCCACTAGAACGATTGGAAGATGTAGCAGAACTGGCTGGATTTCCAGAAAGAGATTCCGACATTTTTCAAAAAATAAAAAACAGAACGAGAGGGGAGTTTTAAGAAGAGATACAAGAGCTAGGCTCTGATACCATATAGAATATTGCAATATAGAAGAGTTTATTGCTTGTGTTAAACATCAACTCTATTACAATCTATAAATAGAAAAGAGAAGGACCAAGTCCAACGGCTATAAAGCCAGCAACGGCTATAAATCTTAAAATAAGATTAAGCCTTAGACAAAAAACAAAAAGGAACTAATCACTAGGAATATACAAAATCCTATGAAGAGTTACAGACTGTAAATAATTAAAAGGCAGTAAATAGGCACAGTATTTACTGTAATAGTAAATACTGTGAAGCAATTATCATCCAGTCACCATTATCTTTCCATAGATACATAACAACTCTTGTACAGGAATTCATGTATATGCAACATAAAAACCTTTCTTTCCTCAGGTGGGTGCGAAACAAGGACCAGCAATCTTCTGGATATCACTGAATATACTTGACGGATACAAAGGGTAGTTTTGCTGGATGTCAGTTTATTAAAATCTAGAGAAAAAGTAAAACAAGTACCTCAACAGCACCAATGCAGAAAAGTACAATCAGCACCCAGACAAACCACACTGACATGAATAGGTAAAGCAGCACCAGAAAAGTTGATGCTGATATAACGAAAACTATAGCACTCTTTGTACTAATGTTGACGACGTCCTCCATCTCTACCTTGGCAGCAATAGAAGATTCCTAGCAATAGAAAATAAAATAAAGTATTACAGAAGGATATCATTTTTGTCTCTAGTTTATAATTTTACCCAAACTTCAAGGATAGCCTGATGATTGGGGTTTCCTTCAGAACCCAAACCAGATCACAGCTCTGATCATGGAAAAGTGATTGGGAAGATCATGGTACTGTCCTAGAGCAAACCCCAATTCACCAGCCTTTGTAAATAAGAAGCCATTTTGGACCCGAACAATACAGCAACTCTGAACAAGGAAAAGTGAATGGGAAGATCATGAGAAATGATGTATAACTTGAAAATTTCTGTTCCTTTTTATCTGTTGTTCTCGGATAACAAGAAAACACTCATCTCAGTTTTTCCACTTTATCGTCAATATCTATTAAATTAGAAAATGAAGTAAAATGAGTAATGATTACATCAAAATACATATTAGTCCTTTAAACGTAATAATACCTGCTATGAGGAATGGAGATGTTACGTCTTACAAAGTAGTACGAACTACGAAATACTAGAATTAGATATATTATCTATATTTAAGATAATATTTGCATCAGTAATTGGGAATTATACACCCCCCCCCCCCCCCCCCCCCCCTCAAAGATGAAGCTTGAGTTTAATGAAGTTGAATTTTTTACGGAAGGTGCACAAAATGAAGTAAACAACAAGATGTGATGACCTACACAAAACCATATAGGATGCCATTATACACCAATATTACCTCGGTTATGATTAAATAATATCAAAGTCCCAAACCATGACATATGTGGTGAAATACAAAACACATACAGCAAAATATATAATGGCACATAGAAAATTCTTTGCAAATAAGCCCCAAAAGCTCTAACGCATGAGAAAAATAGTTGAAGATTAATAATATAATCAGACTTGGCAAAATGCAAAAATGTGTACATTCCTGCTCAAAAGGGCACTGTAAGTTTGTAAATCATATATTATATTTAAGAACTTAAATTTTCAGTAAAATATGGAGGATCAGTAAAACCTTTCGTGAAAGTTCATTGTAGCGCTCATCGTTTTTATCAGATGCAAATAACTCTGACCAACAAGATGCACAAATGAGAGTCCCAACAGCCATCAACCATAAGAATATCGCCGATAAGTCCAGAATAGGGCGATTCGGTGAATAAAGTAGAAGCTCCACTACATTGCAAAGCATATATCAAATAGATTATAAAGGACAGTACCAACTACATATCAGCGAAGACACTAAAACAAAAAATGGGCTAAAGATTGCTTCTCGAAGACTCAAGCAACCAAAAAAACATGAGGATGAGTGCATGAACAACCGCTTCCATGAAAACTATAAAACATAATTATTTTTAGAGTATCATCTCGTCTGAAAGATTTAGTTATTGAAGAGATGTGTAATTTAACATGAAAGTGTTTCACCACGCCCTCCTCCCAACAAATACACAAAGTGAACCAATCACTTGGCAGGCTCAAGATATGCACCTTATCATCTTCTATAAAAGGCACTATGAGATTCGAACCCTCCACCTTCTACTCGGATACCATGTTCAATAATCAAGTCGTCTAAAAATCTAAGCAGCTAAGTTAGGTAAACCAAGACAATGCACTTTTTAAGTTTCAGGAAGTTGCACCGAACTATTACAAACTTCTACAAAATACAAATTATTTTCTGGATACAATATTATAAGATGAACTATAGATTAAAAGCATTCAGCCTGTTGTGAACGATTTCAAGAAATCAGTAACAGCTGCTTGACAACAACATACTACAGCATTTCAAGAGTAACAGTTAACATGATTGATCGGTTTAGTAAGACTTCATTGTAAGTGAAAACTCTGATAGACCTCTATGACTTCTTTTATCAGAATATGACGTTAACCTAAGGCAGTAGATGTCCCTTGCATAGCAAGACTATCAAAACATATATGGTTATCATTGCCCGCTCCATCAAATATATACATGGTTATTCATGCCTACATCATCCTGCTATAACCATAAAGCTTCAAAATGTTAAGGGAAAACCAAGAACTAACCAGCAAAAAAACAAAAGATAGCGCCAAAAATAAAGGTAGTTCAAGACAATCACAAAAACTGACATCTTCTTGAAAAACGTTTAAAGTTTGGATACTCTAAAAAGGGCAACAAATATGAAAACTCGACCTTAAACTGCCATTTATTGATTAATTGTCTTCTTTACCCTAAATATCTTGTCTGCTCTTTTCACTTTTACAAAAAAGTCAATTCTTGATCTTGTTGTCAGCAGAATGTAACGGGCCTTCAATTATGTCAAACATCATCAGACACAAGAGACTTGAAATATCCATAAGAATACAAGAGCTAACCATTGTGACCACTGGCAATAGAATTGTTCAAAGCCCCTCCCCCAGACTTTGAAATCGTTACAACAGGGATTGTAATATTCAATTGAGCATCCTTCTCGGAACAATCCATTTCTATGAGATCTGCATAAAATAGATGGAGCTGTCATCTAAGTGGATAAGTCCCTAAGGGCTGTGTGTGTAGATATGCAGGGATGTGCAAACGTGTGAGAGTGTGTAATTGTGTGTGTGTGTGTGTGTGAGAGAGAGAGAGAGGGAGGGAGGGAGATGCATCTTCACTATTTTTATTATGTAATTTTAAACCATCTTGAAGACATAGACATTAGAACTCAATCCAGTATACCGACCTTCATCATCGTTTATTATCAGTAGGCCTGCTGCCCCTCCTGCTTGCGCAATTTGAGCCTTCTCCGTAAAATCACAACCACCACGCACAGCCAAAACAACAGAGCCTGATAGCTGCATACATACAGAAAAAAGGGATATTAATTTTTTTTGAAAAGCGGGCAACGTTGTAGCCCAATTTATGAAAGTTGCTGCAAAGTGCAGGGCTAAGGATGTTCCGGGCCAGTTTAAGCCTAATCTGTGGCTCTGGCATGTATTCTATGAGAAGACAATTCCTACAAGTTGAGCCACGACAACAATCCTGTCCTAACCCTGATTTGACTTCCCTTTTTAGCCAAGGGAAAGAAGACCATATGAGCATTCACTGCTAGCCCTTGAGAACCTGATACAGCTCATAAGTGGCATCCTGTACTATCTTTTTCGTGTCTTCTGCACCATTATTCAAATATGTTCATTATCTTTTCTTTTTCTTTTTCTTCAGTTCACAATGACCTCCCCCCCCCCCCCCCCCCCCCGCCCGCCCTTCCACTTGAAAATAGAATACACCACCAAAAGTGTGGCAAAGATAACTGTGTCACAAGGTAGACATTATTTGTTTGTTAACGGCTGCTGCAAAAGAGACACCCAAAACCAGTAAATGAGGCGGCACACCATTCTCCTTGTACCCATTAGTCTATATGATTTTGGCATGCTTTATCATGCTTTTAGAAAGTTATTATCAATATCATCAGTTCAGAATCATTCAATATTAAAATCAATTTTTATGCCCAATGTAAAGGTTTTTATATAAGATTACTTCAAAAATGCTTGGTTGACACACTTTAGGCCCCAGAAACAACGAAGCCACGGTTATTCAATTTAAAAAAGTAGTTTATACGGGACACTAACATGTGACATATCAAAGAGTTATATTCTCGACACAGTATAATAAGTAGGCTTTATAGGACAGAGATTTCGTCTTGTATTCGTTAAGATATAACTGTATAAATTACATTTATCCATAACAGCTGAGCTTTTAGCTGACTCGGTAATATATCTCATGGTATCAAAGCACGAAGTCATGGGTTACCCCACTCATGTCCCATTTGTTGATAAAAACTATTACGATTGTTGAACATGGTAACTCTATGTTGCAAACGATATTTTGAAATGGGGAAATTATTTTGTTGAATGAATATTTCTCAAGGAAATCCTGAGTCTTTAAATAGAGATACAAGTGTTACTAGGAATCCAAAATCAATGGGGCTCCTATTCCAAAGTCCAAAGAAGGAAAGGATCTTCCATCTTTATTACAAATATTAGAGTCCTAGTCAACTCTTCTAGACTCTTTCACACATTAAAACACCTAAAAAACCTAGTACTGATATTAAACACTGCTTAATAATAATAATAATAAATAATAATAATAATAATAATAATAATAATAATAATAATAATACAAACAAAAAACTTACACACCAACACTACGAAACTCCAACACTCAGCAACAACAAAAAATTATTACATGTCTACTCTAGTCCACATGTTTACTAGCTCGCAGATGAGGGAGCATGTAAGGAGATAAATGTATTAATCACACCTCTCCATAACAGTCTAAGCTTTTAAGTGAGTTGGTAATCTATCAGTGTTTATCAACATGTGATTTGTACATGTGGTAGATAGGGCGGACCAGATTACAAGTTATTGCACTGATACACTAACAGGGAAGTTGAATATGATGATCTAGTACAGCTTTAAAAGTTAAATTTTAAAAAACCTCCAGTCTACTTTTCAATTTTTTTACACATAGAAAACTAGTGACAAAGGCACATTTCATGCTGTTTCCTGCAAGACTAACAGCCAAAATAGTAGCAGAAGCCAACCTTACTATCATGAATGGTCTATGGATCACTTGTATTAAACAGAAACCCAGGTGCAAAGATGTGCCTTGGATCATGAGAATCCACTGCCACATCAAAAGGTTGAACAATTCACCCTATAACTCTTGAAAATGTTCATATGTACGTAAAAAAGCATGTCTGGGTTTGAAATATGTGGTAATGGTGAATGCCTGTCCACTTTCCAGCAAGTCCATGACCGGACTCTACATCAATGAACCTTAAGTTGCAATAATTATAATTCCATAAAAGCTCGGCTTCATAGGGACCATGTAAATTGTTATGCCTACTGGCACGCAGATTATCCGTTGAATTACCATCTCTCCCAAAAGCTTAAGCTGATGGGGAGGTAGATAATTAGCATTATTTCTCAATATGTCCCCTCAAGTGTGGGCCTATAAGAGGGAAGAGAGACCCATATGAGCCTATAAGAAGGGAGAGAGGCCTGTGTGGACCTATAAGAAGGGAGATAGTCACTTGAGCCTATAAGAGGGAAGAGAGACCCGTGTGAGCGTATAAGAGAGAAGAGAGACCCGTGTGAGCCTATAAGAATGGAGAGAGGCCCGTGTGGACCTATAAGAAGGGAGATAGGCCCAACACTTGTGAGTATAGTGTTTTTTTATTTAGAAAACGTTTTTTTATTTAGAAAATTGTGCTTGGAGCGGGGTTTGAACCCAAGACCTTTCGCTATGATACCATGTTGAATTACCATTGAGGAGGTAGATAACTAACATTATATCTCAATATTATCTTTAACACTCACAACGGAAAAACATTATCCTTCGATCCAATATAAACTTGCCAATAATTAAAGAATTTATTGATTAAGTAACAAAGTCAGAAGATAGAAGACCTTGGAAATTGATGGCAGACAGCAATTTCTGGGATTAGCAAAAGCAGCTGGAAATCTTTTGGCTTCTTCTGAATTGGTAGGTAACAAAGAGCCAAAAGATGCACCTACAGCACCTAGTGGTTCATCTTCAGCACCATCAACCCATCTCTTCACCAGAACCTGAAATAAAGTGTTGATATAGTTGTTAGGTACTAGATTTTGATTAGTATGAATTTCAATGTTGATGTGGTCAATGAACACCGTTCAGTTTTCCAGCAGAAAGGGGAGTTGGGGAAGCCATTAGAGCTTAGAATAACATTCATTAACAGCCCTTCTTCTGCATGTCCATATCCAGCATAAAATTCTGATCATTGGTGTAATCAGATCACAATTCAGGGTATCAACCAATGTAAAACATGATCCTACCCCTACCAAAAAACACCAAAGCACACATTCAATGAGAGATGTCTATAGAAAACCCATCAAAAAATCGTTGCACGTGCCTTATCCTGAGTGTATTTTACTAAGATAAACAAACAAACAAACAAACAAATAACCACAACCACGAGAGCACTTCCTCAAGTGAAATGTTCAGCCATAAGAGACAAGGTGGTCCAAGGTCCCCTACAGACGATCAAAGAGCCAGCTTTTAATGCTACCACTTTCAACTCAGGTCTGAATTCGAAATAATGACCTTCCCTCGGTGATGATTATTGAAGTGTGTGAGTATCTAAATTACATATTTAAGCAAAAGCTTATTTTTTTAAGTGAGAATGTAATCCAAAATGAAAAAGCGAAGTTGCATCGTTACAATATCAATACCTCCCAATTTTGCTGTTCACGTGTGACTTTTTTTTACTTTCTATGTAGGGCAGGTTATTAAACAATGTATTAGGTCCACATATGAGTGACGAGTTAAAGAACGTAAGTTACACAAATCTCTAGCAGCTATAGCATGTAAATGATATGATAATTCCAGAGTATCAGTGCTCAATATTTCATGATAGAGATGACTTCAAAATAAGTATGTATTCAATTATGGGACATTATTCAGTCTTACAATGAAAGAATTGGATATATTTGAGCCGTAAACAATAAGAGATCATTTGGATGGAGATTTTAGAACTGGCTCTTTCGTTCTTGCTCTCAGACGTTTTTTCGTATTCCTGCTAATGATGAAATCCTTTTAAATCTAGTTGTAAATCACAATTTATCTGTATTTTTAACCCGTAGTTAAACCAGACAGACCACCACTTTAATTTGTTACTCTCTTTCCATCATGAACCATCATATATTTCTCTTCTCAACATAATAATTGCAGTGGGACACGTTTGTGTCAGCCACAACTGCAAAAATATTTGTACACAATACAACCCAAACATTGTTTGATCATCTCAAACCAATATAATCAAATTTATTTCAAAGCCATATTGTACTTTCATCTCAAAATTATTTTCATGACCCTGTCCAAACAACCATCTGTTTCAGGTTTATGGAGAATAGCCAGCACAGGGTGAGAAGTGGATAAAATTGGGTGTTTTCATTGATGTAATCTTGAAGCAGAAAATCATCCGTGGATAGCACATCTGGAGATTTTACCTAAATAAAGATAATGGAGTGTATTTATTCAATACAGCCTTGTTAGAATCAAGAATAAATATTACCTTTGCCATAGCTCTATAAGCCTCAGATCATCTACCAAATAGTCACCCCTTTTTTCACTAATTTTGAAGCAGGGAATCAACCAAGTGAAACTTCTATGTATAATTATCATACATTAATTTAACTTCGTCTTAACTTCAAAATTCTAGATCCTTGAGAAGAAACATATTTCAGCATTAGACCGATTTTACTCCCTAAAGGGAACAAATTCAATTATTCAAGTGATCTCTGTCCCGAAGCGGAGGGTGAAGTCACGGCATCACAGCACCAGCACCTACCAAGTTCCCCTCTATACAAAATGAGATAAGGATTTTTAAAATTTCTTTTCTTTTCTTGTTTGCAGTTAGCTTTGACAAATTACAGTTACTCGATCCCCCAACAAAAGAACCGCTTAACAATATACTATTCATAACTAAACTCCGCAGATCAAGAATCGAAAGAAAATGCGGAACGCATCAAGATTTCCTACTTAATGGAAGAAGCCAAAATCAGTATAAAGTAAAAAAGTTTTAAAGATAAAAAATAAGTTATGAACGCGTAGCAGTATAGTTTACCATGCGAAAAGGATTTTTGCAGAAGGTGGAATTCAAAGCGTTAGGTGAGGCATGTGAGATATCATCGCCGGCAGCAATGGACACCAAAAAGCCAAAAAGGGTAATCAACCTGAATAGTATGATTAAACCATATTTTACCCAAGCCATGAGGTGCCTGAAGTTCCTTTCCTTTTTCTACCAAAATTATAGTAATTCTTCACAAATCCCGATATCTCACCCTAAAGATATGAATGATCCCCTTCCTTAATCCTTCACTCCAACTGTGCTCAGATTTAATCTCGTTTACTTCTTCAGCACGAGATGCAGAGAATGAAGGAAAATGAAGAAATTAATACACAGACCGACAAGTCATATAACTGTTTTGACCGGCGGTTTAATTCGATGGTTTGCTAGTGGCGCAAAGATATTTGCCGCCGTTAAGTTTCATATTAGCATCCTATAATTTCATAAAGAAAAAAAAGGTAGATTTATTTAGGGGTGGCATCGGGTCGGGTTCCATCCCATAACCATTCAGCCCAATTCCCAACCCGGTGAGATTTGAGAAACCATTTTGCTCCCCGTTTCCAAACCCAATAGGTGTCGGGACCCGACAATCGGGACTCCCGGATATTCGGGGTCGGGTCGGGTAGGGATTAAATATCCCCGCAAAATGTTAGCATTGCTTTTTCATCTTTTGTAATTTCTCGTCTACAAGATCTTATTCATCATCACCATCAAACAAAAATATCCATTGTTTAACAATTTCATAAAGATAAATACACAAGTTCATAATGCAATATAATCATTCTAATGGTGACCGTAAGACTTTATTAACATTTAGTCATCGACACACCAACATATTATTCATAATTCAAGAAAAATACTAAAACCAAAGTAGAGTTTTTATCATGAATGCGCTACCTCCAACTTAAAAAAATAAAAAAGAGAAAGAGAGAAGAATCATATATAACTTCATCCCAAAGATAACTGCGGAGGCAGTAAAATCACTAGAATTATGATCCAAGGAAGAGCCAACGCCTGCGGATGAAAGGAATTGAATCACTCTCACAAATTAAGGAAAATTTAAGACAAAAATCAAGCAAATTTTCTAAATTTTACAATAAATGTGTATAAATACATAAATAAAGAATAAATGTTTTTTTAGGAAAGAATAATAAGTAAATATATAAAAAAATTAATTTGGTCGGGTCGGGTCGGGACCCGTCGGGATTCAAACATCATACCCGGATATATTCCCGTCCTCGTTCGGGAAGGGAGAAAACCCGACAAATTCGGGTTGGGAAAAACACGGGTCGAGGAAAATCGGGTTGGGAGAGGGATGGGAACCGAGTAGGGTCGGGTTTTAAGGGATTTTGGCTAGCCCTAGATTTATTTATCGTGTTAAAGTTAATATTGGGTGAGTTTAAAGCCACCGCAAAGTTTACTTGAGAAACGATAATAACTCTATTAAAATTTGATTTTTACTTCGTGCACTTCTTTTTAAATGATAATCGTGTTAAAGATATCATGTTTGAAAATAAGGTAAAAAATAACAGTTATTTTTCTTTCAGTAAATTGACAATTGCAAAGTTATTGGGTGTTTTCTTTTTAATAAATTGATTTTTTTATAATACTTTCTTTTTTACAATTGCATTTGCATGTTATAAGAAGAATCTTTTTAGTTCTCAAAAAGGAAAAAAAAAAAAAAAAAAAAACCTTTTTTCCTTTCTTCTTCCTTCCTCCATTAATGCACCTTCAATTATCTCTCTTAACACGACATCATACACCCGATTTAGTCTATCTTCTTCTTCATTCTTCCTTCCTCCATTACACCTCTGATTTCCTCTATTTAGGATTCAAAAAAATAAAGACCTCGCCGGAAAGTCACGGTTTCGGGTTTCAAGGGTTTAGGTTTGTTCGGGGGGTTTATGGAGGTTCCGGCGGGTTAATGATTCAGGGTTCATGTTCATCGAAGAAGATGGTGGTATTTTAAGTATATAAAGCAAAAGTTCAACCTTAATAACCACGAATTTGTTGAAAGAGTGAATAACCAAGAATTTGTTATAATAAGACCATATAACTATAACCCGAGCGCCCATTAATTAACGTGACCTCTCAATTTTCTTTTGAAATTAATGTGATGTCGAGTTGAATAAACAAATTCCACCAGCTAGTATGATAATGATAAGATACGTTATTACAACACTTCCATATATAGTTTTTTGTAAGGTAGAAATTTAAATCATCAACATGAATTTTTTTTTGAAATAAAAATCATCAACATGAATTAAAAATCATTTGCAGTCCAACTTTTATTCAAGTCTTTATGCACTATACGTAGGCATGAAAATACAGATTATCTATTCAAATTATACATTGTAAAGATTCTGATTCGTTTTCTCGTAATACAGATTATGTAAAATAAAAATATCAAAAAAAAATTGTTAAAACAAGTATTGCTATATCTTTCTTATCCTACCTTGTAATAAGAGCACCTTCAAGGGAAGGTTTAAAAAATTTTATAAAGCTTTATCAAAAGCTTTTTGTCATTGGAATATAGACAGTCAGCAAAGCATTTTGCCAAAAGCTTTATGCAGCTAAACCGGTTTATTTTCTACACGTTGGATATTTTATTTTATTTTTCCTTTTAGTTATCCTGAGAGTTTTGTCTTTTAGTTTTTTATTTTATTTTAGCAATAGACTATGGAACCACCAGTGTACATAGATATTTATACTAATGGGGTTTGTCATGCAACGCACGGTAATGAATGGCCCTAAGAAAAGATTGATAATCTTGATTTTGGAATGATGAAAATGATGAAAAACATCAAGACAAAGAAATTCAATACACAATTGACAGTTTGAAATAGAAAAATGTAACAGGTATTTGAGCTGAAGAATTGAGAGAGCAGGTGCTGAAAAATGTTACAGACATTGGAGTTGATTGATCGGTTTTGTAGCTTTCAATTACATCTTGAATCTCAGTCAATTGTTTCTTGGTATTTGGGCTGAAGAACTGGGCATCATCAGCAGATGTGGCTTCTTCTGGTACAACAAAATACAAAACTGGCTTAATAGCATTTACAGTATGTCTTTACAGCTGCGTATCGAATGCCTGGACCACCGGGGCTTACCCGATGTGGTTCGTGTTGGAAGTAACGCCCGAAAGACAATTTATGTAATTGTTTTTAGAATTAATAAATGACAGATTTATTCTCAACTTATTACTTGCTTCGTGCTTGTAAGTAATACACTACTGAAAACCCTAAGTCGTATCATATGTAGCCATACAACTTAGTGTGTGACGCACGTGAGGATTAAGTTTATGGTGATACAATTGAAATATTAGCCTGTGGTGAACTTAATCAAAGTATGGGGTCTATTGATTAAACCACCATTAATGCGCCCAGAAACTTTATGGTGTGACCGTCTTATCCGGACCGTCGGCATTGGTTGTCTAAGTGGGGCATTTATATATGATGTAGTCATATATGACTGGACCGATTTAATCCGTATTTCTCATATAATTCCGTGATTGAGAAATCTCATTAAATCACATGATGATCATATATGGATTAACCTTAATCATGAAGTGATTACAGACTCTACTTGTTTCAGGATAGGGTTTGATGTGTTCGTTAAGGATCGCTAAGATGCGTGGTCCGAATCACTTTCACGTTGGCACTGTTCTGGAATGAGTGAGAGATATGGAATCCATTCCTTCCTGCGGGAAGTAGAAAGACAATCCCCTTATTTGTTAATCCTAGAAACTGATCGATCCGCGGAGTTCGTATTGGTTATGAACTAATTGATCACTAGTGGGTTAATGATAAATAAGGATAAGATGTATTGAAGAAGGTTTACGGAAATAATCCTGATTCATTATGGATAGTCTATGGAGGGTTAGTTTATATGTAATGATTATATCAATGGACACTTATCGACTTGACTCGGCGTTTTGAGAATAAGTTATATCTATAATCGATAGAGTTTAGTTTCGGATTTATGGGGGCGTAATTCCGGAATTAATAAGTTGAGTGGAAATATTCTGTTCAATGAATGTTTTATTCAATTTATTGTAGCTACTGGTTATAGGTCCATGGTCCCCGGGTTGGCTCCTAACACGCGAGTGTTTTCTCGTTTTATGGAACCTCGATAATAAATTAAATAGGTGGTCTATTTAATGAATATGCGAATATTATTTATTTGTTAAATAATATGTAAAATAGAAAAGACATTTTCTATTAAAAAATGATGAAAATGGCGCCATTAATGTGGATAAGTTAGGAGAAGAAATTTTCCTAGATTATCTCATTTGTGTAATTAATTAATTACCTATTTGTTGGATAATTAATGAAAAAATTAAGAGATTGATTTTTTGGGAATTATCTCTTATTTTTGTAGCAAAAATATTTTTTCCTTATGTGATTAGGTAATTGAGGTGTGAAAATGATAACTCTCTCTTTACTAGTTATTTTCCTATATAAAGAGAGTTCCTCCTAACACAATAGACATTACACATTGCGCCATCACCAAAATAAAATGAAGAAAAATAAGTTTCTTGCCTTAGTCATTTAGAGAAGAAAAACCTAGGTTTTTCTTGTGCATATTCGAGGAGGTTCTACGGCGAGGATCGACGTCCACCAGTCGTCGCTTGGAGATACAATCCGGAAGATTGTGGCTTCTCCCTTTTGTCGAATTTCTCATTCCTCTCCGTTAAGGTAAATATTCAACCTTCTCATAGTTAGATTAATTATTTATGTAGATCATATCGTGGTATAATCGCATACGAATTTATTCGTAGCTTTCGCTGTGCAAGATCGAGTGTCTCGATCGGTGCTGTGAATCAGATCTGACGATCCAATTATGGATCGGATCCGGATTCGGATTTCTGTATATCCAGCAGTTCGGTCATATTTTTTAACGAAACACACCACCTGAAGCTTACCTAGTGCTGCCTGAAGATCATCTTTCACACCCAAATCCTTTGGAAATACGCAGTTTGAAAAGAAAAAAAATCAAACGGGAAAAGGATTAGAGGTACATGAATGGAAATATGTAATGCTTGTCTCACAGACTTACAAATTCATGAGAGTCTCAGACTATCGGTTGATTTGCAGTAATTCCAGTCAAGCGTTGAATGTCTGGATAAGTCATTATAACAGGAAAGGACTTGTTTTCTCCGGTAAGTTGCAAAGGTACACGACACCTGCATGAACATGAAGTAGATATTGGAAGAACAATGTGACATAATTCAAAATGTATGGTTATTTCGTAAGACACCTAAAATGGGAATCAGAAGGAGTATATATGCCACAGAGAATTAAAAAAATATATGCGAAAAGGTTACCTTGCCATAGATATAGCTTTTGGCCGGATAAATATCCATACTAAACCATTCAGAATATTCGTCACAGCCAATCCGAGCGTCAACAAATCTGCTCTAGACTGCAAACTAATGAAATAAAGAATAAATAAGAGAAGAAAAACTCAAATTAATATCGGAATCACAACATTTGAAACTCATACCAACTGCATTTAACAAGCTTTTTCTTTTTCTTTTCACATTGTTGTTATACATATATATAGTCTCATTCTAACTCAAAAGTGTCACTTAAGCTAAGCTCATGTAAGCTCTATCTCTACCCAACCCCCAACCCTATTGATGTAGTGACTGAATTATTAATAAAGCTTAGAGTTTGACACCTCCACTTGAGCTCTTGATCTTTTATCTGAATTAAAACCGTTGAGCTAATATCACCGCTATATCAAATTTCTTTGAAATTTACTTTAAACCAAGAATGCAACTTTAACTCAAGCTACAAGTGAGGAATAAATCCTACATAAAATAAAGTCAAGTATGCTAGTAAGTTATCACACATTTTGGGTCTCAAAAAAATCTATAAAAGAGACATGCATCGGCTGCCAAGTAAAGTTGCAAAAACAACATTGACCTCATCCTTTAAGAATTAATCAACATTAATTAACAATGATATTACACAACATATTTCACTACCCACACCATAAAATTATAATTCAACTTTTCCCATTATTATATTAGAGTCTTAATTACATTTTAAAATCTAACGTTCATGTGCTCATTGTATACTGGAATTTATTGTGCATGGACAGACTCCAAATTACATTTCTACCTTGCATATAAATAACACTTTGTTTGTTTATACTTTTGGTATCTATATTGTTCATCAGAGTGCAACATATTAGACGATAGTTTATATTTAATTATTTTGTATTTACATTTATAGCCTTGTGGCTCGCTATATAAACTCCTTGTAATGCTTAATGTTTTCTCAATGACAAAATATACTGTTATTCAACAAATCTATCATGGTAGCAGAGATTCTCGATCTACCACAAAAAAATTTCTGTTAATCAAACCCTATTGCCGCAGCCACTGTCGCCGCTAGGCCGCCGCTGCTGCAATGGCAACTCCTTCTTCAACCGCTGATTCGGCTTCTTCCACCGCCGCCGCTGCTCCAACTTCTGCCGCCCCCTCCGTTGTTGCCCTAAACCCTGCCGTCAATGCACCGATTAAACTCGATGACAAAAATTTCACCGCTTGGAAGCTGCAGATGACCACTCTCCTAACCGGTCATGGTCTCATCGGATACATCACCGGTGATGCACCCAAGCCGGCCGCTGTTCTAACCAATCCCGCCGGTGTGGCTGTTTCTAATCCGGCGCATTTACTATGGGTTCAACAGGATGCACTTATTCACCATCTAATTCTTGGCTCGGTTGACAAGAATTATATTGCTTCTATTCAGCACACGACTAATTCGAAGCAAGCTTGGGACACCCTCCTCGATACATTTGGGAAACAGAGTAAGGGGCGTACTCGATATCTAAGATTGCGTTTGAATTCTATCTCGAAAGGTACGATGTCAATTTCTCAATATTTTACTACCATTAAAAATGTTGCGGATGATTTGGCTGCATTGGACTCAAAAGTGCCTGATGATGAACTGGTTGAGATAATATTAAAAAATCTTGGTAGTGATTATGCCAACCTTGTAAGTGCCATTCAGGCACGTGATGACACTATATCGCTACCATTATTACATGAGAAATTGCTAATGCATGAAGTGTCCCTTGCACACAGTCAGTCTGCTACACCCCCTGCGTATACTGCATTCCCTGCCTATCATCAACCTCGTCCCATGCCTGTTTCCGCCAATACACCTTATTTTCCTTATTCCCCAGCACCACGGCCCTCACCACCACTGATGCCTCACGCACCTAACACTAATCCCAAGCAAAATCCGCCGGCTCAATCATCTCCCAATCAGTCCAAAAACACAAATTCTCGCGCTTCAAAAGGCTATCAGGGCTTCTGTCAACTCTGTGGTGTACAAGGCCATGTTGCAACTGTTGCACCACCTACACTCACTATACCAATCTTCCCCGTCCCACTAGGAGTCCAACTGGCTCTCGGCCTCCTCCGCCATCCAACCTTTATGCTCATGTTGCTCAAACTTCCACCTCTAGTGCTTCTGTGCCATACTCTGACTACACTGCTCCTTGGATGCTGGATAGTGGTGCCTCTCACCACATGACCCAGGAGCTCAGCCTGCTCTCTCTCCACTCCCCTTATCAAGGTATGGATCGTATGGTCATTGGTGATGGTAGCTCCTTGGCTATCACCCACATTGGCTCTACTTCTCTCTCTTCTTTTAAATTAAATCAAGTCCTTTGTGTACCTTCTCTTTCTCGTAATCTGCTTTCAGTTCAGAAATTCTGTAGTGATAATTCTGTATCTATTGAATTCTTACCTGACTCATTTTTGGTGAAGGATTTGAAGACTGGCAAATGCCTCCACCAGGGACAAGTCAGTGATGGAGCTTATCTATGGTCATCCAAAGCTCTCTTCGCCTTCTCTGCGTCCAAAGCCTCTCGCTGCTACCCGGCATCGTCGCTGCGGACATCCAGCTTTTCCTGTCATTCAACATCTTGCAAAGAATAATTTTTTAGAATTATCTTCTGTTTCTTCTACTTATTGTGATTCCTGCCTTTGTAATAAGAGCCACCGGCTCCCTTTTTCCGACTCGACTTTATACACTGTTAAACCTTTGGAAGTTATTTATTCAGATGTTTGACATCTCCTATTTATTCAGTTGATGATTTCAAGTATTATGTCTTGTTTGTTGACCATTTTACTCGATTCATGTGGATATATCCGTTACATTGTAAATCCGATGTTTATGCCACCTTTGTCAAATTCAAAAAATACGTCGAAAAACTGTTAGATACTCCTATCAAAACTCTTTACTCTGATAATGGAATCGAGTACATAAAACTCCGCCCCTTCCTTGCTGCCAACGGCATCTCTCACTTCACCTCCCCCACCTACACTCCTCAACACAACGGTATTTCTGAATGCCGTCATCTGCACATTACTGAAACTGCCTTAACCCTTATTTCTCATGCCTCCATGCCGATCACCTTCTAGTCATATGCAGTCAGTGCAGCTGTTTACCTCATTAATCGGATGCCCACAAAGAATCTCGACATGCTCTCACCCCACTTTAAACTCTTCTCGGATCCTCCTAATTACTCTAAGCTTCGAGTCTTTGGTTGTCTCTATTATCCTTGGCTTAAACCATATAACAATCACAAACTCGAGTCACCTTCTAAGCCCTGCATTTTCCTTGGCTACTCCCTCACACAAAGTGCCTACCTTTGCTATGATTTATCTACATCTCGCATGTATACGTCACGCGATGTTCACTTTGTGGAGGATATATTTCCATTTGCTACCATTTCCCTCGACCCCTCTCTACCTCCCCTGACTGCTTTGTTACCTCCTGAGAGCTATGAACCCACTGCCGTCCAAATCCCTCTCTCTCCCTCCACGGACACCCCTCCACCCGAGCACACCGCTGCTCCACCCGAGAGCCCCGCTGCCCAACCCGTCAGCTATCTTTCCTCACCATCCTCCACTTCCTCTCGCTCTAACCCTAGCAGTGCCTCCAACCCATCTCCTGCCTCTCCCTCTACCTCATCTCCATCTCCTTCCCCGCCACAACAACATCCTATGACTACTCGTTCTTGAAACCAAATATACAAACCTCGTCAGATTTTCAACCTCCAAGCTCAGTTACAAAATCGATACCTTAAAACCGAACCCTCTACCCTTAAGCGGGCCTTGCAGTGCCCGCAATGGTGTGTTGCGATGTCTGATGAATATAGTGCACTCCTTTGCAATGATACGTGGTCCTTAGTTCCACCATCTTCTGATTTGAATATTGTTGGCTGCAAGTGGGTGTTCAGAATTAAGCGGAAACCTGATGGCTCGATTGATAAGTACAAGGCTCGGTTAGTTGCCAAAGGGTTTACACAACGCCCGGGTTGGATTATTTTGAGACCTTTAGTCCCGTTGTTAAGCCTGCCACGATTCGCCTTGTTCTTAGTATTGCGGTTTCCTTGGGTTGGTGCCTTCGCCAACTTGATGTTAATAATGCCTTCCTACAGGGGACACTATCTGAAGAAGTCTATATGAGTCAACCGCCTGGGTTTGAGGATGCTACAAAACCCACGTTTGTGTGTAAGCTTCGCAAGGCGATTTATGGCCTTAAGCAGGCACCTCGTGCCCGGTACCATGAGCTTAAAACTTTTGTTCTTACTATGGGTTTTGTTAATTCTGTGGCTGATCCGTCACTGTTTGTTTGTCAAACATCTAACAGTATTACTATGCTCTTAGTATATGTCGATGACATCATTGTTACAGGTAGCTCTACTGAGCAGGTTCAGAGTATCATTGATCAGCTTGGCTCTAGGTTCTCTATTAAGGATTTGGGTCTCTTATCATGTTTCTTGGGAGTTGAGGTCACTCATTCTGCTATGGGCATGCTACTCACGCAAACCAGGTACACTCGTGAGTTGCTGTCTCAGGTTCATATGGAGGAATCCAAGGCCGTTTCCATGCCTATGCCTGCTGATGCTTTTTCAGGTGATCCTATTGTCTCTCCAGCCTTTTCCGACCCTACTTAGTATCGCCAGATTTTGGGGGCTTTACAGTATTTATGCTTTACACGTGTTGACATTCAGTTCGTTGTCAATAAACTAGCTCAGTTTATGCATGCTCCAACTGAGTACCATTGGACGTTAGTCAAGCGGGTGTTGTGTTACTTGTCTGGCACCTCCACTATGGGCCTACAGTTATATCGGGATTCGCCGTTTGCTCTGCATGCTTTCTCTGACTCGGATTGGGGGGAATAAGGAAGCTGGTTATACTTCTACCTCTGGTTATATAGTCTTCTTGGGTAGGAATGCGATTTCTTGGAGCTCCAAGAAGCAAAACTCAGTCTCTCTTTCATCCACCGAAGCTGAATACAGATGTGTTGCAGACACTGCGGCAGAGATTGCTTGGCTGACCTATCTGCTTGCGGATCTCGGTTTTTCGCCCGTTCTACACCAGTGATTTTTTGTGATAATTTAGGTGCTCTTCGACTAAGCGCCAATCCAGTGTTTCACTCACGCATGAAGCATGTTGCCATCGATTATCACTTCATTCGTGAGCATTTTGAGCGAGGACTAGTCCGTGTTGCTCGTATAGCTACTGCTGATCAGTTGGCTGATGTTCTCACCAAGCCACCGCCACGTTTATCCTTTTCTACTTTCATTTCCAAGCTTGGCCTTCGCACAGCGCCGTCAGCTTGAGGGAGCGTATTAGACGATAGTTTATATTTAATTATTTTGTATTTACATTTATAGCCTTGTGGCTCGCTATATAAACTCCTTGTAATGCTTAATGTTTTCTCAATGACAAAATATACTGTTATTCAACAAATCTATCACAACACAAAGGCTAAACATGAAAACGTTCAACGCAACATACTTCCATAGATATAATGGACCATTTTGGAGCATTATTACACATAGTGGATACATAATAAATGAGCCGGGTTGCCCACAAGGTGGATGCAGGGAAAAAAAACTAAAAGCAGCTAAGAAGGAGCATGATTATAAACTTAAAAACAAGGCACGAATTGACAACAAATTCACATACAATAAGTAAGGTGTAAAAGCATTTATACCTCCGATGTATACATAGCACCAAGTACAAAACATTGAGTAATCCTGAACAAGTTGCAGAGCCAGATAAAAGCTGAAGCACAAAAAGCAAAAAGCACATAATAATAAATTAAAAAGAGACCTTGAATCTAGTACTGTATAAAGCAAAGCACATAAAAAGCCTCTTAATCAAAAAGTGATATCCAAAATGTAAACAAGAGCAGAGGTAAACTTACGGTTGCAACTTGCAAGCCATAAAGTCATTAGCCAAGATGTAAAGAAGAAAACATTGTGTACGACATTACATACTTAAAGCATCAATTTGTTCCACTAAAGACAGAGATGCATTAATTTGTATGGAAAATGACAAAAGTATAAACTGCAACTGAAAGAGCGAAATTCATTACCGAAATTTAGTTGTTATGGTCTTCGCCTGATTCGAAGAGCTACATAAGAAAGAACAAAAAAGACTTGCATATGAAATAAGCACCGCCACAAAATTTCAGCCAAAAAAACCTGTGCAAATCAAAAAATGCCAAGAAACAGATTCAGAACTAAAAGAGTTAATCAAAATTAGTAGAAAATTAAATAAATGAGTGGAACCACGGGATTTGGCCTAAAAAACCTGCACAAAAACGGATTAAATCAAAAACATATTCAGAACTAAAATACCTCATCAAAATTAGCAGAAAAAGAAACAGATGAGTGGTAAATGATTTTAAGCGAAGATTTACCTTACAAGGATACGAAGAAAGATGAGAGCGACGCCTTTGTGAGGATAGAGAAGAAAAGGCAAAGAAGCGGATGAGTTTCAGCTTTTAGGATTCTATTGAGAAAGTTGTTCCCTCTCCAAATGAGAATCCTAGCAACGTTTTTCTTTCTTCTGTAGTTAGTTAAAAGGGCCAAACATTCCTTGGGCCATCTTCCCTGGACCTTTTGTTTACTGGACCAATTACAACCGAAGCCCAAACGGAAATAAATCAAAAAAACCATCCACGTGTACAGCTTGAAGGAAAAAATGCGCAGCTTTCATATAAATAAGGAAATAAGGACTATAGTGGTTTAGGCCTTGCACCGCAAGGCCCTCGCAAGGCCCATGGACTTGTATATATTGTTTTGATGCATCCCTGAATTTTAGTATTCGGAATCATGTACATTCATTAATCACGTTTGTTCACTTTTATTTTGTTTAGGGTTGAGTAAGCTAGAAAATTGATGTTACGGGAATTATCAGGGTGGCGGTAACGGCTGCGCCGTGTGGATATCTGGATATATAAGTGTGGTTTCTCCTGCAATATGGGTGGTGATAGCGGTGGTTTATATGAAAAGTATGAAGTTTCCGGCCAACAGCATATAGCGGTGTCAAGTTCGACAAATTGACAGGGCTTGGCCTGCTTTTATTAATGTTCAGATAGATTGTGATTTACACATTGCTCCTATTTATAGACGTCGGACTAATTACGATTATGCTAATGACAACAAGACTTAATAAAGTACAATTATGCATAAACATGATCCCGGACCGGGGAGTGATGACTTGTCCCGAGGTCGTCAATCTTTATGCGAGCTCACTGATGACTTGTCCCATGTTGTTGATTTGTTAGGAGGTTGTGAGCGTGGGTGGCCCGAAGTGATACCGAGGCAAACAATGAGTTCGTCAGATTGTGACTTGAACCCAGCCTCACAGCAAGTGGGTTATAGAAGGAGCCGGCTTAAATGCTTATGATGTGACCTCCGATCAGATCAGACCCGGGTCCGTGAGACCACGTGCGGGTTCCCCATATCAATGGCCCCCTACTCCATGCCTTGCAGGTTTGCTCCGAAGGAGCTTCAGAGAGTAAGGCGTGGAGTAGAGTTTGTCAGCGCTTTCGACGGTGATACGTCGTGATTGATTTTCTGGGAGGAGTTTTGTGCCGACTTTGTTGTCATCGGCCTTGTGGTCGAATCGGCGATCCGGCATGAAATGATATGCTGTGATGTGGATAGGCTTGGAGCCGAGATTGGCTAAGTATTCATGGCAGATGGAGGCGTAACCTCGATTTTGCAAAGGACATGATGTTTGACGTGACGGGCAGCGGTTGCTGATTGGTTGGCAACGCTTCGTCTACCACGCCTCATGATTAGTTTGAATTTTGAATTTTTAGACACGGCGGTTCAATTTCCCGCCCTTGGTACCGTCTATAAATAGAGGGCTACCCCCGCATTCGTATACCTTTGCGAAAACCGCTTCCCTTTCAACATATTTTTTTGGTGAATTAGCGATTTCCGGTGAAGGTTTAGGCTTTCTACGGTGATATCCGGCTGTTTCTTCAAGCATAAATCCACAGACAACCGCTCTTTGCCCTATTTACAGGTAATCCTTCAATGATTCGATCGCTTTTGATAGATATGTGCATCATAGCTAGCCTTTATGTGAATTTCCGTTTTGAATTTCATAAACTCCTGGGGAATTTTCGCCCGGAAGTCTCTTTTTCATACTGTTGTTCCAGATTTATTGCTCTTGTTGCTCCATATTCCCTTTTTGTTGATTCGTGGGTTGAGTCTTGGTGTGAACTGAAAGTGACATGGTAGGATTCTTGGTACATCATCCATAATGGGCTGAATCGGTGTTGAACTGTTAAGGTACTATGTATACAAGTATCCCCAACCTGATACTCATCTTTTGTGCGCCGAATGTATGCATTGGATATATAGTACCGGTTGTAAGGCATCAGACTTCGATAAAAAAAAGCGACATCATCTCCGAATAAAATAGCTGGGATTTTGGTACCCTGTTTATATGAATGCTTTTATGATCTGGAATAAGCAACAAACATACTCAATAAGTAAACACCATGGTTGAATCACACACCGCATGTCAGTCATCCAATAGTTCCGGTATACTGTTGGATTAGTAGTTGATTGGCTTCTTTCAACCTGACGTCTTTCTATAACTTGAACTAATACAGTCCACTTCTTTTTCAATGTGATAACCTCTACAGTAGAGTACAACATCCTTTGATTTCTTTCCTAGGTTAAAAACATGAAAGTAAAAAAACAGAAGTAAATATTTCTATAGTAATTATAGTATAAAGAATGTGCTCAGAAGAAATAATTCTTTTAACAACACAAGAAACCTAGAAAACATTTATTCAGAAACAATAATGTTTTTCTTTGATTTTTTTCATCTACTATTATTATATGTTTTCTAAGACTTCTCTAAATACAACAATTTTTGTATTATCTATACTATGTTAATCACAACTTTAACTGAAGATGACTTCTTCGCTCGAGACAAAGCAAATAAACGTGTAGTCATCACAATACAAACATATATTAGAAAGCCAATACTAATATGCTATATAATTCAGAAAGAAACAAATCCTAAGCACCAAAACACAACACACCAAATAAAAAATTGTAGTTAAAGTAGCTGGAGAGAACACATAACCCCTAACCTAAATACCTCTACATCACCTAAAGAACATGTTACTAAGAAACACCATACTATTAGTAAGAACACAGTGTAATCTTACTTGTCCAAATTATAAAAAAACTTGATTATATCTTGCTAACCCAGAAGAGGCATACATAAAAAACCATACACTGCAGTCTTATTATTAGTACCTAGACTAACAAGCAGCAGCAAACCCGCAGGATCAAATATCTCTTCTTATTTACGCCTTTCAATTACAGACCAGAACCGTATGAAAATAGAAACGTGAAACATCTAAGAAACAAAATACAGGGGCAAAACATATTCAACCATATAAACATAACAGAATAAACATGTAAAAAAATGGCATAACTAATAATCTAGGTCGGGTGACTAAGCACTAAGAATCATTTACATCTGTAAATTAAAACAATCAGAAGAACCAGTCCAAATAAGAGCAAGAATTGCAAATCAGCAAATCATCATTTGAAAAGACCAAATATTTATCTTTGTTCACACCACAACACTCTTTATTAAGGATCCCGTAACTAAATTTTCAGACCATACCAGTAGAAATCTTCTTACTACCTAAATTTAATGTCAACCACAGCAACCCAAGAATATAAGAACACCCACATATCTGTTAGGTGTAGTGCCGAAAGACAATTATCTAATTGTTTTAGGACATAATTAATAATTCATCTTATTATATGCATTTATGCTTATAATTAAGACACTACTGAAAACCCTAAGTACCTCATTTTTGTAATCACATAACTCAGTGTATGTCTATTGATGATGTCGTATATCACCTACGGATCCAAATAACCTCTAGGACGATTCAAACAAGAACAGAAACAATGGGGATAGTGATTTGGTGTGATTAAGACTGAGCCTGAGAGTTAGTTTCTCTCAAGTTGCCTACGTATCCAATAACTAAATTGGAATCAAGTCATTCGTAGTTCCTTAGGGTTGTTTATATGGGGAGGCGTCTCACCCCTTTTCTTGTCAAACAAGTCGTAGAATCCTTAAACCCTAAGGATCATCACGTGTTTATCTCTAGCCAAGGATAATTATGATTATACTCGAATTATGGGATTTCCTTCCGGTAATCCGGGGATTCTCTCTATAATATAGGCACGTGTGCGGATTATCGTATAAGGAAAGAGCCGGTCGGCTTTAGATGGGGTCGCGCGTCCTATCTCCGGACTAGACCGAGCCGCACCGCGCGCGGTAGTCGCACGGAGATGGGCAGACCTCCCTCCTGGGGTAGGGTCTTACTGGTGTGGGGCTCCTGGCCCTAAATGCTTCCTTCTTATCTTTCTCTCTCATCCTTGGGGTGTTATAAGAGTGACACGTGGCCAGGTCTATTTTCACCATCGTCATAAGCCCCCCAGGTCTGGCCAGACTACCTAAGAGCTGGGTAGACCTGAGTTCAGCTCGGACGTTTTCAAGTTAACATGCTTACCGTGACACGTGTCCCTGCCACCGTTTAGACTGCCGTATTGAGTGCGAGAAACGAAGCGTCATTATACACAACGCAATGATGGGGCGGTTATCCCAAGAGTTCTTTTTGGGTTTTTATAACTCCCTAGTCTCATCAATCCCCTCAGACATTACTCTTTAAATCAAGTGTGGAGTCGGGACGGTTACCATTCCATTCTTCCATTTCTCCGATTTCTCAAGTAAGCTTTCTTTCTTCTCTTATTCTTCTAAGTCTTTTCTGTTGTTAATGAGCGAACCTATAATTCTTACTGATAGTTCCATTGAGGCATTATTTGAATCGGAGCCGGAATTAGAGGAAGAAATCACTACTACTGGAGTTAATATCGAGAGACCCCTCGCTTACTTTCTTTTTTCAATCCTCCCCTTCTTCCTCATCTTCTAGATTTGTCCTTTCCCTTAAGGCCTTTATGGCTCGAAATCACAGGCGGCTGCCATGGCATCGATACCAAAATAACTCCCACGATTTGACCCGCATCCGTAAACGGTACAACCTAACAAATCCACTTTTCAAACCTATTATCCCGGCCCCTGGTGTTTACGCCTATCAAGCTCCGGCAGGGTACTGCGCCGTGTATAGGGAGCAGCTTTTATGCGGTTTGCGGTTCCCTATCTGCCCGGCCATTTTGTCTGTCCCGGAGCATTACGACCTAGGGTTGGCCCGCATCGTGCCCAACGGAATAAGGGCAATAGTGGGTTTTGCCATTTGGTGTAGATGTGCTCGCATCCCCTTCAAAGTCCAAACATTTCGATTGTTCTTTCGGCGCAAACAAGTGCCTGGGCGGTACGGGTATTACTTGCTTCCCTCGTCGGGGGGATTTCATGCCCGATGTTCAATTTACGCCGCCGGGAGATACTTCATATAAAGGTTGGAAGACCGCATTCTTCTTCATATGTCCGAGAGGTGACTCGAAACCTGGGCAGGTGGAACTCTTCGGATCTGGACAGCGATCCGCGACCAACTGACGTGGATCGGAAACTGTTGGACGACATTCGCAGAAGTGGGGTTTATATCAGAGAGAAAAAGTACTCTTCTGAGATGATCTTGGCCGCCCGCTTGTCTACCATGCGGGGGCCCCGACCCGTACAAGGAGTTAGATAAGGAAGAGTACAAGATATGTAGGGCTTTAATGTACGTTCCTTGTCGTACTTTGCTATTTGTAAAATATCTTCTAACATTTCTTATTACTTATTCGGCGTGTCTTCTTTTGCCGATCTCTTGGAGGATGTGAATGACGAAGTGGTTCCTCCCGTTAACCCCGAAGAGCCTAACCGGAGTCGAGCGACGGGAAAGTATAGAGCCGGGGCATCTTCGAGCCGTCGGGATCGTCCCGACCCCTACCTCGGCCGGCCAACTCCTATCCGGACAACCGGATGACTCATCCGGGGAAGTGGAGAGGATAAATGTGGATGAAGATCGGGAGACAAGAGAGGATGCGATCGAGCCTAGTCGGAAGAAGAAGGTAGTCTCCCCTCAACCCGGAAAAGTCGATCCAAGAAAAGGAAAGCGGCTCGGCGGACCATAGAGAACGTTGAGAGTTCTCCCGAGGAGCAATCTTCCCCCGGACACAATCGGGCCGTACGAATTGTCGGACCAGGGACCTCGCCGCGTGGTAAGTTCTTGTATACACATGCCGCTTACTCCTATGCGTCTTATTTCCTACTTACCTTTCCTCTGTCTTTTCCGGGGTGCCCGGTCGGCCGGGAATTCTGGACCGCCTTGCTTGAATCTGCGGCGAGTAAGGAGGCTTTGCAGGGGACGATCGAGGAGCTCCGGGCTGCACGTGACAAGTATAAAGAGGCCTCCAAGGTTATGGACCAGGAGGTTGCGGCTAAAGAAGGAACTTACAGAGACCCGGGCCAAGTGTACTGCCGAGCTCCAAGCCAAACACGATGAGTATGTGGCAGAGAACTCTGAGCTCGGGCAGGCGCTGGCCAAGGTCCGAGCTGAGCTGATTGCTCTGGAAGCTTCTCTACCTGCCCGGGATGCCCGGGTCGTGCATGAGTATAAATCTTCCGATCATCTAGCCGGTGCTTTGAAGGTCCTTCTGAATCCTGTTATGCAACATGGATATACGACGGGTGTAGACGAGGCAAAAGAACAACGTCCTGAGCTGATTCTTTCTGACCTTATGCACTATCGTTCCATGTATAAAGAAGGAGCATGTCAGATCTATGATGCCCGGCTGAGCGAGTTTAAAGCAGGCGAAGACATTGGTGCCAAATATGCCCGACGTCGTCCCGCTCCTCAGGGTATTGTGCCCACTCCATCTTCGACAGAGCAGAATCCGAGAACCCAGACCTGACTGTTTATCCTTGTTATTGTTTTTCTGAAAACTTTGAAACTTTTTGTTGTCCAAGTTTATGTATTTTATTTATACTTTGTGGTGCCCTGCCCACTATGTTTTGTACTTTGGGTTTACTTAGTTTATTTTGGGTTTGAATTACTCGTCTTATGGATGCCCCCTTCCCCCCCAGTATGGCTTGCATTACTGACGGTTTGGATGACATACTAAGTCTTGATAAAACTTTGGCCTGACCTGCAGACTCGGGAGGTTTGACTAAGTCTTTAAGCTTCTGAGTATAACATGGCTCGGTTAAAACTCTGTCCTGGCTTGAGGACTCGGGAAGCTTGTGGTATTCAAGCTTTCTGAGTCTGACTTGCAGGACTCAGTTAAATTCTGGCCTGACCTGCAGACTTAGGAGGTTTGACTTTTGCAAACCTTCTGAGTATAACCTGACTCAGTTAAAACCCTGTCCTGGCTTGAGGACTCGGGAAGCTTGTGGTATTCAAGCTTTCTGAGTCTGACTTGCAGGACTCAATTAAATTCTGGCCTGACCTGCAAACTTAGGAGGTTTGACTTTTGCAAACCTTCTGAGTATAACCTGACTCAGTTAAAACCCTGTCCTGGCTTGAGGACTCGGGAAGCTTGTGGTGTTCAAGCTTTCGAGTCCGACTTGCGGACTCGCTTAACAAAAATTCAATCACGACATAATATAACAATATATAACATGAAAGAATCATATATTTATTAGAACTCAAAGGTGTTTGATAACACTTTTATTGAAAAAGATGACATAAAATGGAAAGATAGAATCGAGCCCGGATTCGTTTCGGGCATAAAACTTTCTAAGGTTGCGGCATTCCGGCTTTCTTGGTACGGTCGGCCACTCGCGTTAGCTAGCCGGTAAGCACCTTTTCCATGAACTTTAACCACTCGTACGGGCCTTCCCGAGTTCGGGTTAAGCTTTCCCTGGGACCACGCTTTGCGACCTCGTTCTTCCTTAGTACCAAGTCTCCTTCTTTGAAGTAGGAATGCTTAACCTTAGAATTGTAGTATTGGGATATTCTCTCGCTTGTATCTTGCCATCCGGATATAGGCCACTTCCCCGGCTTCTTCCAAGTTGTCCTTGGCATGTCCGAGCTCGATGTCCCGGTCCGTGATTGTGTGGAGCTCGGTCCTCGGGGAGGGGAGCCCTATTTCGGCCGGAATGACCGCTCGCATCCATAAGCTAAAGCAAAAGGGGTTTCTCCGGTAGCTGAATTTGGAGTCGTTCTGTACGCCCAAAGGATGTTAGGCAAATGCTCGACCCATGTTTGTCCCTCTTCTTCCAATCTCTTCTTCAACCCAAACTTGAGCAGTCTGTTGGTCTGCTCTACCTGGCCATTGGCCTGAGGATAACCGACAGAGGTGAAATGCTGGACTATACCCAACTCGGCGCACCTTGACTTGACTGTTCGATCCTCAAATTGCTTTCCGTTATCTGACACCAGGATCTTGGGTATCCCGAAACGACAGACGATATTCTTCCACAAGAATTTCTGTATTGCCTTTGCGGTGATGGTGGTCAAGGCCTCGGCCTCCACCCACTTAGTAAAGTAATCAACAGCCACGACAAGAAACTGTAAGTTACCTGGAGCTCGGGGAAGAGGTGCAACCAGGTCTACCCCCCACTGATAAAAGGGCCAAGGAGAGACCAAAGGAATCATGTTTTGCGCTGGCTGGTGAGACAAGTTATCATGCACCTGGCATGACTTGCATCTCAGTACCAAGTCGTTTGCGTCGTTTTGCATAGTTGGCCAATAATACCCGAACAAGCGGCATTTACGAGCTAGTGTCCGGGCTCCTGCGTGGTTTCCGCAAATGCCGAGGTGGATTTCCCTGAGTAGATAATTTCCTTCTTCCTGGGTAGCACACCTGAGCCATGGTGATATAAACGATCGTCTGTATAGGACATCATCAAAGAGAGCATACCTGCTTGCCTGTAGCTTGACCTTCCGGGACTGAACCTTGTCAGTTGGCAGAATACCGTGTTTTAGATAAGAGGTTATGGGGTCCATCCAGGTGGCTTGTTGGCTAATCGGTTGTACTTCGCTCAGGACATAACTTCGTTCGGTCAGCTGTTCCACCAGAACTTTTTTATCGAGAAAAATTAGATGCCAACTTGGAGAGGGCATCGGCTTTCTTGTTCTTGGATCGAGAGACCCACTATATGGACTGACTTGAAGTTTTTTAGCAAAGCCTGTGCTGCTGCCAAGTATCTCTTCATTGATTCCTCTTTTGCCTCATATTCACCCTTGATGTGGTTAACCACCAACTGGGAGTCACTGAATACGTGGAGGTTATCTGCCCCGAGCTTGTTGGCTAATCGGAGCCCAGTAATTAAAGCCTCATATTCTGCCTCGTTGTTTGTAGCCGCAAAGTTGAAACGTAGTGCATACGGAAATTCTTCCCCCTTCGGACTGAGGAGCAAGAGGCCTGCTCCTGCTCCTTCTTTTCCTGATGCTCCGTCCACAAAAAGGGTCCAGGTATCGACCTGCCCTGTTAGCTGTCCTTCATCTGTCTCGACCCGAATCCTTCGGCCAAGAAGTCCGCTAAAGCCCGGGCTTTGACGGCGGTTCGGGGTTGGTAGTCCGGATCATATTCGCCGCTCGATCACCCATCCGGCTAGTACGCCGAGGTGTCGGGTCGCGCCAAGATCGACGCGAGGGTTGGTCCGTGACCACAGTGATGGAATGTGCTTGGAAGTATGGTCGTAACTTTCTTGAGGCGTGTACTAGAGCCAAAGCTAGTTTTTCCGCGTTCGTGTACCTGAGTTCTGGTCCATGTAAAGCCCGGCTCACATAAAACACGGGTGTTTGTATGTGTCCTTCTTCTCTGATTAGGACCGCACTGATTGCCTCATCAACTACTGCCAAGTATAAAAGCAGAGTTTCTCCCTCCTGGGGAGATGTCAGGGTTGGTAGCTCGGCCAAGTACTCCTTCAAATCGTCAAATGCCTTCTGACTGTCCTCATTCCACTGGAAGGGACTTGCTTTCCTCAGGATTTTAAAGAATGGTAAAGCACGCTGCGCCGACTTGGATAGGAACCTACTCAGGGCGGCCATGCGGCCGGTTAACCTTTGCACCTCCTTGATGCTTATGGGTGGTGGCATTGTTCTTAAGGCTTCAACTTTGTCCGGGTTAGCCTTAATTCCTTCTTTTGAAATCATGTAACCCAGGAATTTACCGACGACCCCAAATGTACACTTTTTTGGGTTAAGTTTCATTTGGGTCTGCCTGAGTACCCCAAATACTTCCCGGACATCGATCATGTACTGATCTAGAGACCTGCTCTTGATCAAGAGATCATCTACATAGACTTCCATGCATTTCCCAATCAGCTTCTCGAATATTTTATTCACTGCTCTTTGATAAGTGGCGCCAGCGTTCTTCAATCCAAACGGCATAGTAACATAGCAGAACGTTCCTTCTTCTGTAATGAATGCCGTCTTTTCCGCATCGTCCGGGTCCATGGCAATTTGGTGGTATCCTTTGTACGCGTCTAGAAATGCAAAGATTTCAAATCCGACCGTTGAGTCAACTAACCTGTCAATCTTAGGCAGCGGGTAACAATCCTTGGGGCAAGCCCTGTTCAGGTCGGTAAAATCTACACACATTCGCCAGCTACCATCTGGCTTTTTTACCAGGACTGGGTTGGCTAGCCAGGTCGGGTAAAACACTTCACGTATGATCCCGGCTTGTAGTAATTTCTCTACTTCCCTTTGAATGGCCTCCATTCGATCTTTTGCAAACTGTCTTTTCTTTTGTCTAATCGGTTTCCGGGCTGGGTCCACGTGCAACCTGTGCAGAGCCAGCTCGGGGGACAAGCCTGGCATGTCATTCGTCTTCCATGCAAACACGTCTTTAAACTCCTTTAATATCTCAACGAGCTCTGTTTTAAACCGATCTGAGATCCATGATCCTATGTTGACTGACAAACTTTCTTGTTCCTTTCCCAAATTTACTACCTCGATTTTATCATCTGATGACCAACTTTCTTCTTCCTCTGGGAGCAACTCTTCCACAGATACCTGTTGTACCATCATTCTTCCGTTTACAGTGGCCGTGTAGCAGCTCCTGGCTGTTTCGACATCACCTTTGACTTCTTCTGTCCCCTCCCAGGTCGGGAACTTCAAACTGATGTGAGCCGGAGAGATCACCGCTCGCAGATCTATTAGGGCAGGCCGCCCCATGATAACATTGTAGGCTGATGGGGCCCTGACTACCACATAGCTCACCATAAGGATCCCGTCCCGAGGTGCTTTCCCAAAAGTGGTTGGTAAGGTGATCATACCCATGTAGTGTGGACTGGTGGCCCTGCAAACCCGAATAGCGGGGATGATACAGGTGCTAGCTCTGCATCCTTTAATTTCATGGATTGAAACACATTGTAGTACAGCACATTGACTGCACTTCCGGTGTCTACACAAATACGCTTCACCGTATGTTTATTGATTACCGCCTCGATAACCAAGCCTTCATTATTGCTGACGAGGGGAAGAGGATCGCGAGGGCCATAAACGACCTCCCCGGACAACCTTTGCCTCTTTCCTGAGTCGGTGCTGGTCGGTGCCCGGTTACCACTCTGCTCCTCAGGTCGGGACGGTGTACTCGGACCACCTGAGATGGTATTGATGGTATTGATGGGGCGATTATCTGGCTGCCCCTCCGGTCCTGGGGACGGATCCCTCTTTCGTCTATAATCATCCTTTCGGTCATGACCGAAATCTCTCCTCTTGTATTCCCTTCTTCCCCTGGGTTCTGGGTGACGAGACCTATCTATGACCTCACGAGTTTCCCTTCCATAACAGCAGCGTCGATCTCTCTCTGTAAATCCCTGCACTGCTCTGAGTCGTGACCAATGTCTTCATGAAACTTACAAGTATTTTGTCTGATCCTTTTTTTCCCGGGGACCCTTCATAGGAGGTGGAGTACGGGCAATACCTTTTCTCTGCATTATGGCGAGGACCTGCTCGCGCGATCTGTTCAAAGGGATAAAGTCCCTCTCTTGAAGGGCCCCTTTCTTCCCGAGTCGATCGGTTAGGGGCGGGCGCGGCTACTCGGTCCCATACCGGTTTACGCTTTCTATCAGATCTGTCATCTGACCTCTCTTTTTTAGGAGCTTCCGACTCCCTCTTTAAACGGTTGGCCTCTTCACCTTGACAGTGTTTATATACCAGATCCATACACTCATCCATAGATTTCGGAAGTCGACCATTGAGCTTTGCATACAATCTACCTTCTCGCAGGCCTGCTACGAAAGAGGTGATCAGGAAGTGTTCATCAGCATTCCCGACCTGCCTAGATTCCTCATTGAATCTTTTCGACTCGCAAAGATCGTTTTTCTTTTTTCGACGAATTGTGAGGAGGTACGTGACATTCCTCTCGGAAGGGTTTAGCGGTGACAAAAGCCCGCAAAAATTTTCTTGCCGGGGTTTCAAAATTCTCAATAGACCGAGGTGGTAATTTTCGGAACCACTCACGAGCCCCGCCCGTGAGTAAGGCCGGGAAGGCTTTGCACTTCATCTCCTCGGGTGCACGATCTAAATTCATGTGCGTTAAATATTGAAAGAGGTGATCCCGGGGATCTTTCGTTCCGTCTTATGCTTCCGCTTTGGGATCTTAAATCTTTCAGGACGTGGATAGTTCAAAATCTGCTCTGAGAACGGTGATTCGATAGAGAGATCGTCCGTTTTCTTTCCCAGGATCCCGTCTAATTCCGCCCTGGCAGCCTCCTGGGCCTGACCCTTAACCTGTTTATGCTGCGTGTGGGAGGTGGAGGAGAGAGTTTCTCCTCTATCCTCCTTATTTGCCAGGTTACCCTTTGGATCCACGTTTTGTGGAACTTCCTCTTCTCGCCCTTTTAGGGCCAAACCTAGAACACTTTTGAAAGCTGGAACATCTAAATTACGTAGCGCATCCAGCAAGGCCTGCTGTGCTGGATCCGCCAGCGTCTCCTCCGGGTTGGTTTGAGGTTGGCTAGTAGTTGTCGTGGGGTCTACCTCTCCGGCGTCTCTAGTTGCCGCCGTTTGGGTCTTTTTCCCTGTATTTCTTGGTGGTACCATCGCTGTTTCTTGATCAAATCGCAACAAAGAGGCCCTCCTTCTAGCGCCAATTGATGATGTCGTATATCACCTACGGATCCAAATAACCTCTAGGACGATTCAAACAAGAACAGAAACAATGGGGATAGTGATTTGGTGTGATTAAGACTGAGCCTGAGAGTTAGTTTCTCTCAAGTTGCCTACGTATCCAATAACTAAATTGGAATCAAGTCATTCGTAGTTCCTTAGGGTTGTTTATATGGGGAGGCGTCTCACCCCTTTTCTTGTCAAACAAGTCGTAGAATCCTTAAACCCTAAGGATCATCACGTGTTTATCTCTAGCCAAGGATAATTATGATTATACTCGAATTATGGGATTTCCTTCCGGTAATCCAGGGATTCTCTCTATAATATAGGCACATGTGCGGATTATCGTATAAGGTAAGAGCCAGTCGGCTTTAGATGGGCTGCGCGTCCTATCTCCAGACTAGACCGAGCTGCACTGCAGCGCGGTAGTCAGGACGGAGATGGGCAGACCTCCCTCCTGGGGTAGGGTCTTACTGGTGTGGGGCTCCTGGCCCTAAATGCTTCCTTCTTATCTTTCTCTCTCATCCTTGGGGTGTTATAAGAGTGACACGTGGCCAGGTCTATTTTCACCATCGTCATCTATACACAAGAGGATTGAGTTTGTGAGATGTACTTAAAATTAACTTGGTCCGTAGCGTTTATTAATCTGAGTACGGGTCTCAAGATTAATTTGCTAATAATGCGCCCAGAACACTTTAGGTGTGACAGTCTTATCCGGACTGTCGGTAATAGGGTACCTAGTGGGGCATTTATATATGATGATAATCATATAGGGCTGGACCGATTTGATTTGAGTTCTCGATATAATTCCGTGGTCGAGAAGTCTTATCGAATCACAAGATGATCATATATGGATTAATCTCAATCCTGACGTGATCACAGACGACTGCTTAGACTAAGGTAGAGTTTGATGTGTTAGTAAGGATCACTTCGTAGTATGTGGTCCAACACTTCTCGTTGGCTCTATTTTAGGATGAGTGAGTAGTCTGTGCTATCACAGATATGGAATCCATCCTTCCCTCGGGAAGTAGACAGACAGTTCCCTTACTTGTTAATCCTAGAAACTGATTGATCCGTGGAGTTCATATTACATTAGTTATGAACTAATTGATCACTAAGAGGTTAATGGTAAATAAGGATAAGATGTTTCGAGAAGGGTTTACGGAGATATCCCGAATCGAAACGAACAGTCTATGGAGGATTTATCCGTATGTAATGATTATATTAGTGGACGCTTATCAACTCATAGTTGAGTATAAGTTATCTATATTCGGCAGAGTTCAGTTTCGGGTTTATGGTGGTGTAATCCCGAAATTAATAGATTGAGTGTGACGAATAATTTTATTTAATTTATTGTAGCTACTGAATATGGGTCCATGGTCCCCGACGTGGCTCCTAACATAGCATATGTTTTCTCGTCGTTTCACCTCAATTATAATTAAATAGTTGGATTGGACTGTTTAATAGATATGTGGATTAATTGTTTAGTTGGACTAAATAATTAAATACATGAAAAAGATATTTTTTCGTGGACTCGCCCCAATGTGTCAAAAATGCGTGTGGACCTATTTATCTAGGGTTTGGGGCGTATTTTGTGAGTGTTAATTAATTAGAAAGAAATTAGTTTTCTTGGATAATCATTTGATATATGATTTAATTATTTATTTGTTAAATGATAAATCATGGAATATTGGATAATATATTTATTTATCCTAATTTGTTTGGGATATATATTTATCTTTTATTTAAAATAAGGATTAATCTAATAATTATCTCTTAATTATTAAATCCTTGGAGGACAAGGATGTCTCTCCTATATAAAGAGAGTTCTCCCAAGCCTCAACACAACACATATTTCGACATATTGGAAGTATTGAACTTAGATTTTTCGGCTCATATACTTGGGTTCGAGTTTTAGAAAACTTTGGGTTTTCTAAGGTAGCATATCGAGGAGGACCGGCGGCTTGAAACACCATCCACTTGGTGGTGCTTGGAGACACACGTTGGAAGACTTTGGCTTCTCAACTAGGCTCTCAACTAGCTTGGATTGAAGATTGTTCTAGACGTTTATTCACAAACCGGTAAGCAATCTAAACCCCCTCGTATGTTTGAATCTATTGTATTTATGTATTTTGATTGTCTAGATCTAGATCTTGTACTTTCCGCTGCGTAATCGGGTGGATCTTGATCCATCCGACGATATTACATCCTACAATAACATCATGCCACCCTCATACCATTAGTCTAAAACTCTTGCAAAAAACTAATTAAGAAACCAATCAGGACGCACAATGCATAACGGTATATTAACCAAAGCAAAACTAAACACACCCTAAATACTTTCGTTGACCTTACTCTTACACAAAACAGATGACCTCTTTCTGTTGAACCAAACCAAACTGCAGGCTGGGATGAGAGGAGGGAGACAATTAATGGTTGTGTATAAAGTGGTTAAAAAAATTCTAGAAAAAATAATAGAAATTGTTAAATTTTTACTGATGAATTAAAAACAATAAAAAGAGTACTTACACACCAATTTTATCCATCTTCTGCAACATATACATCATTATATGCAGCCAAATCAGTCGTTTCATTATCTCACATCGTACGACCTCACCAAACCTTTGAGAGAATCTTGACCAAAGAACGACGTAACCATGATCTCCACCGCACACATTGTGAATCGAGTATCCAGCCAGCAAAAAGCAGATCTTTACACCAGCAAAAGGTCACACCGGAGACTGAAGCAACGGGACCGTACGGATATGAAGGAAAAACGGGGCATCCCATTTTGAAAACCGTAAGCCTCATATTTATTTTGTTTAACTCTACTAATGTTTACAGCAAAGCATACAAACAGTTAACATTATTACATGTATTGTAAATATAATTTGTTATCGAAAAAAACAAAAAACTTAAAGGGCTAGGCCAATGCAACACGGAAGCCCAAGAGTCTTCCCAATAAAACAGGCCGGCACAAAACAAACTCAACCCAAGAAGAAAATCATTTTATTGCTCTGCAAAAGCATTTATTCGATCAATGAAGCGTAGAAACCGAACGCGTCGACCATTTCATTGCTTTCTTATTAATAGTAGTAGGATAATTTAATAGTATAATATTGCATTACTCTTTTAAAATAATGAATATGATGCGAGTGCTCTTAAGTAGATATTAAACCGCGTAAAATTCCAAAATTTGGGAATTAGGATAACCAAAGGGGCACCTTTGAAATGAAAAATGACAAAGGGGCACATTTTAATTATTGGCACCAAACTTTTACTTCTGCCACCCTTTACTCCGGCACCATAAAATGTTACTTTCGACACCACAAGAATATTTTTATTATTTTTTTACTTCACACACAAAAAAAATAAAAATTTATTTCTTACACCACCATTTTCTAAAATATTCTTTTAATCCAATATTTTAAAAAAACAATAAGTAACTATCATCTACTTCCCACCATCGGCATCTTCTTCCCACCATCAACCCACCACCCTAAACCACCAAACCTGCCACCCTAAACCCGCTCCTGCTGCTCCAATGACGGAATCTCCCCTCTTCCATCTTCTTCGTTTTTCACACCCCCACAATAAAAACCCCATCACCACATGTTAGACGATGAAGAACACAACTGGTCGATTTGGAGCAGGAGATGAACGCTTCAATTTCGGGACTTTAACTCCTGCATCCTTTTTTGTAGAACAAAAGTAGCAACAAATTAGACAAGTTCTTTAAAGTCCAACCCAATCATCAAAGCACGCGTATTTTGTGGTAATCCACACAGTCTACTAGCTACAGGTTCGACAAATTTGAGCATAGCAACAAGTGATTTGAGAATGTTACCTGTTCATGGCCATCTGAAGGAACCCCTGACGACAACAACCCTAAATCACAGCTGCAACAACCATTTTTCCCGGCGATGCGAGATAGGGGAGATGGGCGATTTACCGGAGAAATGGAAGGGAAAATAGGGGATGGGGTGATTTACGGGTTATAGAGGATGGGGGAGGGGGAGCTGATTTGCGGTGGCGGCGGCGGCTGGAAGGGGGAGGCGGTGGAAGCGGCTGGAAGGGGGAGGCGGCGGCGGATGGAAGAGGGGGTAGGGTGGAGATGAATTAGAGTTTTGATTTGAGGAAGAAGAGATAGTGGTTTTGGTTTGGGGTATTAATGGTTGTATTTTGGTAGTTAATTAATAGGATATATTTTACAAAGTTAAGAGACTAGAGTGTAGTTATGTCGTTTTTGTTATTTTTATGTGGTGTAAGAAGTAAAATATAATGTGTAAACGTAAAAAAAAATCAAATAAATGATGCTATAAGTAAACCGGGGGTGTCAATAGAACCTTCCAATTACAAAATGTTAAGAGCAGCCATAATGGTCCTAGCTATTTATGCTATCCACATTTACAATTTTTTACAAATGACAATTTATGATTGACTTGACTTTTAAAGAGTTGATAAGAAAAAAGAATTGATTGAAAAGTGCTCTAATGGTAGAAAAAATATTGCCTCAAGTTTTTTATTTTAGTCATTTTTTATTTTTTTTTGGGTTACTTTTCTTGTTTTTTTCACTTCACTTGCAATTTTATCTTCTTTTGTCGGATAACTTTCGCTACTTCATTGTCCAATTCTAGCCAATGGGTTGGAGAATATCTAAAAATACTTATCTATTTCATTACCATTACTTTCCATTTACAAATTTTAGACTCTCTATTTCAGAAAAAGAATTGTCTAGAACACTACCATTAGTGTTGCTCTAAGAGCAACCCTAATGATGATCGGGAGAGAAGCCCTTTGATTGTAGATGCTTGGGTGATGTGGAGAAAGATGAGTGTAGGATAAATATAGAAGGATTGTAGGGATAAATTATGTGTGATGTGATGTTGTAATGATGATAATATAGAAGAATGATAGAGATTAATTGTGTGTGATTAGATGTTGTAGTGGTGATAAATATTTTGAATCTTTTTTATTAAATTAATATTAAATATTTTCATCCTAAAAAAAAAAAATCTTTAAAAAAGTAAATATTAAAAATTCAATTATATATAGCTCGAAAAAAAACATCTAATGAATATTTTTTTCTAATAGATGGAGGAGGGGAGGGTGGGGGGTTGGGTTTGGCGTTTTTTTAGGAGAGACATTTGTCTGGTGCTCTATCTCAAAAGAGACAAGAGACTAGAGAGTCTAAAAAAAAAAGTTTGTCTACTTTTCTATCAATATTTATTCTATGGGAAATTATGGATAATGACACAATCTGAAATATTTTTAAGTAATATGACAGCTACATATTTTTTATAGGGAGAAAGACAACTGCATAATTTTTATAGCGAGAAGGACAAACAGTGAATCCCGAAAATCAGTGAATCTCCCCAGTGAATCTCGAAATTAGTGAATTTCGACACTGAATCCCGAAAATCAGTGAATTTCGACAATGAATTTTGAAAATTAGTGAATTTCGACAGTGAATTTAAACAGTGAATTTCGAACACAAATGAATTTCGACAGTGGATAAATAGTTTTGTCCTTTATGCAAAAGTTTCAAAAAACTGTCATTCTACTCAATTGATGAAATATTTCTGTCATTCTCCCTTTATTCTATCCTTATAAAAGTGAACAAAGAACATGGCTAAAGTTCCCTTACTATGATTGCTACGAGGGTTAGACTGTCTCCAATGGTTTACTGGTTCAGCATTTTAAAGTAAGCAGCAGTATACTTTTCAACACTTTATATCTACAATGATGTCCTTTATACACACTCTATCTTTAAATTTCTGTATAGTACTCTTGAGATGTGGAGTCCATGGTGGAGTAACTCTTTGTCTCTTTCTCCGTGCTTTTTCAAAGTTTTGCCGGCAATGAAACTTACTCCTTTTCCAAAAAAAAAAAAGTGCAACTAAAGAAAATTGCATCTGCTTGTTTCAGGAAATATATTATACTACTACGTAGTACTTGATGAAACGACAACATGCTTGTCTTTCGAGCTGTTCAATCTCTCGCCGTGAGCGGTTCGGCCTAGAAGAAACAGAAGCAGCAAATGTGATAAAGAATCAGACTCACTTAAGGGTAGAAGCAGCAGCAGAAAATGTGATAATTTAAGGTGTAGCAGAAGCAGGGAAAAGTATAATGTAACCAGCAAATGGGATAAGAAACAGAAGGGGCAAATGTGCTAATTTAAGTGCAGTCCAGTTACACTTACAAACCGTCAGTATGAACTGAGTGACTGAATATATAGCAAGAAATGAGGACAGACCAACATGGCAGCAAGATAATTTGAACAGAATGTCACACATACAAGCAACGAGACTCTTAATCCTATTTCCCAGACTTTCTTGAATAGAAGAATTTATAACAGATAATGATATTAGTATTTTGGGGCTGCATATATGGAATATAGTTTTTGAGTGTTACCTTTTCAGCAGCAAGTTTTAGCTGGATGCCAGTGAAGGGCAGTAGCTTCTCAATTTCTGGGGATTTGATGCTTGCCTCAATTGTTGTTTGGCCATGTTTCGAGTGACAGAACCTCGGCACCGTATCAAGTGAAGATGTGGATGGTAAGTAGAAGGGACACCCAAAAGATCAGCATTAACACAAGCAGTCAGAATAATGTAATGAGAAGGGGAGAAGAAGGAATATTACCGAATGCAAACGTGAGTAAATTCTTGGCACACAGAGCACTTAATCTTCCAATCTATGTCTACGTCCAAGGGGGTGAAACATTTCTCGCATGCTTCGAACCGCAGCTTTCTTGGTGTAGGTAGATAAGTCGGGTTGCCTTCGGTCCCAAACTGTTTTTGCTCGCAATGCTTACACGTTATTGATGCTTTGTAATAAGTGCAAGTAGAAGAGGAAGGTAAGCTATTGAGATAAGGAGCAACGTTTGGAATAGACGCAAGGGCAAAGTCCAGTGGCAGGATTTCTGAAGGGCGCGGTGGATGGAAAAGTCTACTTGGGTCCAAGTAAGCTCCAGTTTGGACAAGGGTCACGATTTCCGGTGCATGGGCAGCATACCTGTGGAAGTGATTTAGCTACATGTCATTCACAGTAATTTTATTTGAGAAGTTTAGGGTTGGGTAAATAGACTTACCATTCTTTTAAAGAAGGCTGTTCTTCCAAGGGTGGGTTTTCCAAGATGTATGCACCTGATTTGGTTTTCAGTGACAGGCCTATGTTCAATTTTGTGTATGTTAGCAGTAAGACAATTACATGAAATGTGTAGGTGTGAAGTAGGTAGTAAATGATCCTGAAAGTTTATATATTAGCATAATCCCATACCGTTCATTGTAGTAACTTTGAGCCCGTATGCAATAATGAGGGTTGGAGTCTTGTATCTAGCGTAGATATTGACGTCGGTGTCTATCAACAGATCATCCCATGCCCTCAGTAGTATTGGGGTCATTCTGTTAAAAAAAGTATGCAGATAAGGTATTTTTTTCCCCTTAATAGCTGGCTGTATGTATGAAAAAGAATGAGAGGGAAAAATAGATTTTTTTTTACATACTCTTCATCAATCACCACAAAGTCTCGAGTGGCTGAGGTTGTGCCCTCTTGTACAGGTAGAGCCTGAACGATGAATGCTTTTATGCCTAGGGAAAAATGCACAGCCAATGGTAAGTGAGAGCATAAATAGAATGCTGCTTTATGTGGTGCATGTTAAGAGTGGGGACAGCGTGTTTAGTGCTTACAGATTGAGTGGTCTTGATCAGCAGTGCGGTAGAAGTCGCTAAATTTGTCAAACTTGAATTTACAAGGCAGTGGAGGTGGGATTGGATCGTCACAAGTTTCCACAAGGTTCTTCCGGTAAAGAGTCCAGGTATAGGGATATTCAAGTACTCTATATGCCTGTGGAGTCTCCTTCACGTATGCATTAGAAACATAGTATCGCTTGAATGGTTGTAGCGTGTTTGAAAAGTGTGCCACATTTCCATCGAAAACAACAATGGGCACTTTGGTTCCCTGTTCATAAGGGAAGACCAAATGAAAGCAATTATTTAAAAAAAGCAAATTGAGAGAGAGTAAAACAGGCACAGGAAGGTAGAATTGAGATGGCGCAAGAGTAGATGTACCTGAGAGTCAGTGACCATGTAGTTCCTGTAGAGTGGACCATTGTCTTTTTTCTTGGCATTCCGTCGCTCAACCACTTGAACTAAAACACACCACTTGCCAGTAAGTCCAGGTGTGATCTGGTTTGCATTACGTAATAGCCTGTCCATGTTCTTGAAGCAAAGAATAGATGCTATTCAGATTACACAGAAGCAAAGGGGGGTAAATTTATTTTTGTCTGCATTCCAACACAGTGGGCCAGACATAGTGGGAGAATAATGGAGACTGTTTAAGTTGACACATGTGCGGATAAATGGAATTCTTTCATGTTCTTTGTATGTATGCCTGATTGTATTGGTGAACGGCATAAGAAGATGTGTGTCAGGTGGCAGATGCAATTGAAGGTAACTTCAAGAACAACTTGTAGTAGTAGTAGTGCAAGTGCATGGGCTAAAAGGTAGACTGAAAACAGAATGTGAGTGTAGAAGCTGTGAAAGCACAAAATATTGTCAAGCACTGTTTCCTGGAGCAAATATGTAGTACAGTAAATTTATACAGGCAGATACATTGTGAAATGCAAAACGAGTAGGAACAAAAATGTTTTCATAACTTTTGTGGAGCATCAGAATTGTAACACCTCTTTGTATACGACACTGCGTGTTGTTGTTTGTGATGAGGGTATCATAGTATTGCTGCATGCAAAAAGCTTAACGGCAGAAGAAGTTCGTGCACGTGACAATGCGACATAGAGCTGGCCATGGGAGAACACAGGTTCTTTAAGGTAAACTCCAACAAAATCAAGAGTCTGTCCCTGGGATTTGTTAATTGTCATCGCAAAACACAAGCGCACGGGAAATTGTGTCCTTCTATATGGGACAGGACAAAACTCACCCTTGTTTGGTTGCAAGGGTATCCTAGGTATGAAAACATTCTTTCCGGCAAAATCACCAATTACAATTTGGCAGTGTAGGACATTTTTTGAGAAAGCTTTACAGACCATACGTGTACCATTACACAAACCTTCGCTTGGGTCTATGTTTCGTAGCAAAATAACTGGTGCATTGATTTTTAGCTGTAGCTTATGGGGAGGTAGGCCGTTAGGGGACAAACTGTTTATGAGGTCATCGTATAGCCCTTGGTCAGATGGGTTAATAGCTTCATCGAAACCAACATAGTCAACTATTTCACCTGGGAATTTCTGAATAACGCTTTCATTTATTTCATCAACAAAAACATTTTTTGTTGTTAGGATAGCTCTATTAGCAAATCCTACGTGATCGGTATCTGTTTTCTCCAAGTCTGGGTATACTATAGAGATGAACTCATTCAAACCATCAGTGGAAGAGTCTTGTTTATGGCAAATGTGCTGAGGTAAAAAGATATTTTCAACATCTTTGGACTGATGCATGCCATCTCCTATAGCAAGAAGCATGGAGGTGAATTCTGGATCCAGTCGTGCACGCATGTTCGAGAAGAGTCGTAATTGTGTTAGAAAGGGCCAGAGTGGAGACCTAATTAATGAGGCATTAATAGTTTCTGATTTGCTGCCTTTGGTGACCACAGTCAAGGTTTGACGGAAGTCACCGCCGAGGACAACTATTTTTCCACCAAATATTGAATTAGATTCCATTAAATCCTTCAACAAACTATCTAAGGCCTCAATTGCAGTTCGCATCGCCATAGGGGCTTCATCCCACAGGATAAGTTTTGCTTCTTTGATAAGCAAACCCAAAGACGATTGTTTACTTATTCTACATGTTGAAGCATCATCTAAGTCAACCGGAATTTTAAATCTGGAATGAGCGGTACGACCACCAGGCAGCAATGAGGCAGCGATACCAGATGTAGCTGTGGCTAAAGCTATGTCGCCCCTGGACCGTACATAAGCCAAGAGAGCACGGTAAAGAAAGGTCTTACCGGTTCCTCCGGGTCCGTCAATGAAGAATGCATGGGTTTCAGTTTCATAGACAGCTGAAATGATACAGTCAAATGCATGCTTTTGTTCATTATTCAGCAACATTTCTGCTGCTAAATCTGAAGCAGAGACGGTAAGGGCTTTTTCTATTCTTAGTTCTCTTGTTGTGTCACGGGAATCATCGGTGTAATCTGTAAAACCGGTAGGACAAATTTTATATTGGCCGAGGCTTTTTCCCATACCAACTAAGTATGAGTTTATTTGATCAAGCACTGTTTTTGTAATCAAGGTTGGCGATAAGTTTGTACGGTAAGCAATATCTATTGACATGCTACTTTCAAACATAGCCCACAATTGGGAAGGATTGTTTGGGCAAGAATGAACAAGCAAGTCAGCAAAAAGTTTGCGAAGGGCGGATGGCATGTTGTAATTTGCAGCCTCTGCCATGCATTGTTCCTGGCTGTTATTGTCGGCCAGAAGACCACGTTCTAAAGCAGCCTCACGGAAAGTTTCAAAAATATGGCCTCCTACGGTTCGGAGATGTTCGTAAGATGTGGGACACCGGACTTTGCTGAGCAATAGCCGCAGAAAGTAGCGCTCTCCTTCTGCCGGTTGTACAGTGACTACTCGTCCAACGGAATTTCCTCTCATACGGAGCTTCCATCTTTTTTTGGCTACTAACCACACAAAATAATCTGGAAACTCCGAATAGGTACAGTTATGTGCCTTTGCATTGGCATCAGTTGCATTCATGGAAAAGAATTCTGTTAACATAGTTCTGGTGTTCATTGGATTGCTAAGTACATTTGAGAGCAACTGTTTTTGTCTGAAAGTTACAGGTTGGTAATTTTCAAGATGAAGATGCATTTGGATGACGGGCGGTTTCATTTCAGTGGTAGGGAATCTGAACATGCGCCACAGAGATTCAGGTGCTGAGATCCATCGGCCACTCCTGTATTGATCAATCTCGTTTACGTGAACAAGATCAGCAGGTAAAGGGTCATGCTGCTTTTCTGCAGACAGGTTGAATAGTATACGATCGCTACCCTTGCAAATGTACTTGTAGATGTACTTGACAGCCTTGATTGTTGAGCAGATCTCAACATTCATATGACAGTCAAATTTGGAAAGTAAATAAGGGTTATAGGGCACAACCCAACGATTGTCTAGATAAGCATTTCGTATCTTCACCTTAGTCCCATCATTGCGTCTACGATAGTTTGGGTATGCATCATCTGTAGCATTTGTTTCATCGTAGAAAGCCCTAGGGTAGAAGTTTCTGCATGTCCCATTTTTTTTCATGCATACATTGGAAGGATTCTTAGCACCACAAGGACCATGGAGCATATGTTTAAGAACTAATTTGTGTAGATGGGGATGCCTAAACCTATCTGGAATCTCAGCACAAACAAGTGCATCAAACTGCTCAGGGCGGTATAACTTAAACTGTGGTTCAAGTATGAGAAGGAAATGTGCATGTGGTAGTCCTCGTTTTTGGAACTCAATAACATATGTATACGCAGCAATCTTACCGAATACATTCTTTTTCAGGAGCTCATTCTTGAGTTCTTCTAACTTAGCGCGGAAAACACGACAAACGATATCAGGCCTGTCTTGAGATAATTCACCATGTTGAAGGTGTTCTTTTATCTCTGGCCAGTTGGCATTGCATGTTATTGTGAGGAAGATGTCAGGCTTGCCAAATTTTTGGACCAATGACATGGCATCCAAGTATTTTTTCCTCATGTGTCTTGGGCCACCGATGAATGTAGCAGGAAGGACAACACGCTGGCCTACTTTTCCACAAGCCCTTTCACCTGAAGCTAAAGCATCAGCGACGCCCTGAAGGAATTCTTGCCGAATACTTTCTTGTTGGGAGCGGAAATAGTCTAAGCGCTGAGTTTCAAGCTTCACAAACATGTCCACGGCATACTGCTGGAACAGCCGGCCAAAATGCAAGAGGTAAGATTGGTCTGATTGCCTAATCTGGAATCTGTAGCGGTAGTACTCACGTATGGAAACAAAGTTAGGGCTTTCTATGCCAGCATTCATTGTTACTTCCTCATTATGGAGCAAATAATCAATATCATGTGCGTTCACAGGATCTAGGCCAGCATTACTGGTGCTTGTTCTGTCCCTTTTCGTACCCCTGGCCCTTAGGCCCTGTTTTGCAATCCCTTGGTGCCAACCAAGCTGGCCATAGGGAAAGAGCAAGGGGTACTGTAGAGGGTCATAGCATGCGTAGTAGTATTGTATGTTGTGAGACTCACCACTAAGGCTGTATATTTTAATGCTTCTATGGTGATTTTCGGTGCCATCTACTAAAATGCCGGCGACCTGATTGACTGAAGGCCTGTTGTAGGTGCGCTGGTCTACGTCTGGATTACAGTACAGTAGAATGGCATGATCCTCAAGGTCAGTTTCATGTCTAAGGCTCCTGAAGAATTTTGTGTATGGGTTGTCTTCAAGGACAAGAAGGATTTTTCCCAGAACCATTTCGTACAACCTGGGACAGCTCGGCAACCTATTTGTCACTTCATGTTCAGTATCATGAAGGTAGAACTGTAGATTCTGACAAGAATTGCTTGAGCCTGTAAGAGGTGGCATGAAATGGTACACTTGTCCTTGGACCCTGAAAGTGTAAATGCCTTTATTTCTCCTGGAGAGGTCCTTATCATAGGTTGCACCTAGAGATGTGAAAGCTAGATGGTTGTTGTAAGTCCTAATGCATGATCTAAAATTCTTGGCTTCATTCGATCTAGAAATTAGTAGGTCCACTAAGATGCTGGGAAGGGGGGGGATAGAAAGAATTATATCTCCATTGCTACAACAGGAGCTAGGAGGCTCATGAGTGAAGCGCACAGCCCCACAAAAGCTGCAGTTGGGTACTGGCGGTAAGATAGCAGGTACCACGGCAGTAGCTGTAAAAGCATCTTCTGCACAATGGGATGTTGGAGGTGGCTGTTGTTTTTTCCTATGGATTCGTTTACGAGGAACCTCTCGAAAAGCGAAACTTTCACGAAGGAGAGTCGACGATGAATCGAGGTTGCAGGCATGTTTAGCAGCAATGGAAGCGGTGCTAAATTACCAGAGGATGCAGATGGCAAGGAAAGGCTGGTCAATCCTGCCTGATAGTCTAATGAGCGGGGCTGACCAATCTGACTGTGGGTATGATCATTACCCAGGCTTAATTCATTCGAAGGAACATATGAGCTGCAAATTATATCTTCTTCACATGGTTCAACAGAATGTGGGTGTGCAAGATACATGGCAGAGGTTTCACCACAGCATGTCTGCTGGGTGCTGCCAGACAACCCTACCACCTTTGAAGGTTTTTCCCCCGTTGGACAAACAGGTAGGCTTACCGGAGAAGACAAATGATCCATATTTCCCATTAAAAGGCACGGACACCGGGTCGCGGAGTCTTGGGTTACTTCTTCTCCCACGCAGCCTATTCATAACAGCTTGTCTTTTTGCATGCGCGGCAGTTTTTTTTTCAACAGAAGGATTAGGTAAGGCAGAAAGAACAAAAGGTAATACTTCTGCAGAAGGTTGGATGGACTGTGAAGGTGTATGTGACCCAACCATGGTAAATATTATGACACCCCGTTGAATGGAGGAACAGGAAGCTATCCCCTACGATAGGGTATGTGTGAAATAGGCGTTGGGGTGGAAAGATATGTGTGTAAATGTTAGGGGGCTCCTAAGGAAGATCAGCAGAACAAGCACAATGCCTGTAAAGCGTGGGAACGTATGTGGAGTGGGTGCGAGAAAGTGTTAGGGTTCTTTATAATTTAAATGTCAAATGTACCTACCTACACTAACCGGTACTATAAACAAGCTAAATGGGATTTGCTGTAGATCCCGTAACTACGGGGATTTGTAATAGATCCCCTAACTACGGGGTTTGCAGTAGTACCCCTAACTACACATACCTTAACAGGGAAAAACTTTGTGCACAAACCCCAGAACTCGGCAAGCACGCTGGTCGTTAGTAACAGAAACTGCAGAAACCATAAAAAGTATTAGTTGAAAGAATGTGAAACTGTTACGCATACCAACACTTGTTTCTAAATTCCTACACCGAGAAGATGTTAATTTCGCAAAAAGAGGCTTAAAATGCACAGCCGCAGTAGAAAGTTTTTTTTTTTGTCCAGAACCCTTTAAACCGATAATTTCATTCTATAGTATAGCCACAGAACAATATAATGAGATGATATAATAAAATATCAACGACGAAGCGGAACTTTATAAGGATGAACAACATCATAGGAGTTTATTGACTAAAAATCTGAAAGCATGACCTCTTTTCCCTTTCTTCTATAATATACATATTAAACAAGCTTCACATCAGGACGTAACACATATAGCTTATTCTAAAAGCATATACCAAAAATCTAAAATCATGCTCGTAAGGTACGTAAAACCGAAATTCCATGAAAACTTATAAGGAGAAGACAACATGCTCATACGGTGTACCAACCAAATTCTATTAAAACTCATCAGGAGGAAACCACATAATCCTTGTAAAGAACCACACACAACAAAACATCAACAGCATGACCGGATTTTAGTTAGCACAAATCTGAAAGCAACAGATTGTTACCTTCTTATGATCCTAATATATAAAACCCACAAAACAAATGGCAAAAACCATCGAAGCGAAAAGGCATCAAACAACACACACGGTAAATAGGCATGCATGCTTTAATATATGAAGAATGCTTCTCGTGCGGGAACCCGTAAGCTAATCAAAGAAATTGAGCACAGAAGAGATCAGTACAAGGTTAATATCCTTTTCCCCTAGGTGCCTGAGACCCAAGTGTGTAAGCAAATGGCCATGAGACGACACGCATTCATTGAAACCCAAAAAAAAAGAAAATCCATAGCAGCCATAACCGGGGATAACGATTTTAGCTATTAAGTTGCTACTGAACAGATGAAGAAAACAAAAAAGGAATACCTTTAACAGCACCCCGTTCGTTGAAGATAAACCTGGGAACCTGGGGAAAACAAGGAAAAGCAAGGGTTAAAAAGTCACAGGCTGTAATCAGAAGGACAACGGTGGAAGGGAAGAATAAGAGTTTTGTAAATTGAAATCAAAATGGCAGTTACCTCTTGCAGATGACCTCCTTTCCGGAAACCCAAGCCTTTCTCTTTGCTTTTAAAACGATTAGAAAGAGTACCGTGTAGTTTAAACCTGCAGCCCCAAATATCATCATTCCGTTTCTGTTTTGAGTAGACAGGTACAGTGTTTCAAAGGACAGTTTCATGTGCGCTTAGGAAAGATTGTAGAGAGGGTTTGGTAATTAGCGATTGAGTTTCGGAGGTGGCGGTCGAACGGGGGGGGGGGGGGGGGAGAGGGAGGATGCAAGAACCGGTGAGAGGGTTGGAGATGACGGTGGTAGGTGGTGGTAGATGGAGAAAATCAATGCGGTGGCTAACCCTTGGAGAAATAATCTCGCTAAATCTATTTCTAGCGTACACGTGTATCCCCTATAATCTGTACCCTCCCATTAAAGATTTACACGTTTAATAAGGCAAAGACTTTTGTATCAGTGTACGTACATTATTAGATATATTCAAAACAAATGTTAAACAGTTATGGAATATTGTGTTTTTATGTCGGTTTTTGGCGGAGTCATCAAGATTCGAAGTCGCCAAATTATGGAGTCATCAAATGTTATATTTTGTGCGTCTATGGCGCTTTTTTATTGTTATGACAAGTGCAAAAAAACCACACACACAAACAAGCAAAAAAAAAATTTCGATGGTTCCAAAATTAGCCAACTCCCCCATAAATCGACATAAAGACACAATATTACATGGTTGTATTGTAAAAATAATGTTGATAATCAATCATCTGATCACGTTAATGATGTTTTATTAAAGGGGTAAAAAAAACGATATATATATAAAAAACCGAATGACAAAGGAAACGTCGAAACGAGAAAGCTCGATGAAACGAAAAATATACACGTGTATAAAAAGACTTTTGTGTCAATGTAGATTATTATATATTCAAAGCAAATGTTAAACATATATTGTATAAATATAAAGTTTAAAATAATGTAACTAAAATACAGAAAAAAAAAAAATTATTAAGAGGGGTAAATGAATTTTTTTGTCTTCTTATATAAAATAGTTGAAGGTTAAAACTATAGTTTTTTTTTACCGATACCGATACGAAAAAATACACGTACACACACTTTTTGTTTTGTCCTTGCTCGTATCTATCTTTTCATAAATAACATCCATTTTTTTAGAATCACGTTACAATATTTTTCTCGTTTCAAATATAAATATTCTTGTAATACAAAATACAAAATTTTTATTTTATTTGAATTACGGTGTAAAAATAGAAGGTAGGAAGAAGAAAAATAAATTGGTGTTTAGATTTGTTAATTGAAAAAAATGGTTTTTGAAGTGTTGTATTAAGTGTGCTTATTGGAGTGAATGACTTTTTAAAGTAATAAAAAAGTATAACTGGAATGAAAAACGATGTATTTGGAGTGATGTTTGAAGTATCACCGTTGGAAATAGTCTTAAAGTGAAATTTCCGATACTCTCTGTGCTAAATTTTCAATAAAGTAGAAATAGTCCTACCTACACGGTGCGCTGTCTCCTTCAACCCCAGCCTTCCCCCCCCCCCCCCCCCCCCGCTAACCCAATCATATTACTGCTACTGGGTGACTACAATAGTTTCTGCTTTTCTCCAACATAAGTTACAAATGTGCATACAAAAGCGTTTGATTTTTCTTTGTCAAAATTTCTCTAGAATCTTTCTAGGGGCGCTCTTTCCAGATCTCGTTAAGTTGGAGTTTCGGTTGCAACCTTGACACAGGTTAGCTTATTTCTTACACAAACTGACCCATCAGATCTCAATTCATATGCTATTGGCCGATATCTTCTTGTTTCATTCGACTTCATTATTTTTCCCTTTTGTTGATGATACAGTTGCTCACGCCTCACAAGACTGTTATTGGATCATACTTTTTTTTGCTGCCGTCATTCAAGGCACGTAATTTAACATGATTTAGCAATGGAATTTTGCTGATTTCGATTCTAATTTTATTGCCGATTGAATTTTAAACAAGTACTGCTCATTACGATCTGGGAATTTTTATTTTACTTTTCGAAATCTTGCATTGTATGAAGTAGCTATTCCTCCTTCCTTCCAGTTACTATTTTTATTTAATTGGGTTTCTAGTTACAAATATTTTGATTTGGATGCAATTAGTTTCTGTCCCTCAGAATTGATTACAAAGCAGTGCACTTTCTGTGCGAAAGGGATCTGGCGTCTTAAGTTCAAGCTACAATGAAGAAGGCCTTTGATCAAACCGTTCGGGACCTGTAAGTTTTGAGCATGTCACCTTAACTTCAATCAGTGTTCCCTTAATGCCCTATGTTAACCAGTTATTTTTATGGGATCACTTGTGGTTTCCAACTGTTTTGTCATGATGGCTATAACGTTACCTTCATATTTGAATACTGTCTTTGGTGCCTTTTCTGTTTCTTGCAGCAAGAGGGGGGTGAATAAGAAAGTCCTTAAAGTCCCTTCCGTAGAGCAGAAGGTATTTTATTCTCTTCTCTTGATAACTTCACGATTACTCTGCCGTGTTTTTGCTTATTTGCCCGTCTTCTATGAGTTTTGCTTAGAACTTTTTGGATTATAATGTTCAACTTCTTCGATTGTACACATTTTTGCTTTTGAGTGATTTTTCTTTTTTATTGAGCTTGTGGCAAGAAGGAAAATTTGGTTTTTGTATTCAATAATCATTTGGTCAATGGGTGAACTTTGTTTCAAGGCTTTTATCATAGATAGTTTTCGGGTGGTAATTATAATCAATGCCCTTTCATTGCCGCCTGGTCCTTTATCTTTCAATGAGATGCAGCTTTCTAAACTTTCCCAGCATAGTATCTATGCTCATTTGATTGATTTTTGCTATGTACTTAAAATTGCATCGCATCAAATATCGGGGAAAGTTTGATGACAGTGAAAATAGTACGCGGAAATTTTCTGTCTTCTAAATCTTGCACAGGTGCTTGATGCTACTAGTAACGAGCCATGGGGTCCTCATGGAACAGTTTTGGCTGACATTGCACAGGCTTCTAGAAACTAGTAAGAATATGTTGCTACCTATAAGAATATCCTTTACCTTTTCATCTAGAAATATTAAATCAAATTATCTTTGGCTGCTTTCAGTCATGAGTACCAAATCATAATGGCTGTTATCTGGAAGCGCGTCAATGACACTGGTAAAAATTGGCGGCATGTTTACAAGGTTTGTAATCTGTTATTTTATAGCTTTATCTTATACTCCAGTTTTCTTGAGTCCCTGCCACTTTTCCCTTCCTATATTTATGTACACAAACATTCTTCTGCTATGATGCTTTTGCAGTAGCCATTTTGCTCTGTGGTATTGTTTCTGACAGTCCTATGATGGTTTCCAGGCATTAACAGTCCTTGAATACATGGTTGCAAATGGGTCTGAGCGTGTTATTGACGATATTAGGGAACATGCGTACCAAATACAGGTCCATTTCTCTTTATTGCATCGGTTATATATATATATATACTACCTCCGTCCCAAAATGTAAGTCCATTTGGGTTTTTTCACATAAATTAAGAAAGTTGATTAAATTGGTTGTGCGTCATTAATTTTGATGAAAAAGTCTAAAATAACCTTTCATTGTCATTAATGTAAAATAGTGGAAAGTGGGTGGATAAATAATAAATGAAGGGTAAAAGGAGAAAAATGTAATAAATGCTTCCTTGGTTATCTAAATGGACTTATATTTTGGGACAAAACCAAAAAGCTTAATGGACTTATATTTTGGGACGGAGGTAGTATATTTTTTTTGACTTTTTGGTTGATAAGTAATCCACTACTTATGATGGTAGCTTAATGTTCGGTTGAATCAACTTTTTGGATAATGTTTATCTTCTCCGTTTCAATTTTGTTGCATGTGTCGTGTTTGGATATTAGACATTGTCAGATTTTCAATATATTGATTCAAGTGGAAGGGATCAGGGAAACAATGTCAGAAAGAAATCTCAAAGCCTTGTTGTTCTGGTCAATGATAAGGAAAGGATAGTGGAAGTACGTCAAAAGGCTGCTGCAAACCGGGAAAAGTAAGTTTACTTGAACACTATTATGGTTGTCCCGAAATTGGGAATACTGGTGGGCTCTGTTTTCTATTGGATTTTTTGTTTTGTCATAGCTGTGCATTGTATGCCTCGTAAAGATCCTTATTTATAAACTATATGTCAAGAAATAATCGCTTCATGATTTGAACCTGTATACAAGTATTTAGAAGTTCAGTACATAAACAGAAGCATATCGTCTAAGTGAAGTTCAAATTATGTTTTTGATTACCAAAGAAGTGTCAAAAGCTAGTTCTATTAGAGTTATCCCTATTAATCAGAGTTTCTGTGGTGCTGGGATTCTAGAATTGTAGTCTCTTTTGGTTTTCATACCTTAATCATGCAGAAAATGGTATAATAGGAAGACTTTTTTGGTTGTTGTAGAAAACTTGAGGTAAAGACGGGGAAAAAGAGAGAATAGTATTAGGAATCCTTATCGGGTAAGATAAGGGGTGTTCCCAATGTATAATAAAGCCTCCAACGGCTATAAAAGGACAAGTTGCCAAATGCAACGGTGTTGAACAGTGTATTCTGCTGAAATACAGGATTAACACTCAAACTAACTATCCTAGCCAATTAAGCTGACTTAGGAAAGATAACTAAGGGATTAATACACTAATACAAGAGATAAAACAAATATTTTTACAGTTGTGTCATTACATTGATTCTTTTGACTGAGCACAAGATTTTGAATAGGTACCGCGGCACATACTCTAGCAGTATGCATCGACCTGGTTCTGGAGGATACGAAGATGAACGCTATGACGGCCATTATGGAAGTAGAGATGAAGACAGGAACGGGCATGGTAGAGAAAGAGAATCTGGTTACAGAGGTGATGATAGACATGGTGGATATGGGGACTCCTATGGCCGTGATGGGGGCAGAGAGTATGAAGACCGCTACAGCCATGATGGTTATAAGGATGATGATTATCGTGGGAGAAGTCGCAGTGTTGATGGTTACCAGTATGGTTCAAGAAGCAGAAGCTCAGATAGAGATCGCGATCCTGCTTATGAAGAAGATGGCCAGTATACTTCTAGGTCTGTTGAGTTTCTGTTTTTAGCTATTCTTTGTAAATTTGATGTAGTTTTCTTATTCTGTTGGACACTAGTAAACTAATGAATTTTGCTTAGTTTGTGGCTTTCTAATGGACATTCGCGTCTTGGAAATTGAAGTTGAAATATGAAACTGCTTGCTTTCTTTGATACATGTGACATTGTTTTGTGGGAATCTCATCTAATATCAGTTTTGGTATAAAACATTTGTTGGGTGAGACGGTTGGTGGCTTTTTGAAGGTTCTTTCTGCACTTCTGTGTTTTTTCAAAAAAAGACTGGGTTATTTTCCGAAGTGATGCCTAATCATTCCTGCAGAAGTAACTGAAACTGAATTTTTTCTTAATGCTTCAGAAACCGTGTCTGATTATCCATACTTTCTGGAACTAGCTGTAAACCACAAACTGAAGAAAAAAGGCAGTTTATTTTTTATTTTGATTTTTTTTTATTCACCGTCGTGTAGGTGAGTGTTTCTTTTAGTGCATGCTCTAATTTAGCTTTGACTCTTTCTGGCAGAAGCAGCGCGTCCATGGCTGATGCTAACTCTCAGGATGGAAGGTAATAGATAGGAACTACTTTTTAAATTACAAGCCTGAAGCATCAGATGGTGTTTCTTTGGCTGTGTCTGAATACATCCTTACCTGCCGGTGTCTTCTATTTTCAATGTAGTAATCTGGAAAAGCGGCTAGAAAGGAAATTTTCTGAACAAAATATTGGAGCTCCTCCTGGTTATGAGGAAGCTGTTGGTGCTGCACGCACTCCCACATACAGTGAACAGTAAGTTTTTGCATGATTTGACCTGAATTTTCTTTTGAAACTGATGTTTAATGTAGATGTGTCTTTGAAGGGGTGGAGAAATTGCATCTGCATCTGTGCCTATGTCATATTCTTCGCCTCCCAACAACAGTCCAAGCCGAGCAGCCCACAGTTCTGCTTCACAACCAGCTTTTACATCACATCCGGCTGCTTCTCCTCCACCACCTCCTTCTGTTTCAGATCAGAAGGAGCCAGACAGCTTTGATGAATTTGACCCGCGTGGCCCTTTATCAGGTGAACCAGGATATCCATATTGCTGGAAGTACTCATAACAAAGTGAAATTCTCAACAAAAATAACCACAAAGAGTGGAAAATGTGGAGGAAGTTTTGGTCTCTGTAATTAAGGGCTAAAGCTGGGACTGTAATGTGAACCGGGCTAAAGCTGGGACTGTAATGTGAACCGGGCTAAAGCTGGGACTGTAATGTGAACCGGTCAATATAATTTAGTACATAGGTTTCTGAAATGGGTCAATGAACTACTTTATCACTCCTTTCAGTTTGAGGGTTGAATTTGATGACGGGGAACGGCAGCTTTAGTGATGGAGAATAACTAGCTTGGAGGATATTGTCCGTTCTACTTTCTTTGTAGAATCCATTTCTATTCATATGATTGATAAAAGGATCTCTTACCAAAAACTTGCACCCTTCTTATTGATTGGTTTACAGTTATAGATTATAATTTTCATTTCCTGAACATGTTAATATACTTATGTATTGTTCTTTCCAAGCCCTTAGCTTTGCTTTTTTTGTTTTTCTATGAGCAGCTGCTCCAGTTGCATCCAATATCTCTTCCCAAAATGCTTCCAGTGCTGGAGAAATGGACTTACTTGGCTCCTTGTCTGGGTCATTTTCCGCTAACGCGTTGGCCCTTGTTCCAGTTGACTCAGCATCATCCGCCCCTGAAACTGATGCCTTTGCTGATACTGCCTCTGGACCTACTTTTGTGGGAACTTCATCGTTATCGGTATATTTTTATTTGGACGGAGGGAGTATTTGTGTTTAAGAGACGAGGAATGTATAACTGTATTCTTGCCTTTTGAGTCTGACCATGATGTTTTGACAGACTTTTGATGACCCATTTGGGGATGGTCCATTTAAAGCCTTTCCTTCCACGGACCGGCTACCTGCTCAAAACCAGAATCCTATCACCACATCTTCGTATCATGCTGTCTCAGACGAAATTCGCGGGCCACCTCAGATGAATCTTCAGAGGCAGGAGACTGAAAACAACTGGGGTGAAACTTTTCCTGGCACTACTTATGCTCTACCAAGTGCTTCCACCATTCAAGCTACCGCATCACATGACCTATATTCTCACCAAGAACTTAATCCTTCTAACAATGACATTGATATACTGGCAGATATTCTCCCACCGGCACCTCAAGCTGTTGCGAATTCGCAGACGTCCTTTTTACCACGAGCAACTGAACTTCCATTGCAGATTAACCAGAGTGCTTCACAGACAAGGAACCCATCTCAAACTAGTCAAGTAGCTCCACAGACTGGTGTCCAAGAAGGATTAGGCCAGTCTGTGTTCACAGGAAGTTTTCCTGTTCAACTTCAACCAGGTCAACCTTTCTTGCCAGCAGGCTTGCATTCCAGTCATCATATACCACAGACAAATGTTTATGCTCAGACGACTCAAATGGCGACCCCAACAAGTTTAACTTCACCTGCCAGTCATATGGGGTTTTCATCTCAAAGTGGACAGCTTGTATCGTATCCTGGTTCCTCATTTCAGACGGGTTCTCCCCCACTCGCCAGTTTTCAGGCTCCGTCTGTGCAGCAGAATGTTTCGTTTAGTGGGAGTTACATATCACAAATGGGATCCACAGGCTCTGTTGGTCCACAGATGAATACCCATGTTACTACTGGACCACCTGCACAACCTGGTTCTATGGGTTTCGTTTCACAACCAAGCTCTGTGTCTTCAAAATCTTCCCAAGCTCACTCAAACGCAAATGCCGTCTCTCAACCCATGGTTCCAGCTTCAACAGGGTTCCTGACTAGCGCTTCTCGACCTGCAGAAGATAAGTTTAAGACGAAATCCGCTGTTTGGACTGACACTCTTAATCGTGGACTTGTTAATCTAAATATTTCTGGACGTAAGATTTTTGGGAGTTTTCTCAACATATATTGGTTGATAATATGATTTCTTTGAGTGGTGACTGGCCTAACAAACTTGTTTGCGTTTGCAGCTAAAACAAATCCTTTAGCTGATATTGGAGTTGACTTTGATGCCATTAATCGGAAAGAGAAGAGGATGGAAAAACCTACGACAGCTCCAGCATTATCAAATGTAACCATGGGGAAAGCGATGGGTTCAGGCTCTGGACTTGGGCGTGCTGGTGCTGGTGCTGGTGTGCTGAGGCCACCAGCAAACCCCATGATGGGTCCTGGCATGGGTATGGGTGGTGGTGGTCCTAGACCGCCTTCTATAGGCATGGGGGGATATGGAGTAGTGACCCAACCAATGGGAGTTGGTACAGGAATGAACATGCCTCCAAATATGTCCATGGGAATGAATATGGGCATTGGACAGGGAGGCCAGATGCAACCGCAAATGGGTTTTGCTCCCGGGTCTAATATGCCCGGAGGCTCTAATCCTATGATGGGGACAGGTAATTATGGTCAACAGCCTTATAGAGGTGGCTACAGGTAATGTTGGACTTGATCACAGCCTGCTACGCCAAGGTAACCGTGGCTGGAATGTTGAAGCATTTTCTAATTTGGAGCTGAACAGGCTGCCAAGGTAACCATGGCTGGAGTGTGGAGTATAAGCATAACAATTGCACCTGATGTGAATCTTCCTTCCTGAGGGTTTGGAGGAGCAACGAACCTGTGATTGTCTAAATGGGATGTGTACACATTACAGAGATTTTGATAGCATTTTTGCAACTATAAATGCATTATACGGGGCACAATTGGTAATTTAGGTGACCCTTTTTTCATTTGTAGTTTTGATATGTATACTTAATGTAATGATGACCAACCGTCTCAAGTATGTTGGTTCTGTCCTTTTATCCTTTTGATTTGGTGGGGCTTTCCCACCGGTTTTTTGGGCATTGTAACATTGCTTGTCAATCACTTTCTTTTATGCGATGATTTTATTTGTTTTGTTTTAAAGGCGAGATATTTGTCACCATTACATTTTTAGTGTAGTGTTGTAGTGCAACGAGATAACTCTGAGGAGTAAACGTAGTTGACCTGAAGTGCCGGTAATTTCTATCTCCTGTGGTCACTTTCCTTTGGTTAATGCAGGTAATGAATGTTACCATTACCTCTTACAAATATTGCTAGTGTTCGAAAAATATACTTTATTACCCATAATTACAATCGCAGTTTACTGCTGCCTCATATCTTATGTTTTGTTACGGTCTCAGTTTTGACATAGAAGCTAGATAGATAACAGAGAATGTCCATGATACGCGACGATGACCACCCTAAGTATATACGGTAATGTAATGCTTTTGGAACCAGATGATTCCATTAATAATATAATAACTAGTGGGATGATCGTGCTTTGCACGATGAGGCCCTCGGTTTGTGTTGTTTTTTGCGTTTTCGAATACGTCCATTATGCAAGATGTAGGTGTTATGTGAAAGCAAATGAGGTGATGCTCATTACATTATTAATAATAGCCAAAGTAGAAAATATATTACATTGTTGTTGTTCATCGAATATAGTTGCGCTGTAGTTGCTACATAAAAGAAAATGAGCTAATGATGGCTTCAGTTAATAGAACTCTTAAAAGAGTAAATAATTCTAATGTTAATTCGAAATAAATCAATAACATTCTGGTTGGCGTTAACTGATTAACCTTCGGGTCGAAGCTTGGATCTACGTAGCATGTCATATCATGAAACAGGTTCAAGTTCCACCAGCTTGTGATCTGCATTGCATCCACAACAATATCAATTTAGGTACAAACAACATCAGCAACCAAAGACAAGCAAAGTACCGGGAAAAGGTCAACTATGAGCACATGAGCATACAATTACGGCCATGGTGTTTCTCATTGACAATAGTTTTGTACCTTAGAAAGTGAAAAGGCTATCCCACATAGAGTTTTGTACCCTGGAAATGAAAGGCTTCAACTGCACGGAGAGTTAAAAAGGGGGAAATGACCTGAGAATTCCTGCATATTGTGTAATAAAATCTATAGAATAACTAATGCGCGACTATTTGGTTTGTGCACAACCCATAATTTCACATATGCAGGCAAAGCAAGGGTAAAACATCAACAACAAATGCACTGGTCCATATATACTTCAAGGAAACAGACAAAAAAACACTCAAACATCCATTAACATAATAAAATACTTGAAGAAATTAGATATACACTGGTGGCTCATTGTTCTGTGGAAGTTGGTGGATTCCTTTTTGCCATATGGTTCGTGTTGGTTAACAAAAATATTTTGTCCATCACTTTTCCATGCATAACATATTCTGGAGTTAGATAGCTGCCATAACACACTCTGTGATTAATATTTTGATCAAATATGAATGAAAATATTGCTATAAAGAAGCTTAGAGAACATCAAACTCACCCAAAAGTTCCTGCAACATCTGCATTGTCAATGTGGTATGAAGAACCAGAGCCTAACATCGCGAGTCCGAAATCCGATAGCTGAAATATTCAATCAGAAAATTAGTAATAAACATGATTTTTCTAGAGCTGAGAATCGACATCCAGCTTGGACTATATCCCATTTGTGATAAGTACCACAGATTCTAGAACAGAAGCTCTGTGTCATACGTTGTGCAAAGTACCACAGCCTTGCAGTGCCCTCGCTACCACTACGATTTGTCACTGTCATGCATGGAATCAATGCTGTTTTAGTAGAATACATAGATGAGAAAGTATCAATTATATGGAAAAGAGACGATATTGTACCAGAGAGATCTCTGCCACGAGATGTAATTGACATCAAGAAAGCTAGGGACTCGCATTTCCGTTCAAGATCTGTAACCCACCTTTGAGCACCAAAGCCTATACCGATTTCAAAGAAATGACGGAAGCATGGATGGACATCACTCTCATCATATTCCATGTGTTCTACCCGGATGACATGCGAGATTATATTACATGTGTTTTACACACGTACACTCACACACAAGAAAAGAAAAGACATGTTGCCCAAAATCGGGACAATAAAGAGTCGAATACAACCCGTAAACCCATATTGAAACAGATACAATGTGAAGACTGATAGGAAGTTCATAAACCTTGGAATGGCCATTGGTCATATCATGAATAATACATCCAGAAGGGAGCCTTCTACAACCACCATTTCCTCATGCACGGTCAGCATCTACGGACACATCAACCACAGCCCAAATATCCTCTGCCTGCTGCTCACAAAAATGAAGAAACTTTACCTGAATGCGAAGTCCATACAGGATAATTCATCATCAGATTGCATCCAAAATTGACCTGTAGTAGCAAAAATCTTATTCACATCAACAATTCAAAACACCTGGTAACTATATCTAATCAAAGGAGGCAATTAGAACACATACTTTCGTGAGGTTTTGTATAAATCAACAAGAATAGTGATAATAGAGAATTTTGGACATCTAATCAAAAGTATGCAAAATTTTCGTGGACCAAGAGATCCAACATTTATCTTCACCATTAACTACTAAAAAAACCAGCAGTATCATAACTAAACGGAAATTCCGAAACACGGAGAATTCAATAAGTCTGGAATTTAAAACTTCTTCTAATTATCATTTCTCACCTCTTGAGTCGATTGCCATGGCATCCGCAACACCACGACCCTCCTTCGGCTGGTTGCATGTATTCTCTCATTTACTCTGAGACGTTAATGTAGTCCCCAAAAAGGCTATTCTGTAGGGAAGTTTGTTCCCAAGAGAGGAAAAAAATTAGGGGAAAATGGGAAAATGAATCGTTTAAAGAGGTAGAGGTACAGAGGTTATTGCAGTAGAAATTTTGTAGAAAAATTTCACCAAATTAGGCTTTTAAATCTATCCAACAAATGTATCAAAATCGAAAGATCTGTACCGTAGGCACCTGCAATCAAAATAAAACCAAATAGATCACCAAAATTTCAAAAACATCATCAAGTAAATAATTTCTCAGGTAGCTAATATTTGTGAGACGAAAGGGAGACAAAAACATAATAAAAATAGGATGAGTTGCAAGCAATATGAGAATTCAGAAATAAAAACTCTCCAATCACTCTCCAATCGAACAATTCATCACCCATTGCATTCTTATATTCACCGTTTAACTATATCCAAAACCAAGGAACAGATTAATCAACCATTAGGTGTAACCACTAAGAAAAACATTCTACGACCAAGGAGTGCTTTCCATGTCGATTGAATACACAATAAAACGAGCCTATCGAAATTGAGGTTTCAATTTCGATATTCAACTTGTGGAAAGAAACAGAACTCGCAATTAAATAATTACGATATTACAAAACAAAATGGCACGGACACCGCCGTAAACGCGACGCCATGATTCGTGTACGAATTGGATTAAATCCGATCAACTAAATGCTGCAAAAACAGGGAATTAGGGCAATATCGTAAAACGAGAGGGGCAACAAAAAAACAACAAAACAAAAGAGACTCAAAGACCAAAAAATTCAAAATTCAAGAAATTGAAAATGGCTAGATTTGAAACTCATGCATTTTCGAGAGAAAACAAAATCGAAAAGGACCAAAAAATTTAAATACAAAAATCGGATGGAGAGCTCCGGTTGAAGAAATATGCAATTGAAAAGCAAATACGAAGAAGAATACCTGCTGCAGAACACTTTGGCCGGAAAAGCTCTGGTGATGCCGATGGCAGAAACGCAAAATGCCAAACGAAACCGACCTTCATCCTTAATCCGTCTCCCTGACCTGAAATACACATGGACATCTTGCTGTGGATCGCGACTTTTGCGGAGATGTGGAGAAAATGTACGAGGAGAGTGAGAGCCGATGCAGAGAAGTGAAGAGAAACTTGGAGTGATCTAGAGAAAGGGTGGAGTGTGGAAATATTTGTTTTCAGCTTTGAGTGGAGGTTTTGCTTAGCTTCCACTGGGCAAGAGAGGCGGTGGTGGGAGGTGATGTAGTGTAAGGAGACGACGTCGTTTCACCTGTAAAAGAGGAAAAAAAATAAGAAAACGACAAAATTGTCAACATATCATCCGTAAATAATACTATGCATCCTATATTGAAGATAAAGTAATGAAAGAATCGAAGTTGTGCTACCAACAACATTATTAGACGTGAACTGGAAACGCTAATGATGAGGGTTGAATTGAGCCTCGCCACGTGTCATCTCCTAATTGATCAAACATTAAATGAAGACATAAAAACTACAACATTAAGGGCCAAGAGCCCCACTTCACGCCTAAGGGCAGATCCGAACCCCATGTGGGAGATCGGTCCCGCTCCCCCGACCACCGCAGGTCGGCTAGGTCGCAACAGAGCTGGGCCAGTGCAGTTCGGGTCGAGACGGCCTGGGGGGCTCGACGCAGGTCGGCCAGAGCCTCCTTTATATGATAATTAACCCACGTGCTTATGAGATAATTATGGGAAGATCCTAAGGATCCTTTACCCATTAAGACTTTGATTTTGATATTTAAATATGCTCATAATTATCCATAAATCATAGAGATTTACATGTATTAATCCTTAGGGAAATAATAATAATAATACAAATCCTTGTAGAAAAGGAAAGGGATAAATCGTCCCCTATATAAACAACCCTAAAGAATTACGGAAACTTGATTCCTGAAATATAACAGGATACGTAGGCAATTTGAGAGAAATAACTCTCAAACTCAGTTTAAAAATCACCCAAAAATCATCCCTCGTTCATATTATCCTAGACTAAACGGCCCAAATTTATTCATAGACGGGATCCAGCATCGTCAGCTAACAACATAAGGTGCATGTTATTTGACGATATAACTTAAAAAAACATAGCTAAGCATGATTCTATTACCACCACCTGCCCTATCTAGCCATTGCATTCTTCCTAATACATCTCTTTCTTTAAGCTTACTGGCGGCTGATGTTGTCGAGCAAAATGTTTTCTGTGCAAGCAAATGCACATCTTGCGACCCTTCACAACTTCTTGTTTTGTGCTTCCTGATCCTCAGTCATCCGTGTTACAGCTTGTGGAAGCAATACCACCTTTCCTGCTGTTAGCAGCCCCTGAGCTCCCTCCCACATTCTCTTTTATTATTATTAATAATAATTATATTACTTGAGGCAGCCTCCTCGTCGTAATGCTTGCTTCGTTCAACCTCTTTTTCATCAGCTACCTCTACATTATTTTGAACCCCTCTACAAATAACATTTCATTATTCCTATGTTATAGCTCGCATGTTGATGAATATTCATGTTTGTTTCGAGGATTTATTCATTTTGTTAGCGTGTGTGTGGGGAATACGCGTACTTGTTTGCATACCCTGAATAAACAAGAAGTCCAACAGCAACACCAGCGAAGGCTACAAAGTACATCCAGTCGACCTACAAAGATTACTTTTGAGGATGGACGACTAATAAAAAATGAAGCGAAAAATAACCCCTTGCATTTCACATACAATGTTAATAATCTCATGTAGTAATCACCTTTCAACAATGTCACAGATTTTACCTTTTCGTGGTATGCAAAGATACGGATCAAAACAGCCCACATATCTGATGTGAGTAAAGACAGATTCAGCATTGTCGCGCCATTCATCTGCAGTACCATTAATATGTACTTTCAGGCCTAAGTTCAGAAGAGTTGCCTGAGAGCATGAAGCTACCGACTAAAACAAAAGTGAAGGAAATTAAACATAATTTCAAATACATTAGTATTTCAAATATACCAATTAAGAGCCACCAGAAGTTGCTAGCAGTCTACAACTTAACCATTCACATTAAAATGTTCCCAAAAACTATGTCTGGAGCTCTCGATTGCTTCAGATAAAGAGGAGAAACACGTATGTCTCTTCTTCTCTTAATTCACTACTCACACATATGAAGCCATAAATTTACCTCCAACATATCCCACATTACCATTTGCACTTTATTTTTCTTCCTTTGAGGTCATGACAGGTTTGTCCTTTCCAAAATTGCCAACTACTTTCTTGTCGTGTCCAATTTTTCTATTATTCAGAAAATGAAAGACCAATTAGTGCGGTAAGGCCTAAGAATGGCAGTCTATGTTAGTATCAACTGAACAACTTTGGGTGAAATGTAATTAGACAATGAACACGAAGATACCAACTTTGTTTTCATGAAATCCTATAATTGTGCTCCAAACAACAACTTTGTTTTCATGAAATCCCAAAATTGTGCTCCAAGAAACTGAGGATTCAGGTTAAAGGGTCAACTAAAAAGCAGACATACCCCCTAAATAGGGGTGCGAGAAATTAAGCCATACCTGTAGCAAGATAGGGACAAGTGAGTAAAACAGAAACATGGCCGGTGAAAATCCAAAAAATGGAAGTGCCTGAAACCAAAAAAAATGGAATTCAAATATCATGATTCCATGAACTATCAGACTGTAGTGTACAAACAATTAGGCAGGAGAGGAAGAGAAGAGTTTTACAATGCATTAGAACTCCAAATTACTTGGTGGAATGAGACATGATGCATATATCATCTTTATGTTGGAATGAGACATTATTAATGGAGAAGTATTTGAGAGTGGAAGATGGTAGGAAGATTTGATGGAAGAGACTTCTTTTATTACTCCAAAACTTCTTGATTTTTGCTTGATACAAAGACAATGGCTTGGGTCCTATTTATAGTATTAGTCTTCAACTAGGATTATTTCTAGAGTCTTCCACCTTATTCCTTTACTACCTTATTCTAGTATCTTCCATACAAGATAATTTATTAACTCTCTAGAATTCTCCACACAAGTACATCCTACAACATAATTCTAGATTGACTCATACAAGTTTGTAGAACATGGACCTTAAGGCCTATTAAATTTTGGACTCTTTGAGAAATTAAGGCCCAAAATCAAGTTTACATTTCAACACCCCCTCTTAAACTTGATTTTCTTTACTCCAATCAAGTTTCTCATCTTCACTAAGACTTCTTGCTTAAGTGGTTTTGTGAAGATGTCTGCCACCTGATCATGTGTCTTCACATACTACACTTGCACATTCTTTCTTGCAATGCACTCCCTTATGTAGTGATAGCGCGTATCAATATGCTTACTTCGATCATGATGGACTGGGTTTTTGGCCAAAGCTATAGATGACTTGTTATCCATGCGAATAGTAGTTGGATCCTCTTGTGCCAAACCCAACTCCTTTAACAGATTTCGGAGCCAAACCACATGACAAACACATGAGGTAGCAGCTACATATTCTGCTTCACATGTGGAAAGAGTGACTATCGGTTGTTTCTTTGACATCCAGGTGAAGGTGGTGTCTCCCATATAAAATGCGAAGCCAGTTGTACTCTTACGATCATCCATATCACCGGCCCAATCACTATCGCTGTAACCCACAAGCTTGTACTTGTCTGAAACCGAATAGTATAAGCCATAATCTTTCGTTCCTTTGAGATACCGGAGAATTATCTTTGCACTTTTCCAGTGAGTTATTGTTGGATTATCCATGTAACAACTGATTAATCCAACCGCATATAGAATGTCGGGTCTTGTACATGTTAGGTACCGTAAGCTTCCAAGCATGCTTTTAAAGAGTGTTGGGTCTATTCTCTCTGCTTTGTCTTATTTTGACAACTTGGTTCCACACTCTATCGGTGTACTTACTGGCTTGCAGTTTTCCATTTTGAACCTTTTAAGAATCTCTCTTGTGTATCCTTCTTGTGAGATGAAAATTCCATGATCCTCTTGTTTTACTTCAATGCCAAGATAATATGCCATTAGTCCAATATCTGTCATCTCAAATTCTTTGGCCATATCTTTCTTTAACTCCTCAATCATTTTTGGATTGTTGCCGGTGAAGATCAGATAATCCACATATAGGCAAACTATTAGAATGTTTTCGCCTTTTCTTTGGGAAATTAGGGATAAGGACACAATCTGAAAGCGTGGGGTTCTTTCTTCTGAGCTTTCATTTGATGACAATACGTCTTCTTGGGTAGTTGCAACTGGTGAAGCTGGAGGGGTAGTGGGCTCCTCTCTTGGTTGCTCCATGTCGTCCTCGTCAATGTAAGGGAAGAAGTTATAGTCATCCTCACATGTCTCCCAATCCCATTCTCCTTCTTCATTAATACAACATCTCGACTAATGATTGTTTTTCTAGAATTCGGATTGTAAAGCTTGTATCCTTTGGTGTTGGAGTCGTAACCAATAAAAATATATTTCTCACTTTTATCAACCGAATTTCTTCTATGCTCGTCAGGTATGTGAACATGGGCTATGCTCCCGAAAACTCGTAGATGAGAGACTCAAGGCTTCATCCCACTCCATGCTTCTTGTGGTGTCTTGCCGCATACACTTCTTGTTGGTGACCGATTTGACAAGTACACTGCAGATACAACAGCCTCTGCCCAGAGCTCCTTTGGAAGTCTCTTGCTTTTGAGCATACTCCTCGCCATATCAAGGATTGTTCTATTATTTCTTTCGGCAACTCCATTTTGTTGGGGGGACCTTGGAACAGTCAATGGCCGACGTATTCCGTTTACGGTACAAAACTCTTGAAATTCATTTGAGGTGAATTCTCCTCCCCAATCAGATCTCAAGGCTTTGATCTCTAGGCCATTCTCTTTCTCCACGGCAGCCTTGAATTTCTTAAACATCTCAAAGACCTATGATTTTTGTGTTAGATGTAGTGCCCGAAAGACAATTTATGTAATTATTTTTCATTTAATAATGACAGATTTTTTTATTCATCTTATTATTTGCTATGTGCTTATAAAGTATACACTAGTGCAAACCCTGAGTATATCAGTATGTAACCACTTAACTCAGTGTATGACATGCACGTGAGGATTGAGTTAGTGGTGATATACTTGAACTGTTAGTCCGTGGTGAACTTAATCAGAGTTTAGGGTCTTGATGGGTATAAATAATTCCACCACCTCAACAGTGGGAGACGACCCACCGCGGCCATCCTCCGGCATGACAGAATAGATCGCAAAGAGGGCGGCCACTGTGTCTCACCTCGCCGCGACCAAAACATTTGCAGCCCCAGGCAAGTGCAACAGATCCTGTGGGTCTCATCCAGGCAAGTCAAGAAGGGGCGCCAAGGGGACGAGGCAGGAAAAGGCTTGCTCCTTGCGACCTCAGAGAGATGGCCGCCGGTTGATCCAGATCTTTTCCCCACTTGTATCTTAGATATTTCGTCTTACTTAATATCTAAGTTAAACCTAGTTGTTAGTAAAATGTCTAATAGATTACTTATTCCCTAAGTTACCCACCTCTATAAAAGGTGTGGTCATTGTAAACTAGAAGATGATATAATATACACTACACTTGCAAGCCAAAGCTCTGTCCATTTTTATTCCTCCATACCGCCACCCGCCGGAGTATCACACCACCTTAATACACCGGATATCCACCGTCTATACACCGCAAGGACACCTGTGACGATTTATACATCATCAGTTGGCTCCGTTACCGGGAAACGAAAGCTTCATCAGCTCATAACTCCACACAAAATCAAAAAATGGCAGTTCACCTGACCGGCTCCATCATATAGAAATCACATATCAGATTGCCAGGAAGTCCGACTCAAGGCGAGTCCTAATCACAAGTATAGTCATAACCTATGACTGGAAGCAAAGGGCAACTGAACCCCCAAACTCCTGCGAGAGGCGTTGTACAAACACATATACAAGCTGATGTCGCGGTAGAGACACAAGAAATTACGCAAGCGGGTGGGGAAGGATCACAAAGGGGAGTTCTGGCCCCTAGCGATGCCCGAAATCTGATAAATCAGAAGGCTAAGTCAAGAGAGGTCGTAGCAGCATTGGATGGGAAAATCAGAGGATCATCTCGATCGCAGCAAAGCCAGAGATCAACCTCTAGGGCAGAGCCAGATCCCCAAGAAGATCCGGAGATTGCGGAAATAAGGGAATACGCGAGGTATGCGGAAACTATGTACCTAGCCAATTCCCGTCTGGTAGCAAAGGGCCAAGCTCCAATGTCGATACGACCCCCAAATCCCCCCAGAGATGAAATCGCTCCCGCGGCGCTGAATAAGGGTCGGCGAGCGCATTCACGGGATCGAGATAGAAGAAAGTGTGCGCTCATCAGGCCGCAAAGTACCCAGGAAAAACGTTGTGCAGACTTCGGTTCTCCCAGATCGCGATCATCAGGAGGAAAAATCACACGAAAAAGGTTCGGCTTTCAAAAGGTTGGGTGAGAAGGACAAGGCCTCGGCCCCAAGTCGTCTCAGCCTTCCCGAGGGAGGATTTCTTCCCCGACGAGACAGGGACGCACCGGACGCCCGCATAATTATCCGTGAAAAAAGAGCTCGTCGGAAGGAGTCGGAAGACTGCGGGGAGTCAGAGCGCAGGCCAGAGAAGGCTAATACACAGGCGCCGTTGCGACCCAGTTTCGACCCTGTTTGGGCAGAACAGATGGAGATAATGAAAAATGAGCTCGCCGATTTGAAAAAGTCAAGGCCAGGCGAGAGAGCCGCCCCAATCTCAGGAATCGACGTGCTCGCCAAGAGAATTACAGAAACATTGCCTACCGGTCACGAAAAGGTTAGCTATCCCAGCTATAATTACTACAATGGAAATTCTTGCCCAAACGACTGGCTCACCGCTTTCCAAGGTCGCATCACCCCGGCGACCCAAAATAAATCGCCGGTGCATCGCCTTAGTCGGAAGCATGCAGGATAGGGCCGCCTCTTGGATACGTGGACTTCCTCGTGGCTCAGTAAAAGGCTGGGAGGATCTCTCCGAGAAATTCGTCAGAGAGTTTGAATCGGCGAGTAGACCAAAGAAAACTATAGAGGACCTATACGAAGTTCGCATGGGAGGATATGAGTCCGGAAAAGAATATTATGAACGTTTCATCAGAATATACGATCAGACAAGAAACATTCCGGATGATGCAGTTGTCACATGTTTCCTCACAGGGATCGCCAAGGGTCCAATGAAAATCGAGTTCAACCCGCGGCCCCTAAAGCGGGTCTCGGGGGAAATGTTGGAAAGGGCTCGAATGATGGGAGTCGGTGAAGCGCCGTCCTCGGGGAGGGCGAAGCCCAAAGCGAAACGACCTTCACGGAGAAGAGGATCGCGCGAGAGGAGCGTAAGAAGGAAAAAGGGCGAGATGCTAACCACGACCGCGAGACAAAAAAGCCTTATAAATTCAGCGAGGACAATTTTACCCTGCTCAACACTAAAGCATCTCAAATATTGTTCGAAATCCGCGAACATTTTGACAAGCCCAAACCCATGAGGGGTGATCCCGATAGTCGCGACAAATCCAAATACTGCGACTATCACAAGGACCATGGTCACATCACAGACGAATGTTTCACGTTAAGGCGAGAGATAGAAAGGTTAATCCGCGAAGGACCAGCGACCAAGTATAAGCGAGACGGGAACACTGGTACCGGACAAGGTCGCCACCCCCGCGTCTATCAGAAGGAGGTCCAGGTTATCCATGGGGATATCCCCAGCAACAATCAACTGAAATCTCAGATGCACCAGATTAATACGCGCGGCTTTGAAAAGCAGGTAGTATTGGGGGAGTACGAGAAAGGAATCATGTTCACTAAAAGCGAATTGGCCACAAGCGAGGGCCCCATGGAAGTACCTCTTATTCTCAAAGTCGGAATAAACGACAAGCATGGTGTCAACAGAGTAATGATCGACACAGGGGCTGGTCGCGACGTCATCTATTTCGACTGTTTAAAACAGATCGGATTTGGAGAGGCTAAGTTGAAACCCTACCTCGGGGTGCTCGAGGGTTTTACCAACGACACTTTGCGGGTTAAAGGAACGGTCGACCTCAGCATCACTTTGGGTGACTACGAGCCATGCAGAACCGAGATGATCACCTTTCTAGTCATTGATCTCCCCTCGTACTACAACATTATCTTGGGGATCCCAGCCATGAAAAAATTTCAAATGGTGGCGTCCGTTCCCCATCAAAGGTTCAAATTTCACATAGGGGAGGAGATTGGGGTCGCCATCAGCCGACCCGGATCTTTCCTCGATTATATGACAAAGAACATGGTCGACTCCAAGCGACCCAGAGTGGAGGGTTTTTGCCTGGTTCGGGATCAGGTCGCCACTTTGAATGAAATGCCGGAAGGAGCAGTGGAGGTTGAAACATTTCAAGTTCGAGACGAGCCCGACTTCACTGCCGAGGACGAGTTGGTCGAGGTCATAATAAACGACAAATATCCCGATCAAAGGATAAAAATAGGATCGCGGACCACCGAGGAAGAAAGGGAAGAATTGATCGGGCTTCGAAAGCCAACATAAGCGCCTTCGCGTGGGAGTTAACGATATGATGAGGGCGTAGAGTCGAGGTCGCTTTGCACTATCTAAGTGCCGACCCCAACTTCGGGCCGATACGGCAAAGAGCGCGACAGGTTCTTATGGAAAAAGAAATCGCAATAAAAGGCGAGATCAAAAAACTTCGCGGCAAACAGGCATAATCAAAGAGCTTCGGTATCCCACCCGGTTGGCAAACGTAGTAATGGTAAAGAAACATAATGGCAAGTGGCGGATGTGTGTCGACTTCACAGACTTGAACAAAGCTTGCCTCAAAGACCCTTACGCGCTGCCTCGAACCGACAAAATGGTCGACGGGATCGCCGGATTCGAAACGCTGAGTTTTCTGGATGCATATTCCGGTTATCACCAAGTCAAAATGGCAGACGAAGACAAAGAGATGACAGCCTTTAGGGCAGCAGGTGGACTCTATTACTACGAGATGATGCCTTTCGGCCTGAAGAACGCAGGTTCGACCTATCAAGAGATTGGTGACCGAGTTTTTAGCACACAAATAGGCAGGAACATGGAGGCCTACATTGATGATATGGTCGTAAAATCAAGTCGCCAGGATCACCTGGTGGACCTTCGCGAAACCTTCGCCAATATAAGAGACCACTCAATGAAACTAAACCCTGCGAAATGTATTTTTGGAGTCCGGGCGGGGAAAATTTACGGGCTTCATGGTGAGTCGAGAGGGGGATCGAGGCAAATCCCGAAAAAATCGAAGCCCTAATCAACATGAGCGAGCCCACCGTGTCAAGGAAGTACGGCGGCTAAACGGCGAATCACGGCCTTGGGTAGGTTTGTCTCAAAATCTGCGAAAAGAAGTCGCCTTTCTTCAAAATTTTGAAAGGGGCGGGTACCTTCTCTTGGACGGCGGAATGCTCTCGGGCTTTTAAAGACCTTAAAGAATACTTGTCAAGCCCGCCGTTGTTAACCACCCAAAACTAGGGGATATTTTGTTTTTGTATTTGGCGGCCTCGGATAGGGCCGTAGCCGCGGTACTTGTAAAAGAAGAGGAGGGCTCGCGAGAAGCCGCTTTTTTATGTTTCCAAGGCTCTAAGCCCCGTAGAAAGTCGTTATTTTAATATTGAAAAGTTAGCTTATTGTGTTGTTATAGCGCCCGCAAATTAAGGGCTTACTTCTCATCGCACACCATCGTAGTCCTATCGAATGCATCGCTAAGACGGGTTCTTCATAAACCGGACTTGTCCGGTCGATCGCTCCGGTGGGCTATCGAACTTACGAATTCGACATCCGTTATGAGCCTCGGAAGGCTATAAAAGCCCGGCTCTCCCGCATTTCATAGTAGAAACAAGCTTCAACGAAGAAACGGCGGAGCGGGTTTGCCCCAAATGCAACCGGGATAAGGTAGCCACGGAGGACGAGCCTTTCGGGCCAAGTCACCGTTGGCAACTCTACGTCGATGGGGCCGCAAGTCACAAAGGGTGCGGCGCGGGGATAATCTGTTAGAGCCGGGCACATCGAGGAAATCGAGCGAGGCTCGAGATTCGATTTCACCGCCTCTAATAACCGGGCGAGTATGAGGCCGTCATCGCCGGTTTAAAGCTCGCCAAAGCAATGAAAGTCGAAAATATACAGGTATTTTGCGACTCACAGTTGGTTGTGAATCAAATCAATGGCTCTTTCGGCATTCATTGCGAAATATTACAAAGGTATATCAACCTCGTCAAAAAACTCGAAAGCAGCTTCGCATATTGCCAGTTCAAAAACATCCCCCGAGAGGATAATCATAGGGCAGACTATTTATCCAAATTGACCAATGAAGATGCGTCGTGCGATCCTAGCATCATGGTCGAGCATCTCTTTGAGCCCGCCATTTCTCAAGTCGAGGTCATGGACTTCCAACCCAGGAATACTTGTTGGGTCGACATCATGAAATCTTACATTGAGCTAGGGGAGCTTCCCAGTGATCCGTGCGAAGCTAAGGCCTTGGTAAAAAGGGCTGCAAGATATATGATTATGGACGATGTGCTTTACCGTCATTCATTCTCAAAACCCCTTCTGCGATGCGTGCGACCTGAGGAGGTAACGGGCATTCTAACAGAACTACACGAGGGAATGTGCGGCGGCCATCCCGCCAATCGAACGCTAGCACAGAAAGTACTCCTAGCCGGATACTATTGGCCGAAATTAGCAGAAGACGCCAAAGCATATACCCGGGCGTGTGATGTTTGCCGAGGTTCGCCAATATCCCCAGGCTACCCTCAGTCGAACAAAGCATAGTGGTAGCGGCCTGGCCCTTCGACATGTGGGCAATTGACCTCATCGGACCTTTGAAGAGGGGTCGCTCGGGATGCGAGTATGTGGTCGTCGCAGTGGATTATTTTACTAAATGGGTCGAGCCTAAGGCCTTGGTAAAAACCAACACCAGGGATATAACATACTTTTTGCTCGATCAAGTATGGACAAGATTCGGAGTTCCGAGAGTTGTGGTTTCCGATCATGGACCTCAATTCAGAGACGAATTCGACAAATTTTGTGAAGAAAACAATGTTAAACATTGGCAATCATCCGTGTGTTACCCACAAGGAAATGGGCAAGCTGAAAATGCCAACAAACAGGTCCTAAGTGTACTAAAGAAGAGCCTGGGTGAGAAAGCAGGTCACTGGCCGGATCACCTTCCGGCGGCTCTATGGGCACTCAGGACGTCGCGAAAAATCACAACGAGGGAAACTCCTTTTGCCTTAACTTATGGATCTGAGGCTATGGCGCCAGTGGAAATGGCCTTACCAAGCCCTAGGGTCGTTTTTTATAACGAGGTCAATAATACCGCGGCACGTAAACTCGAGCTTGATCTAGGAGAGGAGCGGCGCATCCAGGCATACAGCCGTTTAGTCAATTATAAACAGGCGGCGAAGCGTCATCACGACAAACGTATTCGCGGGCATCACTTCGCCGTGGGAGATTATGTTTTGCGAAAGAGACAAGCCACCGGTCACGAGGCCAAGAAAGGAAAACTATCGGAAAACTGGGAAGGACCAGAGAGGATCGCTCGGATAGTCAAAAAAGGAACTTATATACTAAGTGACAACCAAGGTCGCGAGTACAACCGACCCTGGCATGCGGACAATCTGAAAAAATATTATATGTAAAGTGTATGTATGCCCGCGTACGAACATGGCATATGGAAAGGGAAATCGAAATAAAAGAGCCATCTTCGTTTATTAAGAAATACAATTGTTTCCAGCAAATCTGCGGCCTACCATGCTTTGCGATCTCAAAAAAAAAAAAAAAAAAAAAAAAAAAAAAAAAAAAAACGGTTACACTCTATCTAATGAGTGTACCTATAACGATCTAGTGAATGCTTCGGCACCCTCGCTAAGCTGCATAGCTTCGTTATTAATGAAGCAAAAGGGAAGCGACGATGTCGGTCCATAGAAACCGCAAAATTAACCGCTTCCCGATGAATCAAGATCCCCCAATCAATATCAACGCGATGATCGCGAATAGCGTGCAAAAGCAAAGCTTCGGCTTCACTAACAGCCTCGTTATCCGTGGACAAGAGGGCGCGCGAGTTGATGAACCTTTTCCACTCACGATTGCTGCGAGAAAGATCAGACGCAGGTCCCAGTACACGAGGTCGCTCATAATCAGGAAAGAGCTCGCGCAGGGCTCGTTGCAAGCAAGATTGTCTACTTGACTCATCGGCAAGGTTCCAAGCGAGCTCATAATGGGATAAGGGGTCGATAGCGGGTATACCCAGGGCACCATTGATGGATTCCGGAGTAAAAATGACCGCGACGCCACGAAGGGTAATGCAGCTGGCAGTCCCCTCAGAAGCAACTTCGGACAAGATGGAATAGAACTCCCTCACCATTGAAAGATTGGGAAGTATTGACGAAGGTGGTGCAACAAAATCTGCCCACCCAGAAAAACGTACGTGCAGAAGAGAACCGTCACCCTCGACCTTGCTCTGATTTAAACCCCTCTCCTTCGCAGGCTCAACCCACTCAAAATAGCGCCAGAAATGATCTTTAGCAACGTCAGAGGCAGTAAAGAAGAAATGGGATACATCACGAGTAGGACGAGCTTTCCATATCCGAACCCGGTCCGCTTTTCCCTGGGTGAGACATAGGTAAAGTAAAGGGGGGATAAAACAATAAAGAGGATAATGAACAAATTGCAGAAGAAAGAAAGCAAATTCAGTATAAGGCAAGAGGCAGAATGAGTTCCAAGATACTCCCCCTTTTTATGCTAAAAGGAGGATATAACCAAGGCAGCAGGAACGCCAGACCATAAAGAGACCAAAATTTATGGCTACAGTTACACCTGACACCTATTTATTAGGGGTCGTAACTCTGCGTTAATAACACGGTCAAAGGCTGCTCTGAGAGGCTAAATTTCTGACAACACTGCTCATAGGGCCGTGGAAATCTTGACAATTGACACCGCATAGCGACCATGGTTAGGACAAGACGACGACGTTTCGTGATCGCGTACTGATAACGGAAAAATTCACAGTTATTTTGATAACAATTTACCCCATTTCTGATATCATTTTGAGTATTTTTTATATCGTTTCGAGTCTTTAATTCCTTAGTTTCATAAAAATATATAAGTAGTAGTTATTTTATAAAATATCGTGTTTTTATAAGTTTTTATTAGTTTTTGTACCGGTTTAGTGACCGGAGTGTCGTGTCGGATTTACGTTTGGTATTTTGGTGGTTTATTGCAGAATCATAAGTGGACCAAGATTCTACGTAACGACATGTTTTGAGCCCTAAAAGAGGTGTTTAGAGGATTAGAAGAAGGTGCCACAAGCTTACGAGTTCAAAAGGGTCGTTTTTCCTAAGTACTTGAATCGTTACATATTTTCGACGGAGATTTGACCCAGCTTAGAGGTATTTTCAGGGGAAGTTTCCTTAATAAAAGTTGTATATCTTCAAGAAAGCTTTCCAATGGATTTTGAATCAAGTCAATCGGACTTCTACAACTCAAATGGTGGTCAAGTGGCTAATCGATTCGTATCAGTGAAAATCCCGAAAACGACACGTAATGGGAATGGCCCATCAAAAAGGCGTTTTCTGAAGAAGTGTCCTTCATGAAAGTTGAAGAATTTTCCGAGAGCTTAATTTTGACGTTTGAATCATAATTTTTGGAGGTCTACAACTCAAGATATGAATTTTAGAAGTTTTATTACAAATAAATACACAATCGAAGGATCCAGAATCATGGTGAGTCATCTGTGATGATGATACCCGGCCTGGTCCGGCTCTTTCCCGGCCCGGTCCGGCCTCAAACTTTGCCTATATATACAGAGCCTTCAGGATCAAGAACGATGCCCCTCTTCTCCTCTTCTTCTCATCTTTCTTCCGTCTAATTTTTTTTATTGTCTTGGGGGGGCCTATATGTAGTAATATATGTCGTTATAATGTCGGTGTAATAACCCGACTAGTTATAGTTTTAATATAATTTCGTTTCCGTTTTTTATTGCTTTCTTTTATTTTATGCAATTAGTATAAATATATATATATACGTATATTATATATATATCTATATCTATATATATCTATATATACATCTATACGTAAATCTATATAGCTGTAGTTATCTTTTTCGTTTTGTTTTCTTTCGTTTTGTTATTTTCGTTGTTATTTTCGTTAATATGAGTAGTTAAACTCAACATAGCCGAATTATGTGAAAACGGGTAAAATTGACCCTCGGGAGACGAGATGGGAGTTGTGTGCGCGTAATTAAACGTTCGTATGATAAACTCATGTTTTAAAACCCGTTTTGATCATTTTCCTAACTTTGAATAAAATTGACAACTTTGTTCACGGTTACATCGAGCTTATAAATGTATTTTGCGGTGAGATGTGAGATATGGATATCACTAATCATAGTCCTGATTGTTAGATTGACAATCTAAGTGACAAATCTGGACTATGCCTAAGTGAAATTCTTATTTTTACGAGATGTGCGAAACATGTTTTAAAATCACTAAACCATAGTCTTAATCGTTAGATTGGCAACCTAAGTGATACGTTAAAATTATGTTTTTGTGAGGTTTTTCAACGGCTTTTTATTCCGGTCAACCATGTTAGGCGAGTTAGCTCTCTAAAGGGAGGGTTAATAAACCTAGTGTGGGGGTTAAGTGAGAGCTGTTCAGATCTTAACGCAAGAATAAAGAGTTGACTCCCGTGAATATCATATGAACTGAATCAGATAAAACACACTCCTTATCAAGTTTTTCCTGTGGGGAGATAACCTGTTGGATCATGGCTCGGCTATGCTTTTTAATCACCTAGTTAATCTCGTTAGAATAATCTTTATTTTTCGCATTAGTATAAACACTCCACCTAAAACTTTGATCGCCTAGACTAAGAAACACGTTCGCTTTGGTACTCACAACCACATTTCTCTTGGGACGACCTCGTACTCCTGTAGCTATCCTAGCAATCGACCTGGTACTCTGCCAGTTAGAGAGTTGGTTTACCCACGGTTTTGCGAGTCTTTATAAATGTATTTTTAGTGGGTGAATTTTTCGCTCATCAAAAAAATTGGCGCCGTTGCCGGGGACCAATATTTTAGTGGGTGTATTTTTCTCTCATCAAAAAAAATTGGCGCCGTTGCCGGGGACCAATATTTTAGTGGGTGTATTTTTCGCTCATCAAAAAATTGGCGCCGTTGCCGGGGACCAATATTTTAGTGGGTGTATTTTTCTCTCATCAAAAATTGGCGCCGTTGCCGGGGACCAATATTTTAGTGGGTGTATTTTTCTCTCATCACGTACTCCAACAAATTATGTAAAAGACCTCGCACAAATCAAGAGGACCGCATACCGAGGATAAAGTAATGCCTATCACAGCCTCGCTAAAGACCGCCAGATAGTCAACACAAATCAGGGACGGAAAAAATCAAATCTTATAAATAGAAAATGCAGAGAGTAAATTGTCAAGATATTACAACTCAAAATTCAGGCAAATCACAAAGATAAATAGTCAAGGTTACAAGTCAAATTTTTAAAGGGCTCGCAGGAAAATACGAAAATCTAGAGATCATGAGGGGTAGGTGGGGTGCTGATGAACTCATCGCCTTGCTCAGGGGACGGCGGCTTCTTCAACGCCTCAAAGTTCACAGGATTAACAGGAGCAGGATCCCAAACAGGCTCGCCACGACTAAGGCCGTGTTCGGACCGTATCGAGGTAATAAGCTCATTGGCATAGGGAATCTCCGGGTGAAAGACCACTAAATCAGGATGACCTTGGTGCATATTCACCCACCGCAGGATATCTTCCAGAGTAATGTGCTCTCTGCCTCGGTCAGCCCAGATGCAGCGAGCTAAGTGACTAAAACCCTGATCAAAGCTATGCTCCATGAGGTCAAGGAAGTCATCTGAATTCTTGTAGGCGGCGACGGCCCCAGACTTGGCCTCCTCAACGGCCTCGGCGGTTTTCTTCACGGCTTCCTCTCGCGGCTCTCTTCGCGGCTTCTTCGGCGGCTTTCTCGGCGGCCTCTTTAGCAATCGTATCCGCCTCGGCGAGCTTACCCCTCAACTTAGCGATCTCTTCCTCGCGCCCCCGCAAAATCCTTGGTCAAAGTGGAAACTTTCTCATTGATTTCAGCATCCAGTTTAGAGTGCTCCTCCAAGATTGATCTCATCTTTTCCACCTCGCCAGCCGCGTGCCTAGCTTTCTTTTCGGCAGTAACTCTTGCCTGGTCAGTCTCCCCTAGCTGCGCCGTCACCTTTATCATTTCTGCCTCGCGCCTCTCAGCGGCCTCGAGCACCCTATTCAAACGAGCGCCGAGCTGGGAAAAGCAAGGGGGGGTTGGCCAAAAAACAAAAAATAAATAAAAAAAAAAGAAAGGAAAAAGAAAAATTGAAGAAGAGAAGAAAGAGGTGGTCTTACCATAGAAGCAGCAATCCCGAACTGGCCGCTTAAATCTCTGATTTCGGCGATCTCGTCTTGAGGCGGAGTATTATCTTGAGCCGCAAAGCGGGCTAGTATGCCCCGACCAATCTCCACTTGAGCATGATCAGGATAGTCAAAAGGAATCGGCCCAAGAGGAATCACATCAGCAATTGCTTCACCAACCCGGCGAGCTTTGGATAGGTCAAGATCCTGGGTAAAGCTCGGATCCAACCAAAGGGCCTCTTTCCCAGAGTAACCTCGAGGCAAGGTTTTTTGTGGCAGTGTCTCAGTGGGCGCGCTCTTCTCCACCGGAGCTTCAGCCTCTTCAAGATGCACCGGGCTGTGAGCGGGCCGTTTGGGTGGGCGATCATTCTTCGCCTTCTCTGGTTGAGGTCGCTTTACGCCGTGCGACTCTTTAGCAGGGGGATGAGTCTTTTTTGAGGCACCAGCCTGACCTGGGCTCGCAATAAGGGCAGAGGAAGTCGCAACAAGGGCATAAGAGGTCGCAGCTTCCGGGTCATATGTCTCGGCGACAACCGAGGCATCCACAGTCCGGGGCACTTTCCCTAGAGCTTTCTTCAGAGCCTCCTGTCGAGCATTGGCTGCCTTGGCTGCCTCCGCGTTAAGCTTGTTTCTTTGAGCCCTGCGAGCATTTGGATCCATACCTACAAAAGGAAAGCGGTTTAGAGCCCAACAAAACAAAATGAGCATATACAAATAAATACAAGTGGACAAAGAAAGTTACAAAGCGGCCTAAGTGAAGGATCGCCCCCACATTCTGGACACTCGGAGGGAAAACATTTGTTGATATGGCAATCCCCAATCCAGTCCGGATCGCAACTCTCAGGACCCATTCGTACCAAGGGCACGGCATTCCCCCTACCTACTAGGCCCGCCATACATACAAAAGGCTCGGCCAGGTCAAGAAGTTCAACCCAGGAGACATTTCTCCGAGATGGCGCCGCCCCATCCGACTGAATTAACGTCATCAGCCCCTTTACATAGCGCCGCTCACTCACAGGGGGGTCAAGGATTAAAAGCGTGGATTTGCCTCCGCGGACTCCTGCCCTGGGAAAAGGCCAACCCACCTTCGACTCGACTTTCAGTACCCGCTTCCCCCATTTGTGAAACTTATTGGGAAGCGGGAATAGTAGGCGGGGAGTCTTCGTCCTCAGGGAGATTTGTCCAGGAACAGTCGTCCCACAGAAGAGATAAAATTGCCCCAGTAAAGTTAACGTCGGCTCAATCTTCAGAATCCGGCACATAACTGTGAAAGCCATCAACTGGATAATAGCCCCGACGGCAAAATCGGAAGGAAGCGCCTGCATCTCCTTGCAGATCTTCACAAAGAAAGGATTGAAAGGCGGTCTCAGACCCGCATGCAAATGATGGAAGTGGAGGATAAGGGTGTCCTCGGAGCGGCGCGCACATACGTAATCCTTGTGATCCCCGGGCTTAAATTTGTCGGCCTCCTTCTCATAATCGAAAAAAGAAAACCGATACACCCTGGTGTCGATTCCAAATATACGATTTATGGTCCTATTGAGATCGCTGCTCTTACACAGTCGGGACCATTTCTTCTCAACATCCTTCTCATACGCCGTCATGGTCCCATACTCCCGCATAGCTTCAGGATTGTTAGGTCGAGAGATCTTCGGCTGGGTGGCGGCCGCGGCGGCTTCACCGACTGTCATGGTTTGGCTCGCAGTTTTCTTCTTCTTCTTCTTCTGCTTTTTTGCGGGCACCCAGATATCCTTCCGAGGCAATTCATCATTTTCATCCTCACTGGACCCCATTAACTCATGAACTGCGGCGTCCTGAACATAAGCTTCGTCGTGGTCGGGAGCGCCGCTAGTACTTGGGACCGCAGTTGTCCTTCAGCCGGGGACGCGATTTTTTCCGCCCCGTGAACAGGTTGGAGATTTTTTAGCCCGTGCTTTCTCTTTAAGGCTCGCTCTACGCGGCGGATTTCTGGCAGAGATAAAGGCCTCCAACTCAAAAGGGTCGGCATCCATAGTAGCGACCTCATCGGCGGTAATCTCGCCAACACCGCGCGAGTACTTTCCACTTCCACCTCGTCCGGTAGATCGCCGGCGAGGCCGCGGATAATATGGGGTCATCCTCGGCATAATCATAAATCTCCCTTTCCGCAGAATCATCGTCAGAATAATCATTCCCCGACATCCTGCAAAAACAAAGGAGGAAAAAGGTGGAGCTTTCAGACCTGGTATAATAATAAATTAGCCCAGGAAGGTGATCGCACCCACTTCAATGCCGTCTCCTCCGCTTTTGCAAGAGAGATCGCAAATAAAATTACAGAGGAAAGCAGGGGAGCGGGTGAAACCCCAATTTTCCCAGGAAAGCTATAGTCTCTCCCCAAGAAAAACCCCCATTATTAATCAGAAACAAATCAAGGTTGCATCCCCGTTGCAGAAAGAAAGATGAAAATGATGCCTATGGAAAAATAACGCAGGGATGGATGAATAAAAGAGTTAAAGGAGAGGAATTCTTACCCAATTTGCTGAAGAAAAGAGGAAATCCGCGTGAAGACTGGGAAATGCTCAAGAAAGTGGCCGGAATCTTCAAAAGAACCACCTTGAAATCCTAAAACCACCAAAGAAACGCCGCTGAACCTTCAAAGCTCCGCCGCAAAACCTTAAGAATTCCGATCGATAAACAGCGAAGGAAATAAGGAATGCTAAAAGTGTGAGGAGGTTGAGGGGTGAAAACCTTATATAGGCAAGGGGGCCACAATCGAACGGTTGGGAACCCTTCATCCGACGGTTCAGATTGGGGCGGCAGTTATCAGTTTCGAAATACGAAGGGGCGTCCCATCAATGCTCACGTGCAACTGCCTAGGCAGTTGCAAAGGCGGCCGCATTACTCAGCAGAATGGTACCTGGAGGACTGACGTCAGCCATGATCGACGATCTCGCCCCACCAAACTGACCCAGAGTTGCTTCGAAGGTCGCTTGCTTTGAAAGCACGGCCCTTAGTGAACAAGTCGCATCAGACGACAAGGTCGCAAAAACAGGCCCAGAGTTGCTTCGAAGGCCGCATGCTTTGAAAGCACGGCCCTTAGTGAACAAGTCGCATCAGACGACAAGGTCGCAAAAACTGGCCCGGAGTTGCTTCGAAGGTCGCTTGCTTTGAAAGCACGGCCCTTAGTGAACAAGTCGCATCAGACGACAAGGTCGCAAAAACTGGCCCGGAGTTGCTTCGAAGGTCGCTTGCTTTGAAAGCACGGCCCTTAGTGAACAAGTCGCATCAGATGACAAGGTCGCAAAAACAGGCCCAGAGTTGCTTCGAAGGCCGCATGCTTTGAAAGCACGGCCCTTAGTGAACAAGTCGCATCAGACGACAAGGTCGCAAAAACAGGCCCAGAGTTGCTTCGAAGGCCGCATGCTTTGAAAGCACGGCCCTTAGTGAACAAGTCGCATCAGACGAGGTCGCAGAAACTGACCCAAAGTTACTTTGAGGTCGCTTGCTTTAAAAGCACGGCCCTAAGTGTACAAGTCGCATCCGACGACGAGGTCATAAAAGGTGTTGATAATTACTCCATCCTTCATATCCTCAGGGAATATCATAAAGCACGGAGTAGGGGGCCATTGATGGGTATAAATAATTCCACCACCTCAACAGTGGGAGACGACCCACCGCGGCCATCCTCCGGCATGACAGAATAGATCGCAAAGAGGGCGGCCACTGTGTCTCACCTCGCCGCGACCAAAACATTTGCAGCCCCAGGCAAGTGGAACAGATCCTGTGGGTCTCATCCAGGCAAGTCAAGAAGGGGCGCCAAGGGGACGAGGCAGGAAAAGGCTTGCTCCTTGCGACCTCAGAGAGATGGCCGCCGGTTGATCCAGATCTTTTCCCCACTTGTATCTTAGATATTTCGTCTTACTTAATATCTAAGTTAAACCTAGCTGTTAGTAAAATGTCTAATAGATTACTTATTCCCTAAGTTACCCACCTCTATAAAAGGTGTGGTCATTGTAAACTAGAAGATGATATAATATACACTACACTTGCAAGCCAAAGCTCTGTCCATTTTTATTCCTCCATACCGCCACCCGCCGAAGTATCACACCACCTTAATACAGCCAGATATCCACCGTCTATACACCGCAAGGACACCTGTGACGATTTATACATCATCAGGTCTCATGATTAAAACACCAATAATGCGCCAAGAACACCTTAGGGTGTGATAGTCTTATCCGGACTGTCGGTAGAGGGTACCTAAGTGGGGCATTTATATATGATGGCATTCATATAGGACTGGACCGATTTAATCTGTATTTCTTGATATAATTCCGTAATCAGGAAATCTTATCAAATTATTAGATGATCATATATGGATTGAACTTAATCCTGAGGTGATCACAAGATGCTGCTTGTCTCGGGGTAGTGTTTGATGTGTTAGTTACGGATCACTTTGATAAGTGATCCAAGCCACTTCTCGTTGGCACTATTCCCTGATGAGTGAGTAGTTCTGGTTTTCGCAGACATGGAATCCATTCCTTCCTGCGGGAAGTAGAGAGACAGTTCCCTTTATTTGTTGGCCCTAAGAAAATGATCGATGGGCCCAGTTCATATTAGACTAATTAGCTACTAGTCAGATATGTGAACTAATTGATCACTAGGGGGTTAATGGTAAATAATGATAAGATATTCTGAGTCAGGTTCACGGAGACTTCCCACTCAGAATGGACAGTCTATGGAGGGTTAGTCCGTATGTAGTGATTATATCAGTGGACACTTATTTACTCATAGGGTTGAGTGTATGTATATATCTATAATTGGTAGAGTTCAGTTTCGGGTTTATGGTGGAGTAATCTCGGAATTCTGTTCGATGAATATTTTACTTAATTATTGGAGCTGCTGATTATAGGTCCATGGTCCCTAATGTGGCTCCTGTAATTCGGGAATTTTTCTTGTTATTGGGCCTCAGTGATAATTAATTGGCTGAGCCAATTAATTGATATGCGAAATATTATTTAGTTGGGCTAAATAATATAATACACAGAAAATACATTTTCTGTAGGCCTAAAACCCTAGGTGTGGCGCCTCCCATGTCATAAAGTGCAAGAATTAATTTTCTTGTGTGATTAATTATTTACTAGTTAAATAATTAATTAATAAAAGATAATTGATTTGTAATTGATTGATTGATTAATCACAATCTTTTATAAATGGAATTATCTTTTATTGTGATTTCTTTTTAATTATTTATTTAATTAATTTGAAACTCGGAGGCCAAGGATTTACTCTCCTATATAAAGATAGTTCTTCCAAGACATATGAGAGAAGAATTTTTCGACATACACACACAAAAAATAGAGAGAAAAAAACTTGTTTCTTGTCTTGGGATTCTGGTTGAAGAAAAACTTGTAGTTTTTCTTGGAAGCATATCAAGGAGGTTCTAGTACCAAGAATTGGTGTCCACCAACCACCGTTTGGAGAACACATTGGAAGATCTTGGCTTCTCTTCCTGCTATTGGTAAGACATACTAAACCCCCTTGTAGGAATTTAGATCCTTTATTTATGTATTGTAATTTGTAAATCGTGATCCATCCGCTGCGCAAAGAAACTACATCCTTCATTTTGCTTCAAGAAATACACCCATGTTGTTCTTGAAAAATCATCGATGAAGAGGAGGAAATAGTTACTCTTACCAAGAGAGCTTGGTTTGATTGGACCACACACGTCTGTATGTACGAGTTCTTGTGGCTTTTGAGTTCTTGAAGTGGATTCCTTCGAAAAAATTTTCCTAAATTATTTTCCAAGTAGACACCCTTCACATACTTGATCGGGATGACGAATGCTGGGTAATCCTCTCACCATCTCCTTTTTGGAAAGCAACTCTAGACCTCCAAAGTTGAGATGCCCATATCGAAGATGCCAAAGCCAAGATGCATCTTTGTAGCATGCTTTGAGACACTTAGCAACATCGTTTTGAATATTTATCACAAACATTTTATTCCTTGTCATCGGCACCTTAGCAATTAAGTTATCTGCCTTGTCTTTTATAGAAAGATTATTATCTCTTAAGTGTATATCATAACCTTTCTCCAAAAGTTGCCCAAGACTCAAGATGTTGCTCTTCATATTTGGGACATAATAGACATTGGAGATGAATTGATGTTGTCCGTTCTTCAATCGGATAAGAATTTTACCTTTGCCTTTCACTGCTATTTTAGAGTCATCTCCAAAGGATACATTCCCGTTCACAGATTAATCAAGCTCCACGAACATGCTTTTTCTCCCACACATATGATTGCTTGCACCGGTATCCAAGTTCCATCCTTCTCCTATTTCATGGCCTTTGTAAGCTAGAAGTAGAGTACCATCTTCTTGATTTCTTTCTTCAACATAGTTGGCCTTTTCTTCAACTCTATTAATTTTAGGAGCTCTACATTCGGAGGCATAGTGACCAGGTTTTTCACAATTATAACACTTCACATATGACTTATCATTCCTTGACTTTGAGTTGCCTCTTCCATGTCCTCGTGATGGAGTTCCTCCCTTTTGAAAATTGTCGTTGTCGTCAATCGATTGTCGACGTTGTCCATATCCTTGTCCACGTCCTCGTCCTCGACCGCGACCTCTACAATATCCCTGGTGGCGAATGTGTTGACTTTCACTATGATTGTTTGTCTCCTTTCTTGGATTAACTTGAGTCTTGAAGAGTTGTTCCACAATCTATTCCTTTTTCTTTTTCTTTTCTTCATAAGCTTGTAAGGAACCCAAGAGTTGTTCTATAGTCATGGCTTTCAAGTCCTTAGTTTCTTCGATGATAGCAACAATATGCTCGAACTTGGGATTTAGCGATCGAAGAATCTTTTCCATGATCTTTATATCATCGAGCTTTTCACCATTCCTCTTTAGTTGATTAGTAATGGTTAATACTCTAGAGAAATAGTCGGAGACGACTTCTCCTTCTTTCATATGCAAAGCTTCGAACTCGGCTCTTAAAGTCTGAAGACTTACTTTCTTGACTGGATCTGCCCCTTTATAGGAAGTTTGAAGCTTCTCCCATGCCTCTTTGGCGGTCTTTGCTTCTGATATCTTTTCAAAAGCATCCTCATCCAACCCTTGATAAATGATGTAGAGAGCTTTCTTGTCTCTCTTTCTTGAGTCTCTCAAACTATCCTTCTGAGTTTGAGATAAACCACTTTCATTATTCGGCTCATCGTAGCCTTTCTCAACTATCTCCCGTACATCTTGTGATCCAAGGAGGGCCTTCATCTTGATGCTCCAATTATCTTAATTGCTTTTGTTGAGCATCGGGACTTGAAAAGGAACCATGCCGCTGCTAGCCATTTCTTGATATGATCACGAACCTCGCTCTGATACCACTTTGTTGGAATGAGATATTATTAATGGAGAAGTATTTGAGAGTGGAAGATGGTAGGAAGATTTGATGGAAGAGACTTCTTTTATTACTCCAAAACTTCTTGATTTTTGCTTGATACAAACACAATGGCTTGAGTCCTATTTATAGTACTGGTCTTCAACTAGGATTATTTTTAGAGTCTTCCACCTTATTCCTTTACTACCTTATTCTAGTATCTTCCATACAAGATAATTTATTAACTCTCTAGAATTCTCCACACAAGTACATCCTACAACATAATTCTAGATTGACTCGTACAAGTTTCTAGAACATGGACCTTACGGCCTATTAAATTTTGGACTCTTTGAGAAATTAAGGCCCAAAATCAAGTTTACATTTCAACACTTTATATGCCTCACAATGGAAGCGTGCAAAGTTGTAAACCTAAAAGGCATGTTGCCCAAGATTGTCATTTAGATATGCCTATATTTTCAGTAGTTTGAAGGATGTGTAGACAGAGCCTATAGTCCCCTTTTGGTAACATCTGCATGATTGTACTGCTATTATCGTATTAATAATATCATCTTGCTGAAAACAAAAAGTGAAGCATTGTATGCAGCAGTCCATTACATATCCATGCACAAATTAGGTTTATTGTTTTGTGTTGTTAAATACATGAATAAAATTTTGTTTCTTGTTTTTTTTTTGCTACCTTGTTAATAATATGTTTACTCTTTTCAATGCCTGGGCCCACATGTGAAGGGGCATGAAAAATACATGTAGAAATTACACTTCTTTCCTAACAATTTAAATGTTCAGGTGAGAAATTTATCAAGTGCTTTGATCACTGACTATATATTAAGTCTTAAACTTGACACGCTTGACAATATGCATGTGTGGATTTTTATGAGAAACATATATAGACGGGTGAAAAGGAAACTTACTGAGCCAACAGACCAATGAATTGATTTGAGTTCAGTGCGGTCGAGTATGGTTCTATGCCGCCAATAAGGATGACAAAATAATCAATTATCACATGGTTCACAGGCCTGAATCGTGCCTTTTTTTGGCCTGCCCTAAAGCACTAATATTGCTATCTTTTGAGCATATAAAAAAAACAAAGTCAAAATGTAACATCACACATTACATTGCTAAATAGAAGATTGAACTGGAAAAGGATACATTTGACAAGCACTAATAATAGCACCAAAAAAGCCCAAGAATGCCATGAGTTCAATAAAGTCGGCACTTTTGACAAAATATTCCTGTATACAGCAATAGAATTGAAGTAAACACCATAAGAATGATTAAGACAAATTGTATGTTCTAACACGTACACCTTTTACATATGTCTACTTCATCCACCATAAGTTAGATTTTGGTATCTCCAAACATGTCAAATGCTAGATTCGCTTTAATGTTTTATTACACAATACACAAGGGAAAACAGAATCAACACCAACATGAATATCAATATTACTCTCCCTCTAAATCCTTATGCACTTCATTTTCTAATTTTCCCACAATAACCATCCTTGTGTTTTTTCTATGGTTGAACCGGTTGAAATCAGCAGAAACTTCCTTTCCTGTTGGATTTCTTAAATCCCTTGCTATCACACTCCTCAACCAGGGGCGGAACCACCTTAGCAAAGGGGTGGTCTCAAGCCCACCCCAAATTTTGAATTTTTTTTAGTAGTAGTGTTAATATTAGTATGTTATGTGTCTTTTTCTTGATGTTACCAATACCAAGACCACCCCGAAATTTCTATAAACCAAGACCACTACGAAATTTTTACACCAAGACCACCCCGAAATTTTTTCCTGGTTCCGCCACTGTCCTCAACTCATGATACATAGGCCCACTGGGTCGGATTATTCATAATTGGGCCAGGCCCAGTACAAAAGTTAGACGATGAATATAAACGGACCAACGAGGCAGGACTACACCATGCGCTGACCAGGTTAACCTTCTGGGCAGAATAGTCAGAGGAGCAGGACTCCACCGTGTGTTGTGCAGAAATATTTCTAGGCAGAATGATCGGCTGCTGTGCAGAAATACTTCTAGACAGAATGATCGGCTGAGCATGACGAACACCGAATCAGCAATGGCTCAACTGCTTACAGACGTGGATAGATCCCACGTTCAACAACGTCCAAAGATAACCGATGGTAACTTCCCATTACGTCAGGGAAGAGAATCACGATCTACAGCTATAAAAGGAACACCCTGAACTACGAGGGGGACTTGATTCCGATTCAACACCTGAATTGGATACGTAGGCAGCTCTCTCAAAGAGTTCAGTCCAAATTCATACATAAATCCCAATTGTTCTTGTACTATTTCCTAACTTGAATCATCCAATTACCCGATCACAATTTTGAGCAACATCATTTGGCGCTAGAAGGAGGGACGATTCTAGTTAGTGAGTTTTTGTTACAGTAAAAATGGCAAAAAAATCAAGGAAATTCGAAGAAACAACAAAATCAACCAGAGAAGGAAAATCAAACTAGAGAAAAGAGCCCAGAAAGAAACAATCAAGGAACCTGAAAGAAAATTCTGGAAGAAAGGACAAACTAGCACTCCAGATACAGTTAGACAAATGTTGGTGGAAAATCTTTCAAATCTCAGAGGAGAAGAGATAAAAGCCATTTTTGAGGTGGTCTTAAAGGCCAGAAATCAGGAAGGCGATGTTTCAGAAACACCTTCTTTTCATCATGTAGCGAAGAAAGAAAAACACGAAGCAGAATCCAGTGTAAAGGTGGTTGTTACTCACCCAGGGGGTGATAACGCCAAGGCAGAATTGGATGCCATTCTAAAGCCTAAACAAGATGAATTTAGGCTGGTATCTCCTTTTGCGGAGGACATTGATGCAGTTCCTTGTCCTCCGGGATTTAAGATTCCCAAAATCTAGGCATATGACGGTACCAAGGATCCATATGATCATATGCATCAGTATATCCAGCATATGAATCTATACAATGCACCAGAAGAGATGAAATGCAGGGCATTTGCAACTCTTCTCACAGGAAAGGCGAGAGATTGGTTCAACAAGTTGAACCCCAGATCCATACCAGATTTCCCCACTCTGACCAGAAAGTTCATGCATGCGTTTATAGCAGCAAGACCTTTCCAGAGAAACCGAACATACTTGCTGACTATCAGACAAAAGAGCGAGGAAACAATGTTGCAGTTTATCAAAAGATTTAATGGAGAATCATCTCAGATAGCGGATCTAGATGATAAGTTCTTAGTGGCGTCCTTTGTAGCAGGACTGAAAGAAGGGCGGCTACATGCCAAGCTAAGCAGCAAGAATCCAAGTACCATGGAAGAATGTCTGGAAATTGCATACAGACATTGTCAGGGAGAGGAGGCTAACAGAGCCAAGAGAGAGGGATCCCACAGGGATTCTAAAAATGGAAAAGCTGATGATAGATCTGACAAGAAAAGAAAATCTGTTTGGGACAGAGTAACCGCTCCCATTTCTGAGAGGTTAGGGAAAAAAGGTGCTTTGCAGGACATGGACCTTATTCCTCTAAACAGATCCCATGATCAAGTTCTAGAAGTAATGGAAAAGAAAGGAATTGCCAAGACTCCTCCTCCATTGAAGGGTCCAAGGGAGAAGAGAGACCACACCAGATGGTGCAAATATCATAAGGACATTGGACATGATTCTGAACAATGCAGGTGATGAGGGTCAAATTATACCCGTAGAAGTCATCAACATTATCCTTAAATCGAGCCAAATAATATATATTTTATGTTAAATCACATGTGTATAATGATTATTTAATGTTTTGTGATTTATAAAATATAAAGTGGTATTTATCCGTTTTTATTATTTAAATATGATTTATTTTGGGATAAATGTTTATTTTTGTAGATTGAGACAATTTGGAGGATAAATGCAAATAGAAGAATTAAATCTCAAGATAAATCGAAGGAAATTCGGAGTGCATTGAAGATAAATATCAGATCAGCGTGAGGAGAGGAGTACGGAATACAAAGAGCCAGCGAGCCAACCCAAAAAAAGGAGGACTCGCTAGGGGCGACACCTAGGCTCGCTGGGAGCGAGTTCTCAAATGCTGCCGGATTAGCTTCAAATTATCCTAACGCGTTTTCATACTTCATTTGGATTTAGGAAACCTATTTTAGATCGGTTAATGCTTATCCTAACTCTATTTTTTACCCCTATATATACTTGTGCTATTTCATTAGCAAAAACACACCTCAGACACTTTTCTCAATTTACACAACTCATAATAAAGTTCTCAGTTTTTCTCAGAGTGGTTTTTACACAAGTTCTGCAATAATGTAAGTTCTTGTATTTATTTCTTCTTAGTTCTTTATAATTAAGTCCCCGATTATTGTTTATCGTTTGAGATTGTTTGTTCTTAGTTAAATGATGTAGATCTAGGATTATGACGTGAGGCAGTGGGGATTCCTCGTCTATAAGGATCCACACGCCCATGCCTATGTCTTGTGGTCTAAGTATGACTTTATTTTGATCAACAATCGTGTTTTTAGTAGATCTATATAATGGCTTTATGAATTTCTATTTTATCCGTTACGTATGTAAAAACGCTAAGATTTAGGTTTTCGCCGCATCAATCTAGCCACGTCTTTATGGTGTGATTGTCCACCTAGAATTTCTTGTCTTAGTAGGTAAGGCTACGGCTACGTTGCTCGTCTTTTTTAATTAGCGTGTGATTAGAAAATACCAATATAGGGCTCCTAGGTCGGCTCATGAATTGATCTTCCGGGACTTTCAGCGAGATCTAGATCTGTTCTGTATTAGGGAATTGAGCTCATCTAGTTATACGTAAATCGTAGATTAACAGGAGACCTAAAAAGTAAATGTTAATGGGACAGAGACTGATGCGATCACTTAGGAAGTACGCCTAACCACAGGAATGTTGCCTAGGTGAGGAATACGGTTAATATCGGCATCCCTAGTTTTGTAAGCGTGCAAGTTATATGAGATGGAGGCCTAAAAAGCGAAGTCACGTAATGTAGCATAGTGATCTAGATGGCCTACCCGGAGCTAAATCTAGTTTAGGGGATGACTCCCGTAGCCAATATAAAAGAAATACGAATTTGATTAATAGTTGTCGAGTCTAGCTTAATTATATAGAATCTCTAGATCCAAACGATAACATAATAATTGGGGAGGTTAATTACGTTGTTTATGTGTTGTGTCGTGTCGAGTCCTTTATCTTTCTTGTCTTTTGTTGGTCGTAGACCGCTTTTGTGTCCTTGTCATGGATGATTAATTGTTTGTATATAAATGACCCACAATTGGTTCCCTGTGGGATCGACCTTGATTCGCTATAGCTATTCTACGATGGACCTAGTCCTCTTGCTAGTATTGGTTTATGGTGGTCAAGTATTTTATTATCACTTGATCTACGTCATCAAGTTTTTGGCGCCGTTGCCGGGGAGCCAACGGTCAATTTTATATATAAATAATTTTTTATTCATGTTAAGTTTTCAGTTTTAGAGTCTGTTTTTATTTTTTGAGTCCCTCTGGTTGTCTGCTCTGTGTAAAAATTCCAGATTCAAAAAAAAAAAAACTGGTTTCGCTCCCGCCGAGACTTCCTCTCCCCGCCCGGCGAGCCAGTCGTTGTTCTAGATTTCGCGTGTCTGTTTATCTTCGTATGTTTAATCCGTAGGTCTGATAGCAGCATGTGAAACCATGTTAAAATCAGTCTACGGTCCGTTTTGTTTTTGTTTTTCTTCTGTTTACAGAAACCAGGGAAGCAAAAATCTGAGTCAGTAATTTTTCGTGGGCGCTGAGAAAATAACCCAACAACATGTGGAGCTACGAATCTACGATGGGAAAAGCAATGGAAGCAACAACTTTAAAGCACCAAGATGGCTCCGAGAAAATAAATATTAAAATGTTCGAATTATTCGTGGTACAGTGTTGAAGGCAAGGTACTACCTTTTTTACTTATGTTTTACTATCTTTTGGTTTTTTGAACATAAGTTCGTCTTTACATGAACTTGAATGAGAATCTTAGCCCGAAGTGAGTTTTAAGATTAATTTTATTTGTGCCGAAGGTTCTGCCCCAAATCTGTCTCATCTAGAGGGTGTAGGGAAACATGTAGTAGTTGAAGGAAGCAGTGAATAAAGAGTTCCTCGTAGTTCTGTCAAAATCTCTTTGTCCTATGCATGAGATTGCTTCTAGTGGCCACGGGAGCAACAATTTTTGTAGTTTTAAGAATTCTCAATCGAAAGAAGACGTTGAGTTTTGAGAGAGCATAATGAAGCAGCATTATAGAGGATATATTAAAATGGGTCCCTAGGACTAAATCTGCGTAGAATTCACTCCTAAAACGAGAGCCGAGGTAAGAGCTTTGTGTAAATGGTATGGATAGATGCCGTTTCCTAGGTCTCACAACCAATGGAAGGGGATTAATCCGCAAAAGCGACGAGCCCACCTCATATAGTGCTCAAGGGGTCAACATCTGGCGATCCAAGAATGATAAATGACAAGGATTATTTTTGGAAAGTCGAGCTGAGGACTTTAAACTCAGAACTACTTCTAAAACCCTTAGGATTTCTTTTTAGGATTTCAGGTTTTGTTTTCTTTGAGTCAAATAAGAGTAACGTGACATATGTTGAGGTTTTTTATTTTGCCGTGTTCCGATGGCCATTAGGCTAAGGATGTGCAAAACTTTTTTACTCAATATAGGCCACGTGAAATAGAGTTTCACAGGAGAGTCGAGAAATTGCTAAAGAAAAGGAAATTTAGCAATCAACCTTAAGATGGAAGCATTGAGAGAACTTGAGAATTACTGAAAATGTAATAGAGAATGATTGGTGTGAACAAGAACGCTTTTTGGTCAACTCCCAAAACTTTTTAGAATGGCGATCCGAGTGAAAATCCAAAGTTGTGTGCAATTCGTTCTGCAACTACCCTTATCCTTTCCTTTATACCTTTTAACCCTTCAACCTTTTCTATTCTTCTCACCAATCTGCCCCAACAGTTCACATTTCTAACCATTCTTTCATTCCCTCTCTTTCTCTCCATCTATTTCACTCTCCCACCCTAGCCCTTAAACACTTCCTACCCAACAAATTTCCTTAACCAATTTCAACCCACCCATAATCCCAATGTCTTACCCACCCATTATCTTTTCTTACCATCCTTATGTATATCTTTTTCTAAACCAATCCTACTCTCAACCTCCATTTTGTGTACAAAATACCCTTGTGTTGCGGAATTAGAACTATTGCTAAGTTTTAATGATTATCTTTTATCATTTTGGTTTTCATGATCCTAGTTGGGGTAAGTGTAGCTCTGAACCTAGCTAGATTTTTAAAAGTTTTTGGTTCGATCAAAATACAACTTATCTTTCTACCGGAAGTTTTAAATTTCACACTTTTACGCCTATTCCGGCACATATAGATGGTGCGTTTTGATCTGTACTATCCCACCGATCCGACCTTGTTGATGACGTTGAGACCTTCTACATGGTAAATTGGGTAATTCGTAATTTCGAGGAGTAGCTACATCTCCCTAAGTTGTTGATATCCAATCCGAGCGAGAAGTTTCTGCGTGAAGTATCTGATTAATTCTTTAGCCAATAGGTCACACCCAATCTGTTATACCTTACCAAGTTTCTCTTCACACTGGTTTGAATACCTTGTCGATCCAGTCCACCTCGTGTTTTTCCACATGGGGAAATGCTTTTGATCTTCATTTTCTCCACCCGGTTTTAAGCATATTTAAGCGGTGGAGGTTATAGATGAAGACTACCATCTTTAGTTGCTTGCTTATTTTTCTTTCTATTTAGTATATTTTCCTTTGTATCGAGTTTGTTGTCAGTTTTCTAAATCACAATGTTGTACTAAAAACAAGTCGGGTTTAATAATTTCAATGTTTCAAAAATGTAATCGTTTTATGGACTTAAAAATGTTTAAGGTTTAATGTATTCCTTTTACTGTCCCTTTTTTTATTATTACTTTTTATGAGCTAACGCTGTAACGGGTTTCGAGCTTTGTTGAAGACTTATTTTGCAGCGATAGAACTTCATGTTCGATCTCCGGTTTGCTTATATTCCTAGGAGTTCCTTGACGTGCTTGGACTACTCCGATATTCTGCTTCTTACTTGAGAGCCGTTTCACGAGCTAAGTCTTTTTCTTACGTTCTCATTTTTTCTTTGTCATTGGGGACAATGACATGTTTAAGTGGGGGGGGGTAGGAGACTTAGCTATGATGTGCAATAATTAAAAATTAAAAGAAACGGTATGATAGAAAATTTAAGAAAAATTGAAAAAATGCCATATTATTTATCTCGTACCCTTAGAATTGTGAGTTCCCAGCTAATAATTGATAGGAAAGGAACCAAGTTGCATGAGTACGTGATCATTTTATACTTATGTGAATGAAAATTTAAGGATATTCATTCGATTACTCAATCTTTGAATCGATTTTTACCGTACGAATTATAATAACTGAAGAAATTATGTGTACATTGCGTAGATGATTGGTTATGTGAACTTAGTGTCGATATTTATCTGCTGATGTATTCCTATATTATGGCCATTAAAGCGGAGTAATAAGCTTGAGATTTATCTGTGTTTTAACAAAGCGTTAAACACTGGGCTTGTAGTAACATTACCAAAGTAGCTTCGCGCTTGTGGTAATATCCAATGCTATTGACCAATCCGTGAAAGGGGATTCTTGCAATGCATAATTTACTTTTAAACCAAGTTTCTTTCTTGAGATGTGTTAATGCTTGAAAATATGAAAATGTTAGAAAAAATTCAACTTTTAAGAGGCTTCGAGTATTTTTCTCGGTCTCCAAGTCCAAAAACCTCTTAGATAACGCTCTTGCTTATTGCACCATGTCTTTACCCATGCGAGGCTTAAGAAGTGGGAATACTGATGTTGGTAGGTTGAGATTGCGAAGTTAGCATAAACTCTAATCTTGCCACGATTATATAAAACTGAATGCACATCCAGACATCACTTCGATTCATAGCGAGTAGTGAATAATGGATACCTTATGAGCATGACTGATATGAGTTGACTCGGGTTTCTAGCATAAGTATGATTTGACCATGAAAAATGTTGTCTTGGGGAATGACTTATCGATGCTTTGTTCGGGACGATCAAAGTCTAAGTGGAGGGTAGTTGATGACGGTCAAATTATACCCGTAGAAGTCATCAACATTATCCTTAAATCGAGCCAAATAATATATATTTTATGTTAAATCACATGTGTATAATGATTATTTAATGTTTTTTGATTTATAAAATATAAAGTGGTATTTATCCGTTTTTATTATTTAAATATGATTTATTTTGGGATAAATGTTTATTTTTGTAGATTGAGACAATTTGGAGGATAAAAGCAAATAGAAGAATTAAATCTCAAGATAAATCGAAGGAAATTCGGAGTGTATTGAAGATAAATATCGGATCAGCACGAGGAGAGGAGTACGGAATACAAAGAGCCAGCGAGCCAACCCAAAAAAGGAGGACTCGTTGGGGGCGACACCTAGGCTCGCTGGGAGCGAGTTCTCAAATGCTGCCGGATTAGCTTCGAATTATCCTAACGCGTTTTCATACTTCATTTGGATTTAGGAAACCTATTTTAGATCGGTTAATGCTTATACTAACTCTATTTTTTACCCCTATATATACTTGTGCTATTTCATTAGCAAAAACACACCTCAGACACTTTTCTCAATTTACACAACTCATAATAAAGTTCTCAGTTTTTCTCAGAGTGGTTTTTATACAAGTTCTGCAATAATGTAAGTTCTTGTATTTATTTCTTCATAGTTCTTTATAATTAAGTCCCCAATTATTGTTTATCGTTTGAGATTGTTTGTTCTTAGTTAAATGATGTAGATCTAGGATTATGACGTGAGGCAGTGGGGATTCCTCGTCTATAAGGATCCACACGCCCATGCCTATGTCTTGTGGTCTAAGTATGACTTTATTTTGATCAAAAATTGTGTTTTTAGTAGATCAATATAACGGCTTTATGAATTTCTATTTTATCCGTTACGTATGTAGAAACGCTAAGATTTAGGTTTTCGCCGCGTCAATCTAGACACGTCTTTATGATGTGATTGTCCACCTAGAATTTCTTGTCTTAGTAGGTATGGCTACGGCTACGTTGCTCGTCTGTTTTAATTAGCGCGTGATTAGAAAATACCAATATAGGGCTCCTAGGTCGGCTCATGAATTGATCTTTTGGGACTTTCAGCGAGATCTAGATCTGTTCTGTATTAGGGAATTGAGCTCATCTAGTTATACGTAAATCATAGATTAACAGGAGACCTAAAAAGTAAATGTTAATGGGACAGAGACTGATGCGATCACTTAGGAAGTACGCCTAACCACATGAATGTTGCCTAGGTGAGGAATACGGTTAATATCGGCATCCCTAGTTTTGTAAGCGTGCAAGTTATATGAGATGAAGGCCTAAAAAGAGAAGTCACGTAATGTAGCATAGTGATCTAGATGGCCTACCCGGAGCTAGATCTAGTTTAGGGGATGACTCCCGTAGCCAATATAAAAGAAATACGAATTGGATTAATAGTTGCCGAGTCTAGCTTAATTATATAGAATTTCTAGATCCAAACGATAACATAATAATTGCGGAGGTTAATTACGTTGTTCATGTGTTGTGTCGTGCCGAGTCCTTTATCTTTCTTGTCTTTTGTTGGTCGTAGACCGCATTTGTGTCCTTGGCATGGATGATTAATTGTTTGTATATAAATGACCCACAATTGGTTCCCTGTGGGATCGAACTTGATTCGCTATAGCTATACTACGATGGACCTAGTCCTCTTGCTAGTATTGGTTTATGGTGGTCAAGTATTTTATTATCACTTGATCTACGTCATCAGCAGGTACCTGATCAGAGATATAGATGCAGCCGCTTTGGAAGGAAAGATCGATGAATGTATCGATCGTACGCAAGGAGACAACCCTAGGGGAAGAAGGGAATTCAGGTAATTCAACAACAATCAGGACATAAATAATTAGAGGAGACACATAGATCCGTCTCCTGATGCTGATGGGCATAGGGAAAATGCCCCGATCAACACAGTGAACACGATTGTTGGAGGACCAGCAGGTGTTAACAAGGCAGTCCAGCAAGAAAAAAGCGGCAGCACAGAAAAATATGGGGAAGCCAAAAAACAGAAATTGATGGGAACCGTTCAGTACGGCCCAAGAGATGCACTACCAGCCATCGTGAGCAACGAAAGACTGGTAATAGAAGCGGTTATACAGAAAAACCTGGTCAGAAGAATCTGCGTAGACACAGGCAGCGCAGTAAACGTGCTTTGTATTACAGCCCCTTCTAGGCAATGAAGTTAACAAACTCGGAATTGACTCCTGTGTCAACTCCTCTTTTTGTATTTACCGGACCTCCCATCCATCCTGTGGGTATGTTAAAGTTATTGATGACTTTCGGAAAAGGACCACAGAGCAGGACTCTGATGGTCAATTATGTGGTAGTAAAAGCTTCATCGGCATACAATGTGATTTTGGGAAGACTAGCGTTGATCGATCTCAGGGCAGTGGTATCACCGGCACATAACAGTATGAAATTCCCAACATTTGAAGGAGAAGCTACCGTTAAAGGGGATGTGGATGCTGCAAAGAACTGCTACACAGCCACAATCAGTGGAAAGATGAAGGTGAAGCAGGTGACAATGGAAGATCTTGTCCCAGATGAAGAAAATAGTTGGCAATCCAACGATCCTGTGGAATCAATAATGCTAGATGAACTGGACCCTGAATCCACGGTCAGTATAGGATCATGGATACCTGCTGAACAGAAATAGATGCTAGTCAGGATCCCGAATCAAAATCACTCGCCTTGGAGTTTGCTTCATCATTCTCCTTAAATGTCACCTCCTTTTGACACTGTTTGGGGCTGTGAACAACTAAGGGGAATTTCATCGAATAGTTTGTGTGCAAGAATTTCTTAGCTAATAAAGTCTTCATTCTAATCCAAGAGGAGATCTTTGATTTACCCTCCAAACATATGTGGTACTTTAACAGTTTCCACCACGATTCGGCTTCTCTGACGAGAGTGTAGGATGCTAATTTACATTGTAATCTATCGGATAGTTGCATTTCTTCAAAATAATCCTCAAGCGCATCAATCCAATCCCAAAAATCATCAATGATTGAAGTTCCATCAACGGTGGGTAGGATCGATTGGTAATAGCTTGTCTTCTTTTCTCCAAAATTGCATTCGAATTGTTGATTTTCTTCACTTACCCAAGCCATTGAAGCACGAGGGAAACCTCGGCCAACTTGGTGGGTGTTGTAGTGTGACTGGTGTCTCAGCCCAAAAGATCCCCGATTCATTTCGGGTATGAAAGAATCAAACTTTCGATCAAGCTTCAACGGAATATTCCAACGGATTTTCGAATCCTGAACACCGTCGCGGATCTGGCAATCTTCCCAGCTCATTTTAGTCATCAAAAGCAAAGGGAAACCTACGCTCTGATACCAAAATGATGTAGAAGATCTACGATAGGAAGACTCGTGAAAAGAGAAAAAATCTTCATGCCTTAGAGCAGCCATAATAAGAGAGTTGTAGACATATTCTCTTACACTTTTTGTTAGGATAGAGTATTTCTTTTAACAAATAGAAAATAACAAGAGCAAAATAGATCAATTCTTTTGGAGATTATCTCTCTCATTATCTATTTCTAGAGAATAGAAGAGACAATACTCTACAACCCTTTTACATTTAGCACCATTACAACATCACATCACTCAATAATTATCTCTACAATCCTTCTATATTTATCTTCCACTTATCTTTCGCCACGTCAGCCCAACATCAACTATCAACAAACTTATCTCACAATTACCATTAGGGCCGCTCTTACTTTGACTCAACGTTAATCCACCTAATCAGCAAAAATCGTGTAAATAAATAATACTACTCAGAGAGTGGAAACTGACCGAGGCAGCAAAAACAGGATCTAACGATACCCATAAAGCAATGCTACTACAAATTCTACCACATGATGGGTCAGATAGGGTCAGGATATAACATTTGCCTCTCAAGTCATCTCTTACAGCCCCCATTAAAACGCAGGTTCCATCAACAGGGCCGGCCCTCGTTTTTATTGGGTTTAAGACCAAGTCCCCGAATTAGGTCTTTTAGTTGTTTTTTTATTTATAAAACATACTTATTGTTAGATATTTTTTCATAAATAAATATTTTGATTATCGGTTGCATACGAGTTGCCGTACGAATTAATGTTATCGCAACGAAACGGGGTTCGACCTAAACCAATGCATGCATCAGTTCATGAAGGGATATGCATTTTCAGATACATGCATTTTCGAACTGATATGTACTTACCCTTTCGTGTAAGGGTTGCATTCTTTCATCCGGTGAACAGTGATAACCCTACCGTTTCGTGCAAGGAGTACGTCCATTCATTTATGGGGTACTTGCAACCTATAAAAGGCATAAGTATGCAGACGAAAATTCATAAGTTTGACAACATCATCAAAAAAAATTTGAGTGTCATCGGGTTTGATTCAAACAAGTCACTGTAGATATATATAATAAGTTTGTTTTATTTATTTTGTGTGTGCTTTTTTTTATATATAATATAGATATATATAATAAATTAATAATATAGATAAAACAAAAAAAAAACTTGTTTGTATATCTATTTTTTTGGGTCAAGTAAATTTTTTTATCAGGACCTTTATCGATTGGAGTATAAAAAAAATTGGGCCTTTATCAAAAAAAAAAATTAACATATTATATTAGGTTGGATCGGATTGAATCTACACGATTTTTTTTTCTTTTAACGAAACATGTACCGTTGGGCCTCCCGGCACCGTTGAGCTTAAGACCCGGGTCTCACAGGCCTCACTGATAGGCCGGCTCTGACCATCAACCAGTAAATTAAAATGTATCAAACTTAAATTAGAATCTGTCAATCTTTCTAGAACTTGTACAGCTGAATTGATAGAACTCTTGTATAACCTATTTCTTAAAGAACTCATCTGAGGGTGTTATGCTTTTAACAAAATAATAAATAAATAATTTTTAAAAAAATCCACTCTCCTATACCGCTTTACAAGAGACAACACTGAGGAGTGGGGGGGAGGGTTAAGGAAGCGGACGAAACGTTGTAACAGAGTTAACAAAAAAATAACTCTAAAGTTTGTGTTTGTTTCTTTTGGGTTGGATTTTTCTTTTTTTTTTGGAGTTTTTTTTATGAGGTTTTATAGATAAATTGATTGAAGTAATGATTGGAAAGTTAAAATGTTATTTTTAAAATTTGTGTAGATTATGCAATGATTGGTGAAATAAAGTAGAATAATGAATAAAATAATGGTAAAAAAGATAATAAAGTTGATAAAATGAAATGATGAGAGATGATTTAATTTTTTTTTATCTGTAGTTGAAAATTTGATTGGTGGGAGAATTGTAAGAAATGATTGGTGATTTGATGTAAAAAAAACTCCCAAAAAAACTACAAGGCAAAACAAAAGGTTTTCAGAAACCGTTAGAGTTAAAAAATAAATAACTCTAAGCCTTTTATAATTCTCTTACCAATCATTTATTCAAATACAAATAAAAAAAAATTAAAATCTCTAATCATTTCACTTTATCAACTTTATAACCTTTTTTATCATTATTTTATTTATTATACTACTTTATTTCACCAATCAAATCATAATCTACACAAATTTTAAAAAAATATCTTAACTTTCTAATTATTACTTCAATCACTTTATCTAAAAAAAACCACAAAAAAACTCCAACACAAAACAAACGGAGCGTTATTTCATTATGAAATAAGGTGTTTCTTGGGCACCAAGTTTGGTAGGTCGGCTATTAAAGTTAATCGTTGAAATTTACGGAAAAGATGATTTTATTGTTGTGTATAAAACTAAGGGTAAAAAGAAGAAAAATGTAATAAATTCTTCATTGGTATTCTAAATGACATCATATTATGGGACAAAACAAAAAATCTAAATGGAGTTATATTTTATATTTCGGGATGGAGAGGGTATTTAATGACATTTTCATTAGAAAAGTCAATAGTTCAATTCTTGCCACTTTCTTGAGTATTTGTGTGTTTCTTATTGGCATTCTACTTCACAGCATATGTCATGAATAAAATACAGTTGGCCAATTTCAATTCAGCTGGGATTTGGTGGGCATGTTGAGAACTACAAGCCGCTGCCTGTTAGGTTTGCAATTTTTTGTGAGGTAGTAACATAGTAATACTTTCTTAGAACCGAAAAGTCATGTTTGAGTAAACTGTCGCAATGTTTGAAAAAAAAAGTGCTTGACATGCGCTGTGCACAACAATAATTGTGTTTGTCTACATATCTGTTTTTCCCCCTTCTTTCTGTGGAAATGGTGGAATACCATTCATGTGTACAGCCAAAGAAAAATACAAATTTTAAATTTTATGATAGTGTTGGTATTATAAACAACTTCATCATCTATGACAAAAGAAAAAGCAAGGCCTACTTCCCAACTTTACAGAATGTGTAGAAAATATGATTATTAGTTTATTACCATAATACATAAAGTAATCTTTTACTTAATGTATTATGGTTGGGGTATTAGTTATCTTTATTACCGTTGCATTAACCCACTATTTAGGCGGCTGCCTTGTTAGTATAAACACTACAGACACTGCATTTATTGCTTGTCTGCCACAATCTTAATCACTCTTGTCCAACCCTTTGGACTCCCTTGTAATCCTATTTAAACTCCTTTCAACTTCATAATAATATAGAAGAGTTCTTTCTCCCTTAATTTATTTTCTCTCAATCTCTTCATGGTATCAGAGCCGAACTCGATCTAAATAAAATTTTCATCTTCAAAATGTCTTCTCTTTCTGATGTATCCTCAGCCGAGCCACAGAATATTCAAAATTCTGGGCTGACTGAACAAACATCTATTCCTTTCACTAGCCATAAGCTAGAAGGAAAAAACTACATCTTATGGTCAAGATCCATGAAAATGTACATCACCGGTCAAAGCAAAATGGGATACCTCACTGGATCCAAAGTTGCACCTGACGCTGATGATGAAAAGTTTGATGCTTGGGAAACTGAAAATAACCAAGTTATGGCTATCCTTCTAAGGTCTATGACCAAAGACATAAGTGAGAACTTTATGTTCTTTGACACTGCCCAAGAAATCTGGGCTAATGCTCGAGACCTCTACTCAAAGAAGGATAACACTTCTGAAATTTATGAGATAGAGGCTCAAATCCAAGGATATAAGCAAGGTGATCTCACTGTCACTCAGTTTTTCAACCAACTCACTCGTGCTTGGCAACAGCTGGATATGTTTGAAGAACTCGCATGGAAAAACACTGATGATGCTATCCTGTACAAGCAAGTAATTGAGCAAAAGAGGATCTTCAAATTCCTCATAGGCCTGAACCCATCTCTGGATGATGTCAGAGGTAGGGTACTATCCATAAAACCTCTTCCGCCTCTCAAAGCTGTGTTCTCTGAGATTAAGCATGAGGAAAGCAGGAGGAAGCTTATGCTAAAAGACAATCCCACCAGTAACACTATGAATGAAGCCACTGCCTTGCTGACACATGGAAAGGATGCTGATTGCAATGACATGTCCACTAAAAATTCTGCTACATGGAATCAAAATAGCAAGAATGAGAAGGACAAGTTATGGTGTGACCACTGCAGGAGGACAAATCACACTAGGGAAACATGCTGGAAGATTCATGGCAAACCTTATAATTGGAAGTCCCTTAGACAGAACAGTAAAGAAAGTCATGGCAGAGTTGCAACTGAAGAAAAGAAAGGTCTCAAATTTACTGAGAATTGGAAGTCCCCTAGACAGAACAGTAAAGAAAGTCATGGCAGAGTTGCAACTGAAGAAAAGAAAGGTCTCAAATTTACTAAAGATCAACTTGAGGCCTTCAAAACACTCCTAACTCTGCAGGTTTCTGGATCTAATTAATCAAAATGAAACAGCCACTCATGCTCAATCAGGTATCTTCTCTCTTACAAATAAGGTATCACACCTGAGAAGAATTCCATGGATCATAGATTCAGGGGCTTCTTCCCACATGACTGGTAATAAGAATTTCCTTGTCAATTTTAAGCCTTGTAACTATATCCACCAAGTCAAAATTGCTGATGGAACTATCTCTTATGCACAAGGAACTGGGAATGTTAATATCTCTAACACCCTTGTGTTAAAAGATGTTCTCTATGTCTCAAAACTTGATTGTAATCCGATTTCTATTAGTAAACTAACTAATGACCTAAATTGGGATGTTGTGTTCTCTGCTAATCAATGTGTTTTTCAGGATCATTCCTCACAGAAGATAACTGGCAATGCTAAGGCATGCTCCTTTATCCTCAATAAGAATGAATATTCTGAGAAGACCAAGTTGTTTTTGCTTCAAACATTAGTAGCCTCAGTTTGAATGATGTAATGATGTGGCACTATAGACTAGGCCACCCAAGTTTTGCCTATTTGAAAACTCTGTTCCCTGAAAAATTTAAGGATTTTAATGTTACCTCTTTGCAACGTGAAATATGTCAGTTTGCTAAAATTACAAAATCTATTTATGCTAAGCTGCCCTACTTGCAATCTCATCATTTTTCTTTTATTCATAGTGATGTTTGGGGACCTTCAAGAGTCAAACATGTCACTGGTAGTAGATGGTTTGTTACTTTTATAGATGACCACTCTAGAGTTACTTGGTTATTTTTTATGAAAGATAAGTCAGAAGTTGGCTCTATATTTCAAAATTTCTATAACATGATCTCTACTCAGTTTAATACAAAAATTAAAGTGCGGAAAACAAATAATGCAAAGGAATACTTTGAATCCAATGATCGCGTATAAGTCACTAACGTCGATATTACTAGCAAGAATACTAGGCACAACGTAGTATAGTAAATGCGAGTCAAGGTCGATCCTATAGAGACAATGCAACTATAAGTATAAACGATTCTAACCTAATTAAGAAGCAACATAGAGGCGGTCATTGACCAACAATAATATAAAAGAAAACAAACATGGTATTCCTCTCCTCTCATCACCGATCTACTAACTTGGATTAGTTAATCGTTATGTTTACTTCCCCACATAATTTCCTTAAATTAATCGTGAGCTTTGGTTTTAATTATCATTATTATCAGCTACGGGTGAAATTCCTACTCCTATCTACTCCAACAATGGCAGTAGACAATCTATACGCAAGCTACCCTCCTTAATTGGTCCGTAATAGCCCATACGCATAAAGAACTAGAACTGCCGCTAACCCGCCTAGACAGCTGTCGACATTGACCAGCACGTTCCTAGGGTCCATTCTAGACTATGTCCTAATTAACACTTCACTAACAGTCATTCATGTTAATTTACGATTACAATAAGCAGATTGTCCAGATCTAACCTATTGTTAATGAAACCTGTCGATCAACGTAGCTGTAGTGAATCCCAGTTTAGGTTTTCTAAAACATGCCCCGGTAAACCGGTATACACCTCCGGGTTACCGGGGGCGGCTTTTCCTAATTTCTGGATCTACATTGCTCATTACGATTAAAATAAGTAAAATATAGGGTTGTTAAATATGCAGATTAACTAAAACACATAAATACGAACAAATCTACCATATTGAAGACAATAAAGGAACGTTCAAAGCTTCATACCTTCAACAAAGGAGATCTACCTCGATCTACTCAAGCTAGAGATGATGGAAGAAGGGAGGAAACCGAAAACAACTCTCCAAAGCTTAAGAAAACTTTATTTCATCAAATTTATATAATGTAATTGATAAGATATGAGATTGTATACAATAATCTGTAAACGCGGCCTTATATAGATACAGTGACCGACTTAAGACTCTCTAAAACCCTAACCGACCTAGATAATATGGCAGAATCAATTTCGTGTCCAACAAGACGCCGGTTTACCGGGCCTACTTTTCTCATTTTTCTTCAGCAGGCTTCTTCTTGGACTTCAATTACTCGGCCCAATGTACTTCTTTCAGTCCAGATCCACTCTCCAATGCTCCAGATCTGGTACATCCTGTAAAACACGCAAAACGAGATAAAACAGTACCAAATCTTCGGGAAAATAGCATAGATGCAGAATTACGATCCTGGAAACACTCACATAGCATTAACATATATTCCATATAATAACGAGCCGATTATTGGTACCATTTAGAGCGTTATCAACTACCCCTCACTTAGCTTTTGATCATCCCGAGCAAAAAGGCGAAAAGAAAACAACATCCCTGATCAGTATATAAGTCAATTAAAAACAACTATGCCTCACAAAGTCAAGATCAAGATCATGCCACTCATATCCATTAGTAACGCATTAAACAATATTCATGTCATGAGCCAATGTGTGTGTGCAATAACTATCACAACCTCGTAGTAATGCAGACAATCTCACATTACGTCAACATGTAGTTGAACTAACCAGTCTCGAACATGTTATTCATTAATTAATTGAGCTGGAAAGGCGGATCGAGAACCGAGTATATATTACTCTTAGGCTCACGTTTATCGGTCTATGCAAAAGTCGTGCGTCTTACGCTCCATCGACTTAGATATTGCCAAAGAGAATATAGATGTATATATTTCAATGCACTTCTCATTCTTGGCGGGTGAACTCTCATTGATTTATCTATCCTCACAGCCTCACCCATGATAAACTACCGAATCCAAAATTCCTTTGCCTTTCTAAGTGTTGGTGGAACATGATTCGTGATGAAGCCAGGATCAACCCTAGTCAAAGCAATATGCTATCGACTACACACCAAGGGAAGTGAGTTATACGTGCTTAAAATGGTGGCTCATAACAGAATATGCGCTTAATACGCCACTACTTCAGAAGTGGACACTTTCTCTTACTCGTACAAAGTAAAACAAAGCCAATTAACTTGAAAAGATCAAAGATATCATATTTTTTCGAAATTATGTTGAAACGAATCAAAGTCTAAGTGGTGAATCGTGCATCAAAGAGAATCAAGATAATCACGCAATTCACAGAATATAATGCTAAGAAGCTAAGTGACGTTCCTCTACCCCCCACTTAATCGAAACATTGTCCCCAATGTGTAAGATGGAAAATAAAAATGAAAAGGAACTTAGCTTCGGTTAAGTGTGGAACCAAAGAAGAATCGGATCGTCGCATAAATCATCGGGCTTAAGTAAGTAATCCGTGAAGAATCTGCGCTAAGAATCTCAAACAAACCAAGAAGAATAGTGGTGACAAGAAACTGTATAATAAAAGTGCTGCAGTGAAAGAGAAAAATAATTAACTCTAAAACAATTTAAGTCTACAAAATCATGATAATATAAAATTTTGCTACATCAACTAGATAGGAAAGAAAAATAAAAAATAAAAACAAGAAAATGGAAAACAACAATAAAAAAGAAAGAAAATCTAATCGTCATTAGAATAGTCCTCCCAGTCATCTCTAGGCTTAAAACCGGGAGGTGGACCAGAACTGGAGGCATCAGCGGTGGAAGAGGATGCTCTATGATGAGGGACGGTCCTAGGTGGCGGGGTCAAGGAAGGTATGCCAAAGTAATCGATAATCCTATCCATCTTATGGTGCAGACTCGCAATCTCTTGCGAGTGCTCCTCAAGCAAGGCTCTCTGAGTCCTCGGTGCTTCATGCACCGGAGTACGCTCCCTTTCAGCTCGTCCAACCCATCTTTGTACTCTTGAAACTGACTGCAAACTGAGCTTCGGCTCAGGGTCTTCCCAATCATCACTGATGAGCATCTTTACCTCATCCTCCAGAGCAAACATATCAATCATCGGCCCGTATGGTAACAGCTCGCGCTCAGAAGCGGCAGCAAGCTCGTGGATACGGCTAAGCATCAGAAGACCGATGTTGATTGGTGTTCCTGTCTCTAGATAAAACATTAATTCCACCCTCTTGGTGGTGACAGAGACCGTGTGCTTGGTTGGTAGAAGGCGGGCACAAACAAATCTATTGACCATCTTCCGGTCCCAAGATAACTCATTCTTTAGGAAGATGGTGGGGGCTCCAGCAGGATTGCGCTTCCATTGCACCCCGAAGAAATCAGCAATCATGTCCATCCTCTCGAAATCTTCAATGTTTCTCGAGGATGTGTACTCATCCGGGCCAAAATGATCATTGATCCGCTCGATAGAAAAATCAACTTTGATACTGCGAACCATAGCATAAGTGGCTCCGGGGTTATGCGAAACATAAGCATAAAATTCTCTTACCACCGTGGCGTTGAACCGGGCCGGTGCCTCAGCCATGTCCAATATATCTCGTGCTTGTAGGGCTCTGGGCAATATCGAACCCCAATCGTCCAAATCTACCCCTCGTTCTCGAGCCACTGACCTTGCATGCTAAAGAATGGAACTGCGCAACCCCATCTATCAAAGGATATGCATCTTCATACACAGTCTGATAACCACTGGGATGAACCGCTGAACGTTGACGCTTAGGACCGATCCTGAATGAGTATAGATATTGTCACTGAAGCTGATTCTGGAAAATAACCCTCGGTAAACCGGAGGTAGGGTACGGTTTACCGGCGTGAAATTTTCTGATTTTTTTTCTGGGACTATGCTCTGATGATAAAAGATGAAAAATTCCAGCACTTCACCGTAGCAGCAGCACTACAAAATAGCAACAGGGGTGGTGAATGTGGTGTGAAGGGTTTGGAAAATGGAAGGAATTGATGGTGATGTGGTGGTGATATGGTGGTGATTTGGTGGTGATGTTGGCCGAATTTAGAGGAAGAAGGAGAAATGGAAGAATTAGATGAATTGAGAGGATGATAGTAGATGGAATGATAAGAATGGTGGTGAAGGGGTGGTTTAAATAGGAAGAAGGGAGTGAATGTGGATGGTTTTAGTGGGATAGTGGGTAGAGAAGTTATTAGGGTGAGGGATTTGAGGAGGTGATTGATGGGATTGAGGTCGAGTTATGGTGGAGTGTGGGAAAGGATGAAAGATTTGAAAAGAGGGAAAAATGGTGGCGTTTCTGCTGACTGACCGTATCTGGTGAAACATGTGTCCTCCATGTGTCTCTAAAAATTCACCTTTACAACCTGACGTTCAGAAATCTGAAAAGCCAACCTCGGTAACCCGGAGGTTACCCTCGAGATACCGGGGGTTCTTTTTCCCAGATTCTTTGTCCGCCTTCACTGCACACTTTGCTCAACCTCTCTGCTCAATTCTGATCTCAAATTGACTAGACCCTCACTCCTCAATTGTTATTTCTCACTCAAAACCTAACCTACTTCACTAGAATCCGCAACGAGTAAAAAAAATTTCCACAACCATTCGGTTTCAAGCCTAAGGGTGCGGTAGGATGAAAAAAAGCTCGTCCCTTCATCTGGCTACTTTTATTCATTCCTAAACTACCTAAGGGTTTGAAGAATTAGTTCTGAGTTTATAGTCGCCAGCTCGACTTTCTTCAGATCCTCGATCATTCAATGGTTGGAGCTTTAACTCGCCAAACTTTCGCTCCAGAGGCTTGTACCTTTATAGAACCTTTTTGAGCTCTCTTCCTAGCACGCCTCTCTCTTTTAGCTTGTGTGCTAGGTCTGCCTCTGCATCGAGATTTAGGCTTTAGACCCAAGGACACCATGTTTTCCATTTTTACCTCAACTCGTTCACTACGCAACACGGAAGGACTAGCTTCCATGAGCATATTGTCGTGGTCTTTTTCTTCTCTTTCTCTCAGCATTAGTCTTATAAATTCTTGCTCAACGGTTTCTACTACAACCTCTCTGTTCTTATGCCCCTCGATCTCTATAATTTCCACCTTTCCTGAAGCATACGTCATCTTGCAATTCTCCGGTCGGTTTTCTAGGGGTTCTAGGATCTTAAAAGATACAACGTCATTATTCAACCTCGGAGTTATCTCCCCTTATCAAAATCCATAACCGCCCTGCTCGTCGCTAAGAATGGTCTTCCTAAAAGAACTGGGGCACTAGGGTCCTCGGGTACATCTATGCCGTGAAGTCAATAGGATATGTGAACTCTCCTTCCTTAATTGTACACTTCCTAAGCAGACCAACAGGAATGTCTCTAGTTCTATCAACGAAAGTCATGGTCCTTGTTTGATTCATTACGACCGGAAGCTTGATCTTTTAACAGAGGGAAAAAGGTAGAATATTGCAACTCAAGCCAGAGTCGCAGAGACCTAATCCTACTGATATACCATTAACAGAAATCGGGAGTCTGAACGTGTCAGGGTCTCCTAACTTTACTATGGTGTCTGAGTCTGGGTAATCCTCAGGGTCAGAACACATTGTGTCAGGATCCTCTTCAGGATCATCAGAATCATAATCCGAATACGATATATCAATTAACTCACAAGGGAACTCACCTGGACGGTACGTGCTATACTCTTTTAAGTTCTCTTCAGGCTCTTGCTTGATTGCATTCTCCACTTTTTCCAACCGTTGCTTTACAGCTTCATAATGCTCTCTTGCTTCAGATCTAGGGTACATGGAAATCTGTGTGATATTCAATATTGTCCTAGGCATATTTCTTGACTTGCTTGCTCTTTTTTAACTCTGGTTTGATCGAATTTCTGAAGTGCTCTAATCAACCCCCAAAAGACAAATTAAAACAAAGAAAATGTTATCAACTTCCGCTTCAGTTGGGTGTGATCCCAACTTCTGCGGACCTACTGACTAAAATCAACAGGGAATAGCACAGAATAACAGGAACTGTACAGAAATTGATTTTTCAGGCCTCGGTAACCCGGGGGTTAGCCACGGTAAACCGGCCCTGAAATTTCTTTTTCTGGCAGCTTAACAAGTGCAGAGTTGATATAGAACGACTCAAGACTCAAAATAAAATAAAATAAAATAAAAATGACTTCTTACTTAGAATTAAAACGTTTATATTTATAATTGGCCATAGTCCCCGGAAACGGCGCCAAAAATCTTGATCGCGTGTAAGTCACTAACGTCGATATTACCAGCAAGAATACTAGGTACATCATTGTATAGTAAACGCGAGTTAAGGTCGATCCCACAGAGACAATGCAACTATAAGTATAAACGATTCTAACCTAATTAAGAAGCAACATAGAGGCGGTCATTGACCAACAATAACATAAAAGAAAATAAACATGATATTCCTCTCCTCTCCTCACCGATCTACTAACTTGGATTAGTTAATCGTTATGTTTACTTCCCTACATAATTTCCTTAAATTAATCGTGAGCTTTGGTTTTAATTAACATTATTATCAGCTACGGGTACAATTCCTACTCCTATCTACTCCGACAATGGCAGTAGACAATCTATACGCAAGCTACCCTCCTTAATTGTTCCGTAATATCCCATACGCATAAAGAACTAGAACTGCCGATATTGAGCACTAACTCATACCGCTAACCCGCCTAGACAGCTGTCGACATTGACCAGCTCGTTCTTAGGGACCATTCTAGACTATGGCCTAATTAACACTTCACTAACAGTCCTTCATGTTAATTTACGATTACAATAAGCAGATTGGCCAGATCTAACCTACTGTTAATGAATCCTGTCGATCAACGTAGCTGTAGTGAATCCCAATTTAGGTTTTCTAAAACATGCCCCGGTAAACCGGTATAGACCGCCGGGTTACCGGAGGCGGCTTTTCCTAATTTTTGGATCTACATTGCTCAGTACGATTAAAATAAGTAAATTATGGGGTTGTTAAACATGCAGATTAACTAAAACACACAAATACGAACAGATCTACCATATTGAAGACAATAAAGGAACGTTCAAAGCTTCATACCTTCAACGATGGAGATCTAGCTCGATCTACTCAAGCTAGAGATGATAGAAGAAGTGAGGAAACCGAAAACAACTCTCCAAAGCTAAAGAAAACTTTATTTCATCAAATTTGTATTATGTAATGATAAGATATGAGATTGTATACAATAATCTGTAAACGCGGCCTTATGTAGATACAGTGACCGACTTAAGACTCTCTAAAACCCTAACCGACCTAGATAATACGGCAGAATCAATTTCGTGTCCAACAAGACGCCGGTTTACCGGGCCTAGCCTTCGGGTTACCGGGCCTACTTTTCTTCTTTTTCTTCAGCTTGCTTCTTCTTGGACTTCAATTACTCGGCCCAATGTACTTCTTTCAGTCCAGATCCACTCTTCAATGCTCCAGATCCGGTACATCCTATAAAACACGCAAAACGAGACAAAACAGTACCAAATCTTTGGGAAAATAGCGTGGATGCAGAATTACGATCCTGGAAACACTCACATTGCATTTAACATATATTCCATATACTAATGTGCCTATTTATCCTCTCTTGAGCAGAATTCGGGGTGAATATAGGTATGATTATTGGGACCATTTAGAGCGTTATCATCCAACTTATGTACATTCTTGAAAGGCAAATCATAGTTCATATCAGTAGTTGAAACCCCTACTTGAATGTTGAAACCCCTCAGCAGAATGGTGTTGCGGAGAGGAAGAACAGACACCTACTTGAAATGGCTAGATCCTTGATGTTTTCAATGAATGTACCTAAGCATCTACGGGGAGAAGCTATCCTTACTGCCACCTATTTGATCAACAGACTCCGTAGTAGAGTTTTAAAATTCAAATCTCCTTTGCAACCTTAAAGACTGTTCACACTTGCAATCACCTCACCATTGATGTTCCTTTAAAAATATTTGGTTGCACTATCTTTGTTTATATACGTGCTCGGCATCAGGGGCGCCTCTGTGGGGGGGGTGATGAGCGACAAATTGTCAATCATTATTATGACATTTTACCCTAATATTGATAACACTTTGAGCATTATTGTACCAATTCAAGTCATAATTACAAAGTTTTATCCAAATGTGTAAGTAGTATTATTATATAAATTATCGTATTTTTATAAGTTTTTTAAAAGTTTTGTACCGGTTTAGTAACCGGAGTGTCGTGTCGGATTTACGTTTGGTGTTTTGGTGGTTCATTGCAGGATTATACATTGACCAAGATTCCACGTAACGACATGTTTTGAGCACTAAAAGATGGATTTTTAGGGAAAGAAGAAGATGCCACAAGCTTACGAGTTTAAAGGGTCGATTTTCCTACGTACTTATACCGTAAAATATCTTCGACAGATATTTGACCCAACTTAGAGGCATTTTATGGGGAAGAGTTCTTCATGAAAGTTGTATATATTCAAATGAGCTTTCCAACGCATTTTGAATCATGTCAATTGGAGGTCTACAACTCAAGTTATGGCTATTTTATCGATAAGCGCCGCAATAGAAACGCCGGGAAAAGTGAAGATATTTTCTCAACTTGATTTTAACCATCTAATGGTGCATGTGAGGACTCATCATTACACCCACCATCTTCTAACAAACTTGCTAGCATATCCATCGCCATATATATATATATTTATATATATCTCCCTATAAATACCTCCCCAAATCCATCACAATCCTTTGCCCCTCTCTTCTCATCTCCTCCCAATTTCTTCCATTTCCCTCTTCTTCCATCTCCTTTCTTCTCTTTTCTTGTTTTCATCATTTTGGGCCCATATATATATATATATATATATATATATATATATATATATATATATATATATATGCTTTTATATATATATAAATAAAGTAGTTATAGTATCGTTGTAATGGTGGAATAATTATCGAAGATTGTTGATTTCGAAGCTTTGTTATGCTCTATCCGGTGGAAACAACCCCGATTCAACGGTTGTAATCGGTAATATATTCTAATGTTATTATGTTTATTATTTCTATCTATCTATTATATATATATATATATATATATATATATATATATATATATATATATATATATATTAGTATTAGTAATATTAGCCAAAATATGTAATTGAACTATTTTAATCTTTTTGGTAAAATGAATGATTGACTATGTTAAAAATGATTAAAATTGAAAATGATGAATCTTTTTCTACTTGAGCTTAATGAAACGTTAATATTGACATAGCTAATCAATATAAACAGAATCGTAACCTAATGACGAACTAAACGGTGAAGTTAGGATATGAGGAAAAAAAAGGTAGAAAAACCGGAGGTTAAAAATGGCCGAGTGAAAACGTGACAACGGAATCCTATTTCCTACCCGGGGCCAGATTTGTTTTGAGAGAAACAAATCTTATTAAAATTGTGATCAAGATCTTATTACGTTGAAATCACCTGTTTAATCGACAGATCTTAAAATACGGCCGTATGACAAAACGGGAGTGACCCATGATTAAGATGACATTGGACAGTTGATGAGACATATGACAGTTTCGTACGCTCGTGTGAGAGGGAACTGTTGAGCTGAGGAGTGCACCGTTTCACATAAATTACACCTTGAAAAAGGAAGATCTGTCTCATATATTAACTAAAAAGGGATCATGGTTCAATAACATTATCTTGACTAGTTTCTATATATTATATTAGTATTTATATTATATATATCTATATATTATATAAGTATTTATTTACTGTTTTACTAACATCTAACTCTAACAATCTAACCCTATAAAAGGTAAAAACTGCGACTTAGATCGAGTTAATAATAGCTTCTTGGTGTTTAACCACACTTTGAATTAGATTTTCATTTCCCTGAGGATACGACCTGACTCACCAGACTAATACTACAATTTGACCCGGTAAACTGCCGGTAAGGATTGTATAGCCTAGAAAAGGTCCGTCATGGGGCCAAGAGGGCCATGGCCCGGAGCCTCCCGAAAATCAATGAATTTAAGGGCCCCACGAAATTTTGACCTAATATTATATATATATTGTATTTATATGAACAAGGAATGTATTACCTTAATGGTTAACACTAAAGTATACTAGACATGAGACATGGTTTTGAATCTTGCAAGCTACAATAATTTTTATTTTTTTAAACTAGGACTAGGAGCTAAATAAGTAGGTTTTTTTCCTTCCAAACCCATGACTATCACACGCAGTTTTTTTGTTTTATTTTTATATATATTTTTTGGTTACTGTTTTTTTTTTCGAAGGGCGAGGGCCTAAATTTTTTTTTTGGCCCCGAGCCTAAATTTGGACAGGGACGCTCCTGCTCGGCATAGAAGTAAGCTTGATCCCAAAGCACTCAAATGTATCTTCATGGGCTATTCTGCTAATCAAAAGGGGTACAAGTGTTACTCTCCTACCACCAAACAATTCTATAACACTATGGATGTTAGATTTTTTGAAGAAACTCCCTTTTATAATGAGCAGAAAGAAACTTTTTCTGAAAGTGCTGATAATTGGGACATATTTGATATTCCTGTTGCTATTTTTCCACTAACCCCTGTGCAGCAAGAGCAGGAAAAATCAGCAGAGCCACAACAAGCAGAGAGCATCGGTCCGTCGACCTTCGCCCGCCGACCATCGGTCCGTCGACCTCCGCCTCCGCCGACCATCCACCTACTACGAACTTGCTGAATAAACTTCCCATCCAAAAAGTCTATCACAGACAGAGGTTCAAAGCCCTACCACAAGATAATGCTGATACTCCTTTACATATTGATGATCCTAGAGGTATTATACCTCAGCAGACACATAATACACCTCAGCAGACAGGTAATGCTTATCCTTCTAAGGTTGATGATAGACCTATAGCAATAAGGAAAGGTAAAAGACTTTGCATCAAGCATCCCATTTACACATTTCTGTCATATGCTAAATTGTCTCATGCATTCAGCCTCTTCACTCAAAATTTAGATAAAGAGGTTATTCTTAAAAATGTCCATGAGGCACTCATTGACCCTAACTGGAAAAGTGCTATCAAGGCTAAAATGACAGCTCTCCAAAGAAATCATACTTAGGACTTGACCACTCTTCCTCCAGGAAAGAGACCTGTCAGTTGTAAATGGTTGTTTAATATCAAATATAATGTTGATGGAAGTCTCAACAAGTATAAAGCAAGACTTGTTGCTAGGGGATTCACACAGACCTATGGCCTAGACTATAAGGAATCTTTTGCCCCCGTAGCAAAACTAAATTCTGTTAGAATTATTTTATCTCTTGATGTCCATCTTGATTGCCCCTTGTATCAATTAGATATTAAGAATGCCTTCTTAAATGGAGATTTGGAAGAAGAAGTATATATGAACATTCCTCCTGGTTTTGAGAACTTTAACAATAAAGGGAAAGTTTGCAAATTGAGAAAGTCTCTGTATGGTTTAAAACAATCACCTAGGGCTTGGTTTGGTCGTCTCACTTCTACTGTGAAAAGCTATGGTTACACTCAATGCAACTCTGACTACACTATGTTCATTAAAGTTACCAATGGCAAACGATCCATATTAATTGTTTATGTGGATGATATTATCTTAACAGGGGAAGATCAGATTGAGATCCAGAAACTCAAGAATCTTCTTGCTAAGACCTTTGAAGTTAAAGATTTGGGCCACTTAAAGTACTCCTTGGCATGGAAGTAGCTAGAAACCGTGAAGGCATTTCAGTTTCTCAGAGAAAGTACATGCTTGATCTTCTCAATGAAACTGGGATGTTAGGATGCAAACCAGCCATCTCTCCTGTCGACCCCAGTTTGAAGCTCATCCATGGCACTGATGTTGTTGACAAAGAAAGATATCAAAGACCGGTGGGGAAGCTCATTTATCTAGCCCATACCAGGCCTAACATATCCTATGCAGTCATCCTTGTTAGTCAATTCATGCACCAGCCAACTAAGAAGCATTGGGAAGCTGTTTACAGGATCTTATGATACCTAAAGATGACCCCTGGTCAAGGGCTTCACTTCAGAAAATCCACAGTCAGGACAGTGGATGTTTACACTGATGCAGACTGGGCGGGAAGCCACACTGACAGAAGATCAACCACTGGCTATTGTTCCTACATCTGGGCCAACCTTGTCACCTGGAGAAGCAAGAAACAACCAATAGTCTCAAGAAGTAGTGTAGAAGCTGAACTAAGGGCACATGTTCTTGGAGTGTGTGAAGCCCTATGGATAAAAAGAGTACTCAATGAACTCAAGATCCCACTCAATCAACCTCTTAATCTCTACTGTGACAACAATTCTGCCCTATGCATGGCAGAAAATCCTATTCATCATGACAAAACCAAGCATGTGGACATTGATAGACACTTCATCAAGGAAAAGATTGAAGACAAAATCATCTCTCTTCAGCATGTGTCATCTCAAGACCAAAATGCTGATATCCTCACTAAGGTTATTCCTCCTCACTCATTTAGTCAACTGTGTAACAAGCTAGGCTGCATCAACATCTACAACCTAGCTTGAGGGGGGTGTAGTAAATATTATTATTAGTTTATTACCATAATACATAAAGTAATCTTTTACTTAATGTATTATGGTTGGGGCATTAGTTACCTTTATTACCGTTTCATTAACCCACTATTTAGGCGGCTGCCTTGTTAGTATAAACACTACAGACACTGCATTTATTGCTTGTCTGCCACTATCTTAATCACTCTTGTCCAACCCTTTGGACTCCCTTATAATCCTATTTAAACTCCTTTTCTACTTCATAATAATATAGAAGAGTTCTTTCTCCCATAATTTATTTTCTCTCAATCTCTTCAGAATGTCTTAGGGTCTATTGAACGATTGTGGTCTCTCAGTTTGTCTTGTTATTTTTTTCTTAACCCACCCCAAGAAACTAAGCCTAGCCATACCATTTCTCTTTTAAAATTAGTCTTTCCCTGATTGACATGTTTCAATGGTAGAATCCTCGGTCAAGAAGTAGATTTTGATTTGCATACAAGAACAAACAAAAAATATGTTAGGGGTGTTCACGGTTCGGTTCGGTACGGTTATTGGCTGTAACCGAAACCGAACCGAAAATTTTGGTTACTAAAAAACTGAAGCCAAAACCGAACCGAAGTAAGAAGGTAACCGAACCGAAAAACGGTTCAATTCGGTCGGTTAACCGAAAACCGAAATTATCGATCCAATTTCATGAAAAACCAAAAATCCGAAACTACCGCGGTTAACCGAAAATTGGGGCCTGCTAGCTTTGGAAATAAGTTGAGGAATTAATTATTAAAAATAAAATTAAAAATTAAAAATATATATAGTTTTCGGTTCGGGTAATGGTTTCACAGTTCGGTTAACGGTTCGGTTATATTGGTTTGGTTTACGGTTCGGTTTTTTATACGGTTCGGTTTTCGGTTTGGATACTGTTAATTTTCAGCACTGACCGTAACCGAACCGAATTTTACGGTTTCAATATTACATGAACCGAAAACCCTTAAACACTTCCGTTTGTTTTGGGTTGGAGTTTTTTTTGGAGTTTTTTTGGGGGTTGTTTTAGATAAAGTGATTGAACTAATGATTATAAAGTTAAAATGTTTTTTTTGAAATTTGTGTAGATTATGAAATGATTGGTGAAATAAAGTAGTATAATAAATAAAATAATGGTAAAAAATGTTATAAAGTTGATAAAGTGAAATGATGAGAGATAATTTAATATTTTTTTATTTATAGTTGAAGAAATTATTGGTAAGAGATTTGTAAGATATGATAGGTGAAGTGATATAAAAAAACTCCAAGAAAACTCTAACGAAAACAAACGGAGGCTTAATGAAATAATGGCCTAAACCTAATGGCTGACTAATTCCAACACTCCCCCCTCAAGTTGGAGTATAGATGTTGATCATGCCCAACTTGCTTCCAAAAGCATCAAAGTCCGGTTTTGTCAAAGCCTTCGTGAACCCATCAACTACACTTGTCTCGAAGATGGTAGAAAGGGAATGCATATTACACCATTCTTCAGCTTCTCTTTGATGAAATGCCTATCTATTTCCACATGCTTAGTACTATCATGCCAGACCCAGCTCACTTGCAATGTCAATTGCCGTTTTGTTATCACAAAGCAACCGCAAAGGGAGTGTAACATCAAGCTTCGAATCTTTCATGACCATCTTCATCCACAACGCCTCGGAAATCCCTTGAGCTAAGGCTCTCACCTCAGCTTCTGCACTAAGTTGAGCAACCACATTTTGCTTCTTGCTCCTCCACGATTCCCCCACACATAAGCACAATATCCAGTGACCGACTTTCTATGTCTGGTACAAGTGCCCCAATCAGCATCAATAAACACCAGTACATCATTTTTCTCAGTTTTCTAAAAATAAAAACCCTTTTCCTGGTGTTGACTTTAGGAACTTTAGTAGCCTATGCACCGCATGAAGATGATTTTGCTTCGGCTTTAGCATAAACTAGCTCATTGCTCCAACTGCAGATGAAATATCAAGCCTAGTATGGGAAAGTTAAATCAACTTTCCAACTAGCCTCTGGTACCTACCGAAATCCACATCTGCCTCACCTTCAACATTCCCAAGCTTCAAGTTGCACTCCATGGTGTTCCAGCTGGCTTAGAATCACACATGCCAGTCTCTTCTAGCAAATCAAGAATGTATTTTTGCTGGGACACAACCATCCCCTCTTTCGATCATGCCACCTCCATGCATAAGAAATATTTCAAAGGCCTTAAATCTTTAATTTCAGGCCAAGCATCTCTTGACCTTATTAGCTCCACTCGGATCATTCCCTGTCAAAATAATATCATCCACATACACAATAATAACAATCAAATTGTTAGATTGTGATGATCAAACAAATAAAGTGTTATCGTATTGTCCCTGGATAAAGCCCAAGGTCTTCATGAACCTATCAAACCAGGCCCTAGGACTCTACTTGAGTCCACACAATGACTTCTGTAGCTTACACACTTTTCCACCAAATACATCCTCAAACCCGAGGGGAGCCCTCATATATATATCTCCTCCTATAGCTCTCCATGAAAGAATGCGTTCTTTACATCAAGCTGATTCAGTTCCCAATCTAAATTCACTGTCAGAGAAAATGATCTGATAGTATTCAGTTTAGCCACCAGTGAGAAAGTCTCTGAATAATAACCACGAGCTACCAACCTAGCTTTACGTCTCAATAGAGACCCATCAGAGTTGAATTTCTTGGTAAACACCCTCTTGCATTCAACGGGCCTCCTAACCTTAGGCAAATCAACATGAATCCAAGTCTCATTATTCTCTAAAGCATCCATCTCATCCCTGACTGCCTCTTTCCACTCAGGATCACACAAAGCATCATGTATACTTCTAGGTATCTCAGTGGACACAACAGATGTCAAAAAGGCTTTATAATTCGATGACAAGTTATCATAATTCACAAAATAAGACAAAGGATATCTAGGGCGATCAATACAAGACCTTTTTGGTTTTTGAAGACTATAGGAACATCAAGAAGTGGGTCTCTATTACCTGCTACAGATTCTGACTTTAAGAGTGATTCCTGCTGATTTCTGGATTCATAGATTCAGATTGGTCCTAAAGAAGATGATGACCGTCAAGAGGAGTAGGTGCTTCATTCCCTTGCTTGAACCATTTCCGGTGATAGACCTTCCCTTCGAAGGGAGGTTCAAGATTTCTCACAATGGAATCTCTAGGAGGAGACACTACTATATCATCTTGAACCCTCTCACTTTTTTTGTCTCATCAAGATTAGCATAATTTTCTAAATTACTCAATTCTTGATCTAACCAATCTAGAGTTTGACAATTATTCATATACGGACTCCCCCTCTTCCTTTTTATGATTAAAGAACATCTCTTTTTCGACAAACCTCACATCCGAAGACATATAAATTTTATTGTTTTCAAAATCAAGACAATTATACCCTCTTTGGCTTGCAAAATACCCTATGAAGACACTTTTTTTAGACTTAGGTTCCAACTTATTGAACATGCATTAACATGCATCCAATGACTCTTAAGGGGAGATCATTCATGATTCTAGACTTAGGAAAGCGAGCTAAACACACTTCCAAAGGAGTCTGAAAATTCCAAACTTTGGAGGGTAATCTATTTAGTAAGTAAATTGAGGTTGAAACTGCCTCCCCCCAGTAATAACCAAGACACCTAGCATTAAGAATCAAAGACCTCACCACTTCAAGTATGTGTCGGTTTTTCCTTTCAGCAACACCGTTTTGCTATGAAGTCCTAAATCATGAACTTTGATGGATAATCCCTTTCTTAAGAATAAACCTCCCTAATAATCCATTACAATGCTTGGTCCTATTATCACTTATCTTGGCTAGTATAGAACTAGCTACTCATGGATATGAGCTCCAACATGTCAAGGTTATAATTCATATCAATGAGAACAATTAAATCAGAGTAAAGGTTAAGAATTGACCAACTAAAAGCTATGAACTTGTAGAAGGAAACTTTAATTCAACTTGGAGAAGATTCAATGGAGTTATACACCAAAAAGATGAAAACTTATTCCTCAAAATGATTCTAGAAATCTTACTAAGAATTCTTAATGTTTACAGTGGAATCAAAAGCTAAATATTGATGCATTTTGGCTATGAGAGCCTTGAGGATGGAGAGCCTTCAAGACTTGAGAGAGAGTGGTAAGTGTAGAATGCTTGGTGAGAGAGTAAATGTTTTACTTAAATGCTAAATCTGCCACAATTGGCGTTCGCCAATGCCTTGTTGGTATAAACCATTTTCTCTTTGCATGTAATTGGCATACACCATGTGTGATTGGCGTACGCCAGTCTCTGACAGGTGGTTGAGGCTGACGTCAACGCATTTAATACTCCTCAGCAGCTTTGGTCTCTCAATTAGGTGGGCATTTGAAATCATTGGCGTACGCCATTCTAACATTGGCGTAAACCATTTGTGAAGGAAAACTCTCTGATAGCTTGGGATGCTATTGGCGTACACCAAAGAAGCATTGGTGTAAGACATTTGTCTTCAGAAAGATGCATTCCATGCCTTTGATGCATTTGGATTGATCCTTAATCAAATCTCAAGCTTTGTCATTTCAATATTGAAGCTCAGACCCTTGGTATCTATGCTACAATACAAAAACACAAAGATACCACGCGTAAATCCGATGACGAAAATGGCTAATAAGCCTAGATAATCGACAAAAGAGTTGGTTTTTTTAATATTACTATGTAGACAAAACAGTCTAAATCATCACAATAGTTGCTCAATTTGATACGAAAACATCAATAAACGCATGAGAATTGATGGTAAATCATCGTAAAACATATCATCTAGTTGACTTACATCAGCCATCCAAAAGTTCTTGTGGAAAAACATTGTGTTCAGGTATGGCATTCCGAAAACATATATTTCAGATAATGGAACTCAGTTCGAAGATAAAACAGTTCAGGCATGGTGTTCCGAGCTGGGGATCACCTATAATTTTACTTCTGTGGGTCATCCACAAGCAAATGGGCAGGTCGAGCAAACCAACAGACAGATCAAGACTTGTCTGAAGAAAATACTTGAAGATGAGGGGTCAAGTTGCGTTGAGCACTTGCCCAATATATTATGGGCGTACCGAACTACACCTAATGCTGCAACGGTAGAGACTCCTTTATCCTTATCATATGGATGCGAGTCAGTCATTCCTGCTGAAATCGGACTTCCCTCACCTCGGTCTGAACTTTACTCAAAAGCAAATCAAGAGACCGAGCGCAGACATTCAAAGACAACCTGGAAGAAGCTTGAGATGTTGCCTTCATCAAAATGGCAAGATACAAACTGAAAATTTCTCAATAATATAACTCCAGGGTGAGACACTCATACTCCAAAAGAATGAGACCTAGTGTTAAGAAAGAATAAAGTCAGCAGACGGGGCCCTTAAGGCAAGTTTGACCCTAACTGGGAAGTCCCCTACAAAGTTGTCAAAGTGCACGACAAAGGTGCATACCAGTTGGCTGACTCCAATGGCAGGACCATCCCCCGGAGCTGGCATGCGAACAATCTTCGCAAATTTTATGTCTAGGACAGGTTCCAGACGTCAAAAAATTAGCTCAATTTCTGTATTCAGCAATGCTATTTCAATAAAGTTGTACACTCCAAGTTACCACATTTACGTTATTTCAATAATATTTTACCTTTTCCATTGTGCATAATGTGAATGGTTTTACTTAAGTTTGAAGGACAAACTCATTAAGTATGTAGGACAGACATCGAACTGAGTTCTACAGGTCAGACTCAACAAGTTTGCATAAGCCAAACTCATTAAGTCTACATGACAGACATCGAACTAAGTTACGCAGGTCAGACTCAACAAGTTTTCATAAACCAAACTCATTAAGTCTGAAGGACAAACATCGAACTGAATTCTGTAGGTCAAACTCAATAAGTTTGTATAAGCCAAACTCGTTAAGTCTGCAAGACAAACCTCAAGACGCTGAATAAAGTTATAAATCAGACAATAGTCAAACGTTGCAGCTATGCGTAAGGGTAAAATCAAACAAAAAGACTAAGTATGCCATCCAAAAACCGAAAATAAAAGCATGGCATACTAGGGGGCTACTACCCATAATAGATATGAAGTACTTAAATAAGTGCTGAAAGTAAAGCTAAGGTAAGAACACTTAGTAAAATATTGCATTATATTGAAAAATTTGTACATGCTACAATTGGAGGTCTTTCGAAACAAAATAAAGACAAAAACTGACAAGACTACGGACTAAGAAGCGTCAAAAGCAGAGTTCGGCCCGGGCTTCACGGAGGAAGGAAGACTCCCCGGAGTGGCACTAGCCGGAGGCAGATCGGTGGAAGGGACAGAAGTAGAAGGCTCGATCACAAAAGCTGATCGAGCTGCATCACGGCGAGTGTACTTAGACACAATGTCTAAACCCTCATGGAACTCCTTCAAACGAGCTTCATAAATCACATCCATGCCAGGCTTGTATAACTTGTTGTTGGCCAGGCCATCAACAGCAAGCTCAGCGAACTGGGACTTGGCATCATCCACTCCCAATGAGTAGCTGATGTTCACCACAGGTACAAGAAGCATCGTCAGGGCCTGGGTAAACTCCGTGGAAACCTTGAAATTCCATACGGCCTGAGCAGGAGCAACATCAAGTTGAACCTCTAAGGCGTTCTTCTCATCCCGAAGCTTTCCGATTGCCGTCTCCAGCTCGGACTTCTCCCCTTTCACAGACTGGAGGTGAGAATAGTACATGGTCTCCAAGTTTTGTAGTTCAATCACTTAAGCCTGGAGCTGATCCTTGAGGGCTCCAATTTCTTGGTTCTTGGACTTAGTCAAGCCCTTGATATTCTGACCACGCTTGGAAGACCTTTTCTCTAGCTCGGAGAGACTCCTCTCCAGCTTAACTATGTTGCCGGAAGACGCAGCCAGTCTCTTAAAGGCCTCCTGGCCAACACGAGACCCCTATGCAGACAAGTCAACAAAGACGTGAAAAGTGTGAGAAACTTGACTAATATAAAGGAAAAACACAAGTACCCGTGTATAAACTTACATAGGTGATGGCCTGGAAACCAGCATCGGCTAGCTGCAGGTCTGTCACCTTCAGGATGGGGTACGGACGGAGCTCTTCATCCTTTCCACCCTGGGCAGCAGGGTCTGAAGTGGATCCTAGAAGGGTATTGGACCTGTCTATCTTTCTCGGTCTTCCTTCTTGATCGACCTCAGTAAGTTCAGCACTACCCCTCCCCCTGGTGGGGAATCTCATCCACATATCCTCCCGAACTGTATTGTCCTCGGCGGTAGAAACATCAATGGTGATGAGATCCAAGTTCTCATTAGAAGTTGGAGACTGCAGTAGAGCTTCATCCGGTTGCACGGACAGTATCCGGGCTGCAATGACATTAACGGGAGAACCCACAATTCGGACAGCAGAAAGATCCTCAATTTGAGTCCTCTCAATGGAAGCACTCTGATCATGCAGCTTTTCTTCATCCTCATCCCCAGCGGCAACCAGAAGATTGGTAAAAGCCCTCTCTATGAACGACAAATAAAATAACAATGGGTAGTCAAGATCAAAGTAGAGCAACGAAAGATCAGTTAAGTCCAAGAACAAATATATGAAATTGAAAGCACAAGAAAGATGAAAATCCTTACAGCTATCTCTAGCTGGGGGTCAAAAGCAACATAAGGGTCTGGCCCAGCCGAGTAGCATCGATGATCTGCGAAAGAAATTGGCTAAACCTCAGAGAAATTCCTGAGCCCTGACAACTCGCAATACTTTTGTGCCAATAGTTTGTGAAAAGACGTCCCTTGGCTGATCAATCGAGTTCCAGGGACCCAGTTCAGGTCTTCCCTTATGGAGGACGAAGAAGAACCGTGTCTTCCACCATTTGTAAGAGGATGGCTCCTCTGCTAATATTGGAGCACTGATCCGCTTCCCAGTTCGACGAGGGGAAATAATAAACTCGGGAGAATCCCTAATTTTCTTAATATGATAAAAAGCCCTAAAGAAGTTCACGCTGAACTGGACCCCATCATTCGGTAGAATATGGCGAACCCTATTACACTTCTAACTCCATTAGGAGATATTTGGGTGGTACCAAGGTTATAGTGCATCATAGCCAAATAATCCAGGCAGAAGGAAGCCTCAAACCACCCTCGAATTGGGCCTGGTACACGGCACAGTACCACTCCGGCGGCCGGTAAGAGTAGCTATTTGGGGAAGCAGGTTTTAAAGGAGAGAACCACTTTACATCTACTCCTTACTCTCTATAGGAAACGACAATCTCTCTCTGGGAGAGGATTGATTTCTTCTCATGGCTACCGGTCAAGTCAGCCATAGCTTTATCAAATTTTAAACCTAAAACAAAGGTTGAGGTTCCAGATGAGAAACGGGAAGTGGGAGGTGGAGAAATAGGTGGGGGAACCCAGGGAATTTCATCTAACACTACGCTATTTACTGCCTCTCCTAATTCTGCGTCTAATTTAAAAAGCCTACGTACTGGCTCGTCTATCTTCGGCTCAGATTCAGCAGACAAAACGGACATCAAATAGAAAACAAAGAACTCAGGTAAGATGAAAAAAATGCTTACTTGTAAATATGGAAATGGAAGGAGAGAAATTGGCAAATCAGCTACGATCTTCTGATTTAAAGCAATGAGAAGGCAAGTGACAGTTGATACGATTAGGGTTATAAACCCCAAACATGTTCTCAATAACCGTTCCACTTCAAACGATGTGGGCAGAAATGCCTCAAATCCCGGAACAGTCATGACAGCGTTATAACGGAACTCTGCCAACTGGCAGGGCAGGTTGCTAAAACTCTACAAGTCTAGATGACAGAGGTCGAGCTACACCTTTGACAAATCTGATCTGACCATAAGAGCTCAGCTAAATCTGGGGGGGGCTTATGACGGAGGTCGAACCAGTGGCGGATCCAGAAATATTGTTCAACGGGGTCCGTAAATATTTAACAAAGTAAATAATTTTTTTCACGGGGTCCGAAATATTTTTCTATAGGTAAAATGTATAGTAGCGGGGTCCATGTACCTCATTGTTGACAAGGTAGATCCGCCACTAGGTCGAACTGAGCCTCACCACGTGTCACCCTCTTATTGATCAAACAATAAATCTTACCCGTTCTCCTAAACAAAACCACCACAGGTCGGCTAGTTCGCTAGGGAGTTCGGGTCCACGCAGTACGGGCCAAGACGGTCTAGAGGGGCTCGGCGCAGGTCGGCTAGAGCATTCCTTATCCGATATTGCTCACGTTATATATGATAAAAATGGAAAGAATATCAAGTTATTAAGACTCTGATCCTAGTATTCAAACTATCCGTGATTATCTCCTAAATAATAGGGATTAACACGAGACAATCCTTGTCCAATACGAAGAGGAGTCCTCAATGGACACTGCACAGGCTTGCCATGGACGAGACGTCCTCTATATAAACCATCCCAAGGAACTACGAGGGACTTGATTCCTGATAGATATACAGGATACATAGGCAACTTGAGATTAATAATCTCAGGCTCAGTCTAAAATATTCACAATAATTTCCTTTGTTCTAGAGTTAATTCTTGAGTGAATTGTCATTAGGGTAAACACTTTCCGGATAATTACACCAACGATATCCAGTATCGTCAGTTATAAATGTATTTAATGTCAGTGCCACTAATGTTACTTGCTTTGATGACAATGACGTTTATAGTATGGTGCCGAAAATAAAAGGAAAAAAAATACATGTATGGTGCATTTGCATCAGATTCCCTTAACAAATTGTTTATTTTACAATTTTAAAAAATACAAATTGTTTATTTTACAATTTTAAACATACATTTTTTTTATTTTACAGAACTTTATCCAATATGAAATAAATCTAGTTTTCTATTTTACATAATGCGGTAAATATAAAGTAAAATATACATAATTCGGATGAATGCGCTATATGTAAATGAAATTTTATAGAATCTGTATCCTACCGCTAAAAATATAGTATTTGTTACAATGTTAATTTTCTTAAATCTGAATATTAAAATCTCCAAAATGCAGTTTTTAAAGGTTTTACAGTATCTACTGCAAATGCTCTTTTCAGAGGTTATAGATCATGATCTAATGATGATTATGTAAAGTTATAGACAATACACCGAGATGAGTCCAATCTTCAAGCTACAATGTTAACAACAAATGTAGGTGGGTTCTATTGGCACCCAAGTTTTACCATTAACACCTTTTTCTTGATTTTTTTTCTACTTCCGGCACCACATATATATTTTTGTTTTTACTTCCGGCGCAACACTAGGAACGTCAATGTCACTGACGTACCTTTTCGATATCAACGTCAGTGGACGGACTTTTCTAAATTGGGACACTTTTATAACATAAACGTCGGTGCCACTGACTTTCGTTTTTAAACAGCAACGTCAGTGGCACTGTTGTTGCTATTGAAAACCGACACTGATGTTGTGTTCATTAAAAAAATTCGTGACGTCGAAGTAATTTTTTATGGTGCGAGGAGTAATAAAATGCCGGTAGTAAAAATGAGGGTGTCAGGAGTAATAAAGTACCGTTTCTAAACATAACAACATTTCCGGCTAATAACCGTAATGGAATATGCAACCTAATAAGTTAAGCATTTAGATGACACGTACTCCCTCCGTTCCGCAATATAAGTCATTTTAACTTTTTTATGATGTCCCAAAATATAAGTCATTCTCACATTTCAATACAAGATTATTGCATTGTTTTCATTTTCATTCTAAACAATGTAATATTATAAGTCACTCTCAAAAAACAATACAATACTTTATCTTAAAATATTAAAAAGTAACTTATTTATGATTTTTCTTAATCAGTGTGAGGGCTTATAATATGAGACGGAGGGAGTAAATTTTAAAATTTATGTGAGCTAGTAGACGGTCAAGTTTGAAGGTAGTTGAAAGCGCTTGAACTGAACAAAATATACCAAATTTCTCAGAACAATTATTTGAACTAATTGAAATGATAAATGCGTAAATATCCATACAAGGGTTACAACAGAAACAAGCAAAGCTAACACCTATGGATAAAAAATTCTCATATACAACAGATTTAAGCAACAATCAAATTGCAATGTGCCAAATTAGTATGCTTCTAAGACTCTTCGCCTCCACTTGACAGCTTAGCGCAAATCCTAAGAACTGTATTATTATAATATATATATATATTATAACAATTAACTAGTAGTAATTCATAATCTTCTTCTACGGTGGCTCCCGTCATGCATGCATGCAAAACCATCATCATCAAAGATGACACGAATCTTCAACTTTCATAAACCAAAGCCATATATCTCGCAAAGCTAACTAGAGAAGAGAACCACCGACCGTTTCTAAATCTGACAAGATATTGTTCATTTCGTCAAAGTAAGGCCATCTTTCCCTGCCCTTTGCATCGCTTTTAATCTCCTGTTCAACAACACAACCGTCAAGGCAAAATATCAAGCATAGATACTTAAGAGCTTAATGTAATTAACATATATATATTGGGACCAATAGGCACATAATTAAGAGCTTCACATCATACGAATCATTCCGTTTTTTTTTTATTGGTTATGTATTACGATTGGATTGGAATGGATGTTAGAACCATATGTACCTCAAATTTCTGGACCAAAGATGCCCATAAAGATTTGCATTGTGCGGGGCTTCGATTGATCCCATCTGAAACCAAATCTGAAGATATCTTTTCCCATAGAGCCATTCGCCCCCCCTTCACCACTTGCACGAATCTGCTGTGCAGTTCTCCACGTTTCTTTATTAACTTTTTTATCTCTTCTGCTTTCCATTTGTTTCGTTTCGCTGATTCTGAAGATGACTTCACTCTACCCTTGCCCAAGTTGCCTTCCTCAACGGATTTATCAACTAAATGTTCCGACTTTTTTTCACTTTTTCCTGTATGATCATCAACTGCTGCTGACCCTACAAACGACTTCCAAAACGCATCTGACTCTGCACCGATATTGGTAGCATAAGATTTCTCTAATGCCATAGAATTTGTAGCTTCATCCTCATCTACAAGCCTTTCAACATCAAAACCAACAGCAGTATCATCTCCTGCACTTTTTTTTTTTTTTTTTTTTTTGAAAAGAGGAATTGATCCTTAATGTCAAAATATTGGAATACAGAGGTGACAAATTGATTGATATTATCGACAGACGAGAAAAAAACACGAAAGAGGCACACAATAATTATACATGCATGCTAACCATATCCATCGAAGTAGTACCCAACATTTTCAATTTATATGAATGTGGAGGAACCTTTTCCCTTTCCACCTTTTTTTGGTTATGATTTTGTTAGTGTTGGCACACACATTATGGTGTTCCTTGAGTTACATATTGAAAGTCGGTGGTATGCATCAGAAGAACACCAGCAGGTTTATGGATATGCTACCAAGATCATGAAAATATCTGAAATGTAGATTGGATTGGTTCATCCAGGGCATTGACGCTTAGTCATAGGATAATGTGTATGGAAGAAATGTGGTTTCAAGGAAGATAAAACAACATGTGGTATCCAGATCAACTGCAGAGTCATAGTACAGAGTAATGGCAGAAACTAGACGTGATTCAGAATGGACTAAACGGATGTCTATTGATCCTTTAATGTTATTGTATGGACATATATACCTTCTATTTAATGTTTTTTTAGAATGTGAATGGACTATGAGTACTTGAGTAGTAAGTGAGGTAGTTGACTAAGGGTATATTTGGAAAAAGTGTATTGAATGATGTATTGATATTCTAAAAGGACACTTATTTTGGAAAGGAGGGAGTATGAGTTTACAAAATGTGTAGGGGCATAGCATAGGAATGATATTTGTTGAATTATAAATATTATTATTAATGTAATTATTGTTATTATTATTCTGCATTGTATTGGTTAGCCTAATACAATAATAAAGAGTTGGCTTAGTGCTGGCATGTACTTATATTCCCATTGAAGACAGCATTATAGGTGTATTAAATGCTTTGTCTCCCCTGTCTTTGTAAAGGCTGTTCAGCTGCCAATCCTGTATATATACAGGTTGTATATTGCAGCTTCATAAATGAATAATAAGTTTATTCTTTCTCGCTTGTTCTTAATTCTATTCGGGTTTTTCTTTTTTCTACATGGTATCAGAGCCCATCTTGCTCTAACATACCGATCTTTCTCAAATGGCTTCCAAAGCTGAAAAATCCTCCGCTGAAAAATCCTCCGCTGAAAGCACCAGAAAACTCCAATATCCCTGTTACCGGCCACAAATTAGATGGAGATAACTATCTTCAATGGTCTAGAACCATGAAGATGTTCATCACTGGTCAGAGAAAAATGGGGTATCTTCTGGGCACTACTAAACCACCAGAACCCAGTGATGCCAAGTTTGAAAACTAGGACACTAAAAACAATCAGGTGATGTCCCTTCTGTTAAGGTCTGTGACACTTGATATCAGTGATAACTTCATTCTGTATGAGACTGCTCATGAAATATGGGCAGCTGCAAGGGATCTCTATTCAAAGAGGGATAACACCTCTAAAAAATTATGGGGTGGAAGCTTAGATCCAAGAGTGCAAGCAAGGAGAACTGAATGTCTCTCAGTACTTCAACTTGCTCACAAGAGCATGGCAACAACTTTGATATGTTCGAAGAAACCTCATGGACAGATGCTGAAGATGCTCACAAATACAGAGAAATAGTGGAGAAAAAGAGGGTGTTCAAATTCCTGATGGTTTTAAAACCCTCCTTGGATGATGTCAGGGGAAGAATCCTCTCCACAAAACCTCTTCCATCCTTGAAAACTACTTTTGCTGAAATCAAACATGAGGAAAGCAGGAGAAAACTCATGCTTAAAGGAAACTCTGGTCCTGATCATCCTCATGATGCCTCAGCCTTCAACACCAGGGCACCCTCAAATCAGATGCATGAGGATCCTGCTCCTTCTGTAAAAGGACCCTCAAACTAGAACAAGTCCGAGAGGCCAAGGAAGGAAAAAGGTTGGTGTGACCATTGCAAGAGGTCTGGTCTTATCAAAGATACCTGTTGGAAGCTACATGGCAAGCCAGACAATTGGAAAGCCACATAAACAAGGAGGAAAGGAGTTCAGTGGCAAACATGCTAAGTGTGAAGAGAAGGGCTCTACTGCTGCCTCCTTGGCTCAAACAGGTATATCTTTTCCTGCTTATAAAGTTACAAATCAATACTCACACTCCTGGATCATTGACTCGGGAGCAAGTGCTCACATGACCGGGAACAAATCCCTGCTTAGTATCTTTGAACCTTGTATCACCTCTCACACTTTAAAGATAGTTGATGGATCTTATTTCAGAGTATCTGGAACTGGAACTGTCCACATATCTAACATTTGCATACTAAAGATGTTCTATATGTTCCAAAGCTGGACTGTAATCTGATCTCAGTTAGTAAATTGAATTGGGATGTCATTTTCTCTGCTAACAAATGTTTTTTCCAGGATCATTTTTCCCAGAAGATGATTGGCAGTGCTAAGGCTGTTTCTGGGCTATTTACTATTAATAGTGGTGATCCTCAACACATAGCTGCAACATGCAATGATTCTACAAGCAAAAACTCTTGTTGGAATGACATCATGCTGTGGCATTATAGATTAGGGCACCCGAGTTTTGTTTATTTAAAAAGTTTATTTCCAGAATTATTTGCCAATTGTAACCCTAATATGTTTCAATGTGAAATTTGCCAATTGGCTAAACTTACTAGGAGTGTTTATGCTAAAATTCCTTATCATGAATCTCATCCTTTTGCTTTAATTCATAGTGATGTGTGGGGGGGGGGGGGCCCTCAAGGGTTAAAAATATTTTTGGCAGTAGGTGGTTTGTTACCTTTGTGGATGACCACACTAGGACCACCTGGCTATTTTTAATGAAGGAAAAATCTGACGTTGGCACCATATTCAGAAATTTCTATAACATGGTCTCCACACAATTCAACAAACTGATTAACGTGCTAAAAACTGATAATGCCAAAGAGTACGTTGAATCTCATCTTAATGAATTCCTTCTTGAAAAAGGCATTGTCCATATTAGCAGTTGTGTGGAAACACCCCAACAAAATGGGGTAGCTGAAAGGAAGAATAGACATCTTCTTTAAACTGCTAGGTCTTTGATGTTTTCCATGCATGTCCCTAAGTTTCTTTGGGGTGAAGCTGTGCTCACCGCCAACTACCTCGTTAATAGGTTACCTTCTAGGGTTTTGAAGTTTAAAACCCCTAGAGTGTTTTCTTATTGAATCTTGTGGGAATACTTGCCTTTATCCTGATCTACCCCTTAGAATATTTGGATGTACTGAGTTTGTTTATATTCACTCCGGACATAAGAGTAAACTGGATCCTAAGTCTATCAAGTGTATATTTCTTGGGTACCCTTCACACCAAAAGGGCTATAAATGTTACTCTCCCTCTGATAAGAAATTATTTCATACTATGGATGTTAAGTTTTTTGAAAACAAACCTTATTATGATAATTCTGGCACTAATTTCTCCAACAGTTTAGTTACTTGGGATCTGCTGGATTTACCTCCTAGCATATCCATTCCTGATGTTTCCAATCTTCAAGTGGACAATACACAGCAAAATCAGACTCAAAGAATATCCACTCCTACTAGACTACCTATTTCAAAGGTCTATGCAAGGAAAAGGTTCAAAATTCCTATTGAGACAAGAGAACAAGTCATTGTTGACATTATTCCTGATGCAGTACCAGGTGACATTGAAACTGATCAGAATTCCGGTAATGAACCTAACCCTATTCCTATACATGATGAAAGGCCTATTGTTGTAAGGAAAGGTATTAGGGAATGCACTAAGCATCCTCTCTATAACTGTCTCCTATGATAATTTGTCCTATAACCTCTGTATGTTATGTAAGAATCTTAATGATGAATGCATTCCTAAAACTGTTCATGAAGCTCTCAAAATACCTGTCTGGAAAACTGCCATTTATGATGAAATAGGAGCCCTAGAAAAGAATCATACATGGAATATTGTAGATCTTCCAAACGGAAAAGGCCTTTGAGTTGTAAATGATTATTTAATGTTAAGTACAACTCCGATGGGTCTATTAACAGACATAAGGCCAGACTTGTTGCTAGAGGGTTCACCCAAACTTATGGTATTGACTACCATGAGACTTTTGCTCCTGTAGCAAAGCTCGATACCATAAGGGTTCTGTTCTCTCTTGCTGCAAATCTTGATTGGCCCTTACATCAACATGACATAAAAAATGTCTTTCTAAATGATGATCTCACTGAGGAAATTTACATGAGTGTTCTACCTGGGTTTGAAACCAACAAATCTAAGAACAAAGTTTGCAAACTTAAAAATCTTTGTATGGCCTAAAACAGTCACCAAGGGCCTGGTTTGGAAGGTTTGCAAACTCTGTCAAGCAGTATGGTTACACTCAATGTAACTCTAATCATACCATGTTCACTAAGTTTACTGCTGGGAAAACTACTATATTGATAGTGTATGTTGATGATGTTATCATAACAGGAGACAAGCCTGATGAGGTGAAGAAGTTGAAGGACTATCTTGCAACTGAATTTGAAGTTAAAGACCTTGGACAACTGAGATACTTCTTTGGAATGGAAGTGGCAAGGACAAGGAGTGGAATTTCAGTCTCACAAAGAAAGTATGTTCTTGACCTCCTTAAGGAAACTGGCATGCTGGGATGCAAACCAGTCTCATCACCAAATGATCCTGGAGTTAAACTTACAACCATGCCTGAATCACCTTCAATTGATAAAGATAAGTACCAAAGACTGGTAGGAAGGCTAATCTACCTTGCCCATACAAGGCCTGGCATTAGCTTTGCTATCAACCTTGTGAGTCAATTTATGCAACATCCTACCTAGGAACACTGGCAAGCTGTCTACAGGATCCTAAGATACCTCAAGTCTAATCCTGGTCAAGGGTTATTTTTCAAGAAGTTCGATTGCAGAGATGTTAATATATATATACAGATGCTGATTGGGCAGGAAATCACTCGACAGAAGGTCTACTGCAGGGTACTGTTCATATGTTTGGGGAAACTTGACAACTTGGAGAAGCAAGAAACAACCAAATGTTTCTAGAAGCAGTGCAGAATCAGAACTTAGAGCTCTTGCTCTTGGAATATGTGAAGGAATATGGATTAGAAGAGTTCTCAATGACATCAAGCTCCCTACTATTACACCTATCAAACTTCTAAGTGATAACACATCTGCCTTGATGATGGCTGAAAATCCTATCCAAAATGATAAAACATAGCATGTTGAGATAGACAGACACTTCATTAAGGAAAGAATTGAATCCAAGGACATTGTTGTACAACATGTTCCTTCTCTCTCCCAAGTGGTAGACATTTCCACCAAGCCTCCTCCACCTTATCTTTTCAACAACTTGTGCAGCAAGCTTGGTTATACAAACATCTATACAACCAAGCTTGAGGGGGGTGTTTGAATTATTAATATTATTATTAATGTAATTATTGTCATTATTATTCTGTATTGTCTTGGTTAGCCTAATACTATAATAAAGAGTTAGGTTAGTGCTGGCATTTACTTATATTCCCATTGAAGACAGCATTATAGGTGTATTACATGCTTTGTCTCCCCTGTCTTTGTAAAGGCTGTTCAGCTGCCAATCCTGTATATATACAGCTTGTATATTGCAGCTTCATATATGAATAATATGTTAAATCTTTCTCTCTTGTTCTTAATCCTATTCGGGTTCTTTTTTCTACTATATTCATATGGCTGGTTGATCGATACAAGTACAAAGAGGCGAGGCGAGCCTCGCTAGTGACGGACAGTCATTATTTAATTATCCACCATGATGCAAGTCGAATATGATAGGTGCCAAATTCACTAGAAAGAGAACCATCTTATAAAAATCAATATTTAATGATCATCATCAAGACTGAAAAACAAAAACTACCTTTTGATCCTTGATCTAGCATGCTTCCTAATAAAGCATGGCCTTCTCTCTTTTCATTTTGCTCATTATGACGAACCCCTTTATTGTCTGCAGCTTTTTGCAGCGATGAACTGCCAACACCAACATGTGATCTTTCAGACAGCTTTCCATTGATCTCATCAGCTAAAACTGCCGTTGGATTTTCTACAGCAACGGCAATAACTTCAGGTCTTTTGCTACTATATTTCCTAACTAATTTCCTCAAAACTTCAGAAACAGTTCTTTCCATGTGGGCCAAAGGGCAGCTGACGGGACAAGATGATAATGCTGCATGTGCAGCTGTATGGAGCGCGTCTAGAAGCTTCCCTTGGTCAAGCCATAAACAACGGGTAGTGATTCTGATCTTCCCCTTTAGGCTTCTTTCATTGGGACCATCTTCACCTTGAGGACGTAAAACTTCCATACTGCCAAAAAATTAGGACGTCAATTTGCAATTGAAACTTTTATACAGTGTTCCTTGCGAGTTACAGTATTCTCAGGCTTGAACCTGTGACCTCTGGTCACAAGGCAGTAGAAGTTGTTGCTGTGTGACCAGAGGTCGTAGGTTCAAGCCGTGGAAACAAAATTTTATAGAAAAAATAACAAAGCTGTGTACAGTAGGCCTACATGGACGATACACTTTCATGCACCGAACTTCTCCTATTCGTGACAGGTTATGTATGGGTCAGAATATACCTGACTACTATAATACCATCTGAGGCAATATGTAGTCTCTCATCAACACAAAGTTCAGCAGCTGTACCGAATGCTCTGTCACCGTCACTGTACATCAACTGAAATGAAGTGACTCCTATAAGCAAAAGCGTAGGCACAGGATCCAAAGTTCAAGCATATATATATGCAGTGACTTCTCAAAGGCATACAATTGAACGTGCTAGAGGGGGAGAAATAAACAACCTGTAAGTTTTCCTTCCCCAAGGTGGCAAAACCATTAGACAGAACTCTCCTGTTTCTCAAATGGGAGACACCAAGCATTTCTCCATTCTTTATGACCTGTTGAAGCGAAGCAGCAATAAGCTCATGCCAGAAGGCAGATTCACCATGCAAAATACTCTCTTTCCAGATACAAAGAGCGAGACTATAGCCTGTATGGATTAATCCAAGGATTAAGATGTTTTACAATGAATCCTAAGAACTGTCATCAATAAACTCCTGACACTTACAATGAGAGTTATTTCTTACGGGCTGCTCATTACAAACATATACTAACAAATGACACGAATGGCACAAAATCTAGCAATTTGTGATCTTGACAAAAATAATGCCATGCTAGCAGGTGAGGTGGGTACATTCCATTTCAGGGTGCATCACTGCGGCAGGTGGAAGCCAAGTCCATTGACTCTTGGACGTGGAAGAAGATAATGTATATTAAGCTTTAATAACTCATCACATTAGAAAGGTTAGCGTTAATGGGAGATACACTTCCTTTTGGTGTGACAAAAAAATCCACGGGGAAATTTGGTTCACTTGAAAAGGAAGCTGAAGATTGGTAGGCATCGAATGGTATCTGATTCAATTACAGGGGGTCATATTGGTTCCAAGATACCGGTGGGGATGAGGATACAAGAAACTTTGCAGTAAGCTACCAAGGCATTCCTTGAGAAAAAAACTCCACTGGGAAGATTGCTGGTACTGGCTTCCAGCTCCTGGTTTTTCAATTAAGAGTGCCCTGGAAATGCAATGGAATCATGGTTTGGTGAAGACCTGGGCAGAAGTGGCATGACCGAGAGGTGTGTTCCTAGAAATCCTATGATAATATAAATAGCCTGTTGGAAAAGAATACTTACTCAAGATGATTATTCAAGTGAAACAATGACTAATACCCTAACTTCTTCAACAGACACATGACCTCAGGGGCGGATCTATTCATGCTAAGGGGGTCTCACGTGACCCCACTGAGATCCGGGGAATTTTTTTTCAGTATTAAAACGATGTAGTTTTGTTGTTAAAAAATATAGTTTTAGGCTCCGGTGACCCCACTGGAATAAATTTTTGGACAAAAGATGTAGTTTTACAGTCCGGTGACCCCACTGAAAAAAAATCCTGGATCCGCCCCTATGACCTGCTTTTCTTTACATGCACTTATTCCAAAAGAATCTGGACTTTTAAAGCTGTGATGTGCAACCAGAATTATCAGTGGCAGCATATACAAAATAATATTAAAGGATACCAGTGGATATCAAAGTTTCAAAAGAACGTTATGTCACAGTGCAGCCTTGCACAGGTCCAAATTCATTGGTCTTCCGTATTTCTTCTTTTAAATAGTTGACATGTAAGAAGTTTTAATTAGCCATAATCAGAGGATAATCTATTCACCCCTCTACATTATCCATTTGGATTTAACAGAACATATAGTTAATATATTTGAAAGCACCTAAAGCAAAAATTAATGCAAGAAAAGGAATTCCGCTGGGCTACAATACGTTCTTTGCTTGTGTCAATTTTGTAACAAGACCACTTACTATGAACGGACAATTCACTTTATACCTCTAAACGCTCCCAGATTTTTAGGATCCCCATTGATCCTTATCTTGTATAATTTCCCATACTCAGTGAATGAGATAGATATCAAGTCGTTCCCTTTCAAATCCTTCTAACATTTGCTCAAATGCAAGCCCAACTGCTAACTTTTTTAACAAAAGGTGTTTTATAAACACACACATCAACTCATGATTCTTTTTGTTTGTCTTAACTTACTGTAGTGTGTCGAATGCCAGTTGATTTTCCCAGCAGTTCATGCTCTTTTAAGAATAAAAGCTCTCCATGGATGGGGAGAAAGTGTTGCGGCTTGACAAGTTTCAGCACTTCTTCCTTCGAATTCATAGCAGACAGCATTTTGAAGGTATCGAATGAAAATTAAGGAACACCAGTAAGAAGAGAGCATTAGAAAACTTCACGATGATCAACATAAATCAGTCTAAGGGTAGTAGCAAAAAATTGCACTTTGAGTCGCTAATATTTTAAGCAAACAAGACGAACAAAGGAGAACAGAGCTTACCAGTTCTTCACGATGACCATGACCCGATGTATGCAACTGCTTATTCTTTCCCATTACTATTGTGGGTCCTATTTCCGCAATTCGATTCATCATTTTCATCACGCGAGTCTCATTACCAGGGATCACCTATTACATAAATCATGGAAATATATTATTGTGACTAGATACACAACAGATCAATGAAGTAATAATTGACAGTGAAACATCAAGTAAACATGTGAGTCAAAATGAGAATAGTAATCAAAAACATTCCAAATGCATCCTTAAAAATAGAGTAGCAGACAACAATTTAAAGGATCACTCGGAAAATTGCAACCTACGCATTATTTCCTTACTTATGAACCTACATTAACTATTATAAAAATTCATGTTAGCATATTTGTACTTATAAGTTATTAATCAAGTGGTTTACCATATTATATAAATTATTAATATTGTATTAAACTTTATAACAACTATTATATAAAGTTGTATAAAGTGGTTAGTCCTAGCCGTTCTACATTTACGTACTAATTACCCAACTACCCATTTATTAGCCAAAATTGCATTTAAGTCCTTGTCTGCTCCAGCTTGTATCTGCCCATTATATACGCAGCTTCACAGCTCATTTGTAATAAGAAGAATATAATTCTCTTCTCTCTCTCTGTTATCTTCCTAATTTCTACATGGTAGCAGAGCCAATCTAAAATTTCAGATCTATTTTTGCATCTGTTCATCTTCTTTCCTCTACTTCTTTTCAACAATGCCGGAATCTGGAACTACATCTGAAGTTACCTCCGGAAATTCTTCAAAAACTGTGAATGGATTGGATATTCCTACACTACAAATCACCTCTGTTAAACTCAAAGGCTCAAACTATCTCCAATGAGCACAGTCAGTTAAAATCTTCATCACTGGAAGAAGAAAAATGGGATATCTCACTGATTCTGTCAAAATTCCAGACAAAGCTGATGAGGAGGCCTATGAAAATTGGGAAACAGAGAATGCGATTATTACTTCCCTGGTTACTCAACTATATGGAAGATGAAATAAGTCAAGTCCATCTGTTCTATCCATCTGCAAAGGCAATCTGGGATAATATTGCTGCGTCTTACTCTGATCAGGGCAACTTTGCACAAGCTTTTGGTGTCAGAAACACACTAAAACAGACTAAGCAAGGACCCCTTGATGTTACCAAATACTTCAATACCCTCAAGTTATGGCAAGATTATGATCAACTCACTGTAACTAAGTGGGACTGCATTGGTGATGCAGAAAAGTTTCAGAAGCTCATTGAGAAAGGACGAGTCTTTGACTTTCTGAGTGGCCTCAATCCTGCTTTTGATGTTGCAAGAGAAAGAGTTCTGGCACAAGTTCCTCTACCTTCTGTGCAAGAAGCTTTTGCAACACTGAGGAAAGAAGAAACTCCTACCTACTCCAGGAGGAGAGCAGTCAGCCCTAATTGCCACTGAAGACTCTGCCTTTATGGGAGGACATAACAAAGGATCCTACAAGAAAAATGAGCAAAAAGGAAACCTGCAGTGTGATCATTGCAAAAAGAAGGGCACACAAAAGAGTCTTTCTGGAATCTCCATGGTAAGCCACCCCATTTGCAAAAGAATCAGAATAACAAGACTACTGGGAACTGGTCTGATCAAAAGAAAGCATACAATGCTGCTGAGCAACCAAGTCTCTTCTCCAAAGCGCAAATGGACGCATTAAACCAACTCTTTGACAGAAGGATGCAACAGCCTTCTGCAGACACATCATTGGGTGCTTTAGCTCAGAATGGTAAGAACACCAGGATCATTGATTCAGGTGCCTCAAGTCACATGACAGGTGACTTCTCACTATTTGAATCTTACTACAAAATCACTTACCCACACTATGTGAAAATAGCCGACGGCACTTGTTCCAAAGTTGAAGGAAAAGGCACTATCACACTTGATAAACACCTTACCCTTACATCTATCCTATATGTCCTTAATTTAGACTGTAATCTTTTGTCTGTCTGTCAGTTTTCAAAGGATAGAAAATGCTTTGTTAACTTTCATCCTACTCATTCTAAGTTTCAGGACATGGCATCTTTGGAGAAGATTGGCAGTGCTAAAAAGACAAAAGGTCTCTATCTCCTTCATGGCAAGAGTGTGAAGGCTGTTAAGGGTTTGAGTGCTTCCCTTGATTCCCCTAAATGTACCAAAATTTAAATGCTGCATTTAAGATTAGGTCATCCAAATTTTCATTACTTAAAAAGGATGTATCCTACTTTATTCTCTGGTGTAAAAGTTGTTGATTTGAAATATGAATTTTGTGAACTCTCAAAGCATTCTAGGACCAATTTTAAAGTTGTTCCTTATAAAGAATATGTTCCTTTTAAACTAATTCACACAGATGTATGGGGTCCTTCTCAAAACCCTAACCTCAAACACAAAATGTGGTTTGTGACCTTCATAGATGACCACACAAGGATAAGTTGGGTTTATCTTATGAAACACAAAACTGAGGTTAGCATAATTTTGAAAACTTCTATAAAATGGTTGACACTCAATTCCAAGCAAGAATCCAAATACCCAGATCTGATAATGGGACAGAGTACTTGAATTCTTGTCTTGGACCTTTCTTGACTGACAAAGGCATTGTCCATCAAACCTCCTACACCAACACTCCACAACAAAATGGAGTGGCACAAAGGAAAATAGACATCTTTTGGAAGTTACAAGAACCCTCCTATTTTCTTATGATGTTCCATCTATTTATTGGGGAGAAGCGGTTCTCACTGCAGCATTCCTTATAAACAGAATGCCATCCAGAATACTTGGTTTTAAATCACCTATTGAAACTCTTAATGCTTCCTACCCTGCCACTTATCACCTTCATACCTCTTAAAGTTTTTGGTTGCACATCTTTTGTCCATATTCACTCCCATAATAGGAGCAAAATTGGACCAAGAGCTGTCAAAACCATCTTTGTGGGGTATTCTCCTACACAAAAGGGTTTTAAGTGTTTTGAACCCAAGAATCAACGTTTTTACACATCTTATGATGTCACCTTTTTTGAGGATCACCTTTTTCTCTAACAACTAAGATGCTGCACATGATCAGTACAATTTTCTTAATAATGATGTCATTCTCCCTACTACTGATACTGATCTACCTGGGGAGACTCACCCTCAACAATATGACATGACCACCATTTTGCCAGAGAAGGAAGTTATTGTCTATACTAAACAAAAGAAACCTTCAAGGATTACTAGCACTTCCATATCATCTCCTAATTTATGCACTAATCAAACCTTGCAGAAATCTCAAGATCCTACTACAGCTATTGGGCACACTCATCAGGAAAATGACAACACCTCCCTCACTGATCATGAGGAGTCTGAGGAAACTGAGGCTGGCAATGAAAGACCAGGTGCAATACAACAGAATTCTGAGATCTCACCACCACAAGAGTTGCCCATTGCCTTGAGAAAAAGCACAAGGGAATGCACCAAACATCCTATTGACAGGTTTGTCTCACATGGTAAACTCTCCACTGATTTTCAATCTTATATTGCTAGGATATGCTAAGTATTCATACCAAAAACCATTCAACAAGCCTTTGGTTGTCCCCACTGCAAAAAGGCTGTTCTGGATGAGCTAAATGCCCTAGAGGACAACCACACCTGGGACTTAGTTCCTATGCCAAAAGGTGCAAGGCATGTTGGATGTAGATGGTTGTTCACTGTAAAACATAATCCTAATGGCTCCATCAATAGGCACAAAGCCATATTGGTTGCCAAAGGATACACCCAAACCTTTGGAATTGATTTTCATGAAACTTTTGCTCCTGTGGCTAGACTTAACACTGTCAGAATCATAATTTCTATTGCTGCTGTGAATAATTGGGCATTACATCAAATGGATGTAAAGAATGCCTTTCTTAATGTGATCTAAAAGAGGAGGTATATATGCACCCACCACCTGGTTTTGTTGTCAAACCAAACCATGTTTGTAGATTGCATAAGTCCTTGTATGGACTCAAGCAATCTCCCAGGGCATGGTTTGAAAGGTTTTCCAAAGTTATGAAAAATGGTGGTTATGCTCAAGGGCATAGTGACCATACCCTATTCTACAAGCATACTGAAACATGAGTTACTATCCTCATAGTGTATGTTGATGACATTTTCATCACTGGAAACTCCAGTTCTGATATTGACAATCTGAAACACCTTCTAAAAAATGAATTTGAAATCAAGGATCTTGGACCACTGAAGTATTTTTTGGGCATTGAAGTTGCTAGATCTACAGAAGGAATCCTTCTTACTGAAAGGAAGTATACTATGGACCTTCTGTCTGAATATGGTTTACTCGGTGCAAACCTTTTGATACTCCAGTAGACAACACAGTGAAATTTGGAAAAGACAATGAGGGTGCCCCAGTCAACCAAGAAAAGTTCCAAAGGTTGGTGGGAAGATTAATCTACCTATCTCACACAAGACCCGACATCTCTTTTGCTGTCAGCCAACTGAGCCAATTCATGCATTCACCTAAGCAAATTCATCTTTATGGTGCTATGAGGTTACTGAAGTTTCTAAAAGGCTGTCCTGGCAAAGGCATACTGTTTAAATCACAAGGGTCTTCTAAGATTGAAGGATATGTGGATGCAGACTGGGCTGGTTCAGCCAGTGACAGAAGATCTACTTCTGGTTGGTGTATATACCTGTTTGGAAATTTGGTCTTATGGAGGAGTAAAAATCAGTCTGTTGTAGCAAGAAGTTCTGCAGAAGCAGAGTTTAGGGCAATTGCCCTAGGAATATGTGAACTCCTGTGGATTCAAAGTGTTATGAAAGAATTGAAGATCTCTTATTCAAGACCTATCAACTTGTTCAGTGATAGTAAATCTGCTATTGAAATCTCTAACAATCCTGTCCAACATGATAGGACCAAACATATTGAAATTGATAGACACTTCATCAGAGAAAAGCAAGAAGATGGCAGTATCAACCTTTCCTACATCAACACCAAGCAACAAGTGGCTAATTTCTTCACAAAAGGACTGCCTAGAGCCCCTTTCCAGCAGTTCAGTTGCAAGCTTGGTTTATTGGATATATATATAAACCAGCTTGAGGAGGAGTATAAGTTATTAATCAAGTCGTTTACCATTTTATATAAATTATTAATATTGTATTAAACTTTGTAACAACTGTTATATAAAGTTGTATAAAGTGGTTAGTCCTAGCCATTCTATATTCATGTCCTAATTACCCAACTACCCAACTACCCAACTACCCATTTATTAGCCAACATTGCATTTAAGTCCTTGTCTGCTCCAGCTTGTATCTGCCCATTATATACTCAACTTCACAGCTCATTTGTAATAAGAAGAATATAATTCTCTTCTCTCTCTCTTTTATATTCCTAATTTCTACAGTACTCCTAAGTGACCACTACTCACAAACTGTAGTTGTGTGACCGTGTACTCCCCCAAATTGTCAGAATACGAACTTGTAGTCAAGGCCTTACTACTTTGTTAAAAAAGAAAAAGCATTCAGTCATGTCTTGGGCTGTTGGAGAAATTGAAATGAAACACACCAAAGGTATAGGACTGCAAAGTTGTATAGAAAAAGGCTCAATAAAAAAAGGTTTTAGACATTTACAAGACAAAGAAAACCCTGAATCTAAATGTAAACAGCAGAACCTTCAAAAATACAACTTCCGTCCCAAAATACAAATCTACAAGTCTTTTCAAGAATTTCACACAAACTAAGAAAATGTGTAATGTCATACATCTTAAACTGTTGTCTTTGATTATCATTAATGCAACAGTTAATACGACATAAAAAATTAACAAATGCTCTCTTGGTATTCTAAAAAGACTGATATCAACACCACTGGTGCTGATATTCGATATGCATTGACAGGCAAGGTTTTTTGGGAACCAAACACATAACCTCGCTTTAACCATTCACAACTGACAGAGTGACAGACCAGGGTACATCAGACACCCTCAATGATGATCCCGAAATGCATGGTCTTACAGCACCAACAATGGATGTTTTGGTATCTATAAAGCAATTTTGAAATGAAACAAGAAGCACAATAAGGCAGGCGCTAGTTTGATTCTGAACGAAAATCCAACTGTGGTAATAGTCCTGGAAATGTTGACAAAGGCTTACTGTTCGAAACAGGGAACTGGATTGCTACACCAGTTTTATATAAGGTTTTACATGTTTGAAACCTTGAACCAGAACTGACGGCTTAGTTCTGGTTCAAAACAGGCCGAAAAGTTGCTTTACAAAAAAGAATAATAAAGTCAAAATAAATGGAAAATACAATATAATTATTCCACAAAGAAAGGAGGGAAGCATGCATGAGAACAGGAAATTTGGCTAGTAAAAACCCAGTCGGTGAAGTATCATTACCTTAGCAGAGTACAATACAACATCATCCTTATTCAGTTTGAGCGAATGGCTACTTCCATATGATGCAAGATTTAGTGCAGCACGAGGCTCTGCCTGACACAATAGTACGTTGGTCAAATGGGACAGAAAGAGGGGAAATAAAAGACTGGTAGGGCATGGGTCAGCCACAAGCCCCAAATACACTTACTTGAGAACCTGTAGTGACAATTAGCAAATCTTTTGGTGAAAAAGCATCGATGTCTTCCACTTTCACCTGCACACCAAATTGTTTAGGAGGGAGAGGAAAGAAGGTGATTCCAGTTTATGCAGTATGGAAACAGAAGGCAGTCAGTTGTATCTACAACATACACATGGCTAAAGTTTCATAACAGGTTGAAATGTCAATTCTAAAGTAAAAACTACCTCTATACGCTGAAAATCTACCCCTCAGAAGTAGAGGTGTAAACGAACCAAGCCGTACCGAGTATCAAATGTTTGTGTTTTTGTTTGTGTTTGTTTAGTACACGAACGAGCTCAAGTTTGTTCAAAGACCTCACCTAGGACAATTGAAGTACTTTCTGGGAATGAAATTTCTAGAACCAAACATGGTATTCAACTCTCTCAAAGAAGATACATCTTAGATCTACCGGAAGATACATGCATGTCAAACTGTAAAGCAGCTGCTTCACCTGTGGAACCAAATCTGAAATTTGGCAAAGAAGGGTCATAAGAATGTGTGGATATTGAGAGATATCAGAGATTGGTTGGAAAGCTCATTTATCTATCTCACACCAGACCAGACATATGTTTTGTTGTAACTCTGGTGAGTCAGTTCATGCACAGACCATGTGAAGGACATCAGCAAGTGGTTTCCAGAACTCTCCGGTATCTAAAGGGGACTCCTGATCAAAGGATCCTGTTCACAAAGGAAGAAAACAGAGAACTTCACATATAAACAGATGCAGATTGGGAAATTTCTATGGTAGATAGGAGATCTACCACTGGGTATTGCTCCTTCATTTGGGGATATCTAACAACATGGAGCAGTAAGAAGCAACCTGTTGTTGCAAGGAGTAGAGCTGAAGCTGAGTTATGAGCACTCTCTTTTGGCATATGTAAAGGAATATGGCTACGGAAGATACTTGATGAAATACAAGCACCTACTCAACAACCTACTCAAATGTTATGTGACAACAAATCAGCCATAAACATGTCAGAGAACCCTATTCATCATGACAGGTCAAAACTTATTGACATTGACAGACACTTTATAAGAGAAAAGGTTGAAAACAAAGAGATTCAGATCTCCTTTGTTCCCCTCTCAATATCAACTGGCTAAAATGTTAACAAAATGCACCTCTATAGCTCAGTTCCAGCAGATTACTAGCAAGCTTGGCTTTTTTCTCTCTACAAAACCAACCTTGAGGAGGGGTGTTGAATTCTATGCCTAATTGGTCTAATTAGCCTTAATTAATGTTTAGATTAGCTCCTAAATTGCTTAAGCCTTTTGTTTCAGCATTTCCAGCTGTTTTTACCGTACAGTCTCCATTGGGCAGTGTACAGGACCGTTGGGCTGCTTTACAGCTTTTATCTTGGACTCTCTTGTACCTATAAAGCTCTCTATTCTTGTAATATGTAAAACACATGTTGAATAATAAGAAAAATCTCGATTTCTCTCAATCTCTACTCTATATTTCTACAATTACCAGAGTTGAAGGATCAATAGGTGATTTTCCATCTTTCCAAGCAGCATCAAGATACGTCCTCAAGGACATTCCAACAAACACCTACAAAAAAAGAGAAAGATGATTTACTTGTATCTCAACGTTATAAGCATGTTTCAGTTGAGAAAAAAACAGAGGTCATACCAACTTTCTACCAGTCAGATCAGCAGCAGCCTTGACACTCCCAAGACGGTGAATGTTTGAAGCAAATTGAGTTGTAATAACCCTTCCTTTGACAGCTGTAATATGCCTTAAAAGTGAATCTGCTACAACAGACTCACTGAAGGTCCTTCCAGGTGAGAGTACATTGGTTGAATCACTCATCATCTGAAAAGAAATGAACAAAGGTGATTGTTCCATCTAAAAATAACTAAGCAATTGATATAGCCCAGTACCAACCATCCACGTACACTTTAAACTGACCGACACATACTACTACCAAAGTAAATTTGATCTCCAATGTTGCAGTGGCTGAATCTTTTAGTAAGGTGGAGCATTACAAAGTGTAACATTGGAGATAAGCTCTTATCAGTGGAGGACTTCTTCAAAATGCTTATAGAAGATAGATATTTTTTTTTAAATGCTCAAGTATCATGCAAACCTATGATAAATATAGTGTCATCTATGAATGTAGAAATATTAAGTATTATTTTGCTGTACATATACAAAGTATTTAAAAAATACTTTGTATTATTCTCTGTTGCTTATCCCTATAATTAAGGATCTCTCATCATTAATGTCTCCAGCTGCCTATTACCGTTAGTCTAACAACTGGTGCATTTATTTCTTTTTATTCCCACCTGCTCCAATGTTGAACTGTTTGTATTCCAACCTTATATATACCTCTGTTGTAACAGCTTATCACATAATGAGAATAACTATTTCACTTCCATCTTTTTGTTCTTCTTTATTCGGTTATTCTAATTTTCACAATAAACAAGGAAGCATTTGTTTTCTCAACAAGCAACACAATGATAAAGATCCACTTCAGCATGAAAGGAGTCCTGAATTAAGATTTGGTGACAGTTGAAGTTCACGTTGAATTGCAAAACCAGAAACTGAAATGTTTATTGTTAAAACCTGTCTACTCATGTTCTTCTTATAGAATAGATGTGTACCAAACAACCAATGAAAAGTAATAACACTTACTGATTACACTTACCAGAGTAACTCCTTCTTTGGAAAGTTCTTCTAAAGTCTCACGATCAAAAACCTTCCCATCAAGGGGTGACTCATCTATCTGTTGAACTTGGTAAGCTCATAACCTCAACAAACAGAAAAGGGCATAAAAGAAAGAGAAAATCATTGACTAATCAGATACCTTCCAGTCCCCAGTATGAAAAATAGTACCATCAGCACACCGAAGAACCAATCCGCAACAATCAGGAATAGAATGGGTGACCCTGATGGGTTCAACCTCAAAAGGTCCAGCGTTGAATCTCTTCTTACAATTGAATATCCTGAGCCTAGAAGGAATGAAAACCCCAAACTCCTTCAAACGCTTCTTGATAAGCTGCCCAAGTACCCAAAAGGCGACTCATCATACAAGTTTTCTTTAATTCATGGGGAATATTTTAATTTGACAGGGAGTACATGCTATATCCTAGTTGCAGAATATGCCAAAAGAAACTTTTATTTTAGAATACCAACAAAAAGGACCGGCAACCAAGAAAGTCTTCAAATCCACAGAACCATTCATGGAGTGGACACACCAGTTTTTTTACATCTAAGACCAGATTACATCCAGGACATGAGGGCAGTCAAATAACATTCAAAAGCTAAACTCATCGCGTCACATACCTCCATTGTGAAGGATGATGCAAAAATAGGCGTGCATGAATCCAGTGCAGGAATCACCTGTTTAGATAGCACAAGGAATATTAAATAGAATTTTGATTGTGTACTCAAATGCCTCCATTAACAACAACATATAATAATTTCGTTAGTATACATCTACAACGTTGTAAATGATGTGCCGATGATCTTCAAGTAATAAATGATTACAGTCAACATAGAAAAACACCACAAACTGAATGCGTTTTGAGAAGTACACATTATCGGTCTGGCCACCTACATGCTTCGAGAAATGAGAGAGAATATGAATCAGAATCAGTTCTTGCAAATGGAATACCGAAATAAAAATGAAACGACCTTGACTAGTAGCTTCAAATGATCCCATAGATACCAACTTTTGAAGGTTGTCAAGTTTTAGCTTGTGCCAATTCACTACTGTCATATTGTCTTTGTATGATAAAGACGGAAAACATTATTGCATTTCACATTACGCTCATCCAAGATACGATAAGAAGCCACACTAATTTTTTTTACCATATAGTGACAACAGCAAACGAATCAAAAATGAATGACAAATCTGAATTCCTTTTTCACACTCGTGCATACTGCATGAGAATATGTTATGCTTGAGCTTGAAAAAAATAAGCAAGAACCATGTAAACGTTTGAATGAAAAGTAAAAAGCATCTACGGGAAGCTACCTACATAGGTGTTTATTCTTCCAACATTCATGGAGATTTCTTCAGAGGATCACCTAACCTTTTCCCAGCGACAGGATTCACGCTCAAACAATCTTTTAAATCAGAATGAGAGCTATGCTATGTGGAAGACTTCTTTGAGTAAATAAAAGACATGGAATGTAACAACATAAACAAGATGGAAAACATCCAAAAGTCCAACTGATGCTTATGAATTTAATCACCAAGATAGCTGAACAATAATCTAAAAGTAAAGAATAGTAACTTTACCCATGGCAATGCACCAATGTGGTCTTCATGACCATGAGTTATAACAACCGCCTCAATTTTGTGGCTCCATTTCTTGATAAAGGTTGTGTCAGGTATAATTTTTTGGACACCTAGCTCATCATAGCTGAGATGGATACAGGATCAAATTCATCAAACAAGAAGAACAAAGCCAAGGAACCAACCAAGTGGAATCAAATCAACATTTTCAGGTAAAAAGTTATCTCTAACATCAACGTTCAACAAAGGTAATGTCCGTTTGCTTGTAACAACGTGCAGCTAATCTAGAAAAGCCTTACCCAGGGAACATGACACCAGCATCAATCAGTATATAGCGATCGTAGTGGCCAACAAGCATACAATTCATGCCAATTTCTCCTAAGCCTCCAATGGGAAGAACGCGTAAAGGCGGCCCGCCAGAGCCTTCATAGAACTGTTCCATTTTACGTTGGACAGCATCCTCCATGCTTCTCCCAGCCCCTTCTGTTCTTGGTGATCTTTTACGAGGTCCTCTTGCCCCACGTGCACCTTGAACACACCAAAAAGCTTTAGTAAGCATGCCTATATATTCCTACTTTATACAAAGAATCATGCCTAAGAACCATCCAAGTTGTAAGCAATGCCAACCAAAAAAAAGGACTTTCCTCCGAAAATTGCATTATTTTTTCCCCAAATCATAATGGCGGAAAAACAAAAGTGCTTCTCTTGGTTGAAGTGAAGTCCACTCCGATGCACTAGTCACATAAAATCCTTATGACACACCCAGTGACCACCCAAAAAGCACCCCCAAAAAATAAGGACAATGCAGCAAAAAGAAAAAGAAAAATGCATACTAGTAGCTGCAGCAGGCTGCGAAGCAGAGGTTACGCAGCAGGAAATAAAACGCCTGGAAAGATTGGGACAGAGACAATAACCTAGCTGTTTGTTCGGAAACAGAGAAATGGGATTTGAGCTCAAAGCTGCCATGGTCAGTCAATAGTCTCCACTCTCCAGGTGAAAAGTAAGAAATGATAAATCTTGCTGCAAAGAGACAATTATGTGCAAATAGTAGTATAAGTAATTGAGAGTGTAAGGGAAAAAGGAAAGAATGAAGATTGATTGAGAGGGTAAATTTGCAGACTGAGCGGGAAATAGAGAGCCAGCCAAGGTGACAGTGTGTTTGGGGGTGAAATTGCGTTTTTTCTTATCGGTTTGGCCAATCGAGTGGGTCTTCTTATTATCTATGGCTGACGTTAATGCCAGAGCAAATATGCTAAATCCAGAGCAGTTGGACAACTCTACCCTTATGTCAATTACAAACTTCCGTTCATTGCCGTTTCTCCTTACATACTTGCTTTTCCCATATTTTTCCAGCGCGTGATTGCCTTCTTCTTTTCTTCTTCATTTTTTTTTTTTTTGTCCTTTTCAAATCTTTTACCTTTCTATTGAGCCACGACTAAATCGGTTTCCACAGCCGAAAAAAAAAAATCACCCTTTCATCTTCATAGGAATGCCTAAAAATCACCCTTTCAGATTGCAGCCGATCCATGGCATACTAAACCTAACAATCGTAGCGGTATGCTTTTTTTCTTAAAGGCTGCTTCTTTTTTGACCGATCAATAACGTAAAGAAGGGTTTATTTATTCTAGTAAGGGTTGCAATAATCTCAAACGGAGATTTGGGGAATTCATTTAAAAGGGTCCCCGAGGCGAGGGGATATGTTTGCGTAAAAGGGATTTGACTAAAACTGCTAAATAAAAAATAAATGAAAAAGGGAGGAAATATTAAAAACAGTTGAAAAGACTAAAATGCCCCCTTCTTTCACGGACTCCTTCACGTTGGCGTTAACTTCTATTTCTCCGATTTTTCCTCCACCCAATTCACGCAATCCATGGAAGAAAAACTCAGCCGAAATCCATTTCCATCTATTTCCGATAAAAAAACGCATAAATCAATTGAGGAGAATTGCCGTTAACTTCTATTTCTCCTCTTTTTTCTTCAAATTCACGAAATCCATGGAAGAAAAGCGCAGAAATCCATTTCCCATAAAAACACAGAAATCCATTGAATGTTGGGGTTTGAGAGGAGAAAATTATGGAGAATTGCAGCCATTAAGTATCTCTGTTAGGGATTGAGAGGAGAAAATTAGGGAGAATTGCGTAAAAACGAGAAGATTTGCGAGAGAAGAGAGAAGAAAATAGCCGGGAAGGTATGAGTTTATTGATTATCAACCGGTAACCTTTACATTTCGTTCATTCTCCCTTTTATACCTAATTACATTGCTTATTAGTCAATTACTGTGTCTAACAAACTCATTAACAGCTCCAACTAACTATTACAGTTCTAACTAACTCTCATTAGCAACTTAGAGAATCCCTACGGCTATTTACAGTTGTGTTCATAACAATCTCTTTCGAAATTCTTTGGAACTTGCTGCTAATTGCAAGTGATTTGGTTTGCTGATAATTTTAAATGGTTTCATTTTTGATCCTTCGTTTCTAGATTTGTTGATTTTTTTTGCTAAATGATTTGATTTTTTGCGTACAAGAGAAAAGTTTTGGTTTCACTATTTCAAAAGGGGATTTGTGTCTTAGAATTGAAAAATCCAGGGAAAGGGAAAAAGTTTGAATGAAGTAAGTTTTGGATTTTGTATTACAACTACAATGGTGCTTACAATACAATCTTATGGAATATATGAAGGGAGGAAATGTTACACTTTTTTTGTTTGTCTTTATGAATAAATGTGGAGGTTCCATTACAAATATATTGCTATTGAGTAACGAAGTCTTGAAAAAAGGTTTGTTGATCAACATTGATCTCAAGGCATATATGATTTGAAAGAGGACGTAATTTAATGTTATTTTGGACTGAAATTGCAGATATGTAATATAAATAATTCTACTTATGCTGCTGCCTACAACATAAGTAATTAAAACCATAGTATATGTTCATCATGTTCTTGATGAACTAGTTTTCCAGTTTATCTCTTGTTCAATTCCAATTCTTTTTCAATTCGATTTAGTTTTAATTCGCAACAATATGTCTTTCTCCTATTCGAAATTTTGTTTTTTCTGATGTGTAATTTGTTTATGGACATTAGGGTAATTTGCTTATAGACATTAAGGTTTTGGTTTATTTACGTAAGTACAAAAAAATTGTTGTCCACCAAAAAATGAGTAACAAAAAAAGAGCTATTATAGGTAATACTATATAACTTTTCAAAATATCCATTTATGAGATTAGTACAAGCTTACATAGTATACATCTCAAAATATCAATTTATGAGATTAATACAAGCTTACATAGTATAAATCTAAACTTTTTAAGAGAAAAACTAAAAAAGTTAGGGTTTTATGTTTTGTATGACAAATCTATCAAATTTCAAATGAGTATTCCGGAAGATTTGAGAAAAACTAAAAAAATGTTAGGGTTTTTACTCTCATAAATGGATACTTTGAAAAGTTATATAGTATTAAAAAGCCTAAAAATATATAGTATGTATACTATATATTTGACACAAAATTTGAGGCTCTATAGACGATATAATTTAAATGTGTTAATGGGATATATGTTATTTTATGTGATTTTTGTTTGATTGTAATGTGTTTATGGGATATATTAGGGTTTTATGTTTCTTATGCCACGGTTAGCACATTCCTCAAATATAAGAAAAGCATTATTAACTTAGCATATTAGCATATCTACATCTCTAATATATCGGGGCGGAGGGAGTAAACATTAGGGTTTTATTTTAAGTGATTTTATGTGATTTTTTAGATTGTTATTTATTTATAGGAAAATTAGGGTTTCATGTTTTTTTTAATAGATTGGAAGTACTTATTTGTAAAATCAAGTACAATATGTATTTGTAATCTATTGTCATTATGTATCAATTACAATACAATATCCATTTCTAGTTTTTTTATTTTAAGTAAATGGTAGGAGAGGGGGGGGGGGGGGGTAGGTTTCCTATTTAATTCCAAAATAAGAGTAGACGGTTGTTCACTTGCACACGGTTCAATTCCCTCCCCATTTATTGCATGCCGCCCCATCATAACTCTTCACTTTCTTCTTGTTTCTTCATACCTTCATATCGAAATTTTCAGAGAAGGTAGGCGGTGCAGGTATATGGTTTGTTATTTTTAGGGTTTTCTGAAATTGCTTTTTGGATGATTCGATCTAGTTAATTTCTCTGTAAAATTTCCAAAAAAGGGACGGAAAGTGATCATTCATTTCATTTCTCCTTCTTATGCTAGGTGCAATGGCGGATAGTGATAGCAGCAGTCGAGATTGTCTGTTCTTAGAACCAAAAGTCCACATTATAAGCAGTGACAGCAGTAGTGATGAAGATCTCGAGTTAGATGGCTGTGATAATTCGTTCACTAAGATTATAACCTCTACAGATTTATCACGTGGCTATGTGGTACGGTGTTATCGGATTGATAGTTGTTTTTTGAATTTGATTGATAGTGATTTATCTCGTTTTTTAGTTCATAATGGTTTATTTTATTTTTCCGGTTTTTTCAGAATGTCCCAATCACTTTTGCAAGAGCAAAAGGATTGCTAAAAAATAGGCGTGTGGGTGTGCGTGTTGCTGGGCGTAATTGGTGTTATGCTAGGACTGATGCTACGACTAAGGGGAATAAGCGAGTCCGGATAAAAGGAATGCGGTTCTTTTATGATGACAACCAAGAGACTGTTGGGGATGAACTCGATTTTAGCTTCTATCAACATAGCACCGACGATGTGTTCCGTTTCTTGGTTACGACAAGAAAAGGTAATTAGTGGATGTTGTTCCGTTTCTTGGTTACGCTAAGTGGCTGTTTTGTAATCCGAATTTTATGAATGTTATGGTTTTGTAATCCGAATTTTATGAATTTTATGAATGTTATGAATTTGGTTAGTAACCTAAGTGGACATGAATTTTATGAATTGTGTTGTTGTAAAATGGAAGACTCGATATCTCCAACCAAAGGCTTTTTATCTACGGAGTCAAAGCATAAACATGGTGAGACTGTCTTGAATATGGGAGGTATAGTCAATATTATGAACCCACAAGGTCAAACCTTAATGCTTATTTTCCAAAAGTATACTTAGTCCAACATTTATTTAGTGCACCCATTTCACATTCCAATACAAGCATTTTTTAATGAGTTTTCTTCACTTAATGTATGTGTATTGAGATCAAGATGCATTTATTATAATAGAGACTTTTCACATGGTTAAAAAAGCTTGACAGCCTTAGTCACTTTTCCTTTCCGCAAATTTTCAGCTTCTTTGTGCCTAGGTAGTAGTACTAGTAGTAAATGATTGTTTTGGGATTAGAAAAGGTGAAGAATGAGTAATTTTAGGAGAATGGTATATTTGGAAAAAAAAACATTAAATGATGCATTGGAATTGAAAAATGACACTTTTTGTGGGACAATTTTTTTTTTCAAATGTGGACACTTTTTTCGGGACGGAGGTAGTATAACACAACACATTAATTACGTTTCTTAATTTGTGTGAAACTAAAAAAAGGACACTTTTTATGGGACGGAATGTACATTATGCAATACGATACGAAACGACACGACAGGACGACACTTCAATTTTACACGGACTCTTGAACATTTATCATTATTATAAATACACGGACTGATCATCACTAATCTCATTATTATTAATACACGGACTCATTATTTAACACAAATCTAAATGAAGATACACGATTGTTCACACGAAGAGACGCAACTTAACTAAAGAGGTATGCCTAGTGTATAAATAAGTAAAGACATCAATTAACTTGCAAACAATTCGAAAGAAAACATAACAATCAACAAACATGGAAAATCGAGTTAGCATGTTAGAAAGGGAGATTGAACAATTGAAGACAGAACAACGGGCAATGGGTGAAAAACATGATCGTGATATTGACAAAATGCAGGGAAACACCAACTGTCTTTCTAACATGATAGCACACGATATTGGCTCTATTCTGGGATGAGTGAGTAGTCTGTGATATTGGCTCTATTCTGGGATGAGTGAGTAGTCTGTGCTAACACTTCTCGTTGGCTCTAAGCCACTCTCTTCCAATATGGCGTGTTGTATGTGTGTGTCAAAAGGCTTGGAAGAACTCTCTTTATATAGGAGAGTAAAACTTAACCTCCAAGGATTAAATAATTAAGAGATAATTATCACATTAATCCTTTATTCCAAATAAAAGATAAATAAAATGATTATCGTAAACAAATTAAGATAAATCATATTATTATCTAATATTCCATGAATTATCAATTAACAAATAAAAGATAAATCACATGTTAAATAATTATCCAAGAAAACTAATTTCTTTCTAATTATTTGACATAAATGGCGCCACCTTTAATAAATAAAAGGTCCACACGCATTTTTCCACACTTGACCAATTAGGTCAAAAGGTCAACACACTAATTTGGGCCGAGTCCACGAAAAATATCTTTTCCGCGTATTTAATTATCTAGTCCAGCTAAACAATTAATTCACATATCAAATTTAAATAGTTCAATCCAACTATTTAATTATAATTGAGGTGAAACGACGAGAAATCCAATTATGCTGTTTCGGGAGCCACGTCGGGGACCATGGACCCATATTCAGTAGCTACAATAAATTAAATAAAATTATTCGTCAGACAGAATAATTATATCCAACCTATTAATTCCGGGATTACACCACCATAAACCCGAAACTGAACTCTATCGAATATAGATAACTTACACTCAATTTACGAGTCGAAAGCGTCCACTGATATAATCATTACATACGGATAAATCCTCCATAGACTGTTCATTCTGAGTGGGAAGTCTCCGTGAACCCGACTCAGAATATCTTATCCTTATTTACCATTAACCCCTCAGTGATCAATTAGTTCACATATCTAACTAGTAGCTAATTAGTCTAAATATGAACTCGGCCGATCGATCAGTTTCTAGGATTAACAAATAAGGGAACTGTCTGTCTACTTCCCGAGGGAAGGAATGGATTCCATATCTGTGATAGCACGGACTACTCACTCATCCCAGAATAGAGCCAACGAGAAGTGTTGGACCACATACTTCGAAGTGATCCTTACTAACACATCAAACTCTACCCTATTCTAAGCAGTTGCCTATGATCACCTCAGGATTGAGATTAATCCACATATGATCATCTTGTGATTCGATAAGACTTCTCGATTACGGAATTATATCGAGAACTCAAACCAAATCGGTCCAAATTTCCCCTATATGATTATCATCATATATAAATGCCCCACTAGTACCCTATTACGGATAGTCCGGATAAGACGTCACACATAAAGTGTTCGGGCGCATGAATAGCAAATTAATCATGAGACCCGTACTCGGATTAATAAACGCTACGGACTAAGTTAATTTTAAGTACATCTCACAAACTGAATCCTCTTGTGTATAGCCATACACTGAGTTATGTGATTACATAAACGAGGTACTTAGGGTTTTCAGTAGTGTCTTAATTATAAGCATACATGCATATAATAAGATGAATTATTAATTCTATCCTAAAACAATTACTTAATTGTCTTTCGGGCACTACGCCCAACTATCTCCCACTTGCACGAAAGGCAAGTGGATTAATTGTTTTAGAGCACACCATTTATATATATATATATCTACAACATTCTCCCACTTGCTCAAAACAAGTGAGACATATCCCTAAAAATCATACCCTCCAAGCGCATCTTAGTAATTCATCCTTCCAAGCACGACCGGAGTGTGCCGCCGCAGGGTAGGTCAGTGACCCGGCGCGTACTTAGAATCCAAATACCATGTGACTCGGTACACTGATCAGGTAGGTTGGTGGCTTGAGTCAATCTTTGGGATCGAAACGTCGCCCTTCCATCTGGTCCGGTGGTACGATTTCAATATGCTTATGACCTCTAGCGACTGCAAAATCCTTATGAGCTACCTCCCCAATGTTTGCACAATGAGATGGTACTGGATAATACGTTATTACATGAGTAAACACTGAGACCGAGATCGATTTAATGATCATCCTCAATCTGACCTAAAGCCAGAATCAGTGTTATCACTTATATTCTAGTTTGCACCTGAATATACTAGCATATTATTCCTCATTCTCCCGAAGAGACTTGAGGATTCACTAAACATCCCATTTAGAATTCATCTGCAGGTTTAGACAAGCATTCCTGAGAGGTAGGGTAGACTACATCGTTAATGCTGTATAAATGCAAGAATGTCTTAACCAAGTGAATGGATAGGATTGCCAATGATCGATTCTCGTGAATTTGACCGAATCAAAATCTTTTAGAATAAATCCCGATGGCATGTCAGATTCTGACTTCAGATAACACACCCATGTTGTTCCTAACTGTTTCAATGTTACCATTCACAAACACTAATCTACATACTACTTTACTAATATTGATGCCCAGTCTACAAAAAAATTATCAACTGTTGGTCCCAGAGAAGGGTGAAACTATAGTCAGAGGGGGGTGAATGACTATAGTGGAGTTTCAAAAACTTTTCTTATGTTTAAAAGCTTTTGGGCAGCGGATAAGTCCCTTCTTACTATGTTGTTTTCAAATCAGTTTAGACAATCACAGATATAAGTTATGATCTAGGCAATTTAAATAAATGCCGTAAAGTAAATTGCAGAAAGTAAATTGACACAAGGCTTATAGTGGTTCAGGGTGGTGTAATCCCTTAATCCACTCTTCTCATGTGATGATTGGAGGAATTCACTATTGTTTTCACGTATACAATAGTATGATTGTCCTTGACTTCCCAAGCTTCACAATCTACAAGACTATCACTCCTTGACCGCAACAGCCTTCGTGATTCGGTCTCTTTCATCGCTCCTTGAGATCAAAATCCTTCGACATAGCCTATCACGGACACAACTCATTCTCAGATTGCTTCTGATTCAGTTGCTTCAGTTTGATGTGAATGAGATTCACAAACTTGCTTGATCAATATCAGTGCAGATTATAAAATTGTAGTTCTGATGTCTGAGTTGATCTCTAGATAAGTCCTTGTAAGTTCAGAGAGAAGGCTTTTCAAATTGACAGAGTTTCTGCTTCCTTTTTTTTCTTTTGTTAATCGTTGTTTATTTTTCTGTCAATGCCTTCTATTTATAGCCTTGAATATCCTTGATTTGAAATTCCGTCCGTTGGCTAAATTAATGAAGGAATGATCCTTGATTTTATTCTTGATTCCCCCATAATTGTATTCTCCTTGATTTCAGTGATCAGATTTTTCTTTCAAATATATAGCAGAAAATCCGTCATTGATTGATCCTCTATTGATTGTGCATTTAATGCATGATCTTCTGAATCTTCATCATATTCCAAAATCTGATTTGGTAAGATTTACTTTGCCGTTCTCAGAGCGGTTGAGTGATTCATCTGACTTCGCCGTTCTAGATCTTCCTTCACCGTTTTGTCTTCACTCAGCCGAAAGTCAGTTTACTGCGCCGATTCACTGTTTTCTTCATTGTTTAAGTATGAGGAGAATCTTGTACTTCACTGATCCTTGATTGGGGTGAGATCAGTGTACACCATATTTGAATATTAAGTTTCATCACTTGAAACATAACTTAGACTAATCCAAGGTCATCACAGACTTCCTTGGTTATAAGTCAGACCATAATGTCTTCATTACTTCTCTGCTGGTGCTTGGCTGGCTTCACTCTGCCGAAAGTCTATTTTTACTTTGCCGTCCTACCAACTAGTACAATACTTGTCTGACTCAACTTATACAACGTGTCAGACTCTAAGTAAAGACTTATACAGAGAATTCTAACTTATTTCAGGTTTGCTATAACAGCTAGTATGACCATCATCAAAACATAATAAAATGTTCCTAACAATTTCCCCCTTTTGATGATGCCAAAACCTTCATAGGCCTGAACATAAGTGATCCAACCTTTTTATAATAAATAACAGAACAAAACTCGGCAATTTTATTCATCCATCAAGGGCAATAAGATATTGCATCTTTTTATTTAAACGACAAAGGCAAATGGTAAAATCAAATTAAATTAAGCAAAATGTCTACTTCTTCATTTCTTCAAACCTGATGCCTTTGCCTTTGCTGCCCTTTCCCTTTTCTGTTGGGCTTGCCTTCTTTTCACTGGAGCTTTCAGGCTTAGAGCTTCCTTCCCCATTTTTGGCAGCACTAAAAAATGCTTCAAGATTTGTCGTTGCTGTGTCAGAATCAGGGAGAGGACCATACTTTCTTTCCAGTATCTTGTTGTTGGCCTCACCAACTTTGATTAGAAGGTCCAATTGCTTGCCAGAATGCTCCATTACCTCATCCAGATGCTGAATTTGATGAGTGTGAGCATTGAGGGTGTCCACCAATGGCTTAAGATTGTTGTCAATCATCTCAGCATGGAACTCAATATTGGTTTGGACATGTGAGGAATGAGTTGCTGTAAATTGCAAAGCAGGTTTCCTTGTCTCTCCATGACTGGTGGGTCATCAAACCACCAAAGATAAATCACCTACAACCTCTATAGCTAGTGTAGCGGAAGCAGGGGTCGAACCCACAGGGAACGGTAGATTTATTTCTCTTAAAATTTGTAACAACCAAAAGATATTTGGATATTTATAACTACTTCCTAAGAATAAAAACAAAATCAAATTCAAAAGTTCCAGTCAATTGATCGTTTCCCCCTCAATTCCTACGATTGATCATCGATTCAATGATGACTCGTTAAATTATTAATAAATTGGTTATAGTCACCGACAACCGCCAAGTGACCAATCTCTCCTAAATTCGATAATCAAGACACGGTCGTTAATTATTCTCTAACCGGAAGACACCCCTAGACACGGTCATAGGTGTTTGGAATCCCGGAAGCATTAAGGCTTGAGAGACCCAATTGAAGGTATTAATCCAACCGGACTAATTTTAACCTAGGTTATCTATTTCCACAACAGGGAATCCTGCGGGCTACGAACCGGCAGGTAATGTGTTGTTTACCACTAAAACCCAATCTTTTATGGCAACCGCCTAAGATGGATTTTGGTACTAGATCAAAATAACCGCTTAATCATCGCGCGCCAACAATTAAACGAATAATTCTAATCTAATATTGAAAACAGAAAACAGACAAATACCAACAATCAAACGAGGAGATAACACAATTAGATCTCACAATCATATAAAATTAAGGGTTCAATAATCAATTAACTGGAAGAGAAAATCTAACTACACATATAATAAGAATATATATAATCTAAAGGAAAAGAACCAAATTATTGTACCATAGCAAAAGAAGAGAAAAATCGCCGGCAATGAATTGATGCCGCCTTTCTGTTCTTTTTTTTCCGTCCTATTCTCCCCTTTTTTCTTTTATTCAAAACCTAAACTAATATCTAATCTCCTCATTTCTCACGTACTGTTTATTTCTTTTAACAATTCAGAATGCTATATTGGGCCTAAGCCCAATTATTTATTTAATAATTCTTATTTAATAATAATAATAATAATAATAATCATAATAAGGGGTCTTCCCCTTTCTCACTTTCCACTTTAACTTCCTCTTCTTTCTCTTCTTCATTTTCATCTTGTGTCTCGTCTCCTTTTTCTTCCATTTTTTCTTGTTCTTCCTCGTGTGACTCAGAGTCATTTAGAGGTTGCTGTTGAGTGTGGGCTGCTTCATCAGCTGTTGTTCCCCCTTGTGCAATAGTGGGGGAGTTGACAAGTTCGGTTGAGTGAGCTTTATCAGCTGGCTCACTCACCTGTTCGTCAATTTTGCCAATGCTATTGAAAAGCACTTCTTGAAGTGTCAATTCAACATCAGAAATTCCTAAATTTTCTTGATTTGCTTCAAAATGACCACCTTCTTGTTGAAATAGTGTCCTAAACCCAATCGGGTTGGACCGGATCCGACCGGGTCGGATCATTTCTACTATTTCTTTATGTTTATACATATATAAAATGACTTTTATGTTACCATATATTTGTTCTTTTAAAGAACCAATTGCGAATTGTTATATGATAACGTCCTTAGTATTAAACTGTGATAGAGAAACCATGATAGGCGATTATGGTTGATGAGATCTCTAATCACTTTAATAAGTTTGATACTTAAATGTCTCTAGGCTGATGTACTATTAAACAGGGCATTGATAGTAAGAACAGCTAGCACGTATTAGATGTCTTTCTGTCTTTAAGGGCAGGGATAGATCTCGTCTATCGAAGTGTAGAGACACTTGGACTGTACGTGGACGTGTATTAGAGAATGCGTACGTTAGACTGACCCACTTACACGGATAAGTATCACACTATGTGGCGGTTGTGTAATTGTCCTTAAGACCGGAGTCTTCATGGCATCACGGTGTGGATTGTCATGCTTTGACACTATTGAGGTTTCCCCTAGCCACGGGGCGATCATGCGGTAGTGATTGGGTATGATACTGAAGCATGCGGAGTATACATGATTGGTCGTCCGGGAATCGCGTATCCTATGTTTGGGATCGAATATCCGAAATGGCATTCTTATAAAGAATGTCTTACTCTCGTGAATCTTTGCAAAGTGGGAGTAAACGAGTTAATTCGAGAGAGCTTGATATCCAGATTATAAGATACGGTCGTTGATGTTTTGACACTCGACTAACGACCGTATGGATATTATTACAGCGATAGGATTGTAAGTTACACGGTAATCGTTTCGCATGAAAGGTAGTAGTCATTGCATTTGACTCTTCCGATGATTGGGGGTCACGAGTGTGTTGCTTTAGACGCTATCCCGTGATCGTTAGGCATGAAGGGCATTTTCGTAATTTGCACTTTGTGTCTACGGCCAACATATTCGGAAGCCTATCGGGTCACACACATCAGAACATCTAGCCGGATTAAAATGTGGTTATAGATGATAACCAAATAAGGAAAGTTTATCTCGAGACTATAAAGGTTATAGTGATAAATTAATATGGTGGTATTTATTTATTATGAATAAATAAAATACAAGATATTAATTATATTAATTAAAGAATATTCCGGAAGCCAATTTGTTGGTCAAAGGGGCGCCACATTTAATGTGTATAAGATACACTTGGATTGTCAATTTAATTAATTAGTATTACCATATATTAATATTAGATATTAATATTTATATATATATGTTAGCTAATGCGTGTGTTGTACATATATATAAGATATACATGTTCACACTTGTAATGGCTAAATATTTATATAGATTTATTTGTGTAATATATATATGTGATATATACACATGTGTAAATTGATTTATGGTAATAAAATAAAGATAGTCAATATTAGATATTGACAATATCTTGGAAATATTCAATATAAGATATTGACAATATCCTAGATTTATTTAATATAAGATATTGTAATAAATGAGATAAATCAATCAAATATATTTTGCTTATTTTATTGGGAAAATGTTTTCTTCCTTTCTACTCTATCTGGGGCGCCACTTCCATTATAAATAGGAGGTGGGTGTCAAGCTCTTTTGAACATCATAATTCCAAGAACTAATAGTTCTTGTATAAAATAGAGAGCATCCTATAGAGAGTTGGAGAGAGGGGAAAAAGGCCGGTCTAGCAACCGGAGTTTTCCAATAGCAATCCATGATGAGATTCCGGCGAGCTGTTCGTGTGGACTAGCGGTAGAGGCCGAACACTTGGGCGGCTCTATGCAGAACTACTCTCCTTAGACGGTCAAAGCGTCGATCTTTTAGATCAACCAAGGTAACCACCGTCTACTAACTCGTTTGTTTATTGCTTAAACGAAGTCGATCCTGGTTAAAATGAAATAAAATTTTAAATTCCGCTGCGTTCCCGCGTAGATTTCCTAACACTTCTGAGTGTTCATCTTCGGACTCAGCTTCTTCCTCATCTATCTCCTCCTCTTCATATGAAGTGATTATATATCCTTCCTCACCTTCCTCCAGGTAGGTGATTTCCTCTTGTTGCTTTTCTTCTTCTGTTGTTGTGTCATCACTGATTGTCACAGGTTTATTCAAGTTGCTGGTTCCAGGCCGAGAGATGTTTTCATGTGCCTTCTGGGATCTGGTTCTTCTTCCCACTCATGATCTACTGCCTTCAGGTTGCTTTCTTTTGCTCCCAACAATGGGTTTGGGTTTCATGGAAGCCTTGATGTAAGTAAACATTGTCTTTGACTTGTGTGGAGACTGCAAATTTGTGAGTTGTACTTTCAATGCGTTGAACAGGTGTTGAAGAGGGAACCCATATGATTTCCTCTCCCAGAAATCGCCCTTTTTTCTGCAAACCCTTGCTTGGTGCCGTTATTGATAAATCAATTTCCTTTTGAATCTGATCCTTCAATCGATTGAAAACAAATGTTGCCCAGTCGAATTTGGTACCTTCGTAGATGATGGCCATCAGTCTGATCCGTACCTCAGTTAGGTTTTCCATTGACCCCTTTCTGCCTTCGATATTCTTGGTGATGACTGGTGCAAATTCAGCAAACGGAAGTTTGAGCATTGATCTGGGTAGATTGTATGTTTTGCTGTTTCTTCTGTGGTTCTTGGCTATCTCAGCCCAGAATTTCTTAGTGTCAATCGTCACAAACTTGACATTAGCCGGACCTATTATGGGAAGTTGCAGGTATCAGTTGAGTGTACCAGGCGTGATGACTATTTCTCTTCCAAAGATTGAGCTTTTTATGCAATCGACTTCAGTCTTCTTTGTGCTGGGCACAGTACAAACTTGGCATTTTTCCAAAATGCTATCAGATTTTCATAGCAGATTCCAGTTATTGGGGGGTTTAGGAAGGTCATCAGCCCCAAATTCGAACAGCAATCAACCAACCCGAACAATGTTTGATATTAATTTTCTAGATCTATTCTTTTCTTTTACCATTTAGTGTATTATCTATAAGTTAGTTCCTCAATTTCTTTTGCCATCTCATTCATTTTGAAGCCAATGGTTTACATAATAGTTGTACTGAGAAGATGTATGTTAATGCTTCGAAGAAGAACTTGCATTTGCATGGCTTTATATAATTAGGAAATTTTATGGTTCAACAAAGCCGTTGATTATTTATATATCGTGTACATTGATTTCATTCTTTAGTTAATATCTAAACCTTTTTTTTGTTATATTTTGCAGGTAGCTCGTTGAGATCTTTGAATTAACCCAAAAAGCAAATGCATTGATCGATGTTTTTCTTGGCTGTTGTAGCGTTGGTTTTGATTTCTCTAACAATTTTGTCACGAGACTACTTCAAGCTTATATTTTTTAGTTATTTTGTGTATGCATTATGGAGTACGTTGCCTTTTCATTTCATTGATACATGAATTTGTGGTATAGGAATTGTTTTTTTTTCCTGAATTAAGTTAATATGTGACGTGTCCTAAACTTTTTTCCAGATTATTTATTGAGATTTGCTAATGGAATGTTTTTTTCGTATAATTTGACCAGCTAATTAGACAGTTTCTGGTATAATGATGTTCATGAAGAAATTACCGGTAAATTTTTTATGGAGAATAACCAAATAAAATAACTTTGATAAAAAATAAACACTATTATACATCGGGATATACTCTATTTTTTGAAAGTCAAAATAATTTATTTGTTTTATAGAGATAATTTTATTTTTATTTGAGAGAGAGATAAATAATTAAACAAAATGGATGAGAGTATATTAATACTAAATAAAATAATGATGTCTATTTGCCTGAGAACTAATAGGATATGTGATTAATATAACACTACACGTTGGTTATTAAAAATATAAAAAAAAAAAAGTAAATCACGCGCTGAGAAGTACGGTGACAGTTAAGGAAGGGAACGGAAACGGCAATGAACGGAAATTTGAAATTGACATAAGGGTAGAGTTGTCCAACTGTTCTGGATTTAGCATATTTGCTCTGGCATTAGCGCCGGCCATTTAGATAGTACATTGTATTAAAGGAATTTAACATGAATTTTGCAATATATTTTTGGGGGAATGAGGGAGAAGGACAAAAATATTTCATCAATTAAGTAGAAGGACAGTCTTTTGAAACTTTTGCATAAAGGACAAAACTATTTATCCACTATCGAAATTCACTTGTGTTCGAAATTCACTGTTTAAATTCACTGCTGAAATTCACTGTCGAAATTCACTAATTTTCAAAATTCATTGTCGGGATTCACTGATTTTCGGGATTCACTGTCAAAATTCACTATCAAAATTCACCGATTTCGGGATTCACCGTCAAAATTCACTATCAAAATTCACCGATTTCGGGATTCACTAGGGAGATTCACCGATTTTCGGGATTCACTGTTTTCCTTCTCGCTATAAAAATTATGCAGTTGTCCTTCTCCCTATAAAAAATATGTAGTTGTCCTGTTGCTTAATAATATTTCAGATTGTGTCCTTATCCCTAATTTTCCATATATTTTTACTAGTATAATTAAAAATATAAAAAATTGAGCTAAATGCTGACACGAGTGTTCCTGTGATTCCTTCCTTCAGTGTGGGTAAAGATTGTTTTTTTCTTGTTTTTTTTCCCTCTCTGTAATAATAAGTGAGTATGCGTTGGAACTTGGAAGGAATTGTAAACCATCTTCGTTTACCCAAATTGGTGTCATAACAAATGCTTCGTTTTCACTTTTGGTATCATTTCTAAATTCTAACGGCTGCGGGCTGCTGTACAATTTCTTTTCTGTCTATGGTGATGGCATTCAAACTGGCCTTCAATCCTTCCCCTTACGTTCACTTCAACACCCTCAACCATCGTTGTCCTTTTCTTCCTTGTATAAATGTATCCTCCGCCCCGTGCCGTCGCCACCATCGTCGTCGTCTTCTTAAATACCGCCACTCGCCCTCAAGTCCTTTTTCTCTGCAATCGGAACATAACCTCCTAATAATCCTCACCGCTGAACGCCTGTCCATTTCGGAGCCTGTTAATTACCTCAAGTCCCTACTGAACTCCTATCAACTACATCGCAACAACTTCATTGCCGCCGCCGACGATGCCTTCAACGACCTCCGTAGTCTTGTCACCGTCGATAGCAGCACCAGACGGGTGATGATCTCCTGCAGAAGGTCCACTGTCAATTTTGTGGCCATTCTTGCGATTTCTAGTTTAGTTATTACTGTCCTTTACTGGAGCCTAACTAAGTCTTTATTTAGAAAATTTAATTATGATACTGCAAATAATGGAGGATTAGTGTATAGAAGGGATAGGAGTTTAGGAGGAAAAGAAGTGCTTGTAGGAAGAGCAGAAAATAATAGAGAAATTATTGAGAAATCAGATAAGCTTACGATGATGCAGCTGGATGGGGTTAATGTGATGAGAACAAAGCCATTCTGGTCTAAGAGAGAAAAAAGATCCTTGGATGAAAAACTGCCCACTTGGTGGCCAGCTTTAAACCCTTCTGGTTTCGAGGTTGATGACAAAGAGGAGTACCTGAACATGGCTAACACACTGATTCGAGGTTTGCCTTTTTCTTATTTTCTTAATTTGTCACCCGTAACCAATACTAATACATTTAGCCTTTTGGCTGATAATTACTTTCAAAGCATGCTCCATAACAACTTTCCTGCTGTGCTTTCCTTTAGTAGATTGAAGGGCATTTCAAGTAGTTTGTCAATTCTGAATTTATACATTTTTGCTCGACAATTTTTTAGAGCCGTGAATTGATGTCTCCAAGCCTCCATGTGTTACCCTTGGTACTTCTGTTCATTTTCAACATGTTTATATATTTCCACTAAATATTTAAATATGGGTGCATTGGCGATTTATCAAAAAATAGGCTTTGTGCTGTTGGTGGTGATGTGTTCTACTAATGTGCTAAGCTTTGCCTTCATTATGATTGTTGTCTCATCTTTGGAGTTAGTATGCATTTCTTGGATTCCAGAGGCCCTTGAAGTACCCTTATGATATTATTATTTGCTCTTCTTTTTTCAGCTGACAACTAGGTTCTTTTCTGTAACTTTGTTACACTGGAACATTTTTATAGTTATGCACTTGTGTGATTTTTTTGCACTATTTGTTTTGTTGCACGGTGTATTATTGCTGCTGGCTTGGCTTGATATGCCTGAACTCTTGAGTCTAAAGTTTATCTAAACATGTTCTAACTTTATGCCCATATTGTAAACAACTGATATATGATCTTTTGCTTTTCAGCACCTAAAATTTGGATTTTTGATTATTTTGAGATTAACGTTTCTTTCCCGATATTTATTTTCGGGTTTTGAAGGTTGATATTCTTGTTCAATGTAGGTAAAATTATACTCAAGCTTCCATTGTTGTGGTCATGCTTTTTTCCTCAAATAAATCCTTACAAATTTTCTTTCCAGCAATCTTGGACAATAGAATGAGAGGGAAGGACATTTCAGCCAAGGATATAGTCCAAGTTAGTTATTGTTCACCTAGAATCCTATTACTATGCTATTTATAAAAGGGCATCCCGGTTCATGAATGCATTTTGCCTGTGTGGGTCCTATGAATGGCCGATTCATTTAAGCCTAAAATGCATCTATGTAACTTATGCATACATGATATTTGTTGTCTTAAGCTCTTTTAGCCTTTTATTCTTGGATTCTTTTCTGCCCCATGTCAAGTGATAAAACAGCAAGGGAAGCATATACAAACCAGGCGCAGGTTGGAGTATTTGTCAAGGTTCCTGTATTTTGTGTAATGGACCTTCCAATTCTCTGTTATTTCAGTTTTCCTTTTCCATGATTCCATCATAATTTAGACGCTTCACTCTACTTTAGCTTCTAATTTTTGTCTTGGATTTCCACTTTGTTTTGTTGCTATTACTGTACTAAAGAGCGGTTTTATTCCTCTTCTCCTCAGTTGCTGGTCCTTTGGCTGAGGAACTTATGCATCAGCCTTATGTCGTGGGTGTATCTGAGAAGATATATTGTTAAAATATTTGTCTTGACAAGTTCCTTTAGCTAAATGTCCTGCAGTTGGGGGTGGGTTCCTTCTGGGTTATTGGTCGAATTATTTGTTATATGGAAATTGAATAACTTATTTGGTGTAAGCTGTATTCATGGAGTCATGCTATTAATCTGGTTTGTATCATATGTTTCTTAGTTCCTGAGCATTTTCGGAGACTGGTTCTTAAGGTTGATTTTCTGTGTGTGTGTGTGTTTTGGATCTGTATTTTAGAAGCGTAAGGGTAACCTTTTGATTCCGGATCTACCACGGATTGCATGCATATGATTTTATCAAGTAGAGGATGTGATTAAATGAGTCATGTAGTAAAGGTGTCTTTAAAGAGCCATGCATGATTTTACTTTCATTGGATATTTTACTCTTGGTTTTGTAAGAATTCCAGCTTATTTTTGTAACTGTAATCTCCAGCTAACCCGTTGTGTAATAATATTCTGATGACAGCTACGTCATATATGCAAGACATCTGGGGTGAAAGCACATATTGAGCCTACAAATGCACGCTATTCATTTTATCGTGCAGCTATTGACTTCATCTTGAATAGTTGTGAAAGGTATAGATTTTGATTTCCAAAACCGCTGTAGCTAGTGACATTTCTTCTTGTTCACTTATATGAGATTATGCACTCCTGCTTTTATGACAAACATGCCTCTATAATAAATACTTCCCAGTTACCAGTGCTGCTAGAGCTATGCTGTTTTCTCACTTACTATTGCCAAAAATATTTTGCAGTACTGAGACGCAGTCCTCTCCTGTCAGTATTGCTGGTGAGGATCCTCAGCATTTCATCGCTGGGCTTGCCGAAAATATTGATGTAGAGAGCAGCCGTGCTGTACGAATGGTGTCTGCCTCTGTGGCTGCACGCACACGGTCACACCTGCTTCAGGCATGGGTGAGGGCCGTTTTGTTTTTGGGTAAACTAATGACTTTCTTAATGAATCAAAGCTGTATGATCCTTCAAAAGTAAACTTACTCAAACTACACTGGGTAGTTTTCTTGGAATGTCCGTGGTATCGTAATGTAATCTCAGCCCAGGCATCCCCTCACCCAAACCAGCACCTTAGCCATGCTTCCGTCAATGCTTATACTTAGAATCCATGCAACCCGGAGCAGCATTCTACTCCCAAATATTACTGAAGATTGATTATGTATTTCCTTCTGATTTTCTCGTTGGAACTCGAAAACGTAGCACCTTTTTCTGAATTCTCTGGATGTCCATGAGCACTACTTACCCCATTTACTCTCTGCGAACTTCATGACTGGAAAAGCCAGATTAACTCTCCAACAGAAAGCCTACATCTGCGTTCCGCCACTTAGCAGTCGAATGTACCACTTTCTCCAATCGCTGCACCTGCACAGGCTGCGGCAATGCAGATAAAGTCATCATATTTGCTAGGAGATGCACTTGCTGCAATTTCTACCCAAGATCCTGCCTCCTTTCCTCTATCCAGCCCATCCTGCTGGAACGATTTTATACCGAGATGACCTGCACTTCCTCACCCTTTTAGGTGTCTCCAAAAATCATCTTACTGATTGTTGTGGATATCTTAGATGCCTTACTGAATTTATTAGATTGTGAAGTTCCAGGGACTCACCTGCCAGAATGAGTTCCGATTAAGTCCAACGTCCTTGTGATGACCGTCAATGCGGGCCACAGTGTTCATCATGTGCGGTCAGTCATTCCACCCACCATCTGGAGTAACTAACCGCCTTAACAGCTTGACTAAGTCACAAGACTCACAACTGCTTCCGAGAGGGAAAGCAGGAGAGAGGACATTTTCAGCATGGTTGCGTTTTAAAGTTCATGTGATGCACTTTCTACGTTCCAGTAGTTTTGCTTAATTCTTAAAAAAAATCGATCAACTTCATTTGAAGCTTTATCTAAATTAGTGTTTTAATTTAATTCATAATTACTAGTAAACTTCAAGGACATAGTGCTATCATTCTTCCTAATAATTTGAAAATGATGTAAATGATCCTGCTTAAAGATTTGATTCTTGCGATTTTGAAGTGTCAAATATATCTTCTCATGCAAATGCAAATGATGCACTATTTTTTTCCTGTTCATTATGCCTCGTTTCTTGACGACAGGCCTTGGAAATGCAAGGTAATCATCGTGATGCAGCACTTGAACTACTGAAGATTTGCCGTATTCATCAGATATTTCCTCCTGATAAATGCTCGGTACGTACTCTATTTCAAAAGTATTTTCTTCTGCCATCTATACCCCTTATTGTGTTACAAAGGGAGGGTCTCCTTTTTTAGTTAATTTTTCACAAAGTGTTTTGCAAGCATAGAAATAATGCTCATTCGGATGGAAAATAACTCATGTTTTTTTCTGAATATGTTCACTCTTGGCGACGAGTGAAAGTTGCCCAACATTTATGGCACTGGAATTGTAGTTAGCATGGGTTAAGAAAAATAGGGTGCTTCTGCGAAGAAGTGGGGGAGATTAACACTCTACCACATAGCGGAGGTGGATGAGGGGTTTTTTACTAGGACTACTGGTTGAAATTTAGATCGTGTACAAAAACCTTAACCGCAGATTGTGCAATGTCTAATCTTAAGGCTATATCTATGTGACCTTTATGAATGTCATTCTGTGTACAACCTTTTTTCATTTAATCTGTAATACTTCCTATTTGCTTTTTCTTGTAGAGTGTAGTATGTAATGACTTTGATTCAGTAGAGTTTTTTTGGAAATCTCATGCATCTTTTGGTGCTCTTTTGCAGCCTGAGATGGAAATGGTTGCCCGGGGCCTTGAAAGGCAATTGAAAGTGGACCAGAGGGAATTTTTATTGGACACTTTCAGTAGGGTCTGTGGTAAAGAGGCTCGGGGAAGTGTAGCTGAAGCCTTGGGTTTGGTACTTACCATCTTTCCTCTTCTTTTCCTTTTTTTTTTTAGGTCTCCATTATTAATCAATATTTAGACTAGAATTTACTGTGTTATGTTCCTCCAGCCTTTTTACTTTCATTGAACTATACCACTGCCTAAAAGCTTTGATGTGTTTAGGATTGTGATTGAAACAAATGGCTGTAGAGATGTGATTGGCTGTTGAACAATTTTTTTCCCTATGAGCTTAAGTGGCTGAACTGGTTAAGTGTTTGATTGACAATCTTAGTGCACTGGACCGTGCTGTAGTGCTTCTCTAGTCTGGTGATTGGTGATTGTGTTCGTCTATTTTTATCATGATTGCATAGGGGTACTTACATATTACATAACCCTACACTAGCAGGAGTCGAACTTACAACCTTCTGAAGGCGATGGATTCTCCTTACCATTTGAAGACGTTAATGCACTTTCTTTTTCTTCTAAACGAACATTTTATTGTTTTTTTATTTCTCCTTTTTTCCCATGATTGTGTTGGTTGTCACCATTATGCTCGATTATTCAAGTATGGAGGAGCCAACAATACAAATCTAATAAAATGCAGTATTGGTTTCTAACGCCCATAATTGATTTGCTTATTGTCCGTGCAGATGCAGATAAAACAAATGGGAGATGAAGAAAACTCAGGAAATTGATTATTGGTTACTGGGAATAGTACAGGGTTTTGGTTGCCATCTATCTTGTTGCCTTATTTATTATACTCTTTTATTCCTTGGGGTAAACATAATATAAATAATAGTCCTATATTTATTTATTTGAAATGAGTTCTATCTGTCGTATCTTTGGCTTAGGTAGGTAGGTGGGTTGGCATTTCACGTCATCTTAAAAACTTCCTCAATAGGCTCTCACTGTATTTTTAGTGCCAAATTTATTCATAGCTTATGATGATCGATCTTGGTAGGAGTCATAACAATCAATAGATAATTGACGATGATAAATAGTGTATATTTTTGTCGTGGCATTATATAGAACTACTCTAAAATATATAGTAGTGCGGTCATAGCATTCTAAGTAACTGCAACACCCCACTCTCGGACGGCCCTATCTGGGTTGAGCCGTTACCCTCGTCACTCGTATACTCAGAGGTGAGATGCAAATAATATATAGATATAAATCCGCAAAAAATCTTAAAGCAACCCAAACGCCCAATGCAGAGTTCCAATAACTACCAACGAAAATAATAAACCCTTGTTAGAATGAGTAAAATCGTATGAATATGTACATCATGATGCTTCTATTACACGTAATGCATAAATCATAACACTAACAGGAAAAAATAAATCTTTAACACCAATCCAAGATGACGACTTAGTACCGTTGAGGAGGTCGTCGCCACGGATGACTAACACTTGACTCTAGAAACTCAACCAGCTAAACCGGTTAACCTGACGGGAATATAGGGGCGAGTTTAAACAAACTCGCCGAGTACCAACAAATCAAAAAAAATATCAATGATTTATTAACGATACAACAAGTTAGGCCATGTATACAACTAGTGCACTAACCTATGGTACAACAAGAAGCAAGGTACCCACAGAACGGGAAAATTCTTATGTAGGGAGTCTTTATTAGGACATATCGTCGAATGGGTGTCATGTAAAGACAAAATTGTTTTATTTTTTTGTACACGTGTCACAAATCCAATGTTCTAGTGTAGTAGAGAGTCCCTACAACAGAATTACCACACAAAGACAAATAAGTCACCACACAACGCATAAATACTCCACCTCCACTGTCCTTATATATCCCACAGAATCATCAATCAACATCTCACTATAAGGTCCCGCTTAGACAATGTGTTAATATCAAATATATCATCGCATCAACATTAAGTCTCGCCTAGACAATATGTAAGCTTATCAAAGCATATGACCCCACCTAGATTTAAAATAGTCACCAAGTTTCGTAAGGATGGGACAATGGAGTGAGCACAAAGCACATATATAGATCGCACAATCAAACACTCATCACCATTCACTCATCTTAGCATTTATTTTAAGTAAAATCATTCAATCCACTTTAGCACGTATATGTCGCATAGGACTCCCACACATATACGTCACATAGGACTCGCATGATAAAAGTTCATAATTCACATGGCCGATACCTATAAGAAGCCTGTAAATTTTCCGTATTCAAAAGAGTAATGATCAATAAGTCTATACTATGAATCAAGGGTATATATTCACGTTGTGGCGCTCTGATACCAACTGTGACGCCCCTGTCCCGGATACCGAGTCCTTATCCGGAAAAGAACGCACAACACACATATAGTTAAAATTTAATCTAATTATATACGTAAGCCTTACGTAGTCAAAATCAGAGAACAAGCGGAAGGGAAAACGACTGACTCGGGTAATTAAAAGACTACTAAACGACCGAAGGTAACACAGGCTGCATTTATTACAACATCAAAAGGCTTTACTATAACCATCAAATACAATTAACCCATAAATATTGGTATCCACAAAGTCAACTCACTGATTTCTATCATTACAAAGATTAAGAGAATCTATACCAAATTACAACGGAAAATAAAGAACAATAAACTTCATCTGCATCATCTCCGAGTCACTCCTCTGTGGCCTCGAAAACGACCAACAAATACACTGCCTTCTCGGGGTGGGGACAATAAAGAAGAGGGGTTAAGTACATGCGTCTTTAGTAAGGGTTAGAAGAAACGGTTGCAGTTAAAGGCAATACACACATATATATAACATAGAAATCTTCTACAATCACTACCACATAGGTTGTAACAGTAGAGCTCACTCACCCTCTACTAGCTCCGTAGTATATCCGTGCACAAGTAAGATTTGTTACATCAATACCAAAGGACACTACGCATGGTGAACAACTGCACCGCAACACGAGAAGCACTTCAAGGGCACGGGCTTAGGTCCCCATGTGGGAGTCACATGCGTCCCTTGGCATCAAACCAAGTAGAGAAGTGTAATAGTCCCATTCTAAGAAGAATAGACGTGCCTCATGATGAGCGACAAATTGTCAATCATTATTATGACATTTTACCCTAATAATGATAACACTTTGAGCATTATTGAACCAATTTAAGTCATTAATTCATAAGTTTTATCCAAATGTATAAGTAGTAATTATTATATAAATTATCGTATTTTACTAGGTTTTGTACCAGTTTAGTATAAATAAACATCCACAGTACAAATACTGTACTTTTTGACTTTTATTGTCAGATTTACTCGCGGTTCGTTTCTTTGTATTCAGGTAAGAAAGATAAGATTTAATGCGGAGACAGAACTAAAGACTGGATAACGAGACGAGAGTTTTGCCTGACTGAAGAAGGATTACTTGGAGCCCAAGGCCATCAAAATATCCCACGTAACGACATGTTTTGAGGCCTAAAAAGATGTATTTTGATGGATGGAAGAATGTGCCACAAGCTAACGAGTTCAAACAGATCAATTGTCCTAAGTACTTATACCGTAAAATATCTTCGACAGACATTTGACCCAACTTAGAGGCATTTTCTGGGGAAGAGTTCTTCATGAAAGTTGTAGATATTCAAATGAGCTTTCCAACGCATTTTGAATCATGTCAATTGGAGGTCTACAACTCAAGTTATGGCTATTTTATCGATAAGCGCCGCAATAGAAACGCCGGGAAAAGTGGAGATATTTTCCCAACTTGATTATAACCACCTAATGGTGCATGTGATAACTCATCATTACACCCACCATCTTCTAACAAACTTGCTAGCATATCCATCGCCATATACTCTTATATATATATATATATATATATATATATATATATATATATATATATATATATATATATATATATATATATATATATATCTCCCTATAAATACCTCCCCAAACTCATCACAATCCTTTGCCCCTCTCTTCTCATCTCCTTCCCATTTCCTCCATTTCCCGTCTTCTTCCATCTTCTTTCTTCTCTTTTCTTGTTTTCATCATTTTGGGCCCATATATATATATATATATATATATATATATATATATATATATATATATATATATATATATATATATATATATATATATATATATATATATGTTTTTATATATATATAAATAAAGTAGTTATAATATCGTTGTAATGATGGAATAATTATCGAAGATTGTTGATTTCGAAGCTTTGTTATGTTATATCCGGAGGAAACGACCCCGATTCAACAGTTGTAATCGGTAATATATTCTAATATTATTATGTTTATTATTTCTATTTCTATTTATATATTACTTATCTATATCTAGCCAAAATATGTAATTGAACTATTTTAATCTTTTTGGTAAAATGGATGATTGACTATGTTAAAAATGATTAAAATTGAATATGATGAATCTTTTTCTACTTGAGCTTAATGAAACGTTAATATTGACATAGCTAATAAATATAAACAGAATCGTAACCTAATGACGAACTAAACGGTGAAGTTAGGATATGAGAAAAAAGGTAGAAAAACCGGAGGGTAAAAATGGCCGAGTGAAAACGTGACAACGGAATCCTATTTCCTACCCGGGGGCAGATTTGTTTTGAGAGAAACAAATCTTATTAAAATTGTGCTCAAGATCTTATTACGTTAATTCACCCGTTCTGATCAAGATCATTGACATTGACCGCATGACAAAATGGAGTACCCAATCTTTTGGATGGCATTGGACAGTTGATGAGACATATGACGGTTTCGTACGCTCGTGTGAGAGAGAACTGTTGAGCTGAGGAGTGCACCGTTTCACATAAATTACACCTTGAAAAAGGAAGATCTGGTCTCATCTATTAACTAAAAAGGATCATGGTTCAATAACATTATCTTGGTTAGTTTCTATATATTATATTAGTATTTATATTATATATATCTATATATCTATATATATATTTATGTCTATGTATCTATATATGTATTTATATATATATCTGTATATTATATAAGTATTTATTTACTGTTTTACTAACATGTAACTCTAACAATCTAACCCTATAAAAGGTAAAAACTGCGACTTAGATCGAGTTAATAATAGCTTCTTGGTGTTTAACCACACTTTGAATTAGATTTTCATTTCCTTGAGGATCTCACCAGACTAGCACTACAATTTGACCCGCTACACTGCCGGTAAGGATTGTATAGCCTAGAAAATGTTTGTCACCTCACCAATGATATTGACGTTTTAGCTTTTAGACAACCACATATGTATTTACGAGTTAAGTTCTAACCACCTGGTTCATTCACATATAAGGCTCCTTAGGACTTCCTAGTCCTAGACATCTAGTTACACTACCTAGCACGTTGTAAGAGAATCATTAACTACTAAGTCAATGTCCTACAAGGCCTAAACAAAGCCTTCCGGTGCTCCCACCTTCTCCCCGCAGAGGGTCTCAGTTGTGGTGCGATTTGATACCAAGGCTACCAGAAGTCGATGTTAGACATTGTCAATTAACATATAATTTCCATAAGAACATATAAGTTACATCGTATAGTGTAATACGCGTAAAAGCACAAAATTATAAATACACTTTTACCGTACACAATATCTATTAAATCAACATAATAACAATCCCCTTTTTTTTTTCTTTTCTGAAACAGAATGCTTACATATATGTATATCAATACACGTCTTTTTCTCGGGATTTTGGAAAATCAGGCTTTGTCCCCCATTGGAATTAAAGTGGCAAAACGACCACATTCGTATTTAGGTTTTACGACAATAATATTGTCGTTAATACACCCATAACGACAATAATATTGTCGTAAAACCAACCAATAAGAGAACTGCTGATTATTGGCGTAACGAGGTACGTTTAACGCCATTATTATCAGCGTTAAATATTTAACGACAATAACATTGGCTTTAAAAGGCTCTCGTTGGCGCCAATATTAGTTATTTGGCAATTCCCCTCCATTTCAATGTTATTTATGTGTGAATTACTTACCACAAAACAACTCTTAGCTCAACCAAAAACCATAAACAAAATCTCCAAAAGCCTGTGTTTAATATTCAAGTTTGGTATCATCAAACAAAGAGGCTGCTCCATCAAGGAAGTTCGGCATGGGTAAGTATTATTTGTTTTTTTGCAATAACTTCATATAATGTAATGTGTATATTGTTTTGAATTTCATGAAAAAAATGATGAAGACGATGAATTGCTTAATATATTGTTTGTTATTGGCGTTTAGTATTAAGATATAGGGATATTGTGTTGAATGATGAAGTTTGTGTAAATTGGTGTGTAAATTGTGATGAACAGAATGATGAAGACGATGAACCAGTTATTGGCGTTAAACAAGTTTTTACGCCATTATTATTGGCGTTAAACATGGTATTACGCCATTATTATTGGCGTTAAATATGCTATTACGCC